>OU611794.1:10002500-11221950 GCA_914767645.1 Hydraecia micacea | reverse complement strand
AGAATCTTCAAGTGTTCTGTAGCGGTGTCTACACCCCATATGCGAACTACGTCATACTGACGTCACGCAAAATCCTGCATCTCGCAAGCATAGTTTACCATGCAACTAGCATATCGCTCATTTGGAGAAATATCGACGTAAATGTATTTTTTCCCAAAAATGAGTTAAATAAGACAAAGCACTTAGAAAGCGTATTTACGTTAGGAAAGCAAATAATTAAAAAAAAAAGTGGCAGTTACGTCGATGTTAATTCTCCAAATGAGCGATATATACAACTGCCCGACATGAATCAGCGGGCAGTTGCCCGCCAGACACGACCACCCGTCTGGTCGGAGGATCCTTCATTTTCTATAGAGTATGAGTGAACTTTACACCCTGTTCCTCATACCTCTATACTGGTGACCCCGAAAATGAACGGCAGCGCAGTCTTCGTGCACCTACTTCACCGTGACGTCATCATCACTACCGCATGCTTTAGAGCGGCGAGTCACCCAGCCAGCCAGCATATAGCCTCTATAGTTCTATTAATTTATTTGTGCAATAGAATTTCTGGCAGTAAAATATTTAGTTCCTTGTATAACCATCGTACTATTTCAATGTATCGATTTATTGAATTTATATTTTCTATTATAATTATATAAGTAGTACCTATTTTTAAAATAATCAATGTAGATATATGTTATTTTTTATTTTGTATTAGCTTTCAGATTAACCCCCTTACTAATAAACGTATTACTTCAGATGAATAGTTACACACCGATTTCTCTCTTTCAGTCGTCAATAATTTGACTTTCGAAAGAAGAAGGCAAAACGGTGTGTAACTATACAGACGCTATGTACAACGTAGGGAGTAAGTAGGTATTCTAAAGGCTTATACAAGCGATCGATTGTGAAAGGCTACAATTTAGTCGTATTGTTATCTTACTCGCCGCTTATTTGCTCATATCCATCAATCAATCTGCCTATTCATTCCCCAACTATGTTATGCAGCTTTGTTAACAGCTTCTAGTCTAACCAGATGCAGCTGAATAACAGTATTTTACATGGAGCGACTGCCTATCTGACCTCCACAACCCAGTCACTAGGTAACGTGATAGGTACCCTTAGTAAGACTGGCTATCAGAGTTTTGGGCTTCTGACTACCCGTAACGACCTGTCAATGATCTACGAATGACAGCCGGGAACAACAGCTTAACGTGCTTTCCGTGGCACGGTCTCGATATGTACTAGATGGTCAGCCATCCACGAACCGACCGCGGTAAGCTTAGCTTAACCTCGTACGGCTGTTATTATTTAGCAGGGAACCCTTCCTTCATTTGCTCATATCCATATGTAACGTAATCCCAGGCGTTTGAGCCGGAAATGAAATGTAAATTTTAACCTAAAAATAAAATGTAATTAAACCTGACAAGCACTCGGACAGGTTTCATTGATGAAGTAATTCTCAATAAAATCGTATATTTTCTTTTAAAGTATTATTTTATTTTATAAATAGAACATCGATAACTTAATAATTAAAAACATCTAACAAAAATCTTAACCAAAGAAAAACTCTTAAATCCGATTCCGATTTTCATTGAACGGACTCGGTCTGACTGGATAAGTTTGTGGATTAGCCAAGTTTGCGGCAATTTGGTCTCTATTCACAAAGTAGAAAGGCTGGTTTTCCACGGGCAACGCTGCTAGCTGGTTTGCGGTGTTCCTGTCGCCATTCAACTGGGCTGGTATTGGTTCGTTCTGGAATCTGTCGAATAATCCAGAAGCTACTGGAGTGGCCGGGAATCCAATTGGTCGAATTCCAGCATAGAATGGACGCTGGCAGAAGCAGGGCACGATGGCTAGTACGAAAAATAGGGCTGTTTTCGACATGGTGATCTGAAATTAAAAAAAAATATATAATAATATTCAGGTTTATTCAAACGTAAGTATGTAATTCTGCTTTGACTTGCGTCTTCCAGAATTTCTAACTTGCATACCGACCAATAAAATGTAATAGGTACACTCAGACCCAGAACTACATACATATAATAATATGACCATAGAAAATATTTCCTCAGTGCAGGTATCGGACCCGCAACTAAATTCTGTAAGTACATAATCGCTCACCCCCTACGCCAGCTGACCATCAAATCGATTGAATTTCTCTATGAGGAAAATGTGCAAAATATTATTTACTATATACCGGGTTCTGGACGATATACATAAACATCAGACTATGGAAATTCGATACACATAAACTTCAGACCATGGAAATAAGCATTTTTCATTATGGACACATTAATGAATTCTTATTTTTCGTTAATTTTCATACAAACTAAATACCTTGACGTAAATCACTCGATATGCATGCCTCTTTATCCGAATTGGTAACGACGTATTTTCTTTCATAAGATTTGGCGGGCTGAAACTTGTCAAAACTAAGTTAAGACCCTTTCTTACTGCATAGCTCAATTAAATTACAAATATCTTTGCAAAGAAGCCTTTTTAAGTACTACTTCCTTTGTTAGATTTAATTTGTAAAAGCTATAGAAGCGTTTGACAAAGTTTATGGATAACGTTAAGAACAAGGTGTATATAACTAGGGTTTTTCTAAAATTTTACTTTGCTCCGATTTGTAACGCTTTGCAAGCTGCCAACAGTTTGCTACATCACTAGTCTTGCTTTATAGTAGCACTAGCGACCCGCCTGCGACCCTGCTTCGCATCGTTTTTATGACTTGACATAATAAAGATGACGTGTTTGTTTTTTTGTCAGGCTATTTAACATCACGTAAGAAGCCGAGCAAAACGAAAAACGTTAAATTTATTTATTCATAAATCAAGTAACATGGACTCATACAATTATTAGGGATACAATGTCAACAGCAATAATTACACACACAAAACAATAAACAAAAAAAAAACAAAAAAAAAAGTTAGAAAGATCGCTAAGCAAAAACGAAGTAATAGTGCGGACAGGCGTTGCGATGTGACGGGGTGGATCGTGGGAGCAAGAAATTTTACACGGACGAAGTCGCGGGCCGGCTAGTGTATAGATGGGATTATATAGTCTCTAAACATTACGTCGAAATGTGAAATGTGTCGAGTTGTGAATCTCAATCAACCAACTCAACCTATTGCAGTCCACTGCTGGACATAGGCCTCTCCCAGGCTGCGCCACAGCGCCCTGTCCGCCGCCTTCCGCTTCCAGCCTGTTCCAGCCACCTTCTTTAGGTGTTGTGAATCTTCGACGGTTTATTTTTTCAACAAGTTATCAGCACAGCACTACGGTTACTTCATACAGTGGTATCGTAAGACCCACCATACCACCAGGGGTACGGTGGGTCTGCAGTGTTATTTTTAAGCATTGACGAAAATGACATTACAAAAAGGGACTAGCAAAAAAGGCCTAATTTGAAATAATTTTATGGCTGGTAATAAAGTTGATTTTATTTTAATAAATACCTAACATAATTTTAATAAATTGAGATAATATTTATTAATTTGATTTTTATTAAATATTATCTAACGGCTAATAGAGAAGTATTGAAGAAAAAGACATGTTGCGCCGACCCCAGATCACTTCAAGAGAATGATGACGATTGAATATTATCTAAACTTTCTTCGAGATATTAATTTAATTTCTATCACTTAGCTACTGCATATTTGCGCACCAAAACATATTAAGTTCTTGAAGTTGACACTTTTCCCCATATTTATATAAATATTTTCAGCCAAAAAGAAAATATTGGCTTTCTTTACTAAAGTTTTCACTTCCACTTTTAACTTAGAACTTGGTCTTCTTTATATTATTTACTTTACGAAACACGTGTTTTTATTATTGTTTTTATTCAAAGTTGGCCCTAAATATTCATCCACTTTGTATGTAAAAATGATCGTTAAAAAACAACACACATTTACCTGTATCTCTTAACTGAATCGCACAAGTGAATGGCTCGGCTATCTGAACTGGAATGTTTGAGCATAAAACGCACTTCAATATATAGTACTTTAGTTCATGCGTGCACGTTAGGAGTACCCATAGTAGATACCTATGGAATACCCACAGAGCAAAGAACGCGCAAAGCGGGTTATCTGGTGTAGTTATTCCCATCGCGTGAGGAAAAAATTGGGTCTAGTCGCTGTCCGAAAATAAGAAGAAATAAAATGTTTTTAAATGCTTAAGACTGAAAAAGGTTTTAGAATATTTCATTTTTCAAAATGGCATACCTACCTACCGGTATCGACTTTCATTAAAGAGGTTATTTAATTAAAATCTTGATTGACAATTGTACTCATTGTGAAACTTGTTGAAAAAAATAAAAGACACTTTAAAAGGTAAGACGGAAATCGATCAACGCAATAAAAATACGTCTTGTTTAAAATAAAATCCTTTGTCCCCAATCACGACAACCTAATATGAGTTAGTCCGATAAAAGATGTAAATTAAATCCCTTTGACATCAATTAAGAATTTTGGGGGCAAATAATCTTAATTGACAATCTGCGCGGGCCTTTAACATTGAGTATAGTTAATTGATTGTGTCCACCTTTCTGTGACATTTATTGCGAATTTGCTACGGTTGTTATTTTTATTGGTGTATAAGTGGCTAGATATTTATAGTTTTACTACAAATTTACGTTTGGTAAAGGTAAACTAATTACCTATTTAGTTCAGTGTGAGGTTTACTTATGTCAAAATAATGTTAAAAATTAAACTGACTTACTAAAGAAAATGTCGTTCTTTGAAAACTCAGGTCAAATTTAGTGTTGAGTCGATATAGGTATGTTAAACATTTATTTTTGTGAGACAGCGATTGATATGGACGAGAATGTCAAGCCTAAATACATTGGAATTATGGCAAGAGTATGAAAATGATGATGACCTGTCGTTTATCTACTAGCATCTAGATGACAGAATGACCGAGGTACTAGCAAAAGGACACCCCTGTGCGTAAATTCAATCACATTTGGAAGAATTTTGAAGTAAATTGCTAATCCATTGCTTCATATGTTTGAAAACTTCGCCTGCTCGTCAACGTAAATGACGCAATGAGTTTTGTAGAATTGTCAAAATTAAAATCATTGCCATTTTAAGTAAAGGGACGGCTATGGTCATCTAAAGCTAAACAAAAACATTTTGTACAAGTAGGTAATAGTTCTAGACGTTCTAGTCACCTCTATTGGAAACATGTCCCTGTTATAGCTATACTACAAGTAGGTTAGGGGGTTGCTGAGCGCGAGGCTCATCTTCCAACACCGGTTCTTATGCTCTCTTCACTCAAACAGCAGGCTTTGCTGACTAGAAAAAATGCGATCATTAGCAAGAATGTTTGCTATTGGAACGAGTTTAGTTTTATTTGGATCGATTATGGCTTGGCTTTAATTACCATATTGGTGTTTCCAGGGTTTTCTGGATCTAATTATAATTATCCGGTTGACTTTAAGCCCTGGAAAAACCATATTGGCCCGTTATGGTTTTTCCAGGGCTTAGAGAAACGGGTTGAAACCTTTTTCATCTCGTCCCACTAATATAATAAATGTGAACGTTTGCTACAGAATAACGCGTAAACAACTTAACGAATTTGAATGAAATATGGCTCAGAGATAGCCCATATCCTAACCAAGCAAACATAATACTTTTATGCGTAAACATGCTGCTGTAATTCCTCTAGTATATGACTGAAATTCCGGGCATATGTTAGCCAGTCTTACCAAGGGGTATCGTATTACCCAGTAACTGGGTTGTGGAGTTCAGATAGGCAGTCGCTCCATGTAAAATACTGGTATTCAGCTGCATCTGGTTAGACTGAAAGCCCACTCTAACATGTTGGGAAAAGGTTAGACAAAAAATGACTTCTTTAATAAAAATAGAACAATAATTATCAAGTGATTTATTTTAATTAACATAGCATATGATAAATGATTTATTTCTGTAAGTAGGTTTGTAAAAACACTTTTACACGTCAATCATATTTTTTTTAAGCTAGATGAGGTCGGCGTTTCCTATCTGACTACTCTGAGAAGAAAGGCCGAAACAAACTCAGAGGTCACAGTCTCTTTTAAAGTCCAGACATAATCTTGGTCAGATCATGTGAAGACCATGTAGATTGGTGTCTGAAATGGGTATAAAATAACATCAAGCCTATTACTTCCCGAAGGGTTGGGCAGAACACCTACATTTTCGCCAGTTATGTTTAAGTCCAGTTGTGTATTAGGGGGCGACCCTATTGCCATCAACCAATCTCCCTAGCCTTTTCCCAACTATGTTGGGGTCGGCGTCCAGTCTAACCGGATGCATCTGAATACCATTATTTTTCATGGAGCGACTGACTATCTGAACTCCACAACCCAGTTACTGGGAAATACGATACCCCTTGGTAAGACTTGTTGTCACACTTTCGGGCTTCTGCCGACCCGTAACGACTGTCAAACATCTACGAATGCCAGCCGGGACCAACGGTTTAACATGCTTTCCGAGGCACGGTGGGTCTTGGTATGTACATAAAGATGGTTATCCATTCATGGACCAACCGGGGCAAGCGTAGGTTAACCTGATCGATCGACCCGTGCGGCTGTTATTACTTGGCCGCAAGCCAATTGCCATCAACCGGGCACAAATCCAGATTTCGGGTTGCTACTGCTATTAATATTATTTTTTATTGCCCAGTCTAATATCTTCTAAAGTGCACAAAAAGCTCACGACTTGTGCATTACTTGAAACCGCGAATACGCACATCCTCGCCCTTTATTTGCATGATTACTGACTCACACAGGATTCTTACAAGTCACACTTGTTATCAGATCAGCAGATGTCACGATACACGATATTATAATATATAATAATAATAATAATCAAGTATCTTGACTTGGCTCGCGATGTTGTCGACATGTGGGATGTTGACTCAGCAATCATTGTGCCAATAGTCGTTACAGCCAATGGATTGATAGCCAAGAGCCTCGACCAACACCTGAGGAGGCTCTCGTTGGCCAGCTGGATCAAGGGCTTGATTCAGAAAGCAGTACTTCTGGACACGGCTCGCATTGTCAGGAGGTTCCTCTCTCTGGAGCCCTGACCACCGGTAGCTTGGACCCTGTTCCCGATACCGGTGGGCTACTATTTTTTATATTTTTAAATGTTTTTATATATTTTTTTTATATTCTAATATTTAAAAATATAATTTATATGTATATAGACGAATAAAGGAAAATAATAATAATCATTTTATTATCAGGCAGCTAAGGTCCATAGATAAAATACACAACATAATCTTATACTATAATAAACTAATACATATTAAAAACCATGACTATAATAGTAATGACAGCGATTGATCTGAAATTCATGGTAACGGATGAGTAGCTGTTTATATTCTTATAATTTTAACTTTCTTATCCCGGTTTTATATAAGTCACCGTCCTTTTCTGAACGTTTTACGATAAGCAATTAATAATACAGATAGCAAATTCATTCTTATAGACTCGCACTTGGCTGGTTTTTTTTTTTAGACAAATAAAGCATTAATTATGCATTTAGGGCTTTTGAGTTCAGATACAGGTACCTATTATAATAGGATAAAAGGGGTTATTGTAAACTCACCACAACGAAAATTCGCCACATTTAAAAATATTAGTTAACTTGCCACAGTGACAAAATAATTCACAATAGGTATAGTAAACTCGTCACAGGTACGTCAAACTTATTTTGAATGTACCGACAGCAACTACATTAGTGTTTAGTAAAAGTAATGTAGTTTCAGAATAAAGAAAAAGAAGAAAACGATTTTATGTAACAATCAGTTTAATTGAAAGTAAAAGGCGTGATTATATAGATAGATAGATAGATCAGTTTAATTGGATAAATCATAGATTTAAAAAGGTTTAACTACTTTTTTAAATAGGAATTAGTAACGAAAATAACTAACTTTGGCTTAATTACAAATCACAGCATTTTGTATTACTTAATCAAACTTACAACTACATTGGTACACACGGCTACGCATCAAGCTATACATTTCCAGTTTGAGTTGACCTCGCGTTGTATAGGTTTTTCATACAATCAGAAGTCAGCTTATACTGGTTATGTATAGCTTGATGTGTAGCCGTGTGTACATAATATAAAATGTAGAGACATTTATCTTTAAACACAGTTAAAATATAAGGTAAAATCATTATATATTTTAAAAAAAACACAGTATTATTTAACAGGTCCGACATATAAGTTTAAAATATTTAACTTTGGCTTAATTAAAAATCACAGTCAAACTTACTATTACAATAAGAAGAAAACACACTATTTAGTTTAAGATCACAGTATTGATAAAATTGTACATCAGTATTATGTAATCAATTGGCATATTATTACAATTGTTGCAATGCAGCTATTTTTGCTATTACTTCTGCTAGAGGCATATTATCATAATTGTCAGCGATGGCTTTTAATTTTTTATCGTATGCAATTGACCGACACGTTCTCATATTAAGCGGTATTTTAAAACTTATTCTTTTTAATTTCCAATCCATAATATACTCGGCTTCTTTTTTTAGGACGTCAAGAAAATGAAGTAAATTAGGATTCTTTTTTCCCCATGTTATTGTTAAGGCGTTTATGCCATGCTTCTGCAGAATTCAGCTGTTCCCTACATTTATGTTCGTATAACTCGTCAAAATGTAGGGAACAGCTGATTTTTTTTTGCAATTTCAGGTTTGGTCCCATAGTAAAAGTTGTTTGTTATCATGAGTACAATCACGTGTTTAAGTATCGGTCACTAATTACCAGTCACCCTATATAAACGCTATTACTCACTACACTAGTATGTATTATTAAAGGGTGCGCCAAAGTTCACCTAAATTTTCAACTCCGATAATTGGAAATCCGAAAATGTTCTTCCTAACATTTTTCATCCTAACAATCACAATTCCTAACTACTCTGTCTCTAATGTTCATAATTCCGAAGCATTCAACTTCATAATGTCAGTAGCAATAAACATCTATTATACTTTTATTTGTTTCCCTATATTTTCTCAACATAACCATCTTTTACACTATTATTCAAAGTCATAACTTTTTTTTTATAGCGGTGTGTACCTGCAAAGATAATTATTGGTTTAGGTTAGGTTAGAACTGTGACCACAACGCACGAGACGAGCGAGCGAAGCGAGCGTGCCGCGGCAGCGGCCGGCGAAGTGCCAGAACCGAATCGGTCCTATAATTATTGGTTTAGGTACGGTTAAAACTGCGGTAATTATGGTAATTATGTTTAGGGATAAAAGCGTTATGATAAAAAACAGTAGGAGTTTAAATATATTTACATTAATAATATTATTAATTACAATTTTCGGAAACATGAGTGTTATGAACATCGCCGATAGCACTACAAATAGTATGAATGAAAACTTTAGGATGAAAAATTTTAGGAAGAGTGATCATTCGGATTACAAATTATTAGGAAGAACAATTTCGGGTAAAGAACTTTAGGTGAGCCAATATGGACCCATTATTAAACACTACTACTTCGTTTGCTATCGGTACTTTTAAAGCTGTGGCAAGTTTTCGTGAGACAGATAAGACTGTGGCGAATTTACTATAATTTTTACTTGTGGCAAATTTTCATTATGGCGAGTTTACAATAACCCGATAAAAGCAATCTTCGTCTCTCCTACTTATTTCAAATTTTGTTGTGACCGACCGGGTCCATAATAAAATTGATAATGTTGATTTACACTTACCACTTGTATGTGTTCATTATGGATGCAATAAAAATTTAATTGAATTGGAAATTCCATGTTTAGCAGTTTACAGTAGATTTTGTATAGTATTTAATGATAACACGAGCAGCAAGAGTCATCTACGGAGTTTAATGACGTAGTAGTGTGCATCGGAAAAACCTCGATGCAAAAAAGCAAAAAATAGCAGTTCTGATAGCATTGACAAAAAAGGTCGAGGCTTTACCGAAAAGTGGGTCGATACGGGCTGAATATAATGATTATATTCATCATCTGTTTAGCCTTTTGCCTACTACGTTGGGGCCACGTTCCAGTCTAACCGATCTGAATACCAGTGTTTTACATGGAGCGACCGCCTATCTGACCTCCGCAACCCAGTTACTGGGTAATACGATACCCTTTGGTAAGACTGGTTGTCAGACCTTCGGGCTTCTGACGACCCGTAACGACTGTCAAAGATCCACGAATGACAGCCGGGACCAAGACCCGGGATAAAGATGGTCGCCCATCCAAGGACCAACCGCGGCAAGCGTAGCTTAGCCTGATCGATCGACCCGTGCGGCCTTTTTTATTAGCGTAGCCCCTAAATATGATGATTATACTGTAAAAAAAAAAAATTGTTCTACGTACTTACCGTATATCCATAATACAGTCTACATCATTTCTGTGTCATCACAATTATACGATCTGATCTTTTCAGCAAAGCTTAGTCAGCTGTTTTTCCCAAGAATGGTAAATCATAAAAATACAGTAAAGATTACATTAAAAAGTAGGTACCTACATGTAGGTATGTAGGACAAGGTCCAATTATATCTTTATTTACACCCATGCTATAAATCTATATATATAAAAGGAGAACTGACTGACTGACATATCAACGTACAGCCCAAACCGCTGGGTCTAGAGATTCCAAATTTGGCACGTACGTTCCTTATGAGGTCTAAGGGTGCACTAAGAAAGGATTTTTCAAAATTCATCCCCTAAGGGGGTGAATGGGGAGGGTGAAATTTCACGCGGACGAAGTCGCGGGAAGAAGCTAGTCCTCTATAAAAGTTTCTGAAACAGTTAGCTTATTGCCAACATTAACAACCAGTGTCATAGTAACCATAATATTATCCAAACGAGTGTCATATTGTTGTACTCATTATGCAACTCCTTTTAAAAAAAACAAGAGCCAACATTTGAAAGTAAGTAAATTACATCGGATTCTATAATCAGAAACCTAAATTTGTCGATCGCGGAACCGCGGGATTTCTTCGATACAAAAGCGCATTCCATATTAGCCGTATGCATCCGAATATCCGATCTTTACTTATTTATTTCATTGACAATATAGATCACTGTGATGCAAAATTGGAGGTAACACAACTGTGCAAGGACTGTAACTGTGTGTCAAAAAAAAAAAGGACTCATGTTTCGGTATTCAAAAATGTTAATGAGGATTATTTTGTTTATAGCATTTGACGTCATTATTATTGCATATGCAATGATTTCTTGTAAGTGACTTCATAAATATTAGGTATATCTTAAAGATATTCCATTAGTCTTCCTTAATACGTAGGAAGATAATAAAATGTACGTTACAGATTTATTTAAGATCATACATTTATGAAATAGCATGGCAGCGCCCCGCGGTTTCACTCGCATAAACTGTCGATCCCGTGGGAATATTGAGAGAAAAAATATCGTACGTCCTTTCCTGGGACTCAAACTATCTCTATACCAAATTTCATCTAAATCGATTCAGCGGTTTAAGCGTGATGAGGTAACAGACAGACAGACAAACTTTTGCATTTTTAATATATTAGTATGGATTTATCAATATTTTAACCGCAATTGTCTATAGAATTAATAGAAACCAATGACTAAGGAAGAGAACCAAGGTTACCGACGCGCAACGTAGCCCGAAGAGTTGCCAAACTTAAGTGGCAGTGGGCAGGGCACTTGCTCGAAGAACACATCGCCGATGGGGGCCAAAGGTTCTGAAGTGGCGACTGCGTAACAGAAGACGTACCGTTGGAAAACCTCCCACAAGTTCGACCGATGATCTTGTGAAGACCGCAGGAATCCCCTCAATGATAAATTATTTTATTTCTGTAAGTAGGTTTACTTGTACAAACACTTATCTCAAATTCTTAATTCAAATAAAGGAATTATAAGCAAATAACTAAACAACGAAAGAGTTCCTATAGTTAAACAGTTTTCTATTTGTCTTATGTTTTTTCAAACACGTCAATCATATTTTTTAAAACTAGTTGAGTTCGGCGTTTCCTATTTCACTACTTTGAGAAGAAAGGCCGAAACAAACTCAGAGGCTTTTTTTTAATTCCAGACATAATCTTGGTCAGATGCGAGCAGCACAAGACTGGCCAGGTCAAGGTAACGATGCTTCGGTGAGGCCTATGTTTAGCTGTGGACGTATGTCGGTTGAAATGATGATAATCAAGGATTAAGAATGAGCCCCTCAACCTTAACCGACTATAGATAATGAAATAGGTTATCTCAACTGCTCTTAGTGACGGTTAAAATAATGTTTTTAATTTCACAATCACACACAAACAATATTCATTTGAGTCACACTCTTCACTAGATAAGAACCTTATTGTCTTAGATGCGCAAGACGTGCGTAACGAGGCAACTCGAGACGACTCACTCGGTACCGAATCGAATCGAAAGGTAAAATACGTAGAAATGATTGTTGTATATACCCATAGTTCTAGAAGTAACAGCCAATTTTGAATACATTTGCATCACACTGAACCTAAAACAGTTGCCCATCGGACCAAAACGTAGGTAATGTCTGTTCCAAAACTATCAGATGAAAGTGTCAACAAACCTTTTGCAGGTAAAATTCAGGAATTAGTAACACATTCATCTGTATTTAGAAGGCTTCAATTCAACTTTATGTCTCATGACTTTTCCAACAATTATTGTTTACATAACATCAGCCTATAATGTTCCCACTGCTGGGACACAGACCGCCTCTCTGTGAGAGGGAGTGGGCCGTAATCCACCACGCGGGCCCAGTGCGGGTTGGTGGATGTCACGTCTTCGAATTTTTAGTTCTAGGATATGCCGGTTTACTCACGATGTTTTCCTTCACCGTTTTGAGATCAGTGGTGATGAAATAATTTACACAAAGTAATGCGCCTCACTGGGTTCGAACTTACGACCTACAACTTGTAAGTCGCGGCCGATACCACTGGGCCACCACTGCTCTCAATATTTAATAATAATCATTGTTTGAATAACATTATTTAATTGTTATTGATAGGTCATCGACGAAATATGAGATTATAAAATGAACCTCATTTGTCAAATGGAAAACATCTTTAAGGTAATTTACAATTAGAATGTTCGATTAAACAAATCAAAGCACTCATTTTATAAGTGCCACTACAAATTGGCATCCACAGGTACGTTTTCTGATCCATTTTTGTTCGCATTTTCGTTGATAGTTTTTGAACAGGCTATATTGTGAGTCTGAGTATTCTGTGATAAAAAAACTCACTAAAATCAGATAGATGATGTCAAATTATTTTCACACTGACTATGATCGAGCTGCTGATCAGTAAAAACAAGCTGTTTAAGTGTTCAGTAATACAAACCGCACATGTTCTCACAAAACTAATATTTTAAACAATCTGCTAACTTATTCCACAAAATCTGTCGAAAATAAACAAAATATTTATGGACAACAATTCGGTAAATAATAGTTTTGAAAATGGTGGACCCCCTGGAAGGAAGGGTCGAATGATAATATTTACTTCATATCAGAGGGTCCCATAAAACTCATACCGTTTTCGAAAAAATTGTTTACTTTTAAAACATTGGTTTATTCGGGGTGTATCATTTTTTGTTTGTTTTCCTGTAGGCTAGGATTTAGACAGAGTATACATTGACAAAGGACGAACGATATAAAAGTATCTTTACCCTTCAGAGAAATTGCTTAATAATTAGGTACTTACTTTCTTTTACGCATATTTTTTCTGTTTTAAGCTATTGCATAGCTTTTATCTTGGGCTTTGAGCGCGGCGACCGAATGAAGAAATTCTGTAACGAAAATAAACCTAACACCCCCCACTCCGACCGGCACAGCGGTGCAGCGTTGAAAGCCGTGCATCGTCTAACGTCGTATCAGTTCGGCAGACTTCGGCACGGTGTTTGTGTGCGTGCGACTAGACGTATGCTATGCAATAGCTTTACCGCGGCAGTCCCCGAGTGCCACACGTATTTTATTTTTCTGTACCTTATGGTGTGATCTCCACTGTAGTACAGACGCCAGCATATCAAGCTACTACAATATGTCAAATTTCTTTAATAGATTTTCAACTTTATTGCTAAAGCATAAGGTTCAAATTTGATTGGGAAAATTTGACAGTTTCGGGTAGCTTGATGTGCTGGCGTCTGTACAAGACGCAGTTCTTCCAGATGATAGTATCTACACTACCACTAAACTTTCAGCAAGTTTTCCCTTAAATCAAATTAACAGAAAAATATTTTTTTGTAAAGTGTTTTATTTTTTAAGTGAAACTTCTTTACGCACGCTTGACTTGGGGAGTAAGCTGGCGAACGCGTGACGTAAGCGTTACGAAAAGTGTGATCGGGCGAGGCGAACGGGAGTTGAGTGGGGGATATAAGCAAGAGACAGCAGTGCGCGCGCACATTTTCTTTCTCTCTTCCTCTCATAGCCAAATACGCAATACTGAAGTTTCACTTCAGTCGTGTGGTCATAAGCACACTCGTTTTTTTAAACTTGGGGTTTCTAATTTTCTAAAGCCAGGAGTTTAATGTTATTGAAACCTTGGAATAAGGGGCACCAATTCCAGAAGTGGATTGAGGCAACAAGTTTGTTGTAGAAGTTTCAATTTTGCGTTTAACTTAATATAACATTCATTAAAATTTAAACCGGAAATAAGGTAAATGTAATTAATGAAGACATAATTATGAAGTCACACACTATCAGTAGCAATGGGTTTCATTTTGACAGTTCAACATCATTCATTGCGTTATTTACGTTGTTGAGCAGACACATTTTTCGAACATATGAAGCAATGGATTAGCAATATCCTTCAAAACGATTCAGATTGAGATTGATAGTGTGTTACCACAGAACAGATTATCTGTTCTGTGTGTGTTACGCAATTAGGGTGCAGCGGTGCTATACTGTAAAAAGATCACCGTGATGTGATAACTTAGGTGAAGTGAGCTACAAGTGAGCTGTCATTCCACCTGATGCTAGGGATTGACACTATTGACAGCTCACTTCACCTTATAAGTTTTCACGGTGAGATTTTTACAGTATAGCATTACTGAGCTGCCACGTATTTTTCAAGGTGCTCTAATGGCCTAGAGCAAATACGCTAAAGTCTTTGGTTACAGACTGAGTCGATTGTCGAAAACTAGTCGTGAATCCTTTTTACACTTTGGCGAAGCCCAAAAAAGTATTTATAGGGAAAAACCAATATTTAAGTTAACCTTCTTCCTTCCTCTTGCTGTCTTTATTTCTGTTATATACGTAACTAGCTGCACCCCGCGGTTTTCCCTGCATAAATCTTGATTCCGTGGAAATATCGGGATAAAAAGTCATATGTCGTAATCCCGGTCATGGTCTACCCATGTGTCAAATTTCATCCGAATCCGTTCAGCCGTTTTAGCGTGAAGGTGTAACCAACTGACATACAAAAAATATAATTTCGCTTAATAATATTAGTTTGTTTAGATTATACACAAAACACATATTTATATGTAAACACAAAAACATTCCAACAACAGGGAAATTAATTACACTTACGTAAAGCCCCCAAACTTCATAAAAGCGTGATCTCGTTTTCATTCAATTAATTTCCCTCATCTCTTAGCTAGGCTATTAAACTTTGTCCCAAGCAATATTGTGATACAATGTAAAAAGAAATTGAATATTACCATCCCAATTTAGCTGCTGAATGAAAATTTTAACAACGAGTTCTTGCCAACTCTCGATCTAACTTTTGGAACTGTTTTGCATACCTAGAAAATTTTACTATAGTTTGGAACGTTCTCTGCACAAATATTTAATTAGTGAGCTGGTGTTCCGAGATTGTTGGGCGACATGAATTTTAGCGGCATGGTGTCTGTTTTGGTTTTGTTTTTTACAGTGATTATGTAAATGCCCCGAATTACGAGTTATAGGTCGTTGGTTCAAACTCAAGCAGGCGCTTTACTTTGTGTCATTTATTTCGTCATCATTGCTCTCAAAACGGTGAAGGAAAACATCGTGAGGAAACCCGCATGTCCTACAACCGAAGTTCGAAGAGGTGTGACATCTACCAAGCCGCACTCGGCCCGCGTGGTGGATTAGGGCCCACTCCCTCTTACAGAGGGGAGGCCTATGTCCCAGCAGTGGGAACATAATAGACAACAAAGGATAACAAAAAAGGTTAAAAAAAAATATGCAACTTTACGACTACGACATTTTAAAGTGTGTTTATACAATTACACCTCTCAAATGATCTCACGAACTTTTAAAAACCAGGTAGTCCTACCTACTTTTTTCAGTCGAAAAACGGCAACTTAGAAAATAATATCAAGCTGCCTATAAAACACAATTAATTTGAACACATAGCTTCACCTCAGTAAGTTCTTTAAGAAAATCTATGTGTATGTCTGTAAGACGCGCATAAGATATTTATTAGGTATCTGCAAAAATGGAATTTCAAGGAAGGCTAATCGAGCCAAAAGATCATAAAAGGGATCCAATATAAAATATGACATTATTCAACCTTGAATCCAAAGTCGAGAAGGGCTGAATATTTTATCCATCTTTATGGAGTTCTTTTTACTGTGTGTAAATTTACTTTTATATGAAGAAGATGTTTGATCCACAGATAATCTTTGAAGCATCGCACTTAATTCTTAAGAACTACAGTCTGGGATATAGAATATATAGAGGGTAGGGCTCGTAGATTTTAATGGTGTTGGCTTAATCAAAGTCATAGTAATTAGGCACCTTTGGTTCCCATGCTTAAATCCACGTTATTTCAAATTTCTTTCCTGTAGAAAATTTGACAGCGTTTTCTGGCATTCGTCAGCGAACAATCTTATGCTGTAGATGTTTCTGTACAAACTTGTATATTTTACCTACGCAGAACATTGTTTTCTAGAATACGAAGCTTTAATAAGTACTTATTAATATTCTACTACGTTCTTACGCCGAGATCTATAAAAGTTACTTAGCACATACTTTGTCTAAGCTTTGCTCCTGTCACCGTTGCACAACTGTTAAACTAGACGTGTAGAAAGAAATTGAAACAATGTCTAAGTACGTGAAAAATAACGTTTATAGATCACGGCCTTAGAGCGACCGAAATAGATCGGAAGTTTCCGGACTTTGAATCAAAAATTTTCCAAGCCCCGAACGTTACCACACGGAGTTCCGCAAACCTAACTTTTCTAATTATATAATTATTTGCGTGATAAAACATTGTTGTGGAAATATACATAGATTGTACTTTCACATTTTTGTCTTTCATGTAGAGCCAAATATCCTTCTTTATCTAATTACGTATTGATCTGTATTAGCGAGCTTCATCATCTGCCTAGACTTTTCCCAACTATGTTGGGGTCAGCTCTCAGTCAAATCGGATGCAGTGGACCATACCAGTATTTTACTTGGAGCGACTGCCTATCTGTCCACAATCCAGTCACTGGGTAATACGATACCCCTTGGTAAGACTGGTTGTCAGACTTTTGGGCTTCTGGGGACCCGTACCGACTTTCAAAGATCCACGAATGGCAGCCGAGATAAACGGCTTATCTTGCTTCCCGAAGCATGGAGGGTCGTGGTATGTTAAGATGAACCCTCGGACCAGCCGTGGCAAGAGTAGCTTGATTCGATTCATCGACCCGTGTAGCGCAGTTATTACTTAGCCACAAGCCCCTATATTTATTTATTTTATTTTATTCATTAGCACACATACAATTTTTTTTACAGGTAAGACCCAAGCTAACAAAAGTAGTCATGGATTGCTAGTTGTCCAGCCCCAAGTAACGGGTCTGGGTAAAAGCACAAGTTACACAGTGGACAACATATCAAGTGTCACCCTCTGGAATTTCGCCAAAGAGCAGGAAAATATGTCCAAACGCCGAGCTATTTATATTATATAGTATAGCAGATGGCTGGGGCTCTGTTCCACACGACATGTTCGTCCACGGTTCCACACGTTATCCTGTAGACAAAGATTGAGGCAATGTGTAAAACGAAGCGCATATAACATACACTAGAATACTCGTATATATAAGCAAACTACGCTATACTCACTGTACATAATTTATTAAAAAATCATAACACAACAATATATTATTAAACATCAACATGTAAACTCGTACACACGCATAAAAACGCAAACTGATCATTAATTACATAACATATTATTTCCTATACTGTGATAATCAAGTAGTCGAGTGAACACTAAACAAGTACTTAATAACTTTACTGTCGGTTTAGAAGCGAGTCAATTAAGATGTGGGTACTTACCACCTTTATAATATACGCGCCGCACTATGTAGGTACCATTTTGTGGAAACTTAGATGTGTCTTCTGGACATCCGTGTGTCACTAACGGGATGCAGCAGAATACCAGCGTCAGGTATTGTACCTGGCATATGCTGAGCTGGACTCCCATTTGGTGCAACTATGGGACACACACCGCCCAGTAGTGATCGACCGTTACAAATGTCATGCGAGGTGTGTATGGGTCAATTTATTTTTTTAATCTTTGTTCTTTTTTTTTTTCTCTCACCTTTTTTGTTGTTTTTTTTTTAATGCCTGTATTGTGTCCTTTGTTGCACTAAATAAACGGTTTATCTATCTATCTATCTATCTATCTATTTAGTATACTTACTGCACGAATCACTGGTGCAAACTTTAATAAGTTTGTACGGGTTGCCGGAACTTTAAAAAGTTCCTCCCTCTGTTCCAACCATAACCTCCTGTCTGGTACGAGCAATCCCAACGATCCCAATATTTTGTAGATTATTCAGTATCCCACGAAAAACCATAAAAACATATTTTACAAGAGCGAGGTTGCGCCTTACTTCCAACTTATAATACCCAACCATCCCTATAACAAAGAGAGTTGGATATATAAGCGGGTAGAAAGGGCAATATAGTGGCATATTAGCAAGCTTATTGCAAAAAAAAAAACCGGCCAAGTGCGTGTCGGACCACGCACAATGAAGGGTTCCGTAGTTCGGATGAATTTATCCCTAGTAAAAACTTAACATTGTAGTTGAAAATCATGTTCTCCCATACAATGCAACTGCAAATTTAAGGTGGTCGACTATTAGTCGTAAACTTGTAAAGCCTACTTTGCTGTGATAGTTTTCCTTTTAATTTCGTTATATATACTACTGTCGTGAATTTTTTTCACATATCCAAAAGCAACCATTTAGCTGTCAGGGGGGAGACACTTGACTCTAACAATAATGTTTCACAAACGGATCCCTGAATCGAAAAATGGTTTTCACAAACCCGCAATATTTTTGAAAGACCTATCCAACGATACCCCACACCAAGGGGTAGACGAGAAAAAAAGCATCCCCACTTTACGTGTACACGAGATACACATTTTTTTTGATTTTATGTTACAACTTTGTCGGCGTGATTAATATGTATATCCATGCCAAATTATAGCTTTCTACTACTAAGAGTCTCTGAGCTTAGCTGCGGATGGACGGACGGACGGACAGACGGACACAGAGAAACTATAAGCTTTCCTTGTTGACTACAGAACCCTAAAAAATGAGCAGTGTATATACAGGGTTATCGGAAAAACACCAACAACCTACGCATCGAACCCCTACCCTACTCATCGAACCCCTACTCTACTCATCTTATCGATATCGATACCCATCACGTCTGCAGAGAATTGCTAGCTAATTTAATTTCTCCCTGTATAAGAACCTAACAATAAAAACATCAATTTTACAATTCCGTTTCAATACAAATTTTGCAGCTTCCAAAGACAAATAAACCGATCGGGATATCGCCTCAAAACGGTCTGGTCAATCGTAATATATTATACCGTAGGCTCATAAATTTTGTTTCGGCACAAACAAGTTAATTGGAACATGAATAACAAAGATTTATGGTTTTATACTTACCGCCTGTTAATCTTTTTTTATCAGTTTATCGAAGAAAGTGTGTTGCCAAGTTTTTTCTGGACTTCAGGAGAAGAAACTTATGGTTCAAATTTTGTAGTTGCTTTATGCTTATTGTATTCTTATCTTCAAAATATTTTAAGATAAAATTAGCTGTTGAGTTTTTATTTGCATAAAACTTTCAAGGTATTAAGTTTGTAGACAATGATTTATATAAGTCAATGGAACTAGAGTTATGTAAGGACGTCTGCTGCATTAAATAAATAAAATTTGTTTAATTCAAGTAACAACACTCATAAAAACAGATACATAAAAGGATACAGACAGGATAACAAGCACAGACAAAAACTAACTAACTAACACTCACAATGTAACAATATTTTATGTCTGCTACAGCATTGCGGGATATAAGGGTAATCCAGTCTGACGGCGATCATCGCCAGGACCATAGAAATGTAAAAAACAAAACTTTTTAACAAACATCTTTCATATACCTATCTATGGCCAGGACGGTGGTGGCGCTGCCCCGCACTCTGCGCACCAGGGACGCCCACCGCTTGCGCATCGTCGCGTGAAAGCAGTCGGTGCGCGCCCCCGCGTACATGCATTACCTAATATAGTTTGTTGGTACTCCCATCTTAGGAGCTTTATAGAAAAAAAAATGCGGTTCGTTTATCTTTTGAATCTCAGTGTCATCGGTTTTGTATAGGTACGTTAAGAATTAAATGATACTTGGAAAGTTGACATAATAAATTATTACTTTTGTTTTTTCCCGCCGTTTCGCCCGCGTGGACATTATCCCACGGTAACGTACTAACGTACTATCGAGATAAAAGTATTCTATGTATTGATCCAGATTGTAAACTGTCTATGTGCCAAATTTCATCCAAATCCAATCAGCCGTATTTGTAAGATTGAGTAACAAACATCTAAACATACAAACTTTTACATTTTTAATATTAGCAGGATATAGGGTGGCCCGTTTACAATGGTTCAAAACGATATTTTAAAAGCCTGTTGCCAAGAGTTTTCCGAAATAGCCCAATGTATGTTCTGCAATTATTTATAGTTTAGGAGTAAGCCAATGGTATGTATAAAACTAAAACTACTACCTACAAAGAGGAGAGGTGTTGAGAGTGTACATCATCATCATCATCATCAGCCTATAGCAGTCCACTGTTGGACATAGGCCTCTCCTATTGCACGTCATTCAACTTGATTTTCGGCAACTCTCATCCAGCTGCTACCAGTCATCCTGCGAAGATCGTCGCTCCACCTAGCCTGAGGGCGTCCCACCTTACGTTTACCGATTCGCGGTCTCCACTCAAAAACACGTCTACCCCAACGGTCATCTGTTCTACGGCTAATATGGCCGGCCCATTGCCACTTCAGCTTGCTTATTCTGTGAGCTATGTCGATAACTTTAGTTCTCTGCCGGATCACCTCGTTGCGGATTCGATCCCTCAGAGAGACTCCAAGCATAGCCCGTTTCATAGCTCGCTGCGCGACCTTAGAGTGCTAAT
Organism: Hydraecia micacea; assembly: GCA_914767645.1. NCBI lineage: Eukaryota > Metazoa > Arthropoda > Insecta > Lepidoptera > Noctuidae > Hydraecia > Hydraecia micacea. Next base: position 11,200,584 of record OU611794.1, on the reverse strand, counting down.
CAGTTTAATTCAGTGCCTAACAAACGGGTTCCGCATCATGCCAATTCCTTTTATTTATTTATTTAGGGACAAAAAATTTCTTTTTTTCTTCAATTCCTTTTCCCAATTCATAAGGAAAGCAGACCGCGACCGGATAATCACAAAGAAAAATTCTTCTGAATATAATCCACCAGCTAAAGCCTTGCAAAGTCAAAGGACTTAAAACGAATAATAGCGGATTTAGAAGGCTATGACTGCTTACTCCTCTTAAAGAGGGATTTTCGAACAAAATCTTTGTGAATTTAAATGCAACGGAGCACAGGCTTAGTGTAATGTAGCTTTCTTTAACTTTCTTGTAATCCGATTCGTGAACGGACTGAGTTTTAAGCACAATCCAAGACAATCAAGTCATTGACCAACTATAGTCATTGGTACTGTAAAGGTTGTCTGGTAAAGTCGACCTTATGTAATGCAGGCTGGCAATAAAATAACTCTGGTTGGGTTCGAACAGTCAAGCGAGTTTAGAACGAGCTTTAAAATTTTTGTATTAGGTTTTTGTTTGGAAGAAAACAGTGGTAACACAGCGGGAGTGATGCAAAGACGTCCGCTTGGAATAAACGTAGAGAAATCATAAAGTCGCGTTGTTTGATTTCTTACAGTAGAGTCAATGACTGTAGTTGATCAATGACTTGAATACATATATTTGGAAAGGACGTCCTGGCTAGATAAGTTAGCAAGGATAGTCTAAGATTTATAACTGACACTTAGGCTAAGCGTTATTCCTGTCACTGTCGCATAGCTGTAAACCTACAAGTGCAAGACTGAGACGGAAAAATATCTTAGTCATAACGCGAGCTAGTAAAAATTATGGATCTTGGTCTAAAGGATTAGACAACGCTCAACGCGCTTGATTGGTCGTACTCGTATACTAATAAACCGCCGCAAGATGGTGTTCTAACACTGGGAAATCTCGATGTGTTGAGATGACAATATTCTCGGGGTTCAATCAATCAGTCTACTGCTGGAAACAGGCCTCTCTCAAACTGCGCAATACTGCCACAGCGCCACAGCACTTTTATCATACCCAGGATAATGATATTGCAATGTTAAATAGGCTGGGTTCAGATGGGTATGAAGTTTCGAATAAAAACAAAAAATCATGCGTCACGTATGATGAAATCTCGTACACACAAACGACGACGTTCAGCACCTGGCCTTATTTACGTCACAACAACTCGTTTACTTCCCGATATTACGCGACTAATAGTTTCTTCACATAACGCGTATTTTCCTCACTAAAAATGACTTTGAGGATAATGCCAAAGCTATCTTTAGGCCTCAATGTGGACTTTCAACCCGTTTTCCATATGACACACAAATAATGACATAGATTTTTTAAAGATGAGTAGTCGGTTCATACAATAGGGGCATTCTGTACGAGTTTTTAGCATTCATCATTAACATTTTCCCAAATGCTCCAAATGATGGCGAAAACCGCATCAAAATCCATTGTGTAGTCTAGAAGATCTAAGTGATCACATAGACACACGCGGACAAGAAAAGCGACTTTGTTTTATATTATATAATACTAGCTGTGCTATGTGACTCCGTTCGCGTGTATGTCAGAAAACAAACTGTCATGGGCTTGATTTTTTTTTTTGCGGAACCCTAATTATTTTTCTAAAATAAAAGTAGCCTTAGTTACTCCTTATGACATCACCTATCTGCCAGTGAAAGTTTCGTCAAAATCGGTCGAGCCGTTTCGAAGATTAGCCGTAACAAACATACGGACAGACAAAAAAAAATTAAATTGTTTTATTTTTGTTATAGGGTACCGTATATACTTTCACATGCATTTAGTGAATTGCTGTTATTTTAACATTACAAACAGATACTTAATTTTATTTATTTGTATGTATAGATTTGTAGTTAGCTCATACAATAGGGGCATTCTGCACGAGTTTTTAGCATTAATCTCGATCATTTTCCCATATTGTTTTATGATTCAATAGTCAGGCAGTGCGGGTCATAATTATGTAAATCGATTAAAATCGTGACAATGTTTATCTCTGTGTATTTACTTGCGGTACAATTTATTTCACGATTTTGTTATTAAGTTTTATTTTTAACCCTAGCTAGTGCAGTAGGTAAATACGATCAAATGTGGTCGTGGCTACCGGTGCACAGTATAAATTAACCAGAGGGCCAATTCAAGAACTTAGAGATGTTCATGATCTAGGTTTGAAGTTAGTCTCAATGATGTAAATGTTAATAAGTGCCATAATGAGTAAGCTAATTATCTCACTGCACATTAGTTCCTAGTAGGTTAGTAGGTACTAATCACATAAAGATGTAAATTTTCACCAACCCATTTCTTTTATAAAATACGGTATTTTCATGTTTTTTATTATTATTATTTTTGCCTTACTGTAGAGCTAACCCTACATCCAAACATATTTAATTTGCATAAAAAGCAAAAATCATGCATTTAAGGGTTTTTTCACCCATCATCATCATCTGCCTAGCCTTTTCCCAACTATCTTGGGGTCGGCTTCCAGTCTAACCGGATGCAGCTGAATACCAGTATTTTACATGGAGCGACTGCCTATCTGACCTCCACAACCCAGTTACTGGATAATACGATACGATAAGGGTTTTTTCACCCAAAGTGAATATTATTGATAAATATTGGAATATTAATTTGACTCTGCGATGAATTTTTTGAAAACTTGTGTTGGGAGATTGATCACTACAAAGTCACCAAGTTATTTTTTGAAAATGTGATATATTAAGCCAACAGAACAAAGATTGGTCTATTTTTTACATGTATTCAACAATTTCAGGGTATAACCTAAGATTGTGAATTAGCCGATTAAAATCTTTGAAATTTGCGTGAAAACGTGAAATGGCTCTTATGTCCCACCTATTAGGGGGCGAGCCTATTGCCATCAACCAGACCTGAATCCAGACTCCGGCGCCCAAATTGCGTAAAACACTTTCAATCACAAGCCAAGGGTTTTGAAGGAAATTCCTAAACTAGTAGAAAATTCGTCTGTTCAACAACGTAAATAACGCAATGTACGTGGCAGAACTGTTAAAAAATAAGTTTAAAAACTAAAACCCGACTACTGAAAAGAATGAAACAAGAAAGTACAGACGCCAGCACATCAAGCTACTACAATCTGTCAAACTTTAATAGATTTTCAACCTTATCGCTAAAGTATAAGGTTCAAAGTTGATTAGGAAAATTTTACAGTTTCGGGTAGCTTGATGTGGTGCGTCTGTACCTTCAAAGAATATAGCTTCCGCTTCCGTACCCCTGGTATCACAATGGCGACTAAAAAGTTACGGGAAAGTAGGCAGCTGCTTTCCACTATCTATATACATCCTACAAACTATCTAAAACACATTTTTTCTAACGTGTTTATTTTATATTAGGTTATATAAAAAGTCAAGTCAAATAAACATTGTGATCTGTTCTAAACGTATCTAATGAAAGTGTAAACAAAACCTGTTCAGGTTAAATTCTTACGCAATCCCTCACTAAAGCGAAATTAATAACACATTCATCTGTATTAAGAACATTAAAACTTTATATCTTACCAACAAATAGGTATTGTTTGAATAACATAATTAAATTGTAAAATTAACCTCAATTGTCAAGTGAACAAACATCTTAAGGTGATTCAAAATAAGAACCTCGGCATTAAGTATTTAAATAATCAATGAAAGCACTCAATTTGTAAGTGGTACTACAAATTGGCATCTACAGGTACGTTTCCTGATCCATTGGTTTACATTTTTATCTCATACTTTTGGAACAGACAATAGCTATCCTATCGAACGTATGGTATTGTGTTGCTAAACGAGGCAATGACCGTTACCTACAATTGCCGCAAATAATTTGCATGCCAATCGGGCTCTTACAGACTATCTGACTGCGCAGCGTTCTATTCTAATAACGACATGGGGGCAGCTGTCTCCAAATTATTTTATTCTGTAATTCGAGTCTAGATGGTTCAGAAAATGTTCATTTAATGAGTGTTTTATTTATAGACCCGCGATTATAAAAATCAGAGGGGCAATTCTCGTAATTTTAAGAACGTTCACAGTCTGATCTCAGTATCAATCTGTCAAAATTACGTCCAATAAAATTAAATCCCTACATTTTGACAAGTTTTTGACATTTATTTGTCGCCGAGATGAGACTGCGACTAGATTTTGAACGTTTAAAATTACGAGAATTGCCTTCTGATTGGTCAAGGAAAACTACGTCTGCTTGTAATCTTGATGGTAGGTACTGATACGATTTTTTTATTCATACATTATCAGCCTATAATGTTCCCACTGCTGGGACACAGGCCTCCTCTGTTCAAGAATGAGTGGGCTTATATCTAATCTACCAAGCAAGCCCAGTGCGAGTTGGTAGATGTGACATGCCTTAGATTTTTTTGTTCTAGGATTTGCCAGTTTCTCACGATGTTTTCCTTCACTGTTATGAAAGCAGCGGTGATGAAATAGGGTGCGCCAAAGTTCACCTAAATTTTCAACTCCGATAATTGGAAATCCGAAAATGTTCTTCCTAACATTTTTCATCCTAACAGTCACAATTCCTAACTACTCTGTCTCTAATGTTCATAATTCCGAAGCATTCAACTTCCTAATGTCAGTAGCAATAAACATCTATTATACTTTTATTTGTTTTCCTATATTTTCTCAACATAACCATCTTTTACACTATTATTCAAAGTCATATCTTTTTTTTTATAGCGGTGTGAACCTGCAAAGATAATTATTGGTTTAGGTTAGGTTAGAACTGTGACCACAACGCACGAGCCGAGCGAGCGAAGCGAGCGTGCCGCGGCAGCGCCCGGCGAAGTGCCAGAACCGAATCGGTCCTATAATTATTGGTTTAGGTACGGTTAAAACTGCGGTAATTATGGTAATTATGTTTAGGGATAAAAGCGTTATGATAAAAAACCGTAGGAGTTTAAATATATTTACATTAATGATATTATTAATTACAATTTTCGGAAACATGAGTGTTATGAACATCGCCGATAGCACTACAAATAGTATGAATGAAAACTTTAGGATGAAAAATTTTAGGAAGAGTGATCATTCGGATTACAAATCATTAGGAAGAACAATTTCGGGTAAAGAACTTTAGGTGAGCCAATATGGACCCGATTAAATATTTACACAAAGTAAAGCGCTTTCGAACCCACGACCTACAACTCGTAAGTCGAGGCCATTACCACTGAAAACATCGAGATTTTCTTCTTATATGTAAGTTAAATGGGTCCATATTGGCTCACCTAAAGTTCTTTACCCGAAATTGTTCTTCCTAATGATTTGTAATCCGAATGATCACTCTTCCTAAAATTTTTCATCCTAAAGTTTTCCTTCATACTATTTGTAGTGCTATCGGCGATGTTCATAACACTCATGTTTCCGAAGATTTTTATTAATAATATCATTAATGTAAATATATTTAAACTCCTACTGTTTTTTATCATAACGCTTTTATCCCTAAACATAATTACCATAATATTTTCACTCATACTCAGAAAGAAACATTTACCAAGTGTAATAAAAAATATATGTGCGGTTATGTTTATGGCCTGGGAGTTTATATCGCAGTTTTAACTGTACCTAAACCAATAACTATAGGACCTATTCGGTTCTGGCACTTCGCCGGCCGCTGCCGCGGCACGCTCGCTTCGCTCGCTCGGCTCGTGCGTTGTGGTCACAGTTCTAACCTAACCTAAACCAATAATTATGAATAGGACCGATTCGTTTCTGAAACTTGACTGAATGACTGGAGCGGGACTCTGGCTTCGCTCGCTCGGCTCGTGCATTATTCTTATATGTTATACATGTTATGTGAAAATAAAGTTACGCAAAATTAATGTATATAATACTGATTATTATGAATAAAAAGAAATCTAAACAAAAAAGATATGACTTTGAATAATAGTGTAAAAGATGGTTATGTTGAGAAAATATAGGAAAACAAATAAAAGTATAATAGATGTTTATTGCTACTGACATTATGAAGTTGAATGCTTCGGAAATAATAACATTAGAGACAGAGTAGTTAGGAATTGTGATTGTTAGGATAAAAAATGTTAGGAAGAACATTTTCGGATTTCCAATTATCGGAGTTGAAAATTTAGGTGAACTTTGGCGCACCCTACAAAGCTCGCCGGGTCAACTAGTACATTTATATACAAGGTGTCCGGTAAGTCGACGTCAAGCCGGAATCGGTTAATAGGCCAAGTCATAATAGTTATCATAAAAATATTTAAAAAAATCTAAGTTGTGTATTTTTAAAATGATTGGCATTTTAATGTCACTTTTAGCCCAACCAAATATTCAAAATTAATACTTTGCCGAACTTTGACTGACTGTACTGAAAAAAAAATGTACTATGCGAGTTTGGCAAGTAACATTAAAAGTTGGCGCATTCAACAAGCATTCCAAATTTTTTTATATATATTTTTTTTAATTCTAAATCATTTTTATTATATTTTTCTGATAACTTTTATGACTTGGCCTGTTACCGGATTCCGGCTTGACGTCGGCTTACGGGACAGCCGGTATAAGAGTAGAGGAAGACTAAAGAAACGATGGGTGGACTGTGTGAAAGATGATATGGCGAGATAAGGGGTGACTGCCGAGATGACGATTAATAGAAAAATATGGGAGAAAAATACATGTTGTGGCGATCCCCGATAAATCCGGGTAAGCGCAAGAAAATGATGACAGCTAGTAGAACGAAGTTTATCGATGAAAAAGCTGGTGTTCCAATTATTTCTGATAATAAATATTAGCTAGATTTTCATTTTCTGGGCGGTCTAGGTACCTACTTAGGTAAATAAAGATATATTTATTGCATAACTGTGTACATCTGTGATTATTTTGCAAAAAAATAAATTAATATATAAAGTGAAATATAAAACATTTATTCAAAATACAATTGTTGTAAATTATTATTATTTTGACGATTTCATTCAATTGTTTTTTACATAAAAATAACAAAATTAAATCCTAACTTAACTAAAACTATACAGAAACTAAAATATAGCGTCGAAAAATTCATCCGCATCGCTGTCGACTGGTAATGTACCCAAGAGAATGGCGGCATTACCACGTTGTAGGGCAATGCTTAGCCTTTGGCCAAGGTAAAAGCCAGCCCTTGGGTCACGGGAAGTGTCAAATACAATTAGGCAAGTAAGTGTGAGGAATTAATGCGTATGCCGTTTCTGCCCGACTTTCAATCTTAGCTAAATTATGCGGGAACATGCAGCATCTTAATTAAGCAAATGATGGACGGCGTTAAGCTGTAATGGTCTGTAACATAAATCAACAAAAAAGGTCGGGTGCGTTTGTTTTATTCATATACGTTTTTCAAATGAGTTGTCTTCCTGCGTGTTGGTTATCTTTTCATAGTGAAACTATCTGACAGATAGGTGTGACAGAAGTTTAGCATGATTTTGCATCATTGTGAAAATCACAGTGATCTTTATTCTATTGTAATAAGATTGCTGTTCCGTTGCTGCAATTAACAAGTCTGTAAAAATCACAATGATCTTTATAATCACTGTAAAAAGGTTGATATTAGTTTGCTGCATAGGTAAAGTAACCGTAAATGGACTATACCTAAGTAAGTATAGCTGTACAAGGATCTTTTAGCCAGTGTCAATTTCGGAACTACTCGTAACACGGCCATCTTGTTTTTCAATACATTCCACAAAACAATTGTACAAATTTTTACCAAGGGCTCCTCTCTCGTTAATGTCATTCGAGCGCCAAAAGATCCTTAGAGCAGTATGGAATACTTAAAAATGACATTGGAACTTGTAATCATTCCGAAAAATACAAAAATTTAATAAGCAGGTGAAACTGCGAGATGCTCATAGTATTAAATGAGGTAGGTATGTATGGCTTTTCTGATTTCAGTATTTTATGTTTTGTGACGCATGTTAGACCGGCGTTAATTATATTTTAATTTATGATGAGCATTAATTTTAAAATTATTTATGAACTTTTGACCTGTCAAAGACAGAAGTTACTTAAAAAATATGCCATCGTGCCTATGTGTGCCTACCTACCTATTTTCATATAAGTACCAATAATGAAGGTTTTCATATACAGGGTTTATTTTCAAGGCCAGTCAAATTTAAGGGTGTGGTACAGACCATGGAACTGAACAACTTTCTCCATGGAACCAATATCGTAGTCGCGAAAAATTTACTAACTGTCTCTTAAAAAATTTCAATACCTACTCGACCTGGGTGCGCCAAAGTTCACCTAAATTTTCAACTCCGATAATTGGAAATCCGAAAATGTTCTTCCTAACATTTTTCATCCTAACAATCACAATTCCTAACTACTCTGTCTCTAATGTTCATAATTCCGAAGCATTCAACTTCATAATGTCAGTAGCAATAAACATCTATTATACTTTTATTTGTTTTCCTATATTTTCTCAACATAACCATCTTTTGCACTATTATTCAAAGTCATATCTTTTTTGTTTAGATTTCTTTTTATATCACGGTACTATTTATAGTCATTGGTTTAAATTAAGTTAGAACTGCGACCATAACGCACGAGCCGAGCGAGCGAAGCCAGAGTCCCGCTCCAGTCATTCAGTCAAGTTCCAGAAACGAATCGGTCCTATTCATAATTATTGGTTTAGGTTAGGTTAGAACTGTGACCACAACGCACGAGCCGAGCGAGCGAAGCGAGCGTGCCGCGGCAGCGGCCGGCGAAGTGCCAGAACCGAATCGGTCCTTTAGTTATTGGTATTGGTTTAGGTACAGTTAAAACTGCGGTATAAACTCCCAGGCCATAAACATAACCGTAAATGAGTCGTGTTTTATTAATTTCATTCATTTAAGACAAAAATCAGTGAAACGACCTTTAATCATTCTAAACAGTTGGTTTTTTAGACATATTATTATGTAATTATCTCAGGTATAGTTATAGTAAATGTTTCTTTCTGAGTATGAGTGAAAATATAATGGTAATTAGGTTTAGGGATAAAAGCGTTATGATAAAAAACAGTAGGAGTTTAAATATATTTACATTAATGATATTATTAATTGCAATTTTCGGAAACATGAGTGTTATGAACATCGCCGGTAGCACTACAAATAGTATGAATGAAAACTTTAGGATGAAAAATTTTAGGAAGAGTGATCATTCGGATTACAAATCATTAGGAAGAACAATTTCGGGTAAAGAACTTTAGGTGAGCCAATATGGACCCACTCGACCTATACGTATGGGACGGCTGAATTTTTATTCACCATTACGATGTTGGTCCCATGGAGAAAATTGTTCAGTTTGATGGTCTGTACCACACCCTTAAATTTGGCTGGTCTTTGAAAACTAACCCTGTATATATTTCCTGAGTAATTTCAATGTTTGTAAAAGAAGCTCTTCTATTAAATAATATTTACTCTTTGGTGGGTTTACACCAAAGAGCGAAATGAAATTAAAATAATATGTGTATGCGAGTTCGTTGCGCATCTTTCATATCTTTGGCGTGTCATTAAATGCTAAATAATTAAGTATATTTATTTCTGTAAGTAGGTTAATACAAAACGTCAAAATTATCTGCCTAGCCTTTTCCCAACTATGTTGGACTCTGCTTCCCGTCAAATCGGATACAACACCAGTATTTTACATGGAGAACTGCCTATCTGACTTCCACAACTCAGTTACTTGGTAATACCCTTTGGTAAACCTTTCGGGCTTCTAACGACCCGTAACGATAGTCGAAGATCCACGAATGATAGCACAAAAAAACTAGATGAGGTCGGGCATTGAAATTTAATATTCGATCTTAGTAATCAAATTTTAGTTAGGGTATAATTATCTCTTGGTGCACTCTAACATAGCTCTTACTGCGATCGCTCGCGGCGTAGCGCGTACATTATTATCTAACTGGGGTGAAGTAGGAATGAGGGAACAGGAACATTATCTTCTTGACATATTTAATCTATACATATATAGGATGACAGATAATTAGTGACTGATACTTAAACACGTGATTGTACTCATGATAACAAACAACCTTTGCTATGGGACCAAACCTGAAATTGCGAAAAAAAATCTGCTGTTTAGTCGTTTATGTTCGCCTAACTCGTCAAAATGTAGGGAACAGCTGATTTTTTTTTCGCGATTTCAGGTTTGGTCCCATAGTAAAAGTTGTTTGTTATCATGAGTACAATCACGTGTTTAAGTATCGGTCACTAATTACCAGTCACCCTATATAAGACGTTATCACGTCAAAATACAGGACTACCTCAAAGCCGAGCCAAATTAATCCGCGTCCATTTCAACTATAATCCCACACCGACTTGTAGAATATTATAATTTAAATGAGCCTTGCATCTCGCAGTTGCAACACTTTTAGGTAGGTACTTTATAAGCCACTTTACCTACATTACCCCAAAGTAAAGCGAATAAACAAAACGATAACCTATGTAATAAAACAAAATGAGAAGCCGGTACCTAACCAAGAAAGACTTGCAAAATTCACACAAAAATCGGACAGTCTTCTTCTTAGCGTGTCGATAGCAATCTAAATGTACCCCAGAATCCGACAATAAAATAAATAGAAAGCCACACCTACGACACAGACCAAATAAATAACCAAGGCAGAGGGCTGTCAACAGTAAAGTGAGGCCGGTTTCGTAAACATGTGTGCACTTAGTGAGGTGTACTTTGATTGTAAATGTGTGCGTGTGAGCGTGTATGCACAGAGCGGAGGTGTAGTTTTGGCATGCTTCACTGTATTGTTCGCAGCGCTATGTTTTAATTTTTTTATTCGGTCTGAGACCTACGAGTACATTTTCAACCAAACAATGACAAACGTTTTTTTCTACACGAAAACTTAGCCCCTGAATATGACAGGTAAACCAATAAAACGGCGCGGCGTTCTCTATCCAAATAATATAGGGAAAATGGCCGACCATTGACGCCGCATGTTATCAAAGGACATGTGAGTAGTCGTGAGTTCGTGACCACAAATTCCACGCGTCGTTTATGGAAAGTGGTTTTCACGACGTCATTTTTCATAGTTAAAAGGTTATTTGTGGTTATTTTTGTTGAATAACTGGTGTGTGTAAGTGGATAAGGTTGATTTTTGGTAAACTTTTACCCGTGCAAACTAAAGTGAATCGAAACAGTTCTATTTTATTTAGGTAACTTATGGCCATTTGGCTCATTTATTATTTATTTGTTTTTTTTTTGCAAGAAATATTAAATTAGGTATATTTATTTTTATCGATTTACCAAAGTTCGTATATATGACAAAAATTACAGAAAGCAGCAGAAAATAAAGAACTAAATAGAAAAAATTATAGGTGGGTAAATACAGCATTTTCTTATATTACGAACTAGACGAGGCTGGCTTAAAAACGTGAGGGGTTGGCACGTGAAAAGGAGATACAGCCGTCTCATATCTTAACATAAATATTATTAAACTCTATTATCAGTCAACCAGACCGATAACCTTGTGAAGGTCGCAGGAATCCGCTGGATGCGGGAAGCACAGAACCGATGGAAGTGGCGGTGCTTGGGGAGGCCTATGTCCTGCAGTGGACGTCTTTCGGCTGAAATTATGATAATACCATGATAATACAGTCAACGATGTTTAGCTAGCCGGACTCCTTAGGGTATGCTGGACGTAGGTACATTATCTAAATTTAACAATTTCTGTATGTAGTCTATTTTATTTTTAATACATCCCCAGCCAAAATTAAATACAAACTAGGTAATTTTGTGAGGTGCTCTAAGGTTTTCGTTACCTACCAAAATTCTTTACTCAGTGAACCTTTTTAAAATTTGTATTTTTATTAAGGTAAAACCCACTTAATACGTTAGAGGGTGACCAAAATGATTTTAATAAAGCTATCTAAGGTCTTATAAACTCAAACTCAAACTCAAAGCATTTATTTCAATTAAACCATTTACAGGCACTTTTGAATTGTCAAGAAGTCGGTCAGTCAAAAATAAAATGAAGCTAGTTGCCCATTCCAAAGCGTAGGTACCTATGGAGAAGAACGGGCAAGAAACTCCATGGACACTCTTTTAAATTATATTTTTACAAAAATATTAGTTACATCATTAATGTTGAATTTATAATAATATGTGAGAACGATGTAAAAAAAGACGTATGCGTTAAAAGCGTCCAGAGTACAGCAAATATTAAATAATAAAAAAAAACAACAATCCAAAAATAAAATAATTAAAAATAAAAATAAGCCGAGGCAGCCGAGTGATGACCAGCCCCACTTGACGGCGCCCGTTCACGAACATGACGCATAGATCAGCACCATTCAGCTCAACCATTTTGAAGGGAGCTAAATGATCCAACACACACGCCACCGTCAGCGAGACATTTGTGTGAGCATGACATACTATCAGCTGCCAGGGCACATTCAAGTCAATGAAAGACATATTACCCGGTAAATGGTAGCTCTACAGTACATAGAACTCACATCTGTGCTATGCAATTATACAATACAAAGGAAATTGAGTTTATACAATGCAAAGATAGTCTTACAATCTTCAGCAGCTCCAACAGTATTTTCAAGTGTTAATCGATTAGTTGTGGTTGTGGAGCAGGACCAGCAATGAGCCAGGCATTTTTGTCAGCGATGTAATCCCCTAACTTATAATATGCCTGTCTGCATAGTGTGCGTTTTATATATTTTTGGTAGAGGAATAGCAACAGTATCTAAATAAGAATCTTTGAAAATCTTCTCTTTATGAAGTTGAGAGCGTGGCTTGAGATTCATTATTGTTTACACTGGCAGACGTATTTTTACTTAAAAGCTATTTTTAGCTTTACTCTCGGCCGTAGGGTCCGTCTTGTTCAATGAAATCTCTAAACGCCTGGTAACACTTCCCGTGCCCCAAGGGCTGGCTTTTACCCTGGCCAGAGGCTAAGCATTGCCATACAACGTGGTAATGCTGCCAGTCTCTTGGGTACATTACCAGTCGACAACGATGCGGAGGAATATTTCGACGCAATATTTTAGTTTTTTAATAGTTTTAGTTAGATTGTAATGTAATCAACATTATAAAACTTTTTTTTTTATATCCCATAACATCTGTCTCTTCTGCACCATTGATGGTGCAGGTCAATGGTGCAAACGGTACAACGGGACTCTAGGGGGTCATTGTACCTACTCATCATTATGAACAACTTTTACTATGGGACCAAACCTGAATCGCAAAAAAAAATTCTGCTGTTCCCTAGATTTATGTTCACATAACTCGTCAAAATGTAGGGAACAGATATTTTTTTTTTCGCGATTTTCGGTTTGGTCTTCAGTGATAACAAAACTAGTAAGAACTAGCCTCTTTTTCTACTAAAACTCAGTACTACGGTAGCCAGCTCAAGGTCAAACTAATATAACCTAATCTTCGTTCGCGATTTATTTGCCAAAAATGTAAACAAATATGAATTAATGGAAAAATAACTTTAATTCCTACACAATAAAGTTCAGTTTACGCTACAACTTCAAACATATTTATAACTTTTTCAACAGCGCTAGTCACTCTGAAATCAACTTAATAGTCATTGAAATAAAGTTGATATTTGTTTAACTTGAACTTGGGGTGTGCAGCACTGCGCACTTTTACTATACGTGCAGCCTACTATACCAAAATCAAAGTCATTTAATCGAACTAGGCTGAGAATCAGCACTTTTATATTATCATCAGAATAACATAATAGAGTCCCCCAAAACGCCCTTCAATACTTTTTAGTGCTTTATCTGGAATGAAGTGTCACAACAAACTGCAGCACAGCTGTCTGTTCATTTAGAAAAACTTGATTCTATACAATAGTAAGTGTCCCTTACTTGACCTGGGTCAAATAAACTTATTTTCTTTCTTCTGGCTTTCTTAAGTCATTAACATATCAAGACACAAAACATCAATTAAATTATGTACAGACGCCAGCACATCAACCTACCCGAAACTGTAAAATTTTCCCAATCAACTTTGAACCTTATGCTTTAGTAATAAAGTTGAAAATCTATTAAAGAAATTTGACAGATTGTAGTAGTTTGATGTGCTGGCGTCTGTACCTATTTGCCATAATTATGTCACCTAGCACAAGCCAATATACCAACAAAAACACCCTTGGTCCTACTAGTAGAACTTCTCGACCGGACCACGGGCAATAAACGCTATAATGTGTGTGAAGATACAATCTACCAAACTTTTATACCTAGAATAAGTCTTATCCTGAGAATAATTTTTGAATTTTTGACAGTTTTTCCATACTAGGACTGTCAGTCGTCAATTTTATTCCAAGAATAAAAGTTATCTGACTTTGGTAAAATCAGCCCACACACACAGCACATTATTGAGTGAAATGCACGATCATTCCATAGTAAAACGAGCGCGTAAAAATTACGAAACTTCCTTTGGAAAATCGAGTTTTATGAAAAAACTACTGCATAAATCAATTACAAATAAAGCTTATTGAACTCTTCGATAATTGAACTTTGTTTTGAAGATTTTGTCCATCTTTTATTACTTATTTACATTCAAAGTTACGTTAATATTAGCAAGAAAAACGAAATTTTGTTGGCTCATAACTTTTTAATGGCTTATTATTTTACTATTCTGTTTCCGTACAGACACAATTAATAATAAGACAAAACAATACAATGTTTAACTTTGGATGTACAATGTCAAACAGTGGAGTAATACTCCCCCGAAGTTTGTATGGAAAAATTTCGGCAAGTGTACTCTTAATCGCAAAAAGGAGGACAATGTAATTCCAAAAAACAATAAAAATACATTAGCCATTACCTACTTATGTATGCTAATTATTTTCCTGTGACTTTGTATTTTTAATTTTGCAATGTCAAATGATTATTATTCGCAATGCATCCAAAACAATGGTATGAGTTTAATGCAATCATAAATCAAAGTGATTCACTACACTGCTTACTGATAAAAGGGGACGAACCTATTTGCTTTGAACTCAAAAATGTACACTAAAGGATAATTGGTAGGAAAAATGAACAACGTGATCCTTGGCACCAATTCTGACAGGAAAACACTATCAACTTAACTTAGGGCTGATTTTTCCAACGCCAGATTATTTTATCTGAGGAATAATTTTGAATTTTTGACAGTTCGTCTATACAAAATCTGTCAAACGTCAATTTTATTCCACGAATAAATATTATTTGTCGATAGAAAAATTAGGCCTTACTTGTCAAAATCAAACTCGTATCAGTCCAGGCGCTCCTAAAAAGTCATAAATATTGCTTCATTTTGTTAACGCATTAAAATTTTTGACAGTTTTGGTTCTGCTGACATGAAATTTTTACTAGATTTTAACGTTTTTAATTACGAGACAACTGGTCTTCAGATATTTTGGTCATGTTGAGAGGATGAATGAAAAGTAATTGATATAAAACGGATGCTCGTTGAAGCGCCGGGAAGATACGCCCTCGAAAGACTTGACACCAACTTTATTGGTGATGTCTGTCAAAATGGTCTGGTGCGTATTTTCAACTGACTTGTCTATGTGGCCAGATGTATGGACATCGACGAATCAAAAGGTGTATTTAAGGAGCGTAGCACTAACGTTTTGTAGTTTCTACCCACCGGGGTATTCCTCGAAACGCACCAACTTTGAAATGCACCAAAAGTATTCCTAGAAAAAAAAAAAATATTCCTCGAAATGCATCAACGATGAAACATAGAGAAGAGCATGAAGGATTCGTAATAAATGATATCGATAGACGTTTAATTTGGTGCGTTTCAAAGTTGGTGCCTTTCGAAGAATACCCCTACCTACCGCCTTGAAAGAATTCGTAAGTTTTTGTAGGTATGTATATGAACTTTGACATCACAATGTTCTATTGAAGTGCCAAAACCTATATTATTCCAATACATTTGAACTCAAACATTACTTATAAGCCCTAAAGAAACCCTTTTACGTAAAACCAATAATAACGAAACCATGTTATGATTTCAAGCCTTTTAAATCTTATTTGAAAACTTTCAACCCTATTTCAAAGTTTTTGTAAAGAAAATACTTAGCTAGGTGCAAGATTGAAGTAACAAATTTTTTTCCCAAGTAATACTAAAATGAAATTTTTCTTTAAAAATACCAACATCATCATCTGCCTAGCCTTTTTCCCAACTATTTTGGTGTCAGCTTCCAGTCTAACTAGATGCAGCTGAATACGAGTATTTTACACGGAGCGACTGCCTATCTGACATCCACAACCCAGTTATTGGGTAATACGATACCCTTTGGGAAGACTGGTTGTCAGACATTCGGGCTTCTGACGACCCGTAACGACTGTCAAAGATCCACGACATGACAGCCGGGACCAACGGCTTAACGTGCTTTCCGAGGCACGAAGAGGTATGTAAAGATGGTGGTGATGGACCCATCCGCGGACCAACCGCTGCAAGCGTAGCTTTTGATATTTTTATGTATTAATTGGGTAAGTATTAGTTGTTATTTACTTACATATTATAGTAATGTTAAATAAATATAATTCTATTATCAAAGACGTTACAGTACTTTCTAACTGATGAAGCGCCTCCTCTCTAAGAAACCTCATTTCTTTCACAATTTTCCAGGAAAAATAGAGGATAAAAATACTGTAGGTAAAAGCTTTATCCTCATAATTCCTCTTTGTGATTCTACAGAATGAGGAAGTTATTACATAGTTAATATTATTACCTATTCTTTTGACAAGATATTAAAACATTCTTTTGTGAAGAAGCTACTGAACAAGATGTTTTCTGTGTTTTTGTTTTATTGTGAAGAATTTTCTTTGACTCCTTTAGCAAAAGTTTATTTTTAAAAACATCTGGAAAAAGAGATTTATTTCTAACTGCTTTTATTAAGTAGAACAGCTGCGATTTGTAGCCACTATTAAGAAAATAAAAGGCCATAATTTTAGGTTATAATTTCAAAACAGTTCTAAAACAATTTAAACTCTATTCTCATTTCATTTGTTTTTTTATTAAAATAACATGACGCATGTAGGAAAGACAGAGGTTACCCTGCACATTCGGCCAGTTACATGTGACCCTTGAGACCTTTTATAAGATATAATAAGATCGCCCAATCTATAGGCATTGGCTGAGCACAAACCCATACTCAGAGTACGTCTAGTACTATTATATATTCTGTGCTCAGAGCTACTAAAACTTGCCAAAGAGGTGCTCCGTTTCCTTATGATCGCGAAAAAGTCATCAGTCCGCGCCTCAGCAAATATAGTCGAGGGATCTAACTGGTCTAGTTACATAGTGCGATCCCGCGAGCCAACATATTACACCATACAGACAGCGCCCTGTGCTCCCTCTCAATATCCTGATTGTTTCACTGATCGTCGGAGACCCAGTAGCCCAAATACTTGAATTGATTCACCCATACATATGATACTTTTTATCCCGGTAGTACGTTTCCGAGGGGTAATTTCCGACCTTCGCGTAGGCCAAACCGAGGGCGAAAGCTAGAAAAATATAAAGACACAAAGCTTCTTCTTTATGGAGCTTCCTAATATAGTTTCCCATTTTCTTGTACCACATTTTCAGCTTAATTTCATAGGAAATTCGACTAAGCTGGAGTCAACGCTATTTCCATTGATAACATCTATTAAGTCTTAAAGCAAGCTGCTGTTAATGTTCCAGGCGTGTTGTCTTTAAAGATGGCTTCTCCGATAATAAAGTTTTGTTTTTGTCTATCGACTTTATTTTTTAAACGGGTTTAGAAAGTAGGAAATTGGAATTGATTTTATAGTAAATGTTGTAGATACTGACATTGATTTGGAAAGGCTTAAATTATTTTTTCGGTATTTTTTTTTTTTTATCTAAGTACCTAGTACGTTATTTTATTCTGTGTTAAATGTTAGGTGTCTACTGTTCATGAATTGATTTTGTGTCGTGTCTAACCTAATCTCATAAGACTGCACAGAGAACTTAATTATTTATTCGCCGTATTATAGTAATTTTCTACAACTGTCAAAAAAGGATACCTGGTAGTGATTATAATATACGGACGATTAACGAACTTCTTCTTAGCGTGTCGATAGCAATCTAAATGGACTAGGCCCAGAATTCGGCTACTTGTTTGGCGCCATCACCAGCGTCCATCAGTTCCTGTAACGTGCAGCTGACAGGACATGCAGGGTGTCCCATCGACGATGCAAGTAAGTTTAATAAAAATAATATTTCGCTAACTTTACGTTGTGATACTGCTTGAAATTGGTATAAGTTAGTGGTGGGTCGTTGTCGAATTTTTGACGGAAGAAACGCAACCGTTGCAGAAATGGTCGCCGTTGTAACTGGTTTGAAGACGATTTACAGTACGATACTTATCCAACATGGAATAGTATTGCGTTTTCAAGGTTTTCGTTTTTGATACGACTGTTTTGGAAACGAAATTGAACGCGGAACGAGAGACGACGACGCAAGGACGCGACGGACAAGTGTGATAGAGTTGAACCATTGCATTCCCGACTGTTAAATAGTCATCATCTACCTAGCCTTTTCCCACTTATGTTTGGGTCGGCTTCCAGTCTAACCGGATGCAGCTGAATACCAGTATTTTACATGGAGCGACTGCCTATCTGACCTCCACAACCTAGCTACTCGGTAATATGATACCCCATGGTAAGACTGGTTATCAGACTTTCGGGCTTCTGACTACCTGGAACGACTGTCAAAGATCCACGATTGACAACCGGAATGAACGGCTTAACGAGCTTTCCGATGCACGGAGGGGTCTCGGTATGTAAAGATGGTCACCCATCCACAGACCAACCGAGGCAAGCAGAGCTTAACCTAATCAATCGACCTGTGCGGCTGTTATTATTTAGCCTCGGGCCCCTCATTTCTGTTAAATAGTATGAGATAAAAAGAAAATTAATTATCACAATATCTTGGTTGCTGTCTGATTAACATAAAGCAGCAACTACCATCTTCAAGTATTTTATATTATTTATAAAGACTGAAACGCTTAATTTCCTCGTCTGACAAAGAAAAAGTTTACTAAGTAAATACTGCTACTCTTGGTCCAAAAGTTTTCTCATTCACTCTTTATTATTCTACTCTCTATGCTGAACAAATCGATTCTCTGAAAATGGGACTAGGGGAACAGAAAATTGTGATAAGTATTGAATGAATTTAATTTATATCGAATCAGTTCGAAATGTTCGCCAATTTTTACTGAAGTTTTTTTAGTATAAGTATGTTTATTTTTTTCTTTCGTTTTTTTTGTTATGGTCCGCGCGGGACTAGTTGGCCGCGCCTTCCCACTGCTGGGACACAGGTCTCCACTCTGTGAGAGGGAGTAGGCCATAATCCAACACGCGGGCCAGTGCGGGTTGGTAGATGTCACATGTCTTCGAATTTTTGGTTCTAGGGCAAGCCGGTATCCTCACAGTATTTTCCATCACCGTTTTGAGAGCAATGGTGATGAAATAATTTACACAAAGTAAAGCGCCTGTCTTGGTTCGTACCTAAGATCTACAACTCGTAAGTCGCGATCGTCAGTGTCACCACTGGGTCACCACTCTCGCCGGCCGGTCTAATATCTGGTCTATTACTATTATAGCTTAGAGAAAGCTCACAATAGTGTCAATCCCTAAAATCGGGTCAATCGATCAGGTTAAGCTACGCTTGCTGCGATCGGTCCGTGGATGGATGACCATCGTTACATACTGAAACCCCTCCGTGCTTTGGAAAGCACGTTGAGCTGTAGGTCCTTTGCAGGATCTTTGCTAGTTGTTACGGATAGTCAGAAGCCCGAAAATCTGACAACCAGTCTTACGAAGGGGTATCGTATTACTCAGTAACTGGGTTGTGGACGTCAGATAAGCAGTAGTTCCATGTAAAATACTGGTATTCAGCTGCATCCGGTTAGATTGGAAGCCGACCCCAATATAGTTAGGAAAAGTCTAGGCTAGGCAGATTGATTGAGATCGGCTACATTTGTTGTAGATCCCGTACGTTCACGTCTATGTGTGCGTGCGCCTGTTTTCGCTCGTTATATATCTGACCATATGTCTCTCTACTCTGTGCTAGTGAGATAGGGATCTTAATTAATGTCATCCGGTTTCGGCCACGGCAAGAGAATCTAAATGGCCCTGTAATTGGGTCGGGATTTTGATGGCTTCTCTCTTAAAGTTGGCAAACGTATCCTATAATTTTGCTATAAGTGTCTGAACGTGTATGGAATGCGCTAAGGCACATGCATTAGATATGGATTTGAAATCTTAAGGAGTTGAGTCTACAGGATAATGATTTTTTATACACTGATGTGCCCGTTTTGTACCTACTTTAGCTGGACGCATAGTGTTAATTTATATTAGAGCAGTGGTGGCCTTGTTGTAATGGCCGTGATTTAATGAGCTGTAGGTCGTTGTTTCTAACCAAGGCAGGCGCTTTGCTTTGTGTAAATTATTTCATCACCACTGCTCTCAAAACGGTGAAGGAAACCGGCGTGTCCTAGAACCAAAAATTCGAAGACATGTGACATCTACCAATCCGCACTGGGCCCACGTGGTGGATAACGGTCCACTCCCTCTCACAAACAGGAGTCCTGTGTCCCAGCAGTGGGAACACTATAGGCTGATTATGCTATAGGTAGTGTTAAAGACTTTTTTATTAGGAACTTCTTAGTAACAGCCCGATGTCTGAATTTGTGCCCAGTCAGTGGAAATTGGGTCTCTCTTCAGTCAGTCGGCAATTGAATTCGGGTGAATTATATTCCTCATCTGGAATACTGGCCTGAAGTTATAATAAGCTGGTTGTAAAGCAAATGCCTTCCTCAGCAAACTTATGAAACAACAAGCTGTATTGGTATCTACAACGCAACATGCGAGCAACGCGTCATACTGTCGTCACGAAAAATCCTGCATCTCGCAAGCAGAGTTTACCACGCAACTTGCATAGATACAACGGCTCGACATAAATCATCGGGCAGTTGCCCTCCACATACAACACCCGTCTGGTCGGAGGAACCTCCTTTTTCTATGGGGGATGAGTGAATTTTACTCCCTGTTCCTTCATACCTCTATAAAGCCGTGTATCAGATGGGATGTACCATCGGCAAAAATGACGAACTCCCGTACAAACTTTCATCGCCAATTTAATCCCTTTAGGCGGGTGAATTATTAAATATCCTTCATTAATGCTCACTTTTTTTTTTTTCTGTTTTCCTTCTTAGTTAGTTTTAATCATGATCTGGCAGTTTGAGTAATTTACGCGGCCTACCCAAATGTCCTTTCTTTGGTATTGTTCGTCGAATCGTTGAGCTCCTCAAGTTCTGAGTTGAGCTGCACGATTTTTGACAAATGCGTGCACTGACTGGACAGGTCCGCTCAATCTGTGTGGTTCTTTCCTCAAAAGACCATTTCAGACACCAATCTACATGGTCTTCACATGATCTGACCAAGATTTTGTCTGGACTTTAAAAGAGACTGTGACCTCTGAGTTTGTTTCGGCCTTTCTTCTCAGAGTAGTCAGATAGGAAACGCCGACCTCATCTAGCTTTAAAAAAATATGATTGACGTGTAAAAGTGTTTGTACAAACCTACTTACAGAAATAAAATCATTTATCATTTATCATTTATCACTTTCGTTGTATAAGGAAAATTTGTGTAAAATTTCACGCTTCTAGACCCAACGGTTAAAGCTGTGCGTTGTCTATCAGTGAATGAAATAAAGCATTTTTACCCCCGACGGAATCGGAGGGGTATTATTTTGATCCAAGCGTCCTCGCGTCGGGGGCTCGGGGGACGTCTAATGAAAACACCAAACAGACGATGCGTATCTATTTTCATGAGCCGTTCCTCGACACGAGAACGCTTGAATCAAAATAAACTACAACTTATATGCATACCTTTAAACCTGTTTTGTTTGTGCAGAATAAACAATTTTTCTTTCTTTCTCTAAATTAAAGTTAAAAAGGGCAAATAAATATATTATTTTTTATACTTTTTATTGTATCGGTGTTTTTTAATTTAACTTTTATTAAATAGATCTGCTGCAAATTAACCTGACTCGTTTATAGTGATAAACTTAGGTATACGAAATGACATCCAAAATTCACTCTCCATGGTTATTTACGCGTGAAAGCAGTGAACATTTGTTCATATTACGTCTTTTTTCACCAAAATAAAGAGTAAACACGGAATCCTCGTAATAAATATGCAACGTCACGCGTTTGTCTGTGCAAGGTCGCGTGGCATTTTAATGTTTGTACTCACATTTTTGTTACGCGATTTATCCAGGCGGCGGCGGTCTAGAGCGGCAATATAAGCATAATCAGCCTAAGCCAGGCCAAACAATAATTTTGTGAGTGTCAAGATGTTGCCAAGAAGCATCGTTATGAGTTCATCTAGGTTAAGCATGGGAGCATTCTTGCTCGTGAGAAGGGGCAACGGTTTTTGCTATTCGAACGTCAAAAGATATCGCTAAAATCAAGCCTGGTTTTGCAATGCCGATTGTCCATCAGGGTGCTGCCACGTCGTTCAATAGCTTGTTTTACGTTATTGGTTTTGTACAGCTTAAGGGGGAAGTGCCAGGGTAGCCCGCGAAATTCAAATTTACTTACGTTTTTCGCAATTTTCAGATCAGTGTCAGGTTGTATTTTGATCAAAAGTTGATTCGCGACTATAACAGGTACGTATTTACAGAATTATAATCATTAGAATCATTAATACATCTTTCTAAGTTAGATTTGTACCACGACAACAAATCTCTTATGGAAAACTGCTTAGTGGTACAAATCTAACTTAGAAAGATGTATTAATGATTCTAATGATTATAATTCTATAAATACGCACCTGTTATTGTCGCGAATCAAATTTTGATCAAGATACAACCTGACACTGGCCTGCAAATTGCAAAAAACGTAAGAAAATTTGAATTTCGCGATCTACCACTGCGCATTCACCTTAAGATTTGCATGTTATTTATTCATTGATTTCTATTGATTTACTTATACTTTATTGTATACCAGAAAATACATAACAAAAATACAATTGTCACTACAAAACATATAAAATGGGCGGCCTTGTCGCTTTCTATGATCTCTTCCAGGCAACCTTATGTTCGTGTCTTATGTCTTAGGTGTGTTTTGTGTTGTGTTTTTGTGTATGTTATGTTGTGTGTTATGTCCGTATGTTACTTTGTTATTAGTTCCCTATATGCGCCGATACTTAATGTTCCCTTCTTATGACAAAATTTACTGTCGTTTAACTCTGTTTTGCCTGTGTGATTATTGACTATGTAAACAATGATGTGCATATGATTGCTATGAGTTTTTTGGTAGGCGAACATGTAAATGCACTATGCGAATTTATAATTTACTTACTCAAACGTTGTATTGTACCTCGTACCTTTCTTCCATAAATTATTAATACATTTAAAGGGGACATAATTCAACATAAACCCTTGAGTATTGAAAGTGTTCTAAATATAAGATTACAGTTTATTCATAAAAATTGCCAGAATAAAGTCGAATGAACATTTATAATGAAAGAACTGAACTGAACTGAAAGAAGAAGTGACCAGACTCTGGAGGCAGGAAAAAGTTTACGCCCATTGTTGTCTCCACGACGGGTGTTATACCCAATCACCTCCACCACAGCCATAAACAAATAGACCTAAAACACTCAATTTATTTAACACTCCAAAAAGCCGCAATTTTAAACACCTGCAGAATAGTTACAGTTCGCAAACGAAAATGAAAACACTCGTTCGTATTCTATTCTATTACCTTGGCTTGGGCCCGCTAAGAAACAAAATGTGTTTACCAAAAATAATAATAATCTTTATTATCAAAGACCCAAATACAATTTGTCCATTTCAATCAAAATATTTTACCGTGGTGCTCAAAGGGGAACAATAAAAAATATTCAACTTTATTCCCTTATAACTCCGGGGCCCTAATTGCGTAATACACTTTCAATCACAATCCAAGGGTATTGAAGGAAATTCCTAATCCATTAGATATTATTGTAAAAAGGTAACTTTGTTTGGTAATCTCCGGACCGAATGATCCAATTCTAAAAAAAAATGAAATTGTAGACAATTACAATTTCACTGGTAGAAAGCTACATTACTCCCTAGTGATAGGTATAGGCTATAAAACATCACGCCACGACCCTTAGCAGCCGAGCAAAAAGAAAAAAAGCCAGAAAGTGTTTTCTGACATTTTTCTTTTTGCAAAGCGAAAAGGAATTATTAGCGCGGGCGAACGAAGCGATGCGGTGGGCCCGAAATTTCGCGCGGGCGATTTTGCGGGCAGAAACTAGTCCATTAGAAAATTCGTCTGCTCAACAACGTAAATAACGCAATGGGCGTGGCTCAACTGTCAAAATGAAAGACATTGCGATCAATTGTCACTTTTATGTCTAATTGTCTATTACGCAATTACCCTACGAGCTGTTACTGAGAAATTACAAACAAAACACATCAACAAAAAAATGTAAACAATATTATTTTGACATTTACGTCATTGAGACTAACATCGAAACTATATTTTGAACATCTTTAACTTCTTGAATTGGCCCTCTGGTTAATTTATACTGTGCAAATCAAACAACGTTATGATTTCTCTACGTTTATTCCAAGCGAACGTCTTTGTTACATCACTCCCGCTGTGTTACCACTCTCTAGTTTTTAATAGTAGTCTATGGTTACCACTGTTTTCTTCCAAACAAAAACCTAATACAAAAATTTAAAATCTCGTTCTAAACTCGCTTGACTGTTCGAATGCAACCAGAGTTATTTTATTGCCAGCCTGCATTAGGATAAGGTCGACTTTAGGAGATAACCTTTACAGTACCAATGTCAACTATCCCAAGTTTCACTTCTCAATTTGGGCACATTCTTAATCCATTGTCTGTCTGTCTGTATGTTACCTTTTCACGCCTAAACCACAGAACCGATTTAGATGAAATTTGGTATGGAGATAGTTTGAGTCCCGGAAAAGGACATAGGATCGATTTTATCCCGATATTCCCACGGGATCGAAACACCGATGACAATGAGATGCAAAAGATGAACAGACGGCAATTTCTTTTAAAAAAACTCCTAACTTGGGAGTGCCAACAAACTAACGAATGCAGCTGGCGTCCTTACATAACTCTAGTTCTAATTATTACCTTGAAACTTTTATGTAAGTATAAATAATAATTCAGAAGTTTATTTTCCTACCTTAAAATATTTAAAAGCCAAGAAAAAAAATAAACAAAGTAAGTAACAAAATATTAAGGCCAAGTTTCCTCTCCAAGTCCAGAAAAAACTTGGCAACACACTTTCTTCGATAAACTGATAAAAAAGATTAACAGTCGGTAAGTATAAAACGATAAATCTTTGTTATTCATGTTCTAAGTAACTTGTTTGTGCTGAAAGAAAATTTATGAGCCTACGGTAGAATGTATTATGAGGGACTTGACCGTTTTGAGGCGATAGCTCGATCAGTTTATTGGTCTTCGGATGCTGCAAAGTTTGTTAAAGTTATCGAAATGGGATGATTAAATCGATGTTTTATTTGTTAGGTTCTCTGCGGAGTTTCATCTCATCTCACATGCGGAGTTTCGCTAGCTATTTTACTTTAACCCTGCACAATTTGGAATATATTTTCATTTGGATAACTGTGGGTGGTACTTGATGCATGCTTTTTGCATTATGACATAGTTTTCTTCATTAAAAGGGACTTTTGAGCGTCAAAAAATAAGTAAGTACCGGTATATAGTGCTAATTTTTGGTAATAATCTTGCTAATATAGATCAATACTAAATAAGGTACAGTAGGATATTCGTCTCTTCGTGAAAATCAAAAATGTGAAAGTGCAATCCATATTTCCTCAACATTATTTTGTAACGGAAATAAGTATGTACAGACGCCAGTACCTACATCAAGCTACCCGAAACTGTCAAATTTTCCCAATCAACTTTGAGCCTTATGCTTTAGCGATAAAGTTGAAAATCTATTAAATAAATTTGGCAGATTGTAGTAGCTTGACGTGCTGGCGTCTGTACTTACCTAATTAGAAAAGTTAGGTTTGCGGCAACTCCGTGTGGTATCGTTCGGGGCTTGGAAAGTGTTCGATCAAAGTTCGGGAACTTCCAATCTATTATTAGTGTCGCTCTAAGGCCGGGATCTATAAACATTATTTTAGACGTCCTTTAGCTATGACAAGTTTCCGTCTCTATTCTATTCTATTTTTAATTATGGCAAGTAAAGCCGATGTCGACTATTCTGCCAATATCAAAAGTGAATTGAATACATTGTATCAACTGGATCAATCAAATAATTTTATTCGTTTAAAACTTTTGAAGTGAAAACTTCTTTAGCGGCGTTGTACACTTTTTTTGTAATGGGTAAAAAAATTTAAACTCGCGTCAGGACACGTGACCCTGATCGAAAATTCGTAAGACGGCTGGAGAGTCTCAGACAGCCGGCGCGGCGTAGGAGTATCCCCCTCTCTTTCTACGGCGCGGCGAAAATGTATAACCGACACCGCTTCGGATGTGTTCGGCTGTCCTCGAGATGTACTCGGTTTTAATATGTTATATCCGATATATCAGTGAATGATGGCAAAGTATTCTGTTTGTGTTTTGTTTTCACTTCTGTCGGCACTCCCGGAGTGCCACTGTTTTTTTTTTTTTTTTTTTTTTCTCTCCTGCACACTTGTTCATCCAGCTCACTTTAGACATTGGCAGAATAGTCGACATCAGCTTTGCTTGCCATTTATTAAAAATAGAATAGAAGTGTGTGAAGGAAAAAAAAATCGATGCTACAGTTGAACTTAATGTCGATCTTGTGGGGTTAGTACTGGACTGTTCTTGCACTTGTAGCTTAACAGTTGTGCGACAGTGACAGGAGTAACGCTTAGCCAAACTTCATACTAACGTACTTCCGTAACTTTTTAGATCTCGGCCTTATAACGTAGTGGATCTGCAAAGGTAAAATATGCAAGTTCGTATAGAAATATCTACAACAAAAGGTGGTTTTGACAGAATAGCAGTTTTGTACGCTGACGGATCAGTGGCTGTGCAAAAAATGCTAGGTATAGAATTTTCGCCAGAAAACAAATTTGACATAACGTGGATTTAAGCATGGGAAATAGGTACCAAAGGTGGCTAATTACTGCGGCTTTAAGGTACAGACGCCAGCACATCAAGTTACTACAATCTGTCAAATTTCTTTAATAGATTTTCAACTTTATCGCTAAAGCATAAGTTTCTAAGTTGATTGGGAAAATTTTACAGTTTCGGGTAGCTTGATGTGCTTGGGCGTCTGTAATTATATCGCCAAAACCATAAGTCCACGGGCCCTACTCTCTATCTCTTTTTTACCCCAGACTATAGTTCTTAAGAATTAAGTGCCATACATTCTCAGTGGATCAAAGATCATTTTCATGTAAAAGTAAATTCGCACATAGTAGAAAGAATTCCATAAATATTGATAAAACATTTAGCCCTTCTCGACTGTGTGTTCAAGGTTAAATAATGTCATATTTTATATTCGATCTCTTTTATGAACTTTCGGCTCGTTGAGCCTTCCTTGAAATTCAATTTCTGCAGATAATATCATAAACCCGTCTTATAGACGTAGATTTTCTTATTGATCAACATGTTGAGGTGGAAATGTGTGAAAATTCATTGTGTTTTACAGGTAGCTTGGTATTGTGTCCTGCGGGGCAATTGCGTAACACATTATCAATCGGAATCGGTTTCATTTTGACAGTTCAACAACATACATTGCGTTATTTAAGTGTTGAGCAGACTAATTTTTCGAACTTATGAAGCAATGGATTAGCAATTTGCTTCAAAATGATTCAGATTCCGATTGATAGTGTGTTACGCAATTAGGGTGCAGGATTGCAGCTTTTCAACTGTAAGAGTGAGGCCACACGATGCGTTAACGGTGCTCTGCGGTGCTGGAGCGGTGCCGCAACGGCATCCTACATACAAATCACTATGCCATGTCACACGATGCGTTGGGCCGCCGTGCGGCGTCACACCGTAGGCGCGCCGCGCTTGTGACCTGCGAGACGAGGCGGGAAGGGGTGATGCGCTGCGGCGCGCACCATGGTAAACAGCGTTCTACTGCGGTGCCGCACCGCCCTTGTGGCACCCTATAGCTCATATCTATGCTATAGCTCGAATCAATTGCGGTGCGGTGCCGCACCGCACCGTTAAGGCATCATCGTGTGGCCTTGCTCTAAGAGATAGGTTGAACAATCTGAGGGGCAATTCTCGTAATTTTAAGAACGTTCACAGTCTGATCTCAAACTCAATCTGTCAAAAATACCTCTAATTTCCCTACATTTTGTAAAGTTTTTGATATTTTGTTTGTCGCCTAGGTGAGACTGCGACTAGATTTTGAACGTTTTAAATTACGAGAATTGCCCCTCAGGTTTTTTAAAGTTCGTGATATCATTTGAGAGGTATCAAACGTCTTGCTAACATCAACTCTATACAGACTTTAAAATTACTTACTCGTAAAGTTGTATAATTTTTTTAACGTTTATTGTCCCACTGCCAGGCAAAGGTCTTTCCCACAGCTTTCCACTCTTCCCTGTGTGTTGCCTTCTCCTGTCAATCTCCCATAAACGCCTCTAAGTCATCACGCCATCGTTTCCACGGCACCAAATCCTAACTAATATTATAAATGCGAAAGTAAGTTTGGTTGTTACCTTTCACGCCTAAACCACTGAACCGATCATCCTGAAATTTTGCATATACTTATACGTTGTCAGTTGTACAGAAACGGACATAGGGTACCTTTCATCCAGAAAAAAAGTGCTGTTCCCGAGGAAAACAACAATAACGTTATTATGATAATAGATGGCGCCACGTGTCTTTCGAATCATGATTGAAATATATTAGAAACTCGAAACTTACGCGGGTGAAACCGCGGGGGTGCAGCTAGTAATTTATAAATGTTATAATATGGTAGCACCCTAATTGCGTAACCCACTTTCATGCTGTCATTTCACACACATTCAGGCCGTTTA
This sequence comes from Hydraecia micacea, assembly GCA_914767645.1. Lineage (NCBI taxonomy): Eukaryota > Metazoa > Arthropoda > Insecta > Lepidoptera > Noctuidae > Hydraecia > Hydraecia micacea. Next base: position 11,171,549 of record OU611794.1, on the reverse strand, counting down.
GTCAAAAGGCTAGGCAGTTCACTGAATGGCTAGTTAAGCTAGTTGGCTGCGACATATACTTAAAGACTGTCAAAAACAAAACCAAAACAGACGCCATGCCACTAAAATTCGCGTCGCACAACAATCTCGGAACACCAGCTCACTAATTAAATATTTTTGCAGACAAAGTTCCAAACTATAGTAAAACGTTCTAGGGATGCAAAACAGTTCCAAAAGTTAGATCGAGAGTTGTCAAGAACTTGTTGTTAAAATTTTCATTCAGCAGCTAAATTGGGATGAAAATGTTCAATTACTTCTTACATTGTATCACAATTGCTTGGGACAAAGTTTAATAGCCTGGCTAAGATGAGGGAAATTAATTTAATGAAAACGAGGCTTTACGCAAGGTCAGGCATACTTTCCTGTTTAATAAAAATAATGGTGTCATTAATTTCCCTGTTTTTGGAATGTTTATTGAAGTGAAAACTTCTTTAGGCGCGTTGGGCATTTTTTGAGATGGGACAAAACCATTGAACTCGCTACACTGTTACCGTAACCGACACCTCTGTAATGTATGTACATATTTTGTGTATGTACAGACGCCAGCACATCAATCTACTACAATCTGTCAGATTTCTGTAATAGATTTTCAACTTTATCGCTAAAGCATAAGGTTCAATGTTGATTGGGAAAATTTGACAGTTAGGTGTAGGTTGATGTGCTGGCGTCTGTACGTACATGATTTAAAAAATACACACGTAATTGTTCAAGTTTTTACTTTTGTCGGCACTCCAAAGCAGAAGATTTTTATATGTCTGTTTGTTACACTTTCACGCTATAATTGCTAAATTGCTGAATAGATTTGGATGAAATTTGGCGTATGTGTAGACCATGGCCTGGATTAGGACATACGATACGTTATATTTCGATGTTTCTACGGGATCGAGACTTATGCGGGTGAAACCGCGGGTGTAGCTAGTGACAAGAGGAAGGAAGAAAAGGACACTGAATGAGACACAATAGAAGTTTTATTGTTATTACGTCGAGGGGCGTTAAGTGTTCCTCAAAGTGTTTTTTCTCAGTAAAGACTTTACCCTTCTTTTGGGATTCACTACAGTGTAAAAAAGGATTCACAACCAGTTTTCGACAGTTGACTCAGTCTGTAACTAGAGGCTTTAGCGTAATTGCCTTAGGCGATTTAGTCACCTTGAAAAATACGCTGTAGTGTCAATCTGGTCTTAATTAATTACATTTACTTTACTCCCACAAAAATTTGGCAATTCTTCGGGTTATGTCGGTTAACATATTTCTCTTGCGGATCTCTTCATTGCACAAGGCCTGACCTTGACCTTGTAAAGGCTGCAGGAATCCGCTGGATGTAAGAAGCACAGAACCGGTCGAAATGGCGGTGCTTGGGGAGGCCGATGTCCAGCAGTTGACGTCTTTTGGCTTAAATGATGATGATGATGACTTTACTCAGCATATTTTAATTTTAATGCACTTTATAATAAGTAAATCGCAAAATTTAAACTTCTAAAGTAAACCTTTTGGCTTAAGCAACTTTTGGAATTGATGCCACTTATTTCAAGGCGATATTGAACGGCTTTCAATAACATTAACCTCCTGATATCATGAGGATTTCTGCAATTTAGAAAATTGGAAAAGTCAAGTTTAAAGACTGAAAAAGTTTTCTCAAAAACATTTTTTTTTTTATTATTTGATTTAAGGGTAAACTTGCTGAAAGTGCCATCTGGAAAAAAAAATGCGTCTTGTACTAGTACAGTGGAGATCACACCATATTTGAGACGGTTTTGAATATTCTCTAAACAACATAATTCAGTGTCTCATTCTATGTCACTGATTTCCTATTTAAATTAAAGAAAAATAAAACAGAAAAAATATACCTAAAAGAAAGTACCTAATTATTATGCAATATCTCTGAAGGGTAAAGATACACTTTAATATGTTCTATCCTTTGCCAATGTCCACTCTGTCTAAATCCCAGATACAGGAAGAAAAACAAAAAATAATAAGCCCCGAATAACCCGGTCAGTGTGGCCCCTGTCCAATGTTTAAAAAGTTAACAATTTTCTTCGAAAACGGTATGGATTTTATGAGACCCTTCGTTATGAAGGATGAATGAGTAAATATTATCATCCAACCCCTTTCACCCACCCGTTGTCAATAAATATTGTTTGTTTTCGTCAGATTTTGTGGAATAAGTAAAAAAAATAGTTTTGTGAGTGTGTGGTTAATATTACTGAATATTTGAACATTCTGTTTTTTACTGATCACCTTGTCCATAAAGAGTGTGAAAACGATTTGAAATGACAATTGTTTTTTTTTGTGTTTTTACTTCTGCGGGGGGTAATCGCGTAATACCTACACTATCAGTAGCATTGGTTTCATTTCATTTGATAGTTCAACAACAATCATTGCGTTATTTACGTTGTTGAGCAGACACATTTTGCGAACGTAATGAAGCAATGGGTTTGCAATATCTTTCAAAATGATTCAGATTGAGATTGACAGTATGTTACGCAATTAGGGGTGCTATTTTTGGTAAGTTTTTTTTTCACAGAATACTCAGATACATAATATGATCTGTTGCAAAAGTATCGACGAAAATATGAACAATAATGGATCAGAAAACGCACACGCGCGCGCTCGATGTGGATGCCAATTTGTAGTGCCTTTTACAAATTGAGTGCTTTGATTTGTTTAATCGAATATTTACACCTGAAATTCTAAGTCTAAGGCCCGGTATCCACCAAAGCGGAGAGGAGACGAGAGGAGATGTAACGCGTTTTGAATAACCAATCAGATTTCGTTATTTCCACATCTCCTCTCCGCTTAGCTTCGGTGGAAATGAATCAAGCGGAGAGGAGAGATGTCTCATTTTTCTATCGAATTTTGTGCCGCGAGCGAGCAAGCGGTACGGCGCGGCAGAGCGGAAATGTGTGTAGGAGCGGGCGGCGCGCAGCGCCCGCTCTCGCGCGCCCCGTTCTCCACTGTCTTCTCCCAGCGCCTCGCAAACCCGAAAGAGTCATTCCCATCACACATCTCCGCTACGCATCTCCTTTCCGCTTTGGTGGAAATAACCTGCCAGGTTCGCAGCACATCTCCTCTCGTCTCCTCTCCTCTCCGCTTTGGTGGATACCGGGCCTTAATCACCTTAAAGATGTTTTTTATTTATTTAAAATAAGGTTCATTTTATAATCTCGAATTTCGTCGATGACTTTTCAATTATAATTGAATAATGTTGTTGAAGTAATAATTGTTGGAAAACGTGTTGGGATACAAATTTAACCTGAACAGGGTCTGTTGACATTTTCATCCGATAGTTTTGGAATAGACATTAACTACAAAGGTAGCTAATGTCTGTTCCAAAACTATCGGATGACCAAAAGTGGTCCGATGGGGAAATATTTCAGGTTCAGTGTGATGCAAATGTATTAAAAGTTGGCTGGTTCTAGAACTATGGGTACATACAACAATCATTTCTACGTATTTTACCTTTCGATTCGATTCGGTACCGAGAGAGTCGTCTTGAGTTGCCTCGTAACGCACGTCTTGTTCATCTAAGACAATACGGTTCTAAAGAGTGTGACTCAAATGAATTGTTTGTATGTGACATTAAAACAATTTTTTTTTATCTTAAGCGTCTTTAAGAGCAGCGAAGATAACCTATTTCATTATCTAAAGTCGGTTAAGGTTGAGGGGCTTAGGTATTCGTAGTCCTTCGCCATCCTTATTTCAGCCAAAAGACGTCTACTGCTGGACATAGGCCTCTATCAGGCACCACCACTTCGACAGCGCGGTTCTGTGCTTCTCCAGGGGTTAACTGCGTTCTTCATCATTCATATCAATCAATCAATCAATCAATCAAAATATTTTTATTTCACATAAACCAACATGGGCACTTATGAAACGTCAGAAGCTAGGTGCACGGTTCCAATTGGTCGTTTCCTATGGAGAAGAACCGGCAAGAAACTCCATACGTCAACCTTGTGGGAGGCCTTCCAGCGCTATGTCTTTTGGTACGCGATCGCCACTCCAGAACCTTTTGGCCCCATCGGCCATCTGTTCATCATCTGCCTAGTCTTTTCTCAACTATGTTGGGGTCGGCTTCCCATCTACCCGGATGCAGCTGAATACCAGTATTTTACATGGAGCGACTGTCTATATGACCTCCACAACCCAGTTACTGGGTAATACGATACTCCTTGGTAAGACATCAGCCATCTGTTCTGCGGGTAATATTACCTGCCCACTTCCACTCAAATTTGGTAACTCTTCGGGCTATATCGGTGCCTTGGTTAGTTCTTGTTTTCTATGAATCGCGGTTTAAATATTGATATTCATTGAAAAACTGCTATAGGCATGGCAGGGTATGATTCATTCAAAAACTTAGGATTTGAAATAGATCTGTAACATTCCTATTATTATTTTCCTACGTATTACGGAAGACTAATGGAATATCTTAGATATATACCTAATATTTATGAAGTCACTTACAAGAAATCATTGCATATACAATGACATCAAAATAATTAATAATCAAAAGAATCTCCACTAACATTTTTGAATACCGAAACATGATTCCTGACACACAGTTACAATCCTTGCACAGTTGTGTTACCTCTAATTTCGCATCACATCGATCTATATTGTTATTGAAATAAGGTTCAAAATAAGTTACTGCCAGAAGTAAAATAACTGTACTAAAATAACGGCATCCTTTAGCCAAGCCAGTTTTACTGAAAAATGTGTAGTACCGTAACATAAAGATATAATTGGACCTTGTCCTACATACATGTACAGACGCCAGCACATCAACCTACTACAATCTGTCAGATTTCTGTAATAGATTTTCAACTTTATCGCTAAAGCATAAGGTTCAATGTTGATTGGGAAAATTTGACAGTTAGGTGTAGGTTGATGTGCTGGCGTCTGTACCTTCTTGTTATTGTAATCTTTACTGTGTTGATATGATTTAACATTCTTAGGAAACATCCAGCTGACTAAGCTTTGCTGAAAAGATCAGATCACATAATTGTAATCACACATAAATGTGTATCATGGATGTACAGTCAACAAAAGAGATAAGTATGCAGCATCGTCGGATATGGTTGAAGTTTAGTAAGAAACCGATGGATTTCCTCGAATAATATTTAATTTTATTAATAGAAAACAAACAGCTCATTTATCAAACTAATTTCAGTCGACAACATTTATCGGTTGCCACTGACAAGTGCCAAGAACGAGTTCTCTCGTCGGCCGCATTATAAATCCAGAAAACCCTGGAAAAACCAAAACGTCAATTAAAGCCAAGCCATAATCGGTCCAAATAAAACGAAACTCGTTCCAATAGGAAAACTAGTTTAAATAAACATTCTTGCTAATGATCGCATTTTTTCTCAGTCAGCCAGGCCTGATGTTTGAGTGACGAGTAGGATCAAAACCAGTGTAGGGAGATGAGCCTCGCGGTCAGCAACCCCCTAGCCTGGTACAGCTATAACAGGGACATGTTTCCAATAGAGGTGACTAGAACTATTACCTACTTGTTTAAGAAGGTTTTGTTCAGCTGGAGATGACCATAGCTACTTATAACATCATGTTTGCATTAGCCTGATTGGTTGGCAGAGGTCTAACAGTTGGTACTCCTGCGAGGTAATTGCGTTACGCACTTCTAAATACCTTTCGTTTTGACAATTCTACAACATTCATTGCGTCATTTACGTTGACGAGCAGACGAATTTTTCAAACATATGAAGCAATGGATTAGCAATTTCCTTTACGGTCCTTCTGATTGTGTTTGAAAGTGTTTTACACAGGGATGCTGACGTTTTGCAATTAAGTCCCTTGTAACTAGGGATCGTGTTTACTTATGGCCATGATGACTATAGGTTGTTGATAAATTAAATAAAAGCCAAAATTTATACGTTTTTTTGGATACCTCGTTTATTCTGTCATCTAGATGCTAGTAGTTAGACGGCAGTTCATCAACATTTTCATACTCTTGCCATAATTCCAATGTATTAGGACTTGAAATTCTCGTCCATATCAATCGCTGATCACAAAAATGTTTAACATACCTGTATCGACTGAACACCAATTTTGACCTGGGTTTTCAAATAACGACATTTTCTTTAGTAATTCAGATTAATTTTGAACATTATTTAAACCTGACACTGTACTGAATAATTATTTTACCTTTACCAAACGTAAATTTATAGTTAAACTATAAATGGCTACCCACTTATAAGATCAAGAAATACAACAAAAGTAACAAATTCGCAATAAATGTCTCAGACAAGTGGACCCACATAATCGATTAGCTATACTCAATGCTAAAAGACCGCGCAGATTGTCAATTAAAATTCTTTGTCCCAAAAAGTCTTAATTGATGTCAAAGGGATTAAATTAACATCTTTTTTCGAATTAATTTATTTTAGGTTCTACGCGATTGGGGACAAAATATTCTCTTTTAAACAAGGATTTTTTTTTGTTTTGTTTGATTTGGTCTTTCCTATATAGCTTAAACTGTCTTTTCAACAAGTTACACAATGAGTAGGTACAATTTTCAATCAAGATTTTAATTAAATAACCTCTTTAAATAAAGTCGATATCGGTAGGTAGATATCGTATGGCTGTAGATAGGTATAGTTACGTTTGAGTTATTAAAAAAAAACTGATATTCAGTCTTTGTCTAGCTGTAAAATGTTACAGGCAGTAATGGGATAGGTATTCCCTCAGGTCTCAGTAGATACAAGGATTACAGTGATCTAAATGTAGATGATGGATGAAGATAAAATGTAAACTCCTAAACAGCTCCTAGTAAACAAACTCCACTTGATATAAAGCAAGCTGTAATGTACAACATCTACATGTAATTCCTCGGTTTCCGTGCAGCTGACACATTATATTTTGAAAAATAAAATATTCTAAAACCTTCTTCTGACATTTAAAAAACTTTATTATTTCTTTTTATTTTCGGACAGCGTTTAAACTAGACCCAATTTTTTCCTCACGCGATAGGAAAAACTGCACCAGATAACCCGCTTTGCACGTTCTTCGCTCTGTGGGTATTCCGTAGGTACCTACTATAGGTAGTCCTAACGTGAGGATATGAACTAAAGTACTACATATATATTGAAGTGCGTTTTATGCTCAAAGATTCCAGTTCAGATAGCCGAGCCATTCACTTGTGCGATTCAGTTAGGAGATACAGGTAAATGTGTGTTGTTTTTGACGATCATTTTTACATACAAAGTGGATGAATATTTAGGGCCAACTTTGTATTGAAACAATAATAAAAACATGTGTTTCGTAAAGTAAATAATAAAAAGAAGAATAAGTTCTAAGTGAAAAGTGGAAGTGACAAGTTTAGCAAAGAAAGCAAATATTTTTTTGGCTACAAAATATTTAAATATTGGGAAAAGTTTCAACTTCAAGAACTTAAAGTATTTGTTGGTGCGCAAATGTGCTGTAGTTAAGTGAAACAAATTATGTGTCTCGAAGAAAGTTTAGATAATATTCAATAGTCATCATTCCCTTGCCCAATTTATTTGTGGTCGACGCAACATGTCTTTTTCTTCTTATCTCTTAACCGTTACGTCAATGATGTTATTTATTAAAATTAATATTGGTGGTTATTACCAACCGCCTTTAATTCTTTCAAATTAGGCCTTTTCGCTAGTACCCTTTTTGGAATGTCATTTTCGTCAATACTTAAAAATAACTTGTTGAAAAATTTAATAGTTGCGGATTCACACCTCCACACGTGTTTTCACATTTCAAAGTAATGTTTAGAGACTAACCTTATCTTTACAGCAGGGTAATTGCGTAACACACTATCAGTAGCAATGGGTTTAATTTGGACAGTTTAACAACATTCATTGCGTTATTTACGTTGTTGAGCAGACACATTTTTCGAACATATGAAGCAATGTATAAGCAATATCCTTCAATATGAATGAAATTGAGATTGATAGTGTGTTACGCAATTAGGGTGCAGGTCTGCACGTTCCCTTTCTCGTAGGGGAAGCCAATCTTAACACTAACATAAACAACATAAAATTGTATAATACACTTGCGTGCAATAAAACTGACCCACCCCATGCTCTTCGATTTGAAACAATATAATTCAAGAAGTTTTACTAACAATAACCTAATATATTGTATGTTAAAACCTTTCTGAAAGTATGTAGATTACATTAGTGAAAGAATTATCAAAACAGATTCATTAGTTTTTGAGAAAATCTCGAACTTATAAATATGGGGTTGAATAAAGAAGCTCCATTTTTTTTGAAGCCCGTAAAAAAATCAAGTTCAATTTTGATTAAACAAACAGAAATACACAAATTTTTAAGTTTGTTAAGTTCATTGACAAAAAAAGTCACACACTTTTTCCGAGCAAAAGTGAGTAATGGGGACATCTGAAGAATCGAGTCGATCTTATCAAGAATATTGCTTTGAACAAAATATAGTGTATGTTCAAATAAACTGTACCTTACCTACCTTGACATAGTATAAAATAATAAATTATATTCATTACGATTTTTGTGATATCGTGTCTCAAATGGAGAGCATGGGGTGGGCCAATTTTTTTGCACGCAAGTGTAGATAAAATCACGTCTGTGTTTTGCGAAGAGGTAGACAAAGGTAAGAATTACAGTGCACACATAATTCGCCAGTTGTAAGCTACGTTAAATAAGGGTGAACTACTGCTATTTAAAAAAAAGTGGCAATCGAGTGCCGACAGAAGTGAAAACTGGAACAATTAAGTGTGTATTTTTTTAATCGTCATAATAAACAAAACACAAATAGAATACATTGCCATCACTCACTGACATAATTATCGGAAATTCATTAAAACCGAGTACCTACATCCCGAGGACAGGCGAACACATCCAAATTTAGCGCGGTGTCGGTAACAGTGTCGCGAGTTCAATGGTTATTTCCCATCTCAAAAAATGCCCAACGCGCCTAAAGAAGTTTTCACTTAAAAAACAAACACTGCATCGTTTTTATGTCAAGTCACAAAAACCGTACGAAGCAGGGGCGCGTCGCTAGTGCTACTATAAAGCAAGACTAGTGATGTAGAAAACTGGTAGTTGTAGAGCGTTAGAAATCTGAAATGAAAGTAAAAGTTTGGAAAACCCTAGTTGTAGTAAATAATACTTCGTAAGTTTTCCTTATATAGAAATTCAAATGATTTGATAGTCAGCTGACGCAGTGCACGATGTTTGGGCACGCACCTACAGATTTCAGTTGCGGGTCCGATTCCTGCACGGAATTAATATTTTCTATGGCCATATTATTATATGTAGTTCTTGGTCTGAGTGTACAGACGCCAGCACAAAGCTACCCGAAACTGTCAAATTTTCCCAATAAACTTTGAACCTTATGCTTTAGCGAAAAAGTTGAAAATCTATCAAAGAATTTTGACATATTGTAGTAGCTTGATGTGCTGGCGTCTGTACCTATTACATTTTATTGGTCGGTACAGACAACTTATCCTATCGCAGTCCACTGCTGGGCATAGGCCTCTCCCATGCTGCGCTACAACCCCCTGTCTTCCGCCTTCCGCATCCAGTCACCATTTTGAAATAGTCTGTCCATCTAGCTGGAGGGCGTCCCACACTACGATTGCCGATCCGCGGTCTCCACTCCAGGACTCATCTGCTCCAACAGCCATCGGTCCTTCGACAAACATGGCCAGCCCACTGCCACTTCAGCTTGCTTACTCTGTAAGCTATGTCGGTAACTGCGGTTCTTTTACGGCTGCCCAAGCTATGTTACGGTAACTCCCATAGTTACATTTCTATGGTAACTCCGGTTCTTTTCCTGATAACTTCATTTCTGATTTTATCAGTCAAGGAAACTCCAAGCATAACCCGCTCCACAGCGCGCTGAGTGACCTTAAATTTGTGAACCAGCCCGACTGTCAGTGTCCACCTTTGATAGGCACACAAGTTACCAATTCTAGACATAAAAATCTACATACAGAATTAAAAAAAAACTTGAATTAATTTTTTTTGTCATTTCAGATCACCATGTCGAAAACAGCCCTACTTTTCGTGTTAGCCATCGTGCCCTGCTTCTGCCAGCGTCCATCCTATGCTGGAATTCGACCAATTGGATTCCCGGCCATCACAGTAGCTTCTGGATTATTCGACAGATTCCAGAACGAGCCAATACCAGCCCAGTTGAATGGCGACAGGAACACCGCAAACCAGCTAGCAGCGTTGCCCGTGGAAAACCAGCCTTTCTACTTTGTGAATAGAGACCAAATTGCCGCAAACTTGGCTAACCCACAAACTTATCCAGTTAGACCGAGTCCGTTTAATGAAAATCATAATCGGGTTTAAGAGATTTTTTTCTGAGGTTATTGTCAAAGATTTTTGTTAGACGTTTTTAATATTTTTAAGTTATCGATGTTCTATTTATAAAATTTAAATAATATTTTTAAAGAAAATTAGCGAGTTTATTGAGAACCTCATCAATAAAACTTTCTATCTGAGAGCTTGTAAAGTTAAATTTAAATTAATTTAAAATTAAGTTAACATTTAATTTCCTGCTCAAACTCCTGGAATTGCGTTTTATATCGATATCAACAAATGAGGGAAGGGTTCTTAGCTAAATAGCAACAGCCGCACGGGTCGATCGAACGTTAATCTACGCCTACCGCGGTCGGTTCGTGGATGGGTGACCATCCATTACATATCGAACCCCTCCGTGCCTTGGAAAGCACTTTCTTAGACAATTGACAGTGGTTACGGGTAGTCAGAAACCCAAAACTCTGACAACCTGTCTTACTAAGGATATCACGTTACCTAGTAAATGAGATGTGGAGGTTATAAGGCAGCCGCTCCATGTAAAATACTTTGGTGTGCTGAAAGAAAACGCATTTTCCCACCATTTATACTTACTTGCCGAATCAGCAGTAGAATTTTGACCTCTTACAGCAAAAGGTCTTTAAACCGACATTATTCTTCTTCTATGTATTATCTTTATTTATTTCTTCGTGTTATTACAAGTACGATGCATGCAGCATAAATTCTCGCCAATGCCATATATTTTGCGGTATATTTTGGCTGACTTGCCAAATTCTGCATTCAAGTTTTGCAAGAATATGGCCAATATGATTTATATTCAACTTTTGACGGGTAACTTGAAAAGTAGGTTCAAAGTTTGGTCTACATAGAGAGTCAGATAGTTACTTATTCTTTTTGTAGCGGTCTGTAATATAATATCTTTGTCCACTTTTAAAATTATGATAAAAAAGCACTTCCTCTCTCCTTAAACTTCATCATTATATTTTTCTTTGTTCATGTTTACTATTATATTGTATATATATATATATATATATATATATATATATATATATATATATATATATATATTTATTTAGATTAGTATAATATACTTTATGTATGTATTTATGGTATTGTGTAAATGGTACACCACAGACTACCTACAGTACTTGTCTGTCCTTCCTCTTTTTAATCCATCCAAAGGTTGTCTTTAAAAGATCGCTTTTAGCGATAAGACCGCCCATTGTGTCACCCATTGTAAAATTTCTATATTTATGTCTGTAATTTATATGGTGTACATAATAAAGAGTATTCTATTCTATTCTATGTTACATTTTCTAATACGTTTTTATAGGCGACGAAAAATTTATTTACTAGGGTCTAGAATCACGTACTGAATCCCTGGTTGCGCCTCGACGGCTGTAGGTTATTCTTTATGGGATTCGCAAGTTGTGCAAAGTCGCTATTAACTATAGTCCGCGCGGAACAAGTTGGTCGCGCCTTAGGTATGTGAGTGGTGGGACGGAGGGGCGGGGGCGCATTACTCAGTACGTGCGTTGCGAACCGCCGCCTCACCCCTGTCCCCACTTCAGCGGCCAACTAGTTCCGCGCGGATTATACCCATCAAACGGGTCAACGCGTCCGTCTAAGCTGTTTACCATAATCAAATCTCAAAAAACTTACTCATAATAATTATTTATTTCACCTAATACAAAGTTTTCAAAGGCATGTCATCCAACATTCAAGTTTTAACCCCGGGTTGAGTTAAGTCGACATTAAAAAGAGCTGAAATTTATTTTCTTCTCTATCTTTAAACTTAGTTGGACTTTGGGTGCTGGCTGGCGTTCGCACGATTTGTGCTGTGGTCTCGCAGTTAGCTTTTAGCGATTAATAAATATTCCGCCTATAATGTTCCCACTGCTGGGACACAGGCCTCCTCTCTGTGAGAGGGAGTGGGCCGTAATCAACCACGCGGGCCCAGTGCCATTTGGTAGATGTCACATGTCTTCGAATTTTTGGTTCTAGGACATGCCGGTTTCCTCACGGTGTTTTCCTTCACCGTTTTGAGAGCAGTGGTGATGAAATAATTTACACAAAGTAAACCGCCTGTCTGGGTTCGAACCCACGACCTATATTTCACTTATTCACGATAATTATATTTTTAAATTATTATCAGAGATGGAATAGTTTTTCGACCCAATAAAATATATTTAGAACTCTTGGGATGAGACAAATCATAAGTTTATTTTAACGCTCAGATCACCCCAAATATATTTCTAAGCATTATTTAATAAAGACACTGTCGACAAAGTGAAAAATAACTTCAATTTCGGAAGTCGGTATCAGTTGGTTTTATATTTTAAAATTTTGTCACCAACTTCCAAAATTAAAGTTATTTTTCACTTGGTCGGAGCACATACATACATAAATATAAAAAAACTGCGGAATGCATAACCTCCTCCTTTTTTTGAAGTCGGTTAATAATCTCAAATTGAAGTTTCCATTTCATTTAATCTCATTTTCAAAACAAAGGTAAATGTCATATCTATTCTTGACAAAGTCAGCTGCCATTGTGATAGGCAGCTTAATAAATTCTCTCTAGGATCTTTCTAACTTCCAAATCGTTTTCTCTATGCAAAAAAAATTCTAAGCAATATCTATAGCTATTTTTCTGACAAAGGATAATTCACATTAACGCTTCGTCATTCTTTGAAAATAAAGATCACTCTCGCTTACAGTAAGACGGACGCCGACGAAATATTAGCTCTTTTCGTGTACATTTAGTCACCCCAAGTATATTCAACTTTAAAACTGTTCCTGACGCTTATAACAGGGAGAGTATTTTAACTTTAATACCCTGTTTCAAACAGAGAAAAAAAAAAGATTGTATTTTTATAAGCCACGTGTTTTTTCTCATGGTATGCTTGAAACCAATGTGTACTTGTAACATTCACTATTTATTATTTTAAAGAGGTTTTAATGAGGTCCATAATACATGGGATCTTCGGAACTACTGACCTACGGGGGGGGGGGGAGGGGTAATAGCATAACACACTGACAGTAACAATATTTCATTTTGACAGTTCAACAACATTCATTGCAGACAAATTTTTCTTTTTTTTTTATACGAAGCAATGGTAGCAATATCCTTAAAAATTATTCAGACTGTGGTTTATAATGTATGACGCAATTAGGATACTGCACCCTTAATGTCAATCTCTCACAATCTCAATCAATTACCCCACTAATTCTGAAAATGCTTTCACTAATGGAAAGCTACACTATAATGTCGAGTGTCATAGGATATTTTTTTTTGTTTTTATTGCTGAATGAGCCCGCTCTTGACCTCAATCACGCCTGATGGAAAGCAATGGATGAGGTCTATGATAGACGAGCGTGCCCAAAAGATGCCTAAGGCACTGGAACTCCCACGCATCGACGAAACACAGCACGCTGCTTGACGCCGGACTCCGGTGGCAGGGTGGTCGCAAACCAGGCGGGCGTTAGCTCTACCATCGTAAGGGAAAAATTGGCCGATCAAATAAGGTTTTGGGTGTGACTGTCCAGGATGCGCCGAGCGCTCGGTTCAGTTGAGTAACTGGCGGAACAAACTGCGCTACACGAGGAGGCTTCTTCATGCATCCCAAAATTATAATAATATATTTTATGATAACACAAGAAAATTCACTATGACGAAATCGCGGACGTAAGCTAGTACCGTAATAAATTAACAATGAACCTACTACAGGTACGTAGTAGTCTAGGAACCTACTCATTATACAAATTAACATGAGTTTCAAGAATTTCACCGAAAATGTGTGTTGTCTATACACAGATACTTATAATTCCGCCAGGGATTTTACAGAATAATTTATTTGGCGTAACGTGCAATGATTCCGTTTTTGTTGTAAATTAAAAGCAAAAGAAGGTTTTATATTTATGTACTAGCTGCGCCCCGCGATTTTACCCGCACAAGTGTCGATCCCGTGGGAATATCGGGATAAAAAGTATCCTGTGTAATAATCCTGATTATAAACTATCTGTGTGCCAAATTTCATCCAAATCCGTTTAGCAGTTTGTGCGTGGAGAAGTAACAAACATACAAACACACTCACAAACTTTCGCATTTATAATATTAGCGTGATTTATCCGTACTCGTGGAGTAAAAACGAAATAATATACTCTCGTTAATATTTACGATTTTAATTTATTATGCTTTTCACTCCATGTTATCGTTTCCATCAGTCCTGTATAATAATTGGACTTTCCAAGAATTGTAAAATTCAACTGAAATTTGTAATTATCCTTTACGTAAAACAAAATTAATGTTACTGTAAAAGTTCGAACTTCAGTCATTCTTAAGATTTACCACGGCTTACAAGGTAAAGGTCCGAAATGTGACCGTTAATTTCGGACTTTTATCAGAATTCATTTGGTTTGTGACATCCAAAATGTATAATAATGTAGGTAGATTATGGACTTGATCATAATAATCATAATCATCATTTATTGCATTCATGTAGTTTACAAGTTCTTACAAGTATAGGTATAGGTTTCATACATGAACCCTGCTAGGGCACAGCAATATTTAAAATATGAAATATTTATTTAATGTATGGGCAAGTAAAGCGAGTTTAGAACCGAGTCGTCTAGTAAAACCTGAAAACTCGTCTAATTTTGTACTAAAGCAGAAAGCTTTTCTATATTTATCAGCTCATATTTGGTCCTACAGTCCTGGTAAATCATACGATTTCCCAATATTTGGGTTTTTACAGAGACATAACCTACATAAATTTCGAAGCGCGGTCATGTCGAAAACAAAAAGTATCGAAATATATCGGATAACAAGGAATCAACGCGCAAACTGTTACCATGAATTAAGTACATGATACTGGACAGTGTAGACAATTTTTGTAGGATAAAAAAAATCTGCTGTTTCATAGAACAGTTCAAAAAAGTTTCGAGGTTTTTTAAGAGGGCGCCGACCACAGAACATCTGTTCTGTGGCGCCGACCATACTCGACCGCACAGTGGCGCCCTCATGGTTTTTTTTTGGTTATTTCTTTTATTTTAGAATGAAAATGCAGAAAATAAGCACGTTAAGTTGTGCTCCACAAGATTATACGTTATTATTATTACAACCGGTAGTTTTACATTATTTAGTTTTATCATAATCAATAAAACGGATAAAAGTGGCCACGATGAGGGCGCCACGGTCGGCGTATGGTCGGCGCCGTCTTAACCGACGAAAAGCATCAACGCGGTTCAGAATAATACTTACTGAATTCATGGTAACAGATTCGGGGTCGATGTCCCTGTCAGCCTGTTTATTGCAGAATTTTAAAATTTTTATCTGATTGTAGGTAACCTAATTATTATTAGTTTCATGTTTCATTTTGTTTATTTAGAATAGAATTTGTTTCTTATATTAAATACTAGCTTCTGTGCGCGACAGTACTTTCACGCGAACTACCGCGTGAAAGGGCATTTAAGATCCGTGGCATACGCATACCTACCTACTGTGCCACAGAATATATAATAGTACTAGACGCTGTCAGAAGATCCTCCCTTTTCTATAGAGTATGAGTGAACTTTACACCCTGTTCCTCATACCTCTATAAGGTCAATATGTAAGCCCTTCTAGGGCGTCCCCTCCCGGCGTTTCATGTCACATTTTCCTTTTTGCGGTAGGATGTATTTTGGTACCTGCAGACACTAACACATCAAGCTACTACAATCTATCAGATTTATTTATTAGATTTTCAACTTTCTCGCTAAAGCATTAGGTTCAAGGTTGATTGGGAAAATTTGGCAGTTCGGGTAGCTTGATATGCTGGCAGCTGGCGTCTCGGACACCGAAAGCTCCTGCGCGTACACACACATACAAAGCGTGTTTGTACACTTTGTAATCACAAGTATAGCGCGCGTCGCTTTGTGAAATAAAAATACTGTATATTTTTATTATGAACATGCTAGCGCCATCTAGTTTCTTTTAAGCGTAACTTCTTAGTTATTTTTCAATCTAACAGATGGCACTACTAGCCTCCTTAGCTAATAAACCAAACAAAATAATATTGGAATGACGCTTTGGAGAATTGGAGTGCCGGGAATTAAACAAAAATATATAAAATAATGCCTTATTTTCGGTTAGGTTAGGCAGAGGCTTGCCTATAGTACCTAAACTCACATTTTATAGATAGATAAACAAACCATTTATTCAGTGCACACAAAAGCACAATTAAATGCTAACAAATTGCAAGAAGAATTATGTAAAAAGAAGTCGGTTAATAACCTCCTTTTTTGAACTCGATAACAAGGTGCAAACATACAAAAAAAATGGAAACATACTAAAAGAAATTAAGTGAGACTATGAAGACATTGAATACTTTGAATCAAAATAATGAATATACAAAGTGCGGTGTGCATCTCAAGATTGCACAAAATGGGAGTCCAGCTCAGCATATGACGCTGATTTTCTGCTGAACCCCTGCAGTAGCATACGGGCGTCGAGCAGACGAGACAGATTGGTGTTGTGACAAAGTGTTATGTGCGTAGTGACATTTTTAAGTAAGTATACCCGCTACTTACTTAAATTATGTATTCTATATTTCTTCCCCTTTATTCATAAACTTGTTCAGTAGTGATTAGCGACTGCTTAACCATATATTTTGATGTAAACGTCATATAACTTCAATCAACGTTTATAAATAAACCGCTTACCTTTATCAGTTGTTTAGGCTAAACACCTTTTTAAACACGACATAATTATATGGACTTTGACGTAACACTGACATTAGACGCACGTTGAACAAGTGTTAAAAACATAATTATGTAAAAACGGGCGAGCGAGGGATACCCAGATCTTACATAGATGTTCTTAACAGGCCACGAGAAGTGATCAACTTCTGGGGAGGTGGGCTGGTTGGAATAACCACTGACGGCCACCATGGCCCACGCACAATGGTCCACTTGAAGGAGTAAGTGCGGAAACCAAACCCTCTAACATAGAAGGCGGCGAGTCCATTGCTATCAACCGAAAATGGAAAAACCCAATAACACATTTATCCGATCTAGGAATCAAATCCAGGACATTGGACTTCTCAGTACTAGCGCTTGCAACTATTAGACCAACGAGGTAGGTATCCATTTTCCATTAGGTAATTTGAATTGTATGACCAGTGTCGTTTTCAGTGTCTAGACATTCAGTGGGCCCAGCACGAACGCGCGGAGTCAACATAACTTAAATTCTAACGCTTTTAAAATTAAAAATACTAGCTTCGCACATATTTATTTAATTTAAAGACTTTATTTAAATCTATGGATGATATTAATTACCCTGTCTATAGAAATGAAACAGAGATACTTAAATATTTATATATAAGTACAGGAAATACAAACAGTAAAAAACGAGCATTTAAAACTAACAAAATTACAAAACAACCAAAAAAATAAATAAACAAGAATTAAAAAATTTCAAAAGACCCAGAAAAAAGACGGGTCAGGTAACCCCCCTATTATACCTAATAGGACAATTGTATTTTCGAATCAATTGTCGTTAAAATTAACGTTACGTTTAATTCGCATGTTCATGCTAGAGCCTCTACTCTGTAGCCTCTTTGTAGGCCCGCAGAAAGACGCGACGCGACGCGCGACGTTGCGACACGATTCTGGTAAAAAATGAAGTTTTCATAGAAATTGTCCTACTAGAGTCGCGTCGCCGGCCGTCGCGCTGTAGCGTCGCGCTTACTGTCTGCAGGAGCCTTGAAGCGTTTCAACTTTTAAAGAAGGATGCATGTTTACGCTTGCATACAACTTTAATCGTTTAGTAGCCCCTATTATTGAAGTGTTTGTTTAGATGTCTAGACAGAATAGGTAGATTCACACAAACTTTTTTTGCTGTAGGTATGGAAAATGTTTTCGTTAAACCCTTTCCTTTTGGGAAGATAAATAATTGACATGGAATTGAAGTTGACTGGTACAAAATGGCTATGTAATTAAGTCCGCCTCACATTTTGTTGTGCTTAAAGTATTTCATAAATCATCATCATCATCATTTCAGCCGAAAGACGTCCACTGCTGGAAATAGGCTTGGGGGACCAAGCACCTCCACTTCGCCCGGTTTTGTGCTTTTCGCATCCAACGAGTTCCTGCGGTCTTCACAAGGTCGTCGGTCCACCTTGTGGGAGGCCTTCCAACGCTACGTCTTCCGTACGCGGTCGCCACTCCAGAACCTTAAATTAATAATAAACAAATAATGTAATTAAGTAATAAGTACTTTATTTAATAAATAAATAAAGTAAAAACATCGATGTAGCCTTTCAGAATTAAGGGGGATGCGATAGGTAGCCCGCGAAATTAATTAATAATAAACAAATAATATAATTAAGTAATAAGTACTTTATTTAATAAATAAATAAAGTAAAAACATCGATGTAGCCTTTCAGTATTAAGGGGGATGCGATAGGTAGCCCGCGAAATTAAAATTTTCTTAAGTTTTTTGCATTTTGCAGGACAGTGACAGATTGTGTGTTAAACAAAATATGATTCGCGAGCGTATCAAATATGTATTTACAGAATTATAATAATTAAAACCATCAATACAACCCTTTATGTTCATAAAATCCTATTGAATAGAATAGAATAGAATATAATAGAATACTCTTTATTATGTACACCATAATATAAATTCCAGACATAAATATAGAAACTTTACAATAGGTGACACAATGGGCGGTCTATTGATTCATATTTTATTAAATAGTCATTCAGTTATATGAACTTAGAGGATTTTATTGATGATTTTAATAATTATAATAATTCTATAAGTCATATTTGTTACGCTCGCGCATAATATTTTAATCAATATTCAACATGACACTGGACCTGAAAATTGCAAAAAAAATTAAAAAAAATCGCGGGCTACCCTGGCGCTTCCCTCTTAATGGAATCTAAGACTAGACGATTGTTGTATCATCGATTCAAAAAGAAGAAGAATATGAGTTAATAGACCGCAAATAATGGTTTCGTTAATAGCCAGAGCTAAGTAACCAATAGCACAATATTTTTCAAATCATAAAGAAACATCCGCACGTCGTTATCAAATTCAGTTTAAACCAGTAAACATTTCAGAAAAAAGTAATTAGATGAAAGCTGAAAGTATTAAAGTAACACTTTTTATTACAACGTGAAAACCCATTAATATCAATACCTTTCTCCAAGCTGACAAGATGGCGGATTTATCTTCTAAATTCAATTTCTTTGAATCATTCAAATCATTCAGTTATGCTAAGACTATTCGAGCCAGGAAGCACAACCCTAATGTCCACATAAGGGGTTTTTCATAGACGCGCAAACAATATCAATTTTCAATTTCCTATGAATTGAGTTTCCGGAAAGTAGGTATTTGAGGAAAATGTGTTCTTTTTACATTAAACAAGTCTTCAATAATTATTTTATAGTTCGTAATATAACAATATGACATAAAACCGTCGCCGAGGTCGGCCGAGAAAGCGGTGGAGAGATGGCCTGGTTGCGTACCGCGAGGGCTGGTTCGAGGTGGCGCAGGAAAAGCGTTCTTGGAAGGACTTAGGGGAGGCCTATGCCCAGCAGTGGGACAGTAGGTACAGGCTAAACAATCAACTGATGACTATGCCCAATTCCATAGAGGAATGGTGGCCGTTTGCGGCCGCTGAGGGTGACGGGGTCCGCATGGATTCATGCGGGCCAACACCTGGCCGGGGGAGCGTGACGAAATGCGCAAGTACTCCAGCACCCCGGCTAAAGGTAGCAGCAGGACACCGTGTGGGTTTAGTCAGTAAGAGTCTGAGAGACCCCTTCACCCACCCCAGGGTGGTGGACATTCATGAGGATGTCCACACGATAAAAAAAAAGTACAGGCTAAACAAAAAACAAAACAAGGGTACAAAGGTTTCTAAGACACCACTTTATTCTACATTTCTCTGGTGTATAAACACGTTAATCTTGATCCTGTCCTGAAAATAACCCTAAAGTGCCTTAACAAAAATATGAAAGGGCTAAATTGAGAATAATGTTTCCCAAAGCTGCTTTTAAATTACTTTTCTGACTGAATGGAATATAATTCACTAACATTCTATTATCCTTGAAGGTTTTCTACCTTCGTTGAGGTTTTCTAGATACTTTGTTATCTGCCTAGCTTTTTCTCAATTACGTTGGAGTCGGCTTTCAGTCTAACCAGCGCGCGGAATTACGTAACACACTATCAGTAGCAATGGCTGTCATTCTGACAGTTCAACAAGATTCATTGCGTTATTTACGTTGTTGAGTAAACTTTTTGAACATAATTATGATGCAATGGATTAGCAATATCCTTCAAAATCATTGAAATTGTGATAGAAGTGTGGTGCGCAAGTAGGGTGCGGATGCAGCTGAATACCAGTATTTTATATGGAGCTGACCTCCACAACACATTTACTGGGTCAACACAATACCCCTTGGTAGGACTGGTTATCAGAATTTTGGGCTTCGAACTACCTGTAATGACTGTCAAAGATCTACGAATGACAGCCGGAACTAACGGTTTAAGGTGAACACACACTTATCCGAGCCGAACGCATCGAACGAAACGAATTTTAGAATTCTGTATATGAAATCTTATGAAACCTCGCACACTAATTATTTACCTTTACCCGTTTTTAGTCCTTAGTCGTCCAATTGAGAATCATGAGTAACGTTAGTCATACATCCGTAGTTCCGACCTCGGAACAAACACCTGAGAGAACCAAACAAATATTTGTCTCGCCAGCATCCGGGCCTCAGGTTGAGGGATATCTGTTGAGCTTTCGAGTTGAGCTGTCTTCATCTCGTGCTCTACTTTTTGAACCAAAACAAAACTAAACTGGAAACTGCCACGGCTGACTTGCTTGGGTTAGTTAAAAAAAAAAATGTATGACGTTTCAAAGTGATTTTTAAAACCAATTTACAGAAATAAATATCATTATATCTAACTAAAGTATTGAAATGGTCCGCCACATGCTTCAGGTTCCAAATATGTAGTTATAAATTGACAATTATTTATAATAACTGTAACTATGATCTTGATAATGAAACATATTAAGGCAACTTATTTTTAGCACAAGATAATATAGGTACCTACCTATTAATTTTATTCTTATCCACAGGACAAATTCTTAGAGGGGCTTGTGGCTAAGTAATAACAGCCACACGGGTCGATCGACCAGGTTAAGTTACGCTTGCTGCGGTTTGTCCGTGGATGGGTGACCATCTTTACATGTCAAGACGAGGGGTCTTGGTATGTGAAGATGGCGATTGTTACCACTGGGTCACCACTGTTCGCCGGTCTAATAGCCGGTCTATTATTATTATTGCTTATAGAAAGCTCTCAATAGTGTCAATCTCTAAAATCGGGTCAATAGATCAGGTTAAGCTACGCTTGCTGCGGTCGGTCAATGGATGGGTGACCATCGTTACATACCGAAACCCCTCCGTGCCTCGGAAAGCATGTTAAACCGTTGGTCCCGGCTGTCATTCGTAGATCTTTGACAGTCGTTACGAGTCGTCAGTAGCCCGAAAACCAGTCTTACCAAGGGTATCGTATTATCCAGTAACTGGGTTGTGGAGGTCAGATAGGCAGTTGCTCCATGTAAAATACTGGTATTCAGCTGCATCCGGTTAGACTGGAAGCTGACCCCAACATAGCTGGGAAAAGGCTAGGCAGATGATGATCCACACGGACGAAGTAAAATCGTAGCAATCTATCCGTCAGTGTTTAAATGCCTTATGAGCAAGGAGTTCAAAGGTAAAAGGAGTAAATTAAGCTATTTTAAAAGTAAACCGCGATAAAGAACTTTTTGCGTCTTTATTTTACATCCGGTGGACTTAAAAAAGGTTGGTTTGTAAGAAGATAACTGTTTACAAGGGGAAATTGGGTCAGATTATTTAAAGAGCTTTTTTTTAAGCAGGGAGAATTACGTACGCAGACCTTTCCACTTTAATGTTTTTAACGGCTGATTTTTCCAACCCCAGATAACTTTGTTCGAGGGATAAAATTGACGTTTGACAGTTTTTGTATGAAATAAGTAACTGTCAAAATTTCAAAATTATTCCTCGAATAAAGTTATTATATGATTAAGAAATCAGCCCTAAATTAAATAAGGTTGGCAACTTGGCAGCGCAACGGAAAACACCTTGTTTAGACTGGTTCTGAAATTTTACCTGGACTGTAGATACCCCTTCTTTTCGTAGTAATTTAAGCTTAAATCTTTACAGATTATAAATTAAAGTCGCTTATTGTGTTTGACTTTGTGACCGCGTTGTTCTTCAAAACTACGCCACGAAATTTGATGCGGTTTTCATTGTCAATTTGAGAATTTATCCGGAAGGTTTATGTGTCAAACACACTCACAAACTTTCGGCCTTTCTTCTCAGAGTAGTCAGATAGGAAACGCCGACCTCATCTAGTTTTTAAAAATATATATAGTTTTTAAAAATATATTGACGTGTAAAAGTGTTTGTGCAAACCTACTTACAGAAATAAAATCATATATCATCTATCATAAAGTTAAAAAATCTGAGAATGATCACAGAAAACGCAGCAAATAGGCTGTATTGTTTTAAGGACTTGTAAGGAACGTGATCAGCTTGACTATCCAACCACTCTCAGACCACTCTCGAAGTGTCTAGTTTACTTCGATCTAACAAAATTTAACATGTGAGTGAGAACTTTCAAAAGTAGTAACTAAGAAGCCAGGTAGGCCCGCTGTTAGAAAACTTCGTCAGGTGGGGGTACTCGGATGAACCACGGTGCGACTGGCAACAATGAGATAATTTAGGGCCACCCCTAAAAATATCAATTATCTCTCGAAGAGAGCGAATTCTGGGAAATGTTAATATGCTGATTGAATTTATAAATTTAGTTAAGGTAGCTAAATTAAGTGTAATTGGTAAACTAGATTCTGCCTGCAACTTCCGTCCGCGTGGAAGTCAACTATACATAATACACACATCAAAAGTGTCTAGGGATCAAGCATTTTTATGCGGATTTCTTGAGATTGAGATGTGGCTTTGTAATAAATTTATGATTTTATAAATTTATATGGATCCTTTTTAGTGCATTTCATAATTTGAATCAGGAACTGTGAATCAAATTCGAGTAAAAGATGAAAATCAGCTGTCAATATTTTCCCTATAAAAACATACAACGCATTGAAGACATTATTAGTGCTACTGTTTCCCTACTACTGATTAAAACCAACGTTATTATGGAGCGGCGACGTCATTTAAGCAGGGAAGAAATGCTCAGAGCCGTGGGAATGATAGAAGCTGGTTCCCGGCAACGTACTGTGGCTTTAGCTCTGAATACAAGTCAGAGTGTTATCAGTCGACTTTGGACACGTTACCGAAGCACTGGTACCGTGGCTGAGCGCCATGGAGGACGGTATCGCTGCACCACACGGAGACAAGACCGATACATTCAAATCTTAACTCGAAGAGCTCCAACAATAACCGCCATGATGTTAGCCGTGAGGCTTCATCACTCTTCAGGGAACTTAATTAGCGACCAAACAGTCAGAAACCGCTTGCATGAAGTGAACCTTCATTCCCGAAGACCGCTACGGGTACCACCTATAGCAATGCACAATCGTAGGATTCGATATCAATGGGCTCTTGAACACAGAAATTGGGCAGAAGAACAATGGCGTTTCGTGTGCTTTTCTGATGAGTCTCGTTTTGGTATGAGACCGGATACAAGACGTATACGACACTGGAGAACCCCTGGACGCCAACAGCGATTAAAATCCTGCCAGGAAGTCCATCCTTATAGTGGTGGAACCATCATGGTATGGGCGGGTATTTGGATCGGCGGAAGAACTGAGTTGATTTGGATCAGAGGCAACCTCAACGCTCAAATTTATGCTGAGACGATTGTATCAGACGTCATCGTTCCTCTACAAGTGCAAATCGGTCCCTTATTTCAGTTAATGCATGATAATGCACGACCGCACACCGCAAGAGTTGTAAGACAGACTCTCGCCGCAGCTAACATCAATGTCCTGCCCTGGCCTGCTCAGTCGCCAGACTTGAACCCGATTGAGCATGCATGGAATATGCTACAGAGAAGAGCTCTGCCGAATATGGAGGGTATCCAGTCGCAAGAAGACCTTTTTTTGTTGTTGCAACGAACATGGGCTGCCATTCCACAGCGTGATTTGGATGAACTCATTTTGAGTATGCCAAACCGATGTTCTTGTGTTGTTAGTGTTCGCGGTAGAAACACGGATTATTAATTGTTTAAGTTACCCAATAAAATTTTAAAGAAAACTGTTATTTCAGTCTTTTTTTCGAACTTTTGCGTTAGTGGTTCAAATGTCAAAAATCCCTTTATTAGGAAAATGGCAAATTTCTTTATTAATGCAAAGGTGACTTGGTTTATCGTTACTGTGACAAACGAAAACACTTTATTTGATGAATCCTTAAAGAAAATTTTAATTAATATCAATCAGGAGAAAAGTTATTGCAAAAATATATGTTGATCCCTAGACACTTTTGATGTGTGTATATAGCGGTATCCTCCAAAGAAAAAGGAGGATCCTCCAACCAGACGGGTATCGTGTGTGGTGGGCAACTGCCCGACGATTGATGTCGGGACGTTGTATATATGCTACTTGCGTGGTAAACTCTGCTTGCGCGATGCAGGATTTTGCGTGACGTCAGTCTGACGCATAATTCGCATGTGGCGATGTAGATGGCGCCACACATACATAAACTCACGCTTTTTCCCATGGGCTAGGAAGATACAAAGTCAACATTTATTATACCATAAATGTATGTTTAGAGAATTACCCCTTACAAACAAACAAACAATTTACCTCTTCATAATATTAGTTTAGATGTAGGTAGTTTCCGTTTCCATCTAAAATAATATGTTGTATTTATTAGTAGCAGTCTAGAAATAGGAGCTACGTTTCCAACTCCACAACTTACTAAGAAACTATAACTTTAGTATGTACAAGGAACCTACTCAAGTTAACACTATCAAGTAACTTGCCAACTTAGGCTCCCTTGTTGCTCAATTACGAGAATCTCAATTATTTATTTATAGCTTAAGTACTATGGGACGTTATTATGCATTTAAAACTGCAGGGACTTCAAATTTAAACTTTTCACTAGCGATTTGATAAAAATAAGGGTGCTAACTTTTACTACTGAATCTTGCTACTAATTTCTCAGAATGTCTCTTTCGCAAAATGTTTTCGCAAACAATCTCGACTCGCACTTGACCAATTTTGTAGGTACTGATACGAAGGATTGAATCTTTGGAAAAAACGGATCAATGGAGAAATGGACGTTTTGCGTCCGGTAGACATTTTGCGAAGTGGACGTTCTGCGACTGAACCCTATAAATGCCTCTTGTAAAAAACCTGCAAAATATTTCTTCGCAGCAGTCAATCCAGCCGGCATTTGTTTCCCAGTCA
The DNA here is from genome assembly GCA_914767645.1 of Hydraecia micacea. Taxonomy (NCBI): domain Eukaryota; kingdom Metazoa; phylum Arthropoda; class Insecta; order Lepidoptera; family Noctuidae; genus Hydraecia; species Hydraecia micacea. The sequence goes on along the minus strand of OU611794.1, from coordinate 11,145,775 downwards.
ACGTTAACCAGCTGAATGTATTATTAATATTTGGTCAAATACCAAACAAATAAAGGTTATAGGTTCATTACCCTAACGAAAAGAAAGTACCAACTGTAAGCTATAAAAATTAGCAGGTATATGTATGTTTACGTACGCAGCTTATAAGAAAGTGAGCTCGGTGCGTGTTCGCATTGCGTGATCGCAAATAATCTTTTATTTGGTACATTGTATTTTTATTCAACACACTGAAAACCCGTGAAATGAATTTTTGACGGGCTGAAAAGGTTTCGGGTCTGCTGGAGCTATTCGTTTATTGTTAAATGACAAAAGAAACGAGAAGAAAGAATAAAAGAAAACGTATTTATTGCGACTCGTACAGGAAGATCACAAACTGAACTAAACACAGTCAAAAATAAAAAACCAAATAATGTTTTTAAAAAAGTAACAAAAAGAAAAATGAAACACAAAGTCCTATACGAGGCCTAAAGGCTCCTATCTCAGCATAATGCTGCAACGGAGTAATATGTAGAGAAGAATAACATGTTGGAAGTTTTCTTAAAGATTATGTCAGTAACCAACTAAATGTTACTTTTATTTTCAGTGTTTTGTTGGTTCCGAGTGCAAACTCATTATTATTAATTTATTATTTAGTGCAAAATAATTTTTTATTTTCTTTCTAATTATAAATTACTAGCTGAGCCGACAGAAATTGTCCTGTCCAAACCAATACCACCAGGTCTTTCAATCCCATAGAAAAAAGGATTGTCCGTTTTTCCCAATTATCCAATTTCCCAGGAAACTTTTCCTATTTTTCTGTCCCTAAAAACCTTATTCAGACTATTACGAACATATTTTTAAAACCAAAAATAACCAAATTGGTCCAGCCATTCTCAATGTGATGCGCTTACCAATGAACATCATTTCATTTTTATTTATATAGCTTATAGTTTGACTAGCGATACTCATGTTTTTTTTTCAGGTTTAAGACCCTAGTAAAACGCTATGAAGATGTAATGTTTAAACGGGCAGGGTTCGAAGAATCCTGGACAGTCAGCTGCGCTAACACTTAAATATTATAATATTTCATTATAGTATGAGATAACCACGAGGATAGCTCCATAATCAGCATAATTATAATGATCCCACACCTGGGCAACAAGCCTCCTCTCGGTGAGAGGGCCACGCGGGCGCAGTGCGGGTATGGTAGATGTCACATGTCTTCAAATTTTTTATTTCAAGACATGCCGATGTCCTCGCAATATTTTCCTGCACCGTTTTGAGAGCAGTGCTGGTGAAATAATTTACACAAAGTAAAGCACCTGTCGATTCTAACCTACATCCTGCAAACTACAACTCATAAGTCGCGGCCTGGTACTACTGAGCCATCTTCTTAATTTTTCTATGAAGTTTGGCATTTGCTATCCTCATACATAACAGTAATAATACCAACCTATAATTCAATAATAGGCTGGGACAATTCCCACTGCTGGACAAAGGTCTCATGCAGACAAAGTCGCGAGTTGATCACAACGCTTACTCAAGACGGGTTTTTAAAAAAATCCTAAGAATGCCACTACATATATTTTTCTGCCACAGGCCGCGGGCCGTAACGAGCGTTCGACTGAAAGTAAGTATACGTTTCAGGCAATCAGATAAACTCCTATTGGGGCTCATGAATAACAAAATTTACCCTTGAACCATTCCTAACGTAGCAGGCTACTGGTCAGTTGCTGCCCCAAAACGAAGGTTAGATTTAGCATGATTTAAAAATACACCGAAAAAATAAACGATATGTTTCAATGTAAATGCTGGCTGGTTTGCTTAAAGTACGTTTGCAAAATACCGTTACGTAGCAACGATTATAAAGCAATCTATCTGTGTGAAAGCTTTTCGCATTGGTAATAATAGGCCTCCTGGAAAGGAGGTGTTAGCTTTTATTATAGGTGGGAGCAGTTGGAGCACAGTGATATCGGCCCGACTTACGAGTAGGTCGTGAGTTCGAACCCAGGCAGGCACTTTACATTGTGTAAATTATATCATCACCACTGCTCTCAAAGCGGTGAAGAAAAACATTATGGCCCACTCCCTCTCACAAAGTGGCTCCCAGCAGTGGGAACATTATAGGCTGATTATGTATAGATGAAGAAAACGATGCGTGCGCAGACCATCATACTGCTAATCTGCATTCGCGACTTAGGTATTTGCCAAAAATGTAAACAAATATGAGTTTATGGAAAAATAACTTTAATTCCTACACAATAAAGTGCAGTTTACGCTACAACTTCAAACATTTTTTTAACTTTTTCAATAGTGCTAGTCACTCTGAAATCAACTTAATTACCATTACAATAAAGTTGATATTTGTTTAACTTGAAATAACATCAATTTGAAACATGAATAGACTTTAGATAGGTTGACGAAATTGAAGCAATCTCAGGAACGTACCTGATGCTATCAACACGGATAAGAGTATAGTGCTACGAAGGAGATGAGGCTTAGATAGAATATCCGATAACATAACATAGTACTACATAACACCTGCACCCTAATTGCGTAACACACTATTACTCTCAATTTGAATCATTTTGAAGCATATTTCTAATCCATTGCTCCATATGTTCGAAAAATCTGTCTGCTCCACAACACAAATAACGCAATGAATGTTGTTGAATTGTCAAAATGAAACCCATTGCTACTGATAGTGTGTTACGCAATTACCCTGCTGTTTTCGCCAAAGGATTATGTACAGGTGGAACTATGGTTGTGGTAGTGGAGTGGTGGCAGTGTCTGCTGGACTGGTATAAAATGAAAAATTACTTCAGGTCTCAACCTGAAGTAATTTTTCAAATAATTTCCGCTTCGTAACGACTATACTTTTCAATCAATCAGCTTAACTGTCAAAGTACTCTTTGAACATAAGTTTCTCCAAAACTTTACTTATACCATGATAATTAAGGCACTTGAAACAGTCAAGGTCATCCGGTTTTTTCCTAAAACCGTATCGTAAAACCGGGCTATTACGTTCAACTTTACTACGATACGCGATCGCGTGGAATTGCCAACACTTAAAATATTTTAATCAATACTAATATAATACTCAAGCTGTCAGAATACAAGGTCATTTTGGCCATAGCCGAAGCGGTTTTGTTTCAAAACGACCCTGTAATCGGTGATAATAATAGGGGGGTTATGCGGGCTATGTGATTGCAGGTAAAAGTATTGGCATAGAATAAGCAAATCGAATAGAACAGAAACTCATGTTATGTTCCAAAAGTACAGACGCCAGCACATCAAGCTACCCGAAAATGTCAAATTTTCCCAATCGACTTTGAACCCTATTGGTTTGCGATAAAGTTGAAAATCTGTTAAAGAAATTTGACAGATTGTAGTAGCTTGATGTGCCGGCGTCTGTACCTACCTGATGAAAGCGTAAAGAAACCCTGTTCAGATTAAATTCTTACGTTATCACACTTATCTTCTAAAGGGATTTAGCAACACGTGGCATTCATCTCTAAAGGGATTTAGCAACACATGGCATTCATCTGGGCATTCTCTATGATATTGGAACGAAACCGCGCGAAATCAACGCAAGATTGGCGGGAATTGACGTGGTTTTGAAGTAAGGAGTTGTTAAGTGGTCATACTGAATTAGGGCCCTGTAGGTATAAAGAAGGGATCGTTTCACCACTTTTTCCACCAATTATTATTTGGATAACATTATTAAAACGTAATTTAAAAAGTATCAATGAAAACTGAGAATATTTTTCATTTGATAGCTGAGGTTAGTTTTAATCTCAATTGTCAAATGAAAAACCTCTCGAAGGTGATTTACAGTTAGTATTAAGCTTAAGAGCAGTGGTGGCCAAGTGGTAACGGCCGCGACTTACGAGTTGTAGGTCGCAGGTTCGAATCCAGACAGGCGCTTTACTTTGTGTAAATTATTTCATCACCACTGCTCTCAAAACGTTGAAGGAAAACACCGTGAGGAAATCGGCACGTCCTAGAACCAAAAATTCGAAGACATTTGACATCTGCCAACCCGCACTAAGCCCGCGGCGTGGATTACGGCCCAATCCCTCTCACTGAGAGGAGGCCTTTGTCCCAGCAGTGGGAACATAACAGGCTGATTATGTTATGTTAGCAAACACAAAATCAAATCAAAGTACTCCATTTGTAAATGGCACAACAAATTGGCATCCACAGGTACGTATTCTGATCCATTTGTTTAAATTTTCGTCAGATATATTTGGAACAGACCATAGGTTTTTTTTCTCACTATGACTCGAGCTTGTCAAATCCAAAAGGATTGCCACTTTTATCGATCATCAGACGCGAAGCTCGAAATCAGGCATTGCAATGGATAGCCATGCTTTCTTCAGGCTCTAAATTCGGGGTGCTTATTGTGAGCATTCGTGGATGCGGCGGGCGCTTGTACGTGGCTTACGACGATTAAATTCTGACTGACGTGACTGACTACTATTGTATTGCACGTTTGTTGCGTCCCGAAACTAACCTAAGAACCCGAACTTTAAGCCTGATTTAATTATCTCTGGCACCATAATGGTGGAGTAACAATAAACGTTGCAAGTGTTTAGACGATGCAAATTTTGTGTTGCTTCAATATTATTGTAGGGCAGAGGCAAGACACTTGCGCCGTGTAAGTGGGAGTTTCGTTTCTGAACATTTTGTTATTCTATGGCAGTGCCAAGTAAATTATTTCGTTATTGGAGTACATCCAAGCAGTTTTAGTTGGATGTAATTCCGGGGTTTATGATTTAAGTTCTGATTATAATAGGTTGCAGTTAGTTGAGCCTGCCTATACTTTGAAGGACGAAACTGAATTTTTATTTTTCAGCTCATAGATTTTGGAAGAAAGCAACCAACTATGGTGGGACTTTTAATTAGCGTTACGGGTCGTCAGAATCGCGAAAGTCTGACAACCAGTCTTACCAAGGGGTATCGTATTACCCAGTAACTGTGTGGAGGTCAGATAGGCAGTCGCTCCATGTAAAATACTAGTATTCAGCTTCATCCGGTTAGACTGGAGACTGGAAGCCGACCCCATCATAGTTGGGAAACGGCTAGGCAGATGATGATGATAATGATTTCGTTAAAAAATGTTGACACACTATCTCTACTAGTGATGTGTTTAAAACACAATGAAACATCGTTTTAGGAAAAATTACCAATTTTTATTTAACTGTAATCAATATTTCGGTCCTTTCTCTGTTACCAAATACATAAATTAGTAGTTAACTGGGCTATGATTTGCATCGTCGCGAACAGATAACTGTTAAAAAACAAATGATTTTTATTCATTTCTGATTTCTTAAAATTTGATCTAAAAATACTCTAAGCAACCCATTAGCCATCAGATTTTCATATCATTCATATTCACCTTCATATTTCATTTCATATCATTTTCATAATTATTTCTAACTAAAAAACAATGTAAACTTATATTAATAGGGATTGATACCTATCAATCAATCAACTCAGCCCACCGCAGTCCACTGCTGGACATTATAGGCCTCTCCCATGCTGAGCCACAACACCCTGTCCTCCGCCTTACGCATCCAGTCTGCCCCAGCCACCTTTTTGAAGTCGTCTGTCCATCTAGCTGGGGGACGTCCGCGGTCTCCACTCCAAGATTCGTCAGCTCCAATGGCCATCGGTCCTTCAACAAACATGGCCAGCCCACTGCCATTTCAGCTTGTATACTCTGCAAGCTAAGTCGGTAACTCCGGTTCTTTTCCGAATGACTTCGTTTCTGATTTATCCTTCAAAGAAACTCCGAGCATAGCCCGCTCCATAGCACGCTGAGCGACCTTAAATTTGTGGACCAGCCCGACTGTTAGTGCCCATCATGTTTCGGCATCGTGTGTTATAACGGGCAGGACGCACTAGTTGAAGACCTAGCCGAAAAGCATAATGGCTATCGGTCGGATAGGTATCAATACTACTTTAGGTTGCAGGTTGGTTGGTTGTTTGGTTGGTTTGTTACACAGGCGTATAACCAACGGTACATCATTAAAAAAAAAAACATAAATATAAGGACTAACATTAAATACAGTTTTTTTTTAATCTGTGTCAAGTTCACCAATGATTTGTGCCTGAACTAGGAACAGTGATCATGTATCAGTGATGATGTATCAGGTGATTGGAGGTAACATTAATTGATTAAATAATCATATACATACCATATTTATCTTATTGGTACATATGTAAAAAGATGTATAAAATTATATAATACGAACAATATTTACTTTAGCACAAGTAATAACTACTCTATATCTTCATAGGACATAGTTTTGCACTTGCATGGGCGACCCTGCGGGGCAATTGTGTAACACATTATCAATCGGAATCGGTTTCATTTTGACAGTTCAACAACATTCATTGCGTTATTTACGTGTTGATCAGACAAATTTTTCGTACTTATGAAGCAATGGATTACCAATTTGCTTCTAACTGATTCAGATTCCGATTGATAGTATAATACGCAATTAGGGTGCCGGTTTAAAAATCACATCAACCAGCTACTAAATGAAAATGCGAGATTGTAATCCGCTTATCGCGGGGACAAATGTTTTGTTCAACAATTCGTATTTTCCCCATGTTTCAGCATAATACTCGTATAAAAATACTGAAATAATCGCGGGTACAATGTCGCGAACCCATGTTCTACGTAGGTACGGGCACAGGTCACGTGACCGCTCGCAGTAAAATTGAACAATATTGAAAGCACGCCCTTCTTGCCGCACCGTGTGTTGTCAGTAGTATGACCATGTTACTGTCTGGTATAAAATTGTGTAAAAAGACCCTTCATGATCCGATATCTGCGCATTCTTTATATCATCAGTCGGGACATTTTTACCTACATGAGTTCGGTTTTATAAAGTTTCCAAATGAATCATGCTTTCCTCTGTATCCAGTATAAAGAGGAAATCCTGATTAATTTGAAAACTTTTGAAGGGTAACGGGTTAAAAACAGTCAAGTACGGTGACAAGTAGAATGGAGACCATGGACATGAAATAAGTCATTAGCTTAGCGAGTCATTTGTCACTGATATTGGACCACGCACAATGAAGGGTTGCGTATAGTCTGCGCGGAACTAGTTGGCCGCGCCTTAGGTATGTGACCGGTGGGACGGAGGGGCGGAGGCGCATTACTCAGTACGTGCGTTGCGAACCGCCGCGCCGCCTCACTCCTGTCCCCACCTCAGCGGCCAACTAGTTCTGCGTGGACTATAGTTAACAATGTCAAAAAACTTAAAATTGTAGTTGAAAAACATGTTCTCCCATACATTACAACTGCAAATGTAAGTTGTTCAACTATTACTCGTTAACTTGTAAATCCCGTGGCTGTGATAATCTTCCTTGCCGTGAATGTTTTCACATATTCAAAAACAACCATTTACGAGTAGCTGGCAGGGGGATACGTCGTGACTCTAATAAACATTAGCACTTCGCAAACGGATCCCTGAATTGATAAATAGTTTTCACACTTACGCACTCTTTTTGACAGGCCATTAAAAAAAAAGTATCCTCTTTACGTGTAGGGAAGCTACCCAAATTTTTTTTCAAGACTTAATTTGACAACTTTGTCGGCGAGATTAATATTGTATACATATGCCAAATTACAGCTTTCTAGTACTAAGAGGCTCTGAGCTAAGCTGAGGACAGACACACGGACGGACTTGACGAAATTATAACGGTACCTTGTTGACTACGGAACCCTAAAAAGGCTGTGATTGATTTAATTATCCGATCATAATTTATAACGTTGCATAGTCGGCGTTCAGCCAGCTTAACTTCGTTTAAGCGTAATAAATGCACTACTCCAAAATAAAAATTTCGGCTATTCCTCATAACACTATTTCCAAGTGGAATGTCCAATCAATGTTACATTCTTGGCAACTCTAACTTCATGTGTTCGTACGAATATAATTTAAACTAACAGTAGTATAAGTGCCCGAACATGCGGTAGAAATCTCTCTCTGGTGTTTGCGGTGTCTCTAATTGGGACTAGGACTTTGGAGCACTGCATTGTATTAACAACGGGTCGAAATCTAAGAGGTGAACACTGCTAAGCTTTGATACTTGAGCTAGAGGAAAATAAACACTGAACTAGATCGCTTAAAATGGAGCCTTTAGAGGTATGCGGGAACAGGGTGGAAGGTTACTCCATGTTCCATTGAGATGGCCGAGATATGTGTTGATTGTGTTTGGGTTTCATTCTGACCATGACGGGATGGGCTGTCTACTCTGTTACCGATTTTACTGATTGGTTTGTACAGACGCCAGCACATCAAGCAACCCCTATCTGTCAAATTTTCCCAATCAACTTTGAACCTTATGCTTCAGCGATTAAGTTGAAAATCTATTAAAGAAATTTGACAGATTGTAGTAGCTTGATGTGCTGGCGTCTGTACCAAGGCATGACCTATTCATTTACAGGACAGGCTGAATAAAAAAAAAACTGGATCAAGAGACGTGAACTAGAACAAGCAAAAGCCAATGATGAAAAGTATTTTACTTCATATCTTTTTAAATTATACAGGGCGACCTGAAAATGGAATGTCCGATAAATCCACAATGTTTAGCGACCCTACAGCCATGTGGGATTCGCACGATTGTGATCTATGCAAATTCGAGTTTAGATGCAAATGGGACCACTATAGCATCACACGTTTCAAACTCTATTTTTGTTTGTTTTCCATACACAGCCGCTCTATATTTAACTTTATTTAATTTTAATTTTCAACTGTCGATTTGCATTTTTAGTTTTGCGAAAAATAGAAATTTTGGGATGATCGATTCAGTTGGAGTGTATAATTTATTTAGGTACCTACTTTATTATAGGTACCTACTTTATTATACCTACTTTATCATACCTACTTTATTCAAAATTTGTTGTGTAGGTACTGTGTAGTAAACGGCGAAAACTACTACGATAGCTATTTATTTGGTTATGGTAGAAAACACAAAGAGAGAATGATATGAGCAACAACTGATTACTGCTACCCATTTACTATATCTGTTTCTTTCTGAATACACAGTAGTGCTACATCAACATTAAAATTATCATAAAGTTGTGTAGTCTTTAAAAAATCCTTACGTATAACTTAGTAGTAAAAAGACAAGCAATTCCGACGACAGTATTTTGTAAACAGACTCACTTATAAAATGTAAAATCCATTCTCATTATTTTTTTTATTGCTGAATGGGCCCGCTCTTTACCTCGATCACGCCTGATGGAAAGCGATGGATGAGGTTTAAGATGGAACGAGCGTGCCCAGAAGATGCCTAAGGCACTAGAACTCCCACACATCGACGAAACACAGCAGGCTGCTTGACGCCGGACTCTGGTGGGAGGATAGTCGCAAACCAGGCGGGCGTTAGCCCTACTACCGCAAGGGAAGAATTGGCCAGTCAAATAAGGTGTTGGGTCTGACTGTCCAGGATGCGCCGAGCGCTCGGTTCAGTTGAGTAACTGACGGAATAAACTGCGCTACACGAGGAGGCTTCTTCATGCATCCCAAAAATCCCATTCCTTATATCCCAATTTATTTGGAGTCGGTGCAGAATGTCATCTTCTTCTTCTTCCATAATTCTCTCTCTCAGGTAGTCACACCCTTTCTAGCTATATCACCTTTCACACTGACCATCTATCGTTTTTTTGGCCTTCCCCTATTAATAACTAACTTGAAAATATAAAATTCAAAAAGCAGAATAAATTAGTTTATTATTACCATTTCATATGCTGCCATCAATAGTGTTGACAATTGACACTCAATCCCCTAGGTATATCAGTCATTACGTCATTTACTTCGTCATAAAAAAAAAGGAAATTATGACAATTTAATTGGGTGCCAATATGCCATACTAAAAATATCAGTCCATGTTGACGTAAAAGTAATTAACAAATATGATTGAGTTGCAATTTTAACGGTTTTAATTTGAAATGAATAATTTTCGCCTGATATACACTTGAAAAGATAGGTTTTTGTGAACAGTAAACATAAGGTTAACATAAGGTTTAAAGTAAAAAGTGTTCTTAATAAAGTGTGTTAATTCTAAAAAATGGCAATCTTGTAAGCAAATCCAATTCACAATGATGGGATCATCATAATCAGCCTTAATGTTCCCACTGCTGGGACACAGGCCTCCTCTCTGAAAGAGGGAGTGGGCTGTAATCCACCACGCGGGCCCAATGCGGGTTAATAGATGTCACATGTCTTCGAATTTTTGGTTCTAGGACATGCCGGTTTCCTCACGATGTTTTCCTTCACCGTTTTGTGTTCAATTATTGGATGATGCTGATGATTAAAGAATATAATTAAACATATATTGTAATTCAGCAGCATACGTTCTCACTATTGGGACCAGGGATGTTGCGAACATTCGCATCCGCATCCGCAAATGCGGATCATCCGCATAGATTTGGACATCTGCATCTGCATCCGCATCCGCATTAATCAGTGCGGATGTTCATGCGGATGCGAATATCATGCAAGTAGCGACAAGAAAGCATTGGGCGGGGCCCGGCGATTGGCGCGTGCCGGTCGCACGTGGCAATGTCCAATGGGAGCAAAGAAATTGGTGACAAGATTCGACACGTTTGTTGTGGTGCATCATTTGTTTCTTGTAAATAAATCATTACGTTTCTGCTTGCGCTGCGGAATATTTATCGTATAAATAGATATTTTAAATGTTGTTGTAATACAGTGATCATTGCGTGTATTAAGAGTTTACAAAATAAGTGTTTATGGATAAACTTTAAATTAGTTGGACTAATATAAGATCGCAAGGTAAATTCTATTATGTTGCACTGGTAATACGTTTTATTGTAGGTAAAAAATATCGTTTTATGACCAAACTTCTTTATTTTTCTAGTGTGGTTTTTTTCGGTTTGATTTGATTCTTCATTTTTGGTTTGATTCTTCATTAACAGACTTTATTTACATAATATCTTAAACATCCGCATCCGCATCCGCATCCGCGGATGTGAGCCTTCAAAACTCCGCATCCGCATTCGCATCCGCGGATGTGGAAAAATCAGCATCCGCAACATCCCTGATTGGGACACAAGCCTCCTTACTGTCTGTAAGAGAGTCCATGCGGGCCCAGTGCGGACTTGTGGAAGAAGAAATTAACGGCATTATATGTGCTTCACTCTGGACAATTATCGAGACCTACGAGTATATTCAAGCTTTGCAGGCCTCTTGGATCCTTCAGCAGGCAACTGTTATAGCCTAGTCATAACTCAACTCTCTCAGACTGACTCAATAATTTTATTTCCACATATTGAAGCAGACAGAACTTTATATCATCATCTGCCTAGCTTTTTCCCAACTATATTGGGGTTGGCTTCCAGTCTAACCGGTTGCACCTGAATATACATATTTTACATGTACCTAACTATCTGACTTCCACAATCCCGTAACTGTACAAGCACGATACCCCTGGTAAGACTGCTTGTAAGACTTGTATAATGTTTCCCTTTTAACTTCACCAAAGCAATGCATAAAAATAAATACAGAACACATAAAACATAACACAAATACAAAATATCGATCAATATTTAAGTCGCAATGACCCACATAGGGGGAGATGAGGCGAAAACAAGCCGACGGTGGCCAAATGCAATGACTCCTGCCTTTGGTCGTCACGCGATCCGTCGCGTCGCAAGCTTACCGCCAGGTATTTGTCGGCATAAAAAATATTTAGACATGGCAGTGACTGAAATGAAAGAAAGTTTGTGTTTCTAGAAGGTTCGGGCACTATTCTACTGTTGACTTTTAGAGATCTCTTATTTTGAGTATAGAGATCTCGAGCTTATTAAGTTTGGCGTTTGCTGCAAGACATCTACAGATTAAAACGTCTTGTTTGAGACTAAAATGTAACTATAGATTTTTGCACTTAGAAACGAATAAAATAAAAAAAAAATATTGCCTTTTCTTGCAATAATATTTAACATAGGTTACTAAATAACTAGAAAATCAAGAGACTGATGTTTAAATGCCAGATTTGTGATATTCCAATTTCCAAACTTAAAGTTGCCTACTTAAAAGCAGCTATTCAAAAACAAATACTCTAAACGCCAATTCTAAAACAAACAAAGTTCACAATAGCAGTTCCTTCGTCGCTATAACGACGGACAACCCCACTGTTTACGAGCCGAAGTCTGCACGAGAAACAGTAACGCACCACCTTCGAGCACGAACACCCACCGATACCGGTTATACACCACCAGTAATAAAATCGAAACGAAGCTAATCAAAACTAAACAGAAACGTGACAAAAATAACCGTCAATTATTAAAAAATTCAAATATCGAAATGAACGTCCATTTTAATGAATTCGAACATCGGTTTCATTTTTTAAAATAAAATGCAATCCAAATTCAAATATTCTGTGCTGCCAGGTACTGTAAAATAAAATTGTTCTAAATAAAATTTCGAAAAAATGATTCGTTTATTAGTGTTGCTACTGCAAATGACATTAGTTTTATCGGCGAGGGAACCGCGCCAAATAACTTTAGCGAATCAAGGAACGATTTCGGGAATGTATATTACGAGATTTCGAACGAAAAGAATAGCGGCCTACGTCGGAATACCGTACGCTCAGCCGCCAATTGAGTTCAGAAGGTTTTTGCCCCCTGAGTATACGGATTTGCCTCAGTGGGAAGGAGTGAAGAATGCGACGATATATGCCCCAGACTGTATGCAAAGTGACCCAAAAAAGGAGGATGTGCAGAACCCCTTGAAGAAACATGATGATTTGTTTATGAAGTTGCTGGAATCTCAAATGGAGGATAAAAAGAAAAGGGAGTATTCCGAGGATTGTCTCTTTCTGAACGTGTATGTGCCCGATGGTAAGTAGGTCCTACTATTAATCTTGTACAAACTTTACCATTCCTAACATTTGAATACAATATTTGCCTTCCGGGCTAAGTTTACTTATCGTGAATTGCATGAATTTCATGAATGTTTGAGCCAAAATTTAGAAGGTATGCAACTCCATTGCCAAGATATTTCGTATGTTTCGGCTACCCATTTGTTTTCACTTCACAACATTTTCATTATTTAGGAATATTATTTTGAACTGTAACCTTGTCCATTATTCTAGTTAAATAGAAATAAATAACGTCGCATTTAAATTAAAAATAGAGATGTCATTCTTCCTCTAATTCCACAAAATTTTGAATTACGAAAATTTAACCTCCCATTAAAATTCCAGTGTTGCACTAAATAAAAATAAAACGTTCTCTCGACAAATTCCCGTTTTCAGTCTCCTCTTTAGACAAGGGGATAAGCTGTGACAAATTATATTTCATCGAACATTTCGACGTTTGCGTTCTCGCGATACGAATGTCCCTGAGACGATTTTCTTGCTAGGAAACGGTCTCTTCAGCTTTGCTTATTTGAAATATCCTTGGCGTCGGCAAGACTAAGCTACTTCATTTATTTTGTCGCGATATATTCGAAGTGTAGCTTCAAAATGTCACGCTGGCTTGAAGGTTTATTGACCCGTTTCTTGGTACTTGACGAGGAACAAAAAAGGCATATTGGTTATTTCTCCTGAAAAGTCGCAATGTGAGTAGAATTTTGTGTAAATCGTAAATTAATTTTTGAATCCTTTACTCACAGTGCAGAAAAGCATCGTGAAATAACTTGGACTAAAATCATAAACACGCAGTGAACCACTAATCATTATAATATACTCAATCTTTCTCTGCATAAGAAGAGGCATTTGAATGAAACTGAAGCTAAATGCATATGCTGTAAATATTAAAAGGATTCTTCTAGGGTTAAAGTGGACAAAACAAACGAAAATGGACTATTATAGGGATCGAAGGCTGTTAGAGCACGTGCCGTTCCGTAGTTTCTGGTAGAAAGGTGTTAATTGTAGAATGTATATAGTCTTACCCCTTACTAATAAACGTTGTATAGCGTCTGTATAGTTACACAACGCTTTGTCTTCTTTTTTCGAAAGTCAAATTACTGACGGCTGAAAGAGAGAAATCGGTGTGTAACTATCTGACATAATACGTTTATTAGGAAGGGGGTTAGTTTATTATCAAATGACATTGTGACTGACATTGTCACTGGTAAAAAGCTTATCGATAATGTAAAAGCTAAGAATTGCCCGTCGTCTATAATTATCATATTCTATAATGAAATACCTCCGTATTCTTAGTTGACGTTGCAAGTTCTATAGAATTAGATCGATTTCAACCTGCTTCTACTAGCATTGTTGAATTAGAATATAAATGTTATTAATATAAGATAGCTGCCCCGCGGTTTCGCCCGCATAAGTCTCGATCCTGTGAGATTATCGGGATAAAAAGTATGTCCTAATCCAGTTCCATCCAATCCAATGATAGGAGCAGATGAGCGTTCATTCCTATGTAATTTGTTGGTCGGTGTTGAGTAAATTTGGAATGAAACAAATATGGAGACTCACGATAGATGTACCTAATAAAACTCGTTTAGAGTCTGCAAACATTCGGTAGTATAGTTTACTTTGCACATTATTATACGAATTTCCTTGTCCTAATCAATGGGTACTAAAAATACAGGCATGCACTTTACTTTGTTCATTTATTTTTCATTATTGGTCTGCCCACCGCTATCGCTCCAGCTCATTATTAGGTCCTATAGGTTCGATTCCCAGGTCGTCAGGTTTATAGATCTATTTCTGGTGTTATTTAAAACAGTACCCAAATGCACTCCACATTTTCCATTTCATTTTTTAGGTACGTGCAAGATTATGGTTGACTACTAACAATGTCGTATATGACCCGCTTACATCTGAAAACGTTATTTACGAAAAAAAAAGGAATAAAAAGTCCTTCATTAACCCAGTTTGGGGGTCCGCCAGTTTCCCCTACCATCTGATAAGGGCTCGTTCGAAGCCACGTGTGGTAGGAGGCATTCTGCCCTAGAATAGGTTGGAGTGCAATTTATTCTATATTTTCCGGCTGTAAATCACAAAAGAAAAACTGGATCAAACCGGAATGAGAAAGCTTATAGTGGATAACACAAGTTTAAAACAGAAGACGAACTAGCAGGGGACCGAGGGGGGTGGAGGGGGGTAGGTTCAGGGATCAGACCGGAATAAATCGTTATTATTGGGTAATTTACTTCTTGTAATACTCAATTCTATGTTTACTGTATTTAATTAAGGTGCTTATATTTTTTTTGGCTCTTAACGGTTCAAACTCAAACCATTTAAACCAACTACAGGCACTTTTGAATTGTCAAGGAATCCTTCAGCCAGAAAGATCATGCTAGTTGCCCATTCCAAAGCGTGGTACATTCCTACGAAGAAGAACGGGCAAGAAACTCTATGGATACTCTTTTAAATCAAAATATTGTTAAACAAATTATTTTTGTTACATTATGCAAGTTGAAATCATTATACATCTGTGAGAACGATTTAGAAACATGTGCACGCTAAAAGCGTCCATAGTAAACAATAATTTAAAAAATAAAATAAATAAGCCGTGGCAGATAAGAGACGACCAGTCCCAATTGACGACTCCCGTTCTCGAATATGACGTATGGATCAGCAATATTCAGCTAATGATGATTAGAAATTAGCAAAATAATCAGAATATAAAGTTTTAGTTATAATAAAGTAATCAAACCATTACACTACGACAAAAATATTAATGTGCCTTAGTTCTAAAATCAAACAATCTGTCTAGCCTTTTCCCAGCCAGTGAGTTCTAAAATGAAAAAAATAAAGAAAAATAGTTTATTCTGCACAAACAAGACGCACGTACCTAACAAAAACAAAATATAGACATAATACTCACACTAATACAAAGTAGCCAAAAGCCTGGTATTTAATACCTTAAAAGTAAAAAGTTTGAAAATGTAGTCCTTTGCTTGATGTCAGGGCAGGTCACAATTTACCGGTCCACACGAAAACCAAAGACAACATTTCGTAATGCGCTACGACACTGGTAAAAGATAACACAGTAACAGAACAACACATAATGCTGATTGCAGGGTGGAAATGATCTACTTTTGTTACAAACAACAATTACAAGAAAGATTAGGCCGGTAAGATTAAGCAAATAAGACACTGCCATTATTTTTTTATACCACTTAATTAAGTACCTGGTTAAGTGGTTTTATTTTTTAAATAACCCAAAACATTAGTCTTCATTGTAACTTCTTGAAACAAGAATTTTATTGCTTTCATTACGGTGTCCAAATTAATTTTGGTAGGTTTCTAAAAAAATCTAAGAAATATAAAAACTTGGTACCTACACTTTTATTTTCAAATAATAATTGTTTTAGCAATTAATAAAGATTTTTATTTGAATTCATAAAAAAACAGAATTTTCATTACTATTCCTCGTAACAACTTCTTTTGTAGTTTGTAAGCAATTTTCCATTTCACTTTCAATTGAATGTATAATTATTACAACAGTTCAATGATTATCAAATTATGTTATGATCCACGACAGGAGAATTAATTTTTCCAACATTTTCCATAGCGCCAACAACGAAAGGAAACATTTAGGTACAGACGCCAGCACATCAACCTACCCTAAATTTTCCCAATCCATTTTGAACTTTATACTTCAGCAATAAAGTTGAAAATGTATTAAAGAAATTTGACAGATTGTAGTTTAAATATATAATTATAACTAGCTGTGCCGACGACTTCGTCCGCGTAAAATTTCCTGTGCCCCTGTCCCAACGCGTCGCATCGCATCGCCTGCCCGCACTATTACTTCATTTTTCCTCAGCGTTCTTTATGACTTTTTTTATTTTTGATCGGTTCCTACGTCTCACTGTGATTTTAATTACGAGACCTCAGGTGAGTATACACAACAGCATTTTGTCGAGCATTTACATGTAATGTAACGTTCTTACGAATGTTACAATACAGGCAAAAGCTCAGTTTCCAAAATCAAATCAAATCAAATCAAAATATTTTTATTTCACATAAACCAACATGGGCACTTATGAAACGTCAGAAGCTAGGTGCACGGTTCCAATTGGTCGTTTCCTATGGAGAAGAACCGGCAAGAAACTCCATGGTTACTCTTTTAAAAATAATTGGCTTTTACAATGTTTTCGAGTTACAGTAGGTATGGGAGGACAGCGTAGGCCTGTCAACAAGTACCAGGTACTTGATAAAAATAAAAAATGGTCTACAGATCTAGTCTACAAGGCTTACAAAGTCCTCACATTTACAAAATAAGGATGTATCAAAAGGATAAACAAAATATAAAAATCTACTAAAACCAAGAGATATGATTGCCATTTCAACTAAGAAAGAGGTGAAAAATTAAAATTGTCTGTATATAATGTCAAATAATAAAAAGATTATGTCATAGAAGTATGTACAAATAAAAAATAAACATCGTAATTTGAGAGCAGTTAATAGACATTTACGTAGAACTTATGCCGTCAAAGAGGTGCCAGGGAAGCCACATGTGCAGAAGGAATTATTGCCAAACTACCTTGTCTTCAACGTAGTCTTTAATCTTATAATATGCTTTTTTGATAAGGACTCGTTTGATGAGGGTTTTGAACTTTCCATCGCTAAGTTCTGTAACCGACTTTGGCAACTTGTTATAAAAACGGATGCTGTTTACAAGAAATGACTTGCTAGTTTTAGTTAATCTAAATTTAGGTATCACAATTTCATTTTTACTGCGTGTATTTATATTATGGAAATCGCTTCTTATTTTGAAAAGTCCTAAGTTTTTGCGAACATACAAAATACTTTCTAAAATGTAAAGAGAAGGCAGAGTTAGTATATCAATTTCTTTAAATTTGTTTCTAAGAGACTCGCGAGGACCCATTTTATATATTGCGCGGATTGCCCTCTTTTGTAAAATGAAAATTGAATCTACGTCAGCTGCCGATCCCCACAGCAGAACACCATAAGACATAATACTGTGGAAATATGCAAAGTATACTAACCTAGCTGTGGCTATATCTGTCAACTGCCTTATTTTTCTTACTGCATATGCAGCTGAACTTAATCTACCTGAAAGAGCTCTAATGTGTGCGCCCCATTGTAATTTTGAATCTAAAGTAATTCCCAGAAATACAGTTTCCGTAATAGCATCTAGTTTTGCCATCAAGTTTTAAATTCAGATCCACTTGAGGTACATTTGGTAATGAGAACTTAAGACATTTAGTTTTGTTCGCATTAAGTAAAAGATTATTAGCTGCAAACCATTTCGAAAGAACAGCCAGACTATCGTTGACATGTAAGACATCCGTATCTTTTCTATCTATTTTAAAAATAAGGGAAGTGTCATCAGCGAATAAAATGATATCCGATAAGTTAGCCATCATGTAAGGAAGGTCATTAATATATACTAGAAATAAGAAAGGGCCAAGAATTGAGCCTTGAGGCACGCCCATCTTAACTAGAGACCCCGATGACGTCGCCCCGTTAACGTTTACTTTTTGCTGCCGTTTTGATAGGTAGGAAAGAACAAGATCAGCAGCTTGTCCACGAATTCCGTAATGGTATAATTTACAGAGCAGTGTATTATGGTCAACGCAGTCAAACGCTTTTGAGAGGTCACAGAAAATGCCAATTGCATCCTGGGACTTCTCCCAGGATTCCAAAATGTGACTGATGAGTTTTGCTCCCGCGTCCGTCGTCGACCTACCTTTCGTGAAACCAAACTGGCGACTATGTAAAATCCCATTTGAGTTAAAATGTGACAACATCTGGTCCAGCATGATTTTTTCATAGATTTTGCTCAATGCTGGTAGCACAGATATAGGTCTATAATTGGAGGGATCAAACTTACTACCCGATTTGAAAATTGGTACTACTTTACTATGTTTCATTAGGTCAGGAAACGTACCGCTGTCTAAACATTGATTAAATATGCCTGTTAGGGCAGGGGCAATTGTGTCAATAATATCTCCGAGAACCTTAACAGAAATCCCCCATAAGTCTTCAGTGTTTTTTATGTTAAGACTTTTAAACGCTTTTTTAATTGTGGCAACAGAAATGGGCTTGAATTCAAAGCTTGGAATATCCTTATTAAAGTTTTTTTTAAGAAGAGCTTCAGCTAACATAGGTGATGAGGGGAGAGATTTCGTAACCTCTATTGGTATGTTGGTAAAGAAATGTTCTAGTGTCTCAGCAACTTTCAACTTATCTGAAATGGTTTCATTATCAATTTTTAGGGACAACTCATTCTGATCTGGCTGTTTTGTGTTTCCAGTTTCTTTGTTAATTACTTGCCACACAGTTTTTATTTTATTATTAGACATACTAATTTTGTTACTTATTAATTTAGATTTAGCCACAGCGCAGACTCTTTTGAATATTTTAGAATAGTTTCTTACATAATTATGAAGGGCTTGATCAGAAGTTAGTGATTTCTCGTGGTACAGATTATATAAAGTATCTCTGCTTTTTCTAATGCCAGCAGTGGCCCATTCACTAAATTTTGGTTTAGTATTTATAGTAACTTTTTTTACAGGACATGCTTTATTGAATTCTTGGCATACTGTAGAAAATAATGTACCATAGTTTATGTTGGGGTCTTGTGAATCAAAACTAGCTGTTGAAAGATTGCTAAGAACATTATTATTAAACATTTTCAATTTTATTTATTTATTATTAAAAAAGCATTTCCATGTACCGTTTCTGCGAATGCACGACGCTGGGTTCGACGTAATGCTCACGGCGAGTGAGCATTTACCGGTAACACTCCTGTAATCTTTTTACCTTGCATTCATTGTTGAAATGTCCAATACATTTTCAACTTTATTGCTGAAGCATAAGGTTCAAAATGGATTGGGAAAATTTTACAGTCTAGGGTAGGTTGATGTGCTGGCGTCTGTACCTAAATGTTTCCTTTCGTTGTTGGCGCTATGGAAAATGTTGGAAAAATTAATTCTCCTGTCGTGGATCATAATTTGATAATCATTGAACTGTTGTAATAATTATACATTCAATTGAAAGTGAAATGGAAAATTGCTTACAAACTACAAAAGAAGTTGTTACGAGGAATAGCACATGTAAAAAAAAAAAACATAATGCAGACAAATACATACAGAAAAACATATACCAGTAAATCATAATACAGTAAGTACCTAGCTATTTTTGTGCTTTTGTAGTCACTTACCCTGTAAAAGGCAAAAATAAATCAAAAACGTATGACAGTCGTATTTCGTACGAAAATACGAAAATAATTTATGCGTGGAATATTCAAATATGTAATACTTACTTACAAATTTGACAGCCTTGTGCCGCAATTAGAATACCTATACCAACGAATGTCTTAATTTATTCTGTGACGTAATTAGAACACGCATATTTCTCTGTACAGGTAATGTATCAAAATATTAAAGGGAACTTTCGTTATACAGGTAACGTTTTCCCTTTGTTACAAGATTAAAGGGTAATAAACTGAAAAAATATTGAACATAAAACTAATACTACTTATAAAACTTTCTGCCCTTCTAATTTTGTATGTACGCTTTTTTTAAATGAATGAATCTCTAAAAACTTTTTGCACTTCTAATGATGCTCACTTTTTTAATTAAATGAGCCTCTTTTTAATTATCTGGTCTTTTCTCACAGTTTTTCGGCTTAGGTTAAGTTAGAACTGTGACCAAAAGCGCTACATCTAAGTTGGTCGCAGTAACAAGGCTATTTAGTATTTTTAGGACCACAAAATAGGAATTGTTTGAGTCATTATATTAGCATAAATATTCAATCATATTTTAAAGAAAGCAAAATGGGAAATATTTGTTGTTAGGTTAAATACATGCATATTATTTCATAAACATTAAAAAGATCATAAACAATATATAAAGCAACTAACTATTTATACTAGGTACTAAATTGAATGATAAAGTAACAAAATATACAATAATACACATAAAAAATAAATGACAAAAAATATAAAATACATAACTCCTTTTGTTTTTTGATATGTCTGAAATATAGTAGGTAATCAGCGTCATTTAGTATGTGTCTATTTGCTCTCGGGGTCAAATCAAATCAGTACCTAACTGAAAATGTGCGATTTTCGACACGACAGCCTGTCAACAGTTTGTGAATAGCGGAGCAGTAACCCTTCTGTCTGCCAGTGCCACAACAAATTACTGCAAAATGACTGCAAATGACAAAATTTTTCTAAGCTCCTCTTAGAAATTTCTACTTTGACCTTTGATTGGGGCCGTCATTGGATAAACAAGTTTTGTAATGGTTTGTTACAATTTTAAACAAAATCTATCTTTTTTTTTCTTTATATCAACCGAGGGCATAGGGCTTTTTTTGGCTTTTTTTTCTGTGGGCTCCACCAATCACCGCCACTTCGACCAGTTCTATGTTTCCCGCATCCAACGGATTTTTTTTTAATCCTGGGATTATAAAAATCTTGTCAAAAATGAGCTCTTGGCTGCCCAGGATATTCGTAGTGATCTCTCGTAAAAGATAACCCTTACTCTAAACCGCCAAAAAGAAATGATGTGTGAATTTCTCGTTAACCTCTCATAAAATCAGTTAAGCCTTTTGTAATGATGGTCTGAAAGTATTCTACGAACTCGACCTTTTCATTAACCCTGTGACATTGCGTTTATAAAGGTCTACACTCAAAATTGAACTGGATTTTGGGATCAAATATCTGTGATATTAATAAGAAAATCAAAGAAAAAATCAAATTGGATAGAATAGAATAATATTTATTGTAAAACATGAGTATACATCAAATAATATGTGCAAGGTCTTAAAATAACAGGTCGATCTGCATGTTTTGCCATTTATGGCGTAAAAAACAACATATTTTTGGCTTAGAATAAACCATAAAAAATTAAAAATTTGAGTCTACACAGCAAACTATGAAATTTTAATAACTTAATCCTAATGCTAATTAAAAAAATAAAGTATTGTTTTACAGATTTAGGGGTCAAATTGTGAAAATATCGTAATTATAGGAATCTATTTAATTAATTGGATGTTATAATGTGCCTAACCTATAACTTCCAATTTTATTAAAGCTAAAAGTATAAACACGTGTGATATCGAAACGTAGCAGTACGTACCTATAGTATTATATTATCTGTGGTAGCAGTATGTCTGGACTGTTCATAAAGGCCTTTTATAATATTAGTGTGATTAGCTCAGTTGATATTGCCTTACAAATCTAGTCCCACAATCAACCAATCCTGCCATTCTTAGTCCATTATCGTGTGGCTAGCCTTTTCCCAACTAGGTTGGGGTCGGCTTCCAGTCTAACCGGATGCAGCTGAATACCAGTATTTTACATGGAGCGACTGCAATTCTGACCTCTACTACCCAGCTACTGGATAATACGATACCCTTCCGAGTCCTGCAGTGGAGACCGCGTATCGGCATGCGTAATGTGGGACGCCCCCCAGCTGGATGGATCGACGACCTAAAGATGGTGGCTGGGGTGGACTGGATGCGGAAGGCGGAGGACAGGGTGCTGTGGCGCAGTCTGGGAGAGGCCTATGTCCAGCAGTGGACTGCGATAGGCTGAGTTCATTGATTGATTGACGATATCCTTGGATTAGATTTTAATACCCATCACGTATGTGGAGTTTCGCCAGCTAATTTATTTTGACCCTGTATAGTCTTACAATGACCCAATAAAATCAACCAGTCCAGCCATTCTTAGCCCTTCTGAACAACTCTGTTTCAGTCATTAAATAAAATTACCTTCATTTTAACTCGATTGTATTCGAGCCAGTTACAAAGAAATTTTACAGCAACATGCCTTCATGGTTCAGACATTTCTTGCTAGTACGACTACGACCATCGTATCTTGATACTTGCCACTCAGACATAATAAAACAAAGTAAGTGGCTGAATTTTCAGCCTTTTATAGGCTTTATATACACCTGTCTTGAAATTATTAGCAGAATATTAATTCTTAGTACCTAAATTGAATTTTACTTAAATGGGCATTTTTCCCGAACTTCAAATGCTGCTTACCACAATACTGTTGTTATTTGGTACGTTATGTTCTTGTCTCTGAATGTAAGCGCTTTTTTACTACGTTGTCTGGTTTTGTGATACGCTCCTAAAAAAAATTTTTAAATATTCTGGGATTTCAAAGAAGTAACTAAGAAATCAATACCCACACACTACACAGTATTAATTTTACCGGCTGACAAAATAAGTTTGTTTTTCATTGTATTTCTCGAAAAAACGATGAAAAATAAAGTTATTTTGCGGTTGGAATTTATCACCGAAGATCATCATCTGCCTAGCCTATTCCCAACTATGTTGGGGTCGGCTTCCAGTCTAACCGGATGCAGCTGAATACCAGTATTTTACATGGAGCGACTGCCTATCTGACCTCCACAACCCAGTTACTGGGTAATACGATACCCCTTGGTAAGACTGGTTGTCAGACTTTCGGGCTTCTGACTACCCGTAACGACTGTCAAAGATCCACGAATGACAGCCGGGACCAACGGCTTAACGTGCTTTCCGAGGCACGGAGGGGTCTCAGTATGTAAAGATGGTCACCCATCCACAGACCAACCGCGGCAAGCGTAGCTTAACCTGATCGATCGACCTGTGCGGCTGTTATTATTTAGCCACGGACCCCTCACCCTTATCACCGAAGATATCTCATATTATATCTTTGATGATTTTTTTTTTCTTTTTGTTCGGTCTTAGCGTGATGTTAAAGTTAGTCTACTCACGTTAGTCTTCCTCAAGAATTGGGCTATCAAATGCAAAAATAATTTTGTCAAATCCGACTTGTAGTTCCACAGATTATCACGTTCAAACAAACAATAAATTTTCATTTTATAGATGTGGAATTTGTAGGAGAAAATACGAAACTCACGCGAACGAAGCCGTGGGGGAAGTGCTAGAGATAAATGCTGCGGTGATCATCAACATTCTTCTCAGCCTATGACGTTCCCATTGCTGGGACACAGGCCTTCTTCGAGGGAGTGGGCTGTATCACGCGGGCCCAGTGCGGGTTGGTAGATGTCCCATGTCTTCGAATTTTCGGTTCTAGGACATGCTGGTTTCCTAACGACGTTTTCCTTCACCGTTGTGATGAAATTATTTACACAAAGTAAAGCGCCTGTCTGGGTTCGAACCCACGATCTACGACTCATAAGTCGGGGCCGTTACCACTGGGCCACCACTGCTCTCATATCGTGTAAGCAAGCTTTACACTACATTTTAGGCCGAGCATGCATCATGAGTGTCAATATAAAATAGACACGCTATATAACATGGAAAGCAAACAATTATTGTAGCAGCTGATTATTTGAGCTCAGCAATGTAAGTTACGTGACTCCAAGACTTTATTTTAAATGGAAAAAAGAACGAAAGTATTTGTTCTGTAATTTATGCTATGCTGATATGGCAGCTAAAGAAAACGTTATGCATATTGAATTAAACATTGCTTAACAGATCGCTAGCCAAGAATAGAAAGAAATGAAACGAAATTGTTTATTCTGTAATTCAATTTTATTATACCTACACCATACATATGTAACAAAAAGATCGTCCAAGTGCGTGTCGGACCACACAAGAATAAAGGGTTCCATAGATGGGATGAATTTATCACAAAAACAAAGTTAACATTGTAGTTAAAAAACATTTTCTCCCATACATTCCAACTGCAATTGTAAGTTTGTACGCTCAATATTGAAAGATTTACCATGTTTTTTAAGACCATAGGTTTGTCTGTAATCTGTAAGCAAAGAACTAATTTCTGTTTTTTTTTTTTTAATTTTAGGCTCAGTAGTTTCGGAGATAATATTCATTTATTTTATTAGGTAAATTATAACTTTAAGAATGTTTATTTTAAAACCATACAAAAAAGATATTTGGGACCCTCATAACAAGCCCTTTCATTTAATATGTCACACGGTATGGTTTGCAAAACTTTTGTTTTTAATTTTCTAGTTTGACCCCCAAAAGTGACCCCCATATTCAAAATTCATTTATTTACGTTATACGTTCGTGTTTGGGTCACAGATATTTATATGTGTACCAAATTTTAACTTAATCAGTCCAGTAGATTTGGAGCAAATTGGCTGTGACAGTCAGAGACACGAGTGATCCTATAAGGGTTCCGTTTATTCCTTTTGAGGTACGGAACCCTAAAAATAAGCTAAATGGAGTCGACATTTCCTATCTGACTACCCCTGAGAAGAAATGGCGAAATAAACTCACGAGTGTATTTATTGTTTGTTTTCTCGTTAGGGAAGAAAATACATATTACATCTAAGATTACAAAATAATTGGAAGTGGGTAAATGTACAATCCATAACGTTTCCACAGATTAGATAAAGGATACAGTGAAGACACAATATTCAAGTTACCAAAACACAATGAAGAAGACAGGAAAAGGAAAAAGGGATATACACTTCTCATAAACTAAAACAAATAGTACAAGCCAAGGTCTCTTTTAAAGTCCAGACATAATCTTTGTCAGCATAAAATACACGTGTCGTAGTTATGTTTAAAAAATGAGCTTCTCTACTGTTGGAAACAGAAAATATTCATTCCTTCACATATCCACTTGACGCACGCGTATACTTCAATAATGACGCTAACTGTCGTCAAACCAAAAAAAGCGTTATTTCACAAAATGATGGCCTTGACTAAGTTAAATAATAACGATTACGTACTCGTAAGTACTCAGTATTATTTGACGTACGTATGTTAAGTTAACCAACCGTTCGAAACAACCGGCCCTAAGTACGGTGAGAGCAAATCTAGCGATTTAAATCTTTGTCTGCGGGGTTTGAAATAATGTCAAACACTTGTGTAAATGACAGATTTTCATGACGGACGTTATAATATGACGGAACCGCGTTTCTAGGAAACCAAAGCTTTAGTAGGTAGGGGGAGTCCGGGAGAGTTTAGCAGGGAGGAGACAATAGCCACTGATCATAGAATCCCTGTATAACTAGATATTGCGACGCTGCCACACTTCTCACAGCTCATAGGCGCCTCCCACCTAGCTCACGCGGCGATGTTGCGATCAGCAGTTTCGTTTTGACGTTACAAGTGAAAACACGTTTTTATGCCCGGTAAGTAAATTTTTTCAATTTTCGATATTTGATTACTGTTGTTTACTGTTTATAGATTCCAGCATGTCATGCATACATATCCTTAGTGTAATTATCCTTGTTACCTTTACGATAGACAGTTTTTGCTTAAAGATTATAGTTTTTTTTGTAAATTAAATAACGGACAGCTTGGCGTGGGGTGGGAGACATTACCATGGCGACGGGAGGAGACTTTACCCAGGGTAATCTCTCCCTCTGTTTCTCTTGCAATAATATTTTCTGTTTTATTTTAGATAAGTATCCACAATGCCCTTCAAATATAAAAAAAAGAAACAACAAGAAACAGAAGCAATTTGACTGACAAGCAGACTGATTATTATGATTATTTTTTTATAAGGTTTTGTTTTGAATTTTACTTTTGTTCTTAATTTTGAAAGTATTTTTATTTTACTGACCACATACATGGTGTCCTACTTTAAACTGATTTGCAATATCTACTTTTAAGGTTTAACTATTTGTAAGTTTGTTATCTAGTTATGACGTAGATAGAATAGGCTCAGACTATTATGTTTGCTATGAAGATACCTAAGTTACCTTTGATTTTTCTCCATTTTGATAAGATATTGTTAAATTTCTAAGATATTTTGCTGTAAAAAGACTGAAATTATTATGCAATAACAGTTGGTTGTGAAAGTTCTTATTAATAAGGTTATAAGTTATGTTAGAAAGAGTTTCTAATGGTAAAAGTTTATAAACACTCACTGTTTTAAACGCAACTACTTATCTTAAGAAATATAATATGTGATAGGTACTTAATTCCTCACTACCTGTATGTCAAAGATACTCAAATTATATAGTTCGTGTTATCATTTACTACGTATTATTATGTGCCATGTTTTTTTTATTAAATTTCTTTATTTAATTATACTTTATTATTTTTATTTTGCCTAGTTTTAAACCCGGGTAAAGTCTCCCTTCTTGGGGGTCAAGTCTCCCACCTAGGCGGGAGATATTAGCCAAATCTCACTTCAGTAGAAATCGTTAATTACTCATAAAGTATTAATGATTTATAAAACTTTCTTAAGAAAAAATAAAGCTTAATAATGCAGCTTAGGGTACAATTTGTAGAAAATAGTTTTTTGTAAATATAAAGCGATTTATGAGCATTTTAGTCGAAGGCGGGTAAACTCTCCCGGACTCCCCCTACATTATACTCTGTCTTGAAGTATAAAGTAGGTACACACGGCAAAACATCAAGCTATACATTTCCAGTTTTAGCTGACCTGGCATTTGTACCTATACGTTTTTCGTACAATCAGAATGACTTCTGATTGTACATGTACGTTATGTATAGCTTGATGTATAGCCGTGCGCACAGCGGTGGGCAATACACTTGTTTCTTCTCTATGAATAAAATGAAATACTTTCCCCAATATTTGCTAGCACAAGAACACTCCAATGCTTTCAACGTCAAAGATTAAATATATGGGATTGAGGTTGATTGAAAACATTTTGAGTTATGAGGAAAATAGAAAAAGAGTGATGGATATAACATGAGGAAAATAAAATACGTTGGATTTATTACTTTTCTGACTTTGAACGGTTTATTACAGCAAGGTGCTTATATATCAAAGTTATCCAACGTATAAAACGAGTAGCACCTAAAATAATTTTCACATTTTTTTCTCAATATGTTTTTTTTTTAACTTGTTTCGAAGCTTTAGTAGGAAATCGCCTTTATGAATTTTCTAATGTAGGTAAGTACGTATAATCAATCAGCCTAACCTTTTACCAACTATGTTAGGGTCTGTTGGGAATCGAACCCAACACAGCGCTTTACACGCGGTCTGCATGCGTAGGTAGCGTGATTAGCGAGTCATCGGCGAGTTGAGACGCGGCGCGGCGCGGCGGCGACACGGCTCGGCCCGATGACCGCTCGCTTCCACGGACTCCATCGCGACGGACGATACTCTTAACTTTAAATTATTAACTGTTTGTCCGGAAGTTTATATTGTACTTAAATAAGACGGCATTAAACCATTCCCTATTTATACAGTCCACTCTTTCATTGCTTCCCGCGCTAACAGGGTCGGTTTCCAGCCTAACCGGATGCAGCTGAATACCAGTATTTTATATAGAGCGACTACGTACCTGACCTCCTTAAACCAGTCACTGTGTAACAGAATATATATATAATATATGAAATATAATATGTGTAAGACTATTTGTCAAACATTTGGGCTTGTGACTATCCGTAACGACTGACAAATATCTACGAATGTCAGCCGAGAACAACGGTTTAGCGTGCTATCCGGGGCACGGAGGGGTCTCAATATGTACCTAATGGATGGTCACCCATCCACGAACCGACCGCAGCAAGCGTAGCTTAACCCTACGATCGACTCGTGTGGCCGTTATCATTTTTCTTTTTTTTTATTGCTGTATGGGCCCGCTCTCGACCTAGAGATTAGTCACAAGCCTCTCCTAAAACGTAAGAAATTATAAATAGATTACACCAATAACCGCCTCAAACTTGAATCAAATATTTACCCGCTCTTGGGGGGTCATGAGAAAAGACAAGTGTGCGAAGTGTCGGTATGACTAGCTCTTTTGACTTGTCGATCGATAGAATTTATTAATAGACTTTGTAAACTGATACGTTATACCTACTGTCCTTAAAATTGTTCTACGAAGAAATCTAAAAATAGTTGACGTCTGACAGTTGTAGGAAATGGTGGAAATAGTTTTCTTTTCATTCACGAGAATAATTTCTTAAGGGGGAAGTGCCAGGGTAGCCCGCGAAATTCAAATTTACTACCCGTGCGCGATAAGTTGAGACCCGCGTGGAATGCGACACTCCTCCCCCATCCCCGCGCACCTACCCGCGGCCGCCCGCGGTGTACAGTTGAAGCCACATTTTTTATCTATTAGTTTCGTACTGGCTTACGTCACGTCACTTTTAGTGATACATAATAAATCTATAGTCTGACAATTACGATTAATTATTGTTATAAAATAACTTAATATTGTAAATAATTTCACTATGGAAGATGACTACCTAAAATTCGCAGATACCGCCGCATGCGGAAGCTAGTTACATTTTTTGTTTGAACTGTACTTGTCAGTGACGTCACCGCGCTCAGGTCTCAACTTATCGCGCACGGGTAGTACTTACGTTTTTCGCAATTTTCAGATCAGTGTCAGGTTGTATTTTGATCAAAAGTTGATTCGCGACTATAACAGGTACCTATTTACAGAATTATAATCATTAGAATCATTAATACATCTTTCTAAGTTAGATTTGTACCACGACAACAAATCTCTTATGGAAAACTGCTTAGTGGTACAAATCTAACTTAGAAAGATGTATTAATGATTCTAATGATTATAATTCTATAAATACGTACCTGTTATTGTCGCGAATCAAATTTTGATCAAGATACAACCTGACACTGGCCTGCAAATTGCAAAAAACGTAAGAAAATTTGAATTTCGCGGTCTACCACTGCGCATTCACCTTAAGTATTCTTAGCGTTTTATGAATGAAGTTTCTTTTGTAAATTGGTTAAAAATAACACTTTTACATATAATTTTTTTTTAAATTAAATATTTATATTTGTGGTGCATACTATAAATATAAGTTGGTTATTAATAAATAAATAAATAAAATTGAAACGTATGAGGTTTGTTTCCAAGCCTTCCTAGATGAAACAACGATACAAACTCAGATTTCGAAGTCTCTTTTAAATTCCATCAATTAAATTCTAATAGTCAGATCATACATAAACTCACGACTTCTTCCCATAGATACATGGGCAGAAACTACAAAACGCCACCTGCAACGACCCTTACCTTACACACTCCTTT
This sequence comes from Hydraecia micacea, assembly GCA_914767645.1. Lineage (NCBI taxonomy): Eukaryota > Metazoa > Arthropoda > Insecta > Lepidoptera > Noctuidae > Hydraecia > Hydraecia micacea. Next base: position 11,115,893 of record OU611794.1, on the reverse strand, counting down.
TGCTTCATTTACGTTCATACCTACATCTGAGGGGAAATTCTCGTAATTTTAAGAACGTTCATATTCTGATCTCAGTCTCAAACTGTCAAAATATTACCTCTAATTTCCCTACATTTTTATTTATTACTCATTTAACATATTTTAATTTTTTTAACAAGTTTTTGACATTGATTGTCGCTGAGATGAGATTGCGACTAGATTTTGAACGTTTTTAATTAAGTACGGGATTTGGCCTTCTGGTCATAATAAGTCTGAGTTAAAAATGTATTGTTTTCAATAGTAGATTTACTTGCATGTGGTTATCAGAAAAAGGCTGCTCACGACCCGTAACGTGAGTGTCGATAAGGACTAACAGCAACAGCCTTCTATTATGCAAATAGCAACTATGTAACTGTTTGAGAGATTGCCAAGCATATTTCACAGGCGCTTTGTAACTGACGGTGCTTCACCACGGGATGTACTAAAAAAAAAGGTAGCCCGCGAAATGCAATGTAGGTCAGTGTTAGGTTGTATGTTGATTAACCTTTTAACCACTTACGCCGGATTAATCCGACAAATATTTTCGTGTCCATTTCGCCAGGGTCGTATATTTATGACCAAATGCCACAGCTCGTTTAATCTGCTTTTTTATTTAATTACGCTGTATTCTATCAGGAATTTATTTTTGGTGCGGTTTTTTTCGTGCGCTGGGGGCACGACATCTGATATGAAGTCGGGCGGTTAAAAGGTTAAAATATGATGATCGGATCCTTATACACCTACTCCTTTTCGTTGTAGGTACAGACGCCAGTACATCAAGCTACTACAATCTGTCAAATTTATATAATAGATTTTCAACTTTATCGCTAAGGCATAAGGTTCAAAGTTGATTGGGAAAATTTGACAGTTTCGGGTAGCTTGATGTGCTGGCGTCTGTACATCTGGTCATACACGCACGCTGGTTGCGAGTACTACGCACCTGACCTTTTTGGAGAACGTCACCAATAAGGTCACTATACATATTATGTCCTTCTAGGGCGTCTGCTTCCGGCGTTCCGACCGCCTTCGTCGCTCCGCTTTCATTCATACTCTCAACATGACCAAACACATCTAAGTATAGACCGTACTCTTTTCAATTCAATCTCTCTCTTTTTTTACGGTTTTTTCAAACGGTTGGTTAAAGGAACATAATTATTACGTAAAAAAAAAAAAAAAAAAAAAAAAGGTAGGTACGTTAAATAATAACGATTACGTACTCATTATTATTTGACGTACGGCAAGGCCATAATTTTGTAATTGTAATTTGAAACAACGCTATTTTTGGTTTGAAGATAGTTAGCGCCATTTTTGACGTAGGTATAGGTACGCGTGCGTCAAGTGGACGTGAAACAACCCGCCCTTATTCGATTTCTTTGGCAAATAGAAAACCAACTGATACGGAAAAGGGGTATTTTCTCGTGGTCCTACTATTTTGTCCTACCAGTAGGTCCACGAGGGTATGCTATTGCTGTTAGTCCTACTGAAGTTTTGATACTAAAATGTACCTCCTGTATAAAGAAACTGACTGGATAGGTGTGGGGCGTGTCTCAGTTTCAGTCATCGTACTGCCTTCTCTTTATATCTTAGAAAGCATTTTTTAGATAAATTAAGATAAATTTTTAACTAATCTTAATTTATCTAAAAAATTACCGGTTGTTTTATTAACACCATGAACTAATTCTACTTGAGATTTTAGAATGTTATCAAGTAATTCATTAGGTACCTATTAAAATATTAATGAAATGTTTTTTTTTTAATAAACCCTTTAATGCAATATTGTAAAGCAGATACTGTTTATAACAAATGACTAGCTTGTTTTAGTTAAGTATCACAATTTCATGTTTACTACGTGTATTTATATACTTATTATGGAAATCGTTTCTTATTTTGAAAAGTCCTAAGTTTTTGCGAACATACAAAATGCTTTCTAAGATATAAAGAGAAGGCAGTACGACGACTGAAACTGAGACACGCCCCACACCTATCCAGTCAGTTTCTTTATACAGGAGGTACATTTTAGTTTCAAAACTTCAGTAGGACTAACAGCAATAGCATACCCTCGTGGACCTACTGGTAGGACAAAATAGTAGGACCACGAGAAAATACCCCGGAAAAGAACTATAAATCACATTCAATAAAATGTGTTTTGTTTTACCCTACCCTGATTGATTGCATTATATTACCGCCCTTTTTTTGCCAACAATGTTTATACCGACATAAGATGTCTATTTTCGTCCTCTTTTACGATCTTGGCAAACTTTGTGTTTCACAAAACATTTCAACATAAAAAATAGTGAGGATAACATAATATGTTATCCTTACTATTTTGTATTATTATTTAGAAGTAGTGGTCTGTAACATCATCAGCATGGATGAAGACGATTTAATACCCTTTATTGAAGCAAATTAAAAAAAAAATTGGACCCTGGATTTATGTGGGACCACTCCTACCTATAAGGTAGGTATTACCTTAGGATTGGTCCTAAGTAATCGAAGTCCGTCGCCGTAGCAAAGAATTACTTATCGACCACACTAAAACTGGGTAGTGTTCTGTTTTTTTCTTCAATTTAATTTAACAAAAATAATTATGCTATATGAAAAAGGGACTCTTAAAACATTATTACAAAAGGTTCATAAATTATAACCTTCAGAAACAAATGACTAACATAACGGCAACGGTATAAAATTAACACAAGTAAATGCAAAATTGTCCTGTCATGTTTGAAAAATAGCTGGTTATTTATTAAAAGCTGAGAAATGTTTGGTTGTTGTTTTATTTGTTCTGTCTTAAACCAGGCATAACGTTCTGGCGACAGTAAGACTAAACGCGCACGGCGATGCGATTTTTTTTCATGGTCATGCGAAATAAAATCGCGATCACTAATGCCTACAATTTTTCAAGCGATAATTTACCGTAATGCGCGGTTTTTAGTATATTGGTATTGTCCACAAATAGGCGATTATTTTCCGCAATGATTATAAGTTCGTGGTGCACGCTTAGCTAGCCTAGCTCCATGTAATGTAACGTTCTTACGAATGGTACAGACGCCAGCACATCAAGCTACTACAATCTGTCAAATTTCTTTATTAGATTTTCAACTTTATCGCTAAAGCATAAGGTTCAAAGTTGATTGGGAAAATTTGACAGTTTCGGGTAGCTTGATGTGCTGGCGTCTGTACAATACAGGCAAAAGCTCAGTTTCCAAAAGCATTCCCATGTAACGTAACGTTACTGCAAATGCGCGACGCTGCGTTCGACGTAATGCGGCGAGTGAGCATTTTTACCTGTAACATTTCTATCTACCTTGGGATCATTATTGAAATGTCAGACCTACAGGTACCGGTCGTGCCTTTGCTCGATAAAATTTAAAAACGGTGAATAATCCATGTATAAGTATATGCTAGAGCATTTATCTATATATATAAAAGGAGAACTGACTGACTGACATATCAACGCACAGCCCAAACCGCTGGGTCTAGAGATTCCAAACTTGGCATGTAGGTTCCTTATGAGGTCTAGGGGTGCACTAAGAAAGGGTTTTTCGAAATTCCACCCCTAAGAGGGTGAATGGGGGGGAGGGTGAAATTTCACGCGGACGAAGTCGCGGGCAGAAGCTAGTACTTATTGTAACAGAACATCGAATATTCACCGTGGTGTAAATCGCGACTACGCGCGTCGATTGTTTCTATGATTAGGAAGTCACGCAACTATTCGAACAAGTTTGAACACCTCATACAAGTTAGTTGACACCATCGGCGCGGAATAAACTGCATGCCAAAAAAAATGCAAAGTATTATTACCTATGGTAAAACAAATTATATCAAAATAGTTATGGCTAAGTATATTAGGAAAAAGAACATTATGCGAAAAGAATCCCGATCGCTTCACGATAATGTGACGTGACGTTAGAAATTATCATCATCATCCACAGCTCGAAAAAAAGACCTACAATAAAATTAGATAAAAACCAAATAAGAGCAAATCAAATCAAATAATATTATAATTAAATAAAATAAATTTAAATCAAATTTAAATGTAAACATAAGAAATGAAATGAAACTAAAATAAATCGAATAAAATATTATAAAAGTGCACAACGTAGATCTAACCAGAAAACTGGCAAAATGTCGTTTCAACTCGTTTCTCATCCAAATACCTATAAATTGCCGTCGGCAATTCCGTTTACGCTACAACTTCAAGCATTTTTATAACTTTTTCAATAGTGCTAGTCACTCTGAAATCAACTTAATTAATATTTAAATAAAGTTGATATTTGTTTACTTTGAAATAATATTAATTTGAAACATATATTTGAATAGACTTTATATAGAAAGAAGGTGTGAGTGTATGTACGAGTTGTATAGCTTTCGAAAGCTACCTACAACCAACCCTTCAAACAAAATGTTACGACGAATCAAGTCAAAATTGTGCATTATACCGCCATAATACTCCACTCATTCTTACAAGTATATTTACTTTAATAGCCTACAGTTATATTAGCAACGAGCACCAAACATTCCACGTATTTACTATTATAATTCACTTAAAGAAAAAAGAACATAAAAATTGCAAGTGTGCATGCAATATGCTATTAACATAGCATACATTATGGATCTTTAACCCTAAGTATGCGTCATTAAAAACTATAATTTCTCTCTGACTTACAACTTTCATTGCTCATGTAACACATTTTTAGGGGTCCGTACCCAAAGGAGCCAAAGGGACCCTAATACAGGCTCCACTGCCACTGTTCGCAACCGTTCCATCCGTCTGTTACAGGGCTGTATCTTTTAAACTGTAAAAGGTAGACACTTGAAATGTTCACAGACTGTGTACTCTTTTTTTTTTTGGTTGGGTTAATTATCAAATAATTTCTCCCGCTCTGGACAGAGCGAAAGGGCGTGTCAGACTTTTACTGACTAAAACCCACCCGTGTTCCTTCAGTTGCCTGTGCCAGGGGCCACGGTATCTCTTTCAAACAACCCGCGACCCCGGCAGAGACTGTGTACTACTATGACCGCTTTATCAACAAATAATAAAACAAAAAAATTAAAAATTTAAGGGGTACCCCTTACTATAATCGTGTTTTTTACTAAAGTATTTTTTTAAAATATTTAATGTTAAATATTGAACAGTGGAACAGACCCTTCATGTGCTCGTACGACTCGCACTTGGCTGCTTTTTCTTCCATTTCCCGATATAAATCATAATTTCAATAGAAAAAATTACTAAGTATTTCTAGGTAAAACCGTGTATAGTTTTATCGGTAAGGTAATTAAAAGTTTTATTGTGACTTTGGAGTAATAAATTTATTGTTTATGGTTGGAGTGACCTATTACTCACGTTGTCATAAGGCGCGCGATTAGCAATGAATCATTGCAATGCAAGCTTTATGGGTCACAAATGCTGGTGGATGTAGTCATTAAAGACGTGGCACCAATGTACAAACATTTGTAGTTACAATATATAGAGGGTGGCCGGGACACAATGCGTAAACTAAACCGAGAATATAGCACATGATTCTAGAAGTAGCGCAGAAATTTTTCGTCGCATATCAAAATAAAAATCTGCTGTTTCAATACTTACGCGATCAAAATGTATGGCAGAGCTATTTTATTTTTCTAATAACTGACGAAACAATGCAGGTTGTGCACCGATGTCCCTTTTTTTTTGGTTGGGATGTCATCAAATAACTTCTCCCGCTCTGGTAGTCTTTGATGAGAGCAATGGTGGCCCAGAGGTAACGGCCGCGACTTACGAGTTGTAGGTCGTAGGTTCAAACCCAGACAGGCGCTTTACTTTGTGTAAATTATTTCATCACCTCTGCTCTCAAAACAGTGAAGGAAAACATCGCGAGGAAACCGGCATGTCCTAGAACCAAAAATTCGAAGACATATGACATCTACTAACCCGCACTGGGCCCGCGTGGTAGGTAGATAGATTATAATAGCCCACTCCCTCCCGAAGAGAGGAGGCCTGTGTCCCAGCAGAGGAACATTATAGGCTGATTATGAATCATTATATATACACAAAATTTTTACTACTGTTGTATAAAACATTGTTTATTATTTTATTAAATAAGATAAACAGATTGTGGGAGAAAATTGTGGTCACATTACAAAATATGTACGCACGCACACTGTCGCACACGTTATACATATTAAAGGGTCTAGCGTAGTAGGTACTTTGTCCATTTTCGTTTGTTTTGACTGTACAACTGGACTGTGTCTGTAAATTACGTAGTTATAATTATTTTTGGGATAAAATATTACCTATTTTAAAATGACAGAAATAGATTCAGTAAACAATTTGAACCAACAACTTCCATAATGGGCTTCAATTCAGTGACACATATTATAATTATTATTCGAATACCTAACTGAAATCACAAGCTTTTAATTATATATTTTTCAAACATACTATTTCGCATGAGATGAGTGGCTTGTGGCTAAGTACCTAGTAACAGCTGCAAACTGCTGCTGCTGCTGTCAGGTCGATCGATCAGCTTACGCTACGCTTGACACGGTTGGTCCGTGGATGGGTGATCATCTTTACATACCAAGATCCCTCCGTGCCTTGGAAAGCACGTTAAGCCGTTGCCGTTGGTCCCGACTGTCATTCGTGAATCTTTGACAGTCGTTACGGGTCGTCAGAAACCCGAATGTCTGACAAACAGTCTTACCAATGGATATCGTATTACCCGTAACTAAGTTGTGGAGGTCAGTTAGGCTCCAAGTAAAATACTGGTATTCGGCTGCGTCCGGATAGACTCGAAGCCGACAACAACATTGTTGGTAAAAGGCTAGCCAGATGGTTACTATCTTGTATGAAATTATTTTAGATAATGAGTTGAAAGAATACATTAAATCGAAGGGTTTCGGGTATGCTATCCGCTAGAGCATAGGCAGACGTATCCTACTGTAGGTAAAACAATAGCAATCATACCGCGATAATTAAATCCATACTATATAATTTATATCCATCCATACTAATAATTATTATAAATGCGAAAGTATGACTGTTTGTCTGTCTGCTACCTCTCCACGCTTAAACCGCTGAACCGATATATATGAAATTTGGCATAGGATATTCCCACGGGATCGACACTTATGCGGGTGAAACTGTGGGGCGCTACTAGTTATGACATAATAATTGATTATTATGATCGTGTATGGCAATACCATGATCGATCGGAAGGATAATTCGAGAGAACATTTTTCAGCAGAAAACACTTACTGGCTGATGAGGGCAATACTGGCAATTGGATGTTCTAAAGTCAATAGAAACCCAACATAAATTTTTAACAACCTTTCTAGTAAACAACTTTAACACCCTTACTAACAAATTAGTAGGTAGGCAAAGTCATTACGGGCAGTAAGTAGGTAAAGTAGCCATTAATGCAAGTTTGCCGTGCCAATCGGCCGCCGTAAGACCTCCTGCCAAGTTGACCTAACCTTAATCTCCTTGTTGACCCGAATTCAAACCAAGAATTCTTAGAAGCTTTGTTGTTTATTAGTTTTTGAATTCAGCAATTTATTGTTCTTTGGAAGGATAGAGGAAATTGTTTCTCGAACTTACTGCTAAAGTGTTTTTGTTTTTGCTTGTTCAAACTTTCCTTGAGTCCAGTGTGGACTGTGTCAATTTTGATTGAAAGATCAATATTGTGTCGTTTCAGACATTTTCAAGTTTTTCTGGGCTTCTAAAGCAGCTTCTAGCCTCGCCAAACACGGTTGAATCGTAGTTCAGTTAATTTTATTTACTTTTTCGCTTCAATTTTGTACCAACATGAAAAAGGAGAAGGGAAAGGCTCCATAGTTTCCTGGGCCCAGGTGTTAACTCAATCAACCTAGACTTATTTGTAAGAGGATATAATAACAAGGCCTCACTGAAAATTTGGTGAAATTTGGCTATCCAGGAATCAAGTTATATGAGTATATTTATATGAAGTAGCAATGGTACAATTCACACAGCGATCCATGTCGTCAATATCCGATCGATAGGCATCATCAGTGGTCCAAAATAGAGAGCCAGGTAATTCAAAGTAGCAAGATACGTCGAATAGTCCTTTATAATATGCAAAGGCGAGGTCGTAGGGCTATTAAATATAAATGGAAAATACTCGCGTACTCACAAGTAAAGAAAACGAACGAGTGACAGATTTTTTCTGCCTGTCATCTGTCAGTTGGTGACCTGCACAGAGTATTTTAGACTAGGTATACTGGTGACCAGTGTTACAAACAAAGGAACTCGATTCGTTATGAATCGATTCCACGAAACGATTGATAAGCGGTTGTCACTCGGTTTTCATACATTATTTTGAGATTTTACCGATTTATTCATTATCGATTACTAAGAAGTCAGGCATGTATTTAATCGATTATTTAGTTTCATAACTTAATTTTAATTTTCTCGCTTCCTAGATAGAAACATGGTACTGTATTTTGTGATTTCCTTTAGAAAAATATAACGGTTTTTTTAATACCCATTTCAACTAGTTAACTGCTGGGCCCAGGATTTCCCATCTCCTTTACCTAAACAGCGGGCATTCTTAATGTACATACTTAGGCGATATTATCACTGAAATTATGTACAACTTACAACATGAAGTTGCTCTGTCTACCTTTTTCGAAACAAAAATCGACAACCCTTTCCTATTGTGGACAAGCATTTTCTTTTCGTATATATTTAAGAAAAAAATTCTTTCTTTCTCAGATTTCAAAGTGGAAGGCTACCCAGTCCTCGTCTGGTTTCACGGAGGTGACTTCGTGCGAGGCAGCCCTAATAGTGTCAATCCGTTCCAACTGGTGCTCAAACAAAGGGTAATGAAACTTCCCGTAATCTATAATTTTATTACAACTTTAAATGAGACTGACCTAGTTGAAGAAGTTCGAGGCTTGTGTGAAATTGTTGCAAAGATTGGTGTTAAAATAGGTGACTTGAACATAAATCCGAAAGTAATTTTCGTAGTTTCGACGTCTATTGCCCAATTTGAACAATAATTTAGCCTTTAAATAAGTTAGAAGTCATAACATATCTCCTACTAAGTACACATAAAGTAGTGAACTCCAATGTCATTCAGTCAATAGAACTAATAAACTCGAGTCAGAAATAGTAAATTAACCAAATATGTTTCCCTTTAATAGCTTTCATTTTCAATTTCCAGGTAATATTCGTGTCGGTAGCCTACCGGCTGAACATCTTCGGATTCTTCTCAACCCTCGACAACGAAGCTTCAGGCAACTTCGGTCTCCTCGACCAGGTGGCATCTTTGAACTGGGTGAAGAACAACATTGAGAGCTTCGGAGGAGACCCTGAAAACGTCTGCATCGTCGGCCACGATGCTGGGGCAGTCAGCGTCACCCTCCACCTTATATCCTCATACTCCGCCGGACTCTTCCAAAAGGCTATAGCAATGAGTGGAAACGCTCTGTCATCAGAATCAGTAAACATAGCCAGAAAAGAAATCGTGACTGTCGACAAAGTTGCAGTTGCGTTCAGCTGCTTCCGAAAACCAACATACCAATTACTTGATTGTCTTAGAAGAGTACCCGATCAAGCACTCTTAGATTTAGCTGGGCCTGTAGCTGAATGGAAACCTATCGTAGACGGTGGCTTTAGCAATATAACCAGTCCATTTTTACCAGAACTTCCCGCCAAGTTGTTCAAAGACGAGATTTTCTCACCCGTACCTCTGTTAGCAGGATATACCAACATGGAAGATGGCCTCTTACTAGAAAAGGATGAAAGTGGAGATTCTGGTATAAGTCAAAGGGAATTCGATTCTATGAGAGAAGAAATCATCCTATCTGATATTACTGTTGACAACAGTTCGTGTTTCACTAATCAACATCATATTCAAGATGCTGTTGCGTTCTTCTATAAACCAATCCCTCATACTACAAATGAAACAGTTTTGAGAAAACTGTTCGTGGATTTCTACACTGATAAAACACATGGCGCTACTACGTATCAGCTGGCCAGGCATATTTGTCCGCACGCTCCAGTATTTCTTTACAGATTTGATCTGAAACCGTTCTCAGACATAGCTAATGAAGGTCTCCCTGAGTGGATAGGCGTCCCTCACAATTTCGACTTGATATACACTTTCGGGATGCCCTATTTAGCATTGCCTGAAGACCTAAGTAAATGGGACTATAGAGATAAAAGCATCTCAGAAATCATTATGAGGATGTGGTCGAATTTTGCCTGGTATTCAAACCCTACAAATTCCGGAGTAATTATAGATTGGCAATCTTACGAGTTAGAGAGACCCGGATATTTGATCATTGACAGAGCCAATTTTACCATGAGTACCCCAGCTACAGTTAATTACAAAGCTTTCGAGTTCTGGACGGACTTTTACCCAAAAGTTGTCGAAATTGGGACAAAGTGTTGCAAAGAAAACTTAGATGATTCCGGAGCGAAATCAATTTTCTCATACAAAATTATACACAGTATATTATTATTGTATTCCACTTTAATTTTACTGTCATAACGAAGGAATCAACGTCAAATTACGGTTATTTTTGTATAGTCTATTGAAAGATGTATTTTAAGTAAAGCAGTATTTCGTCAGTACCAAATGAAATATTTACCTTCCAGAGAAATTATTCGTGCAAATAAAATTCTTTAAAATGTTGGTGTTGTTTTTTATAGGATTCCAAGGTCATGATTGTAAGTTCAATATGTTAAACTTGAAGGTCAAAGATCATGCTTAGCATTTAGATTCGTCACAGCAATGATGGCAGCATTTTGTGGTCTACAACCATAAACACGCGATATTCCGAGAAACTGATTTTGTTGAAGTACGTCAACTTTAATGCAATCATAAACTTTATACGTCATCGCTTTATCAGTCTGTGTTATAGGATTCCTGGTAGTCAGTTTTATAGCAGACGTTCTTTACTTTGTTTATTTCAAGACTAAAAGAATTAAGGAAATCTACAGAAAACCGCAACGTAAACATTGGGGATACTTTCCTGGTATTTTCTTCTTTCATATTTAAAGATACAGTTCTCCAAAGGAATGGCAACTGGAATTAATATCTATGGTATTTTTTTTCTTAGCGTAGATAAAGAATAAGATAAGATAGCCGTCTTAAAAATCAAAAGAGTATGTTTAAAACTACATCAATTCCAACCACGTGCACACGAAAAACAAAACGCAAACTCATTCCGCATGCATTTCATGGCATACTTCCAGCACAATAGGAAAGCGAACTAAAATTTTATTGGAAAAATAAATTGTACAAGTACATAACCTATATCTAAGCAATCGTTTTCGTGCTTAGAAACCATTAGTCACTAAACTTACGAACGCTCGTAACGTTCAAACGTCAACCGTGGCGATAAACTGTGGAACAGCATTTGGCTAATATTTCTGCACTCCATAAGTCTTGAATATGTTACTTGAAAATAATGTTGTTTTCTTATGTTTAAAGAATTAAGATTTGACGATAGAGGCTTAACATGCGGTTATGAATATCCACCAGACACATAAGACATTAGAAAAGTGGTGGCCCAGTGGTAACGACCTCGACTTACGAGTTGTAGGTCGTAGGTTTGAACCTAGACAGGCGCTTTCTATCAATCAACTCAGCCTATCACAGTCCACTGCTGGACATAGGCCACTCCCAGGCTGCGCCACAACACCCTGTCATCCGCCTTCCGTATCCAGTCTGTCCCAGCCACCTTCTTTAGGTCGTCCGTCCATCTAGCTGGGGGCCGTCCCACACTACGCTTGCCGATACGCGGTGTCCACTCCAGGACTCGTCTGCTCCACCGTACACACACACCACAGGCGCTTTACTTTGTGTAAATTACGTGAGGAATCCGGTATTGTCTAGAACCAAAAATTCGAAGACATGTGACTTCTACCAACCCGCACTGGACCCGCGTGGTGGATTACCACTCACTCTCACCGAGAGGAGGCCTGTGTCCAGTGGGAACATTATAGGGTTATGCTATGTTATGTTATATAAGACATTTCGCGTCTACAAACACGCATGGTACCCGGAAATTAAAAAATAAAATCTTTACTTAATTTTGTAAAACATGAAACATTTATTGTCTCTTGACTGTACTTACCTGTCAAAAAGAGTAACCTAGCATAAAGTGGATAAGCCAGAGATTAAAACAGAAGAAAAACTAGCAGAGGATCGAGAAGGGGGGGGGGGGGTATAGAGGGGGCTCAGGAGATCAGACCGGAATAAATTCCTCTAGGATTGCAGATGACTACAGACTAAAATGTACCAGTAAACTAACGGTATCTTACCATGAAATAGTCCCCTGCTCATGATTTCTATGTCAAACAAATTACATAGGCTCCTCTCAGAAACAATGAAGGTTTGAAATTGGCAAATACATATAAGTAGCTAAGGTCTTATGTTAAACTTACAAAGCTTGAACTTTAGGACATTTAAATCTAAATTATTCAATTATATCTTATGTAAATGCTACTACTCGACTAATGATTTTATGAATGAAATGAAAAGTTGACTTAAACATTAGAATAATTATATTCTGTTCTTATTTCCTTTTTGACCTAATTTAATCTTTTTGACATTTGCATTCCTAATATTTGACTAATTTGCAATTTGAATGTTATTCTAATTTATTTAATTCAATGTTATATATAAAAAAATAACCAAAACCCTGAAAATGTATTTGTACGCAGGAAACGGCAGAATATTATGAACTTTTAAAACTATGTAACAACTCTGTAACAATATTCTGACAAATAAATGAACTATGAAAATAAAAATGACAAACAGGCGCAATTACTCGTATAGGTATTTTGTGTGATGTCGAATAGGAAAATTTTGGACCGGACGTCCTCCCGAAAGTAATTTTCTATTCACCATCAGAGGCTTGAGATACATATAGGGCGTCCCACTTATTAACGAAGGAAATAAAACTTTATGAAGAATAATAATAAGGTTTACGCAATTTATTTCCATCATGGTTTTGCAGAAGACATCAATTTTGAAGAAGTTATTGTGAAAAAGAAGGAATAAAAACATTAACGATATGGGAGAAAATCTTTGTCCAGTAAAAAAAAACTTATAGTGTACTTACTTATGTTTAATTATTTTACCTATTGTACAGTCATTTTATTCTAGGTGCATCATCTTCACATATATAAAAATCTCGTGTCACAGTGTTTGTTATCGAACCCCTTCAAAACGGCTTGATCAATTTTTATTTAAAAAAAAAATGGTATAATTTGGTATGTCTGAGTAGTATGGGTCGTAGGCTATTTTTGTACCCCTAGGTGATAAGGGTGGCCCTCTCCAAAATTGTTTGGACTCGAAACTTACGCGGGTGAAACCGCGGGGCGCAGCTAGTAATTATATAGTGAAAGTATAAAAAATATTGTAAAACGGACGTTAGAGTTTCTTGCTCTTTTTTCTCCATACGAAAACTATATTTTGGAAGGAGCGACTAGAAGCAATTCTATTTTCATTGTAAATTTTGTTCAAAGGCGGCGTTTATGTGTCTTTTTGAAATAATTTGCTTTGACTATTTAGATACATATTCACAAAGAATTTGAAATACATTTTATAAAATCATATACACGTGTCATAGCAAATGGACACGATAAGTTAAAAAGAACAATATACAGTTTTCATGACAAGATTATGTTCATTTTAATGTTAGTTTCTAACCTCTTAGATAAAGGAAGATTTTGTAGCGCTTGTGGTAATAAGCATGAATGATGAATGCTATATTAAATCTACGCTTGCTTGAAAGGCAAACACGTCGTATTCGATATCAACATACGCTGGGAAGTTTGTCTGTTTGTTTTATTCCTAACTAGCTTCTGCTCGCGACTTCGTCCGCGTGAAATTGCTTGCTCCCACGACCCACCCCGTCGCATCGCATTGCCTGTCCGCCTATTACTTCGTTTTCGCTTACCCTTCTTTCTTCTTTCTTTTCGAACGTCTTCTGAGACCAGGCGCAGGACCAGCGGCTTAACGCGCTTTCCGAAGCACGGGCGTATTCACACCGCCAACTTCCAAACTCCGTGCTGTTACTAAGAAATTCCTAATGCAAAAACTCAATAACACTTTTTCCGACCCGGGAATAATACCAGCATATGATAGTATGTAGAGGTTCTAGCTTGCTATCCTAGCTTTATAAAACTATCCTCGTATATTTCGGGCGTAAAGGATAAAATTATCGTCTTGTGTTCTTTGGAGTCATCGCCGATACAAGTCTGTGACTGACTAATTATTTCTTAAAAACAAGGCGATTAAATATTAATTCACTAATTACAATATTACAATCATATCTTTCTCAATTAAAAATCCATTTTTAGCGACCCATTTTCCGTGTAGATCTAGATATTAACGCCTTGAGCATTATGACAAGCAGAATTTTTAATAACATTATGCAATGATGTTTGTCATTTCCTTAAAAAATCGTCGCAAAAATCGTTCTTCCGAATTCTGGGTAGTAACTAAGGCAGTTGTTACTTATTTGATAACCTATTGTGATGCTTCCGCGACAAAATAAAATAGATTTACCCTTTCTTGATTAGGTACCATTTTGATTCCATAAAAAGATATCCGGGCAAAATGTCGTGAGAAAAGTTTGGACTATGAATGTGGATGGCTATAAGAGTAGGGGAAGACCAAAGAAACGATGGATGGACTGTGTGGAAGATGGTATAGCTAGAAAGGGGGTGACTACCAAGATGATGACAAATAGAGAACTATGGAAAAAAAAGATGGAACGCCAAATAAATTGGGATAAGAGCAAGAGAATTATGATGAGGATGACGAAAAAGATATCCGCGGGGCAATTGCGTAACACATTATCAATCGGAATCGGTTTCATTTTGACAGTTCAACAACATTCATTGCGTTATTTACGTGTTGAGCAGACAAATTTTTCGAACTTATAAAGCAATGGATTAGCTTCAAAATGATTCAGTTTCCAACTGATAGTATGTTACGCAATTAGGGTGCCGGTCACTGCACAAGAAAATACAGGCCATTTACATCGTTGTTATAAACAGAATAGTTATTTTCATAGTCTATAAACACTAAGCTATAAAGACATGCCATATATGCTACGGTGTTACAAATCTACAAATTGGTTTTGCTAAAGGAAGTATAAATATCAACTGATAGCGTAATACTCTCTCAGTTGAATTCGTCATACCTTTAGTTTGTACGACTAGTACCATAGTAGAATACAATGAAGTTATTACTATTACTATGTGTTGTGTTCGCAGCGAGTGGAATAAACGCTCATGTGAGTATTTTAAGTAATAATAAAGCTGAAGCGTTTGTTTGAACGCGCTAATCTCAGGAACTACCAGTCGGAATTGAAAAAATTTTTTTGTTTGATAGTCCAATTCTTGAGGAAGGCTATATGCTATTTAAGATCACGCTAGGGCTCTTAGGAGCAGAGCAAAAGAATGCTAATCGAAAATGAGGTAAAAGCGCGGGCAGTGATGCAATGCGACGGGGTGTGTCTGGGGAACACGAAATTTCACACGGACGAAGTCGCGGACAGAAGCTATGGTAATAATATACCTTTTCATGACTCGCACAGACCAGGGACACATGGCACAAAAGGAAAGAGGCTTAGACTCAGTTCCTAGTGGAAGCAACAAGGCTGTCAATGACGTTGAAGATGATTCAAAAATGTACCTCATTCTAATAAAAACTGGAAGTCTAAAAGAAAAAGAGCAGATATTCTAGTTAGTACAATGACGAACAAATGAGTTTATGTTTGGTAATTGAAAACTCTTTGCAAGAAAGGTTCTCAGCGCGATTTTAGATGAATATCCCGGGGGATAGACCCTACTTCATCATCATCATCAGTTCAGCCAAAAGACGTCCTCTGCTGGACACAGGCCTCCCTAATGAAATGGTTCAAATATTGAGGAGGCTTATCATGGCCCATAACAGATAAACATGCCGATTCGGACTAGCTATTAATCATATTCTTGACTCGACAACGCTACCAGATGTTTATGTAATATAAAAATAATTTGATTAAGATAATATTGGATCTTATTTCCTTCTCGCAGGTGGCAGAAGTAACAGACATATTGAAACTAACACAAAAAATGAATCAATACGTCACGCAATGCATCAATGAAGGAGAATACGAAATAAACGCGGAAGACGTCACAGAAATATTTTCCAGCGAACGAAACAAAGAAAAAGCAGCTATGGAGAAAGTAACCCGTTGCTTCTTTCATAAAGCAGGCATTTTGGAACCCGATGGCAAATTAAACTCAGATGCAGCAATGGCCATACTAACTTTAATAGGAGTTGAGAAGAATGACGCAGAGGAACTTCTTCAGAAGTGTACTAGTATTACTGGTTTTGATGCTAAAGATATGGCTTATGCGATCTTCAAATGTTTTGACAGTGGTGTTAGAAGCTGAAATGTGCTTATGGCTCTTTTCACACGTCCAGGGTAACGGATCCCAGAAGGCCAATTCCCGTAATTAAAAACGTTCAAAATCCAGTCGCAATCTCATCTCAGCGACCATCAATGTCAAAAACAGAGGGGCAATTGTCGTAATTTTAAGAACGGTCAAAAACACCTCGAATTTCAATACACTTTTACAAGTTTTTGACATTTGTTTGTCGCCAAGATGAGACTGCGACTAGATTTTGAACGTTTAAAATTACGAGAATTGGGCTTCTGGCCAACAATGTAGGGAAATTAAAGGTATTTTTGACAGATTGTGTCTGAGATCAGACTGTGAAGGTTCTTAAAATTACGAGAATGGTCCCTCTGAGGGCCTAGACAAGTGAAGATCACTTTTAAGGCTCAAATCACACCGAGATGGCAGCGGTCGGCAGCGAAGGGGCGAGCAGTTTCTGTGTCATATAATTATAAACTTTATCTACATTACAGGAAGAGTCGTGCGCCGCCGCTGCGCGGGAGTCGTCGGAGTCCTCGCGGCGCTGCGGACGACCGCGCGACATTTTCAAGTTTCACAAGCGATATTATGTATTATAGTACCTAATGAAGATAAAGTTTAAAATTATATGACACGGAAACTGCTCGCCGCTTCGCTACCGGCCGCTTCTGCCATCTCGATGTGATTCCAGCCTAAAGCGTATTATTCAACGAGATTGGCATAAGTTTTTCGGTAGCTTATGTCAGTCTCATGTTTTTTTTACTTTTCTATCTTCGTTATCGCTGATAGTTTCACTTTGTCTAGACCCTCTGTAGCAAATGTATGAATAATCGGGTGAAATACCAATTGTTGTAAAAACTTCCATATTAAGCATGTCTATGTGCAGGCGCCAGCACATCAAGCTACTACAATCTGTCAAATTTCTTTAATAGATTTTCAACTTTATTGCTACAGCATAAGGTTCAAAGTTGACTGGGAAAATTTTACAGTTTCGGGTAGCTGGATGTGCGGGCGTCTGTACACTACTGTTTGCCGGCTACCCGACACCCTGAACATGTAAAAGATGGTAAGCTGTGTTTTGATCATCTGGTTCCTGACAGTATTAAAATTATATGAAAATCTGATAAATGTGATATTTTTTTAAACCGCCTTAAGAAGTTTGCAACTAAATGCCAAGATCATCATGCTCAATAAACTGTTTATAAACAAAAAAGTTTCGTACCGTAGTTTTAGTAAAGTTTATACCTACTAAAAGCCTAAGCCCAAAAAGCCCAGTATTTATGTTTTAATAGTTTATAAAAATATAGGCAAGTACAGACGTCAGCACATCAAGCTACTACAATCTGTCAGATTTTTAATATTATATTTTCAACTTTATCGCTGAAGTATAAGGTTCAAGGTTGATTGGGAAAGTTTGACAGTTTCGGCTAGCTTGATGTGCTGGCGTCTGCACACAGCCATTTCTCAAGATGAGGTTCCTTAAGCTCAGCTACAAGTAACAGCCGGTTTGGAATTTTGCCATAATTACCATTCTTGGCAAACAGATAGATGGCCACAGTACATGGCTCTTACACTTACGTTTAGATAATATATGGCATATTATCATCATGCCAATTTTCCTCGAGGGGCATGCAGAGGTACACAATTCATACAGATTTCGCCAGTTTTGATAATTATAATATTTATAATCTATACTAATAATAAAGCTGAAGAGTTTATTTAAACGCGTGTATCTCTGGAACTACACACATTTGATAGCCTAATTCTTCAAGAAGGCTATCGGCGTCATGCTAAGACCCTTTGGAGCCAAACAAAAAGTAAAAAAGAACGTTAAGTGAAAACAAAGCAATAGTGCGCGCGGACTAGGGGCGTCCGTCGTCCGACCAGACAGGCCTAAATTGGTGCCGCAGTGTTCCACGCGCGCCACTCGAGAGTGGGTGCGTCCATGGGCGCAAGGGGCGGTGGGACCCGTTGAGGAACAGCGGGTCGAGGCCTGTCGGGGGAGCGGTGAATGCTTATGCGAATCCCGCACCCGCGGCCATAGGGAGAGGTGGAACACCGCGGTGGTTTCAGCCGGTAAGAGTCCGGTATGCCCCTCTGTCACCCCCACGATGGTGGAAGTCCATGAGGATTTCCACCGCGCACCAAAAAAAAAATGTGATGCTAGGCGACAAGGTGGGTCGGGAAATAAGCATTTTCACGCGGAGGAAGTCGCGGGCAGAAGCTAGTAAATAATGTTACGAAGCGAACCTATTGCTATTTTAGTTGGTTCAACACTAAGTAATTGCGAGCAAGGTACTTCCTAGAATTTCTTGAAGGGAAAACCCAATGAGACTGCCCGAACCGAGGATCAAACCTAATGAGACAAACACGTTTAAGTGGAGGAGTGCTGCTATAGGTACATTATCGACCGGCACCGTAATTGCGTAATACACTTTTAATCACAATCTTAATGATTTTGAAGGATATTGCTAATCCATTGCTTCATAAGTTCGAAAAAATTGTCTGCTCAACTACGTAAATACCGCAATGAATGTTGTTGAACTGTCAATACGAAAGCCATTGCTACTGTACGTATGTAAACCAATTACCCCGCAGGAAATCAACTTTCAACATCGTAATCCTGTCTTGAATTTATAGAGGTATGAGGAACAGAATATAAAGTTCACTCATCCTCCATAGAAAAGGTGTCTGGTGTTCAACGTTTAATGTCGGGACGATATGCTAGTAGCGCGGTAAACTCTGCTTGCGCGATACAGGAATTTGCGTGACGTCAGTATGATGCGTAGTTCGCATGTAGCGATGTAGATGCCAAAACAGATTCATCGAAGGCTTTCGAGTAAAATAGTCTTAATTTATTACCAACAGAGGATAACAGGTAAAACATGTTAGCATGTTATCTTAATTTGCATATTTGGAAATATAATAGGTATAATCTCTACAATTTTCCTTGTATTTGATGTATAAGCGACACTATTACGAAGACTTAAGTTTTGAAATCTTCTTATGAAGGACTGGCTTTTGTCAGCGGCTTCGCTCTCGTGGAACTCAAAAATTATCCGGGACGTACTACCGGGATAACAAATATCCTAAGTCCTAACCCAGGTCGTGGTCTATCCGTGTGCCTTTCATCCAATTCCCTTCAGCCATTAAGTCATGAAACACAGACAAGAGTTACTTTCACATACAGGGTTATTTTAAATTGGCTAGCTCACTCAACTCTGCAGACGCGATAGGTATCACATACACACAAAAAAAAGTAAAATATACAACTTTGAATGCTCTGATATCACCAATAAACTTTGTTATATTGTACTTACCCAGGACTGTATTACGGCGAGAGGCGCGCGTGCTCCGGCTGTTCCACACTGTAAAGTGCAGAACCACAATGCTGGCGCACGGGCGCCCCTCCGCTCCGTCGTCTCTTAGACACACTTTTTCGATCTTGATATATCTTCACTATCTCAAACAAAATTTAAAAGTATAGCTATTCAATTGCTTGCACAATAATTATGAATTCTTCCTAACCTAAATCGCCTCCAGTAGATGTGTGGTTTTGTTTTATTTCTCCATGACAGTTTAATGGTGTGGGTTACATGTTTACCTCTATTACCCTAGTTTGTTATTTACCAAAATTGTAACGTGTAACTGTTTTACGTCCCAATAAAATATAATAACGAAAGTATAACTTTATTGGAAATTATATTTTCGAGCATGAAAGCTTTTCATGAAAGTTCAAAAAGTTGCATGGCAGATCATTACCAAGAAATACTTGGCAGAATCGTTTCCACCTTGAGCTTAAGATCTCCATAGGTGCCTATACCTTCCACAATACGCATACGTACTTGTTTAAAGGTAAGCATTACGATTTACGAGTATTTAAGTGACTAGGTGGTCGAGTCATCGAAGGAAAAACACCTGGATTAATCGATTAAGGCGCAGTAAGGAAAATTTTTAGGTAATTCACAATAGCGCATCGCGGCAAAAAATAAGGTTCAAAACAGCGATGCGTTTAATGTTAGTTGAATCGAATGACCCCTAAAACAATAGTCATTTGAAATTAAAGAATATATGCACGGGTCAGTGGAATAATTTTTAGGTATTTCTTTAATTTATTGAATTCTCTTTACATAAAATAGTTTACGCTCAAAGTTATGAGAATAATCCGACAAAAAAAAAATGAGTTCTGTTTCACGATTGTTTTGATCATGGTACTATTTTATTTTATGAAATATTTTCATTGAACATTTGACAATACACTCAATTTTCTTCTGGCTTGAAATATATCTCAAAACGCCTAAGTAACTGTAGGACAATAAACTGAGCGTTTTACGGTACGTTTGGGCAGTGCCTTAAAGGTGTCACTAAGGTAAATGTACAAATCGTCTTAAGTATGTACCTAGTGACGAACTTATACACTCCTGCGTAGCAGGAATCCCCTAGTACACAAACGGATTACCCTTTAGTAAAACAGGAAATTGTTGCAGGACAAACTATGTTCCGGGTACGCTTAAATTAAGTTCTAGTCTCGTATTCCATGAACTTATTGATCTACATACCTACCCATTCAATATCTGCATATATTGAACGACTCATAATGCATTAGAGAGTGCTTTACGATCGATTTTTTTTTTGCCTCCTTTCTGCAACTGTTTCTATTGCTATACTCCTGCTAGTACACAGAACCTACTTAATTTATATACCATTGTATAGATAATTTAATGGAGATTAATTCTGTACTTTTCAAAAATTCATTTAATGCAGTAGAAACGAAAAAAACATCAAAATATTTAAAAAAAAAAATCTCGTCAATCAAATGTGAAACCTGAAAGTGAAAACATTGTAGCTTGCGAAAAAATCAATGAGATGAGTAATATTTTTTTAATGTATTCTTTTTACCCATAGGAGGAACCCTATTGAAAATGGCTGTTTTATTCGAAGTAGTTTAATTATAGTTATTAAAAAACTAACTAATATATACAATATCTAGATATATCTATGGATTTTTATAATGATCAAATGAACATTATAATGAATCGTGCACTTTTGGATTTTCCAACTTTTTATAAATATAGTCACTTTTCGTGTTGTATGGTTGTTTGTCTGTGTGGCCACATTGTTCTTTAAACAACAGATGCAACAGATTTTCATGTAGTTTTCAACATCATTTAGAGAATTAATTCCGGAACGTTTATGCGTATAGAACATTTAAATTGAAACATAAATAAGTATAACAAAGAAATCTCCATGTTTTGTGAATTGTCGTGAAAACCGTGCGATAGTCTGCACCCTAATTACGTAACACAGTTTCAATCACAATTTGAATAATTTTGAAGGAAATCCATACTTAATATTATAAATGCGAAAGTGTGTCTGTCTGTTACACCGCTGAGCCGATTTAGATGTGGTATAGAGATACTTTGAGTCCCGGGATAGGACATAGGATAGTTTTTATCCCTATATTCCCACGGAAAACTTATGCGGGTGAAACCAAGGGGCGCTGCTAGTAAATAAATAAAAGACCAACGGGGCAGTCACGGCAAGAAAAACATGTGCATGCAAAGGGCTCCGCTTGCCGATTCACGGTCTCAATTCAAGAACACGTTTGCGATTTGCGTCAACACCCATAATCAACAGTTTTTTACTTATTGATTTTCTTTTTTGCGAATATTTGACCAACATTATCAGACTGGTCGAAAATAATGTTCGGTTGTTTTCGGAGTTTAAAATTCAATATCAAAACGGAAATCGTTTACAGTTATCAGTAGGTCAGACGTGATTTGTACTCCACAGTGAGATGTTTTCTTGCTCGACATGACCCGCTAGATACCATAGACAGAGTATATAACCAGTAGTAGTAGTAGGTAGTAGATATCCATCTGCCTAGCCTTTTCCCAATTATGTGGGGATCGGCTTCCAGTCAAACCGGACACAGCTGAATACCAGTATTTTACATGGAGCGACTGCCTATCTGAACTCCACAATCCAGGTACTGGGTAATACGAAACCCCTTGGTAAGACTGGTTGTTAGACTTTCGGTCTTCTGACGACCCGTAACGACTGTCAAAAATCTACGAATGACAGCCGGGACCAACGGCTTAACGTGCTTTCCGAGGCAGACATACAGAAAAATAACATACGTAAATGTAGATATACGAAAGTGCGCAGGAGCACCCAAATAAACACGCAAAAAGTGGGTAAACATATCGTTGGAACGGTAAATTAAATCAAATGAACATAAACACTAGTAATTTGTATAACAACAAACCGGTGTGAACATACCACGGGTGTTCGAATATGCAGACTGAGTTTTCCTCAACCAAGTTTTTGTTTTTTTTTTGTACCAACTCAAACTGACGGTAGAACCAGTCTCTTTTTAACCGTGGACCGTGTTGCTCGTTTTTTGAATTCTAAATCGTAAATTATATTCACAAGAATGAAGATGCTGGTAAGTTTGTTTCAAAATAAT
This sequence comes from Hydraecia micacea, assembly GCA_914767645.1. Taxonomy (NCBI): domain Eukaryota; kingdom Metazoa; phylum Arthropoda; class Insecta; order Lepidoptera; family Noctuidae; genus Hydraecia; species Hydraecia micacea. The sequence continues at coordinate 11,093,013 of OU611794.1, read as the reverse complement.
AATGATTTGAATTTCGAATGATTTTAAAGTGTGTTTTCAAGCCAGTGTTTATATTTTTAATAAGTTTCTTAAGTTGTGTTAGTCATGTTAACAATGGACTTTTAAAATAGGTTGTCATTCATAAAGTTAGATGTTTAATTAAAGATTAGAAAAACGTTACGACTTACGACTAAGGAACAATAATTGCTGATGTTAGTCATAGATAAGCAAGATGGAATGATAGGCAAACTAAGCATTTGCTCTTATTGGATAAACTTTATTGTAGGTAAGATGATCATTTGTCCCAAAATAATACCTAGATCTTTTTTTACAGCTATGTTTTTATAGGTATTTGTATCATCACATTCATACCTACTTATAAATCCAAGAATTCGTGATACTTATTATTAAACTAAGACTACTCACTGAACAAAACCTGCAAAACTTGATCTTGACGAAAGTCTAGCCTAAGCTATTATAATGCTCAAACACGGTTCTTATTAATATATTAATATTTTAGTTGTCTTAATGACATAGGTAGTTAGTATTTGCTAAGGTCAACCGGTTGAGATAAGCACTGTTTATATAAAGGATAGTAATAAAAGCTCCGACAAAAAAATAAGAATTGTCCATACTCAAAATATTAAATCTACTGCCTAAAATACTAACTTCCCGACTACTTTTGTTCGAATAAAAATGACAAAAAGGCCGAATGAGATACTGAAATCTTCGAAAAATAAACATGACTATTTATTGCTATAATATTTTTCTAGCAGCTTAAATTACATTTTAATATACTATAAGTGTCTAGATAAAGGTATTTGTATTCTCATTCGCTCGCTCTTATTTCTATGTAAAGGGTTTAAAGTAACCTAACCAAACCGAACCTCGGGGTACCCTTCGCTCACTCTTGCATCCTAAGTCGACGTAGCCCCCACGTATATATACTCGTATTTAATTATTATTTTGACAAAACCTCTGTTGTCGGTAACTTAGTAATTTTGTCGGAGGTTCAGTATTTTATTCGGAAGTTTAGTTTTGTTATTCGAAGATTCATTCTTTTTAGTCGGCCACAGATCGCTGGAGATTAATTTGTTCTTCGGAACCATTATTATTTCCCTTATAAAAATATTTGTGAGACGCTCGTGCATTTAATCTGACAGTTCGCCAAATCCACATGTGTGTAAGGTATCTAGGAGTTCTCCTACTCATTGATCAGCACCTCAACTGGCACCCCCATATAGTCAAAGTCACGGCATCATCATCTGCCTAGCCTTTTGCCAACTATGTTGGGGTCGGCTTCCAGTCTAACCGGATGCAGCTGAATACCAGTATTTTACATGGAGCGACTGCCTATCTGACCTCCACAACCCAGTTACTGGGTAATACGATACCCCTTGGTAAGACTGGTTGTCAGACTTTCGGGCTTCTGACTACCCGTAACGACTGTCAAAGATCCACGAATGACAGCCGGGACCAACGGCTTAACGTGCTTAGTCAAAGTCACGTCATACGCAAGCTAACATTTGTTTTCAAGAAGTAGCGAAACTGTTGATAACGAAACGCTAAATTTAGTATATTTTGCCCTATCTAATCTAACCATAAACGGATGTGCACTGGCTACATCCAGTACACATCCATCATCATGGATAGATTTAGATTTATATAGTTCATTGTCATTGTGAATTACCCAGCAGAAGACCCTCAGTGTTATCATAACTTAGTGTTTGGGGATAACCCCCATTATTTCTAACCACACTCACCCTACACCTACTCACTACATACACACACCCTAAACTTACTCACACATACCCTAAGATTCTGCATTCATTCACCACACCCCACAATTAAACGTCTTTCATATAAAGAAAAGAAAGAAAGAAAGAAAATACGTTTAATTGCGGTGAACATGACGCAAAAATTAACATGACACAAAACTAAAATAAAAAAGAAGGTAAGGGAAACAATGCGTCACATCCACATCATTCTTTACATAAATTATATCCTACACCCTAATTGCGAACACACTATTACTCTCAATTTGAATCATTTTGAAGCGTATTTCTAATCCAATGCTCCATATGTTCGAAAAATGTGTCTGCTCAACAACGCAAATAACGCAATGAATGTTGTTGAACTGTCAAAATGAAACCCATTGCTACTGATAGTGTGTTACGCAATTACCCAGCAGTTTTCTTTTACACCATTTGCTTATTGTTGAAACGTCCCGATTTAGTATATTATGGCTTTGTTTGTAACGAAGAATCATTGACTCCTAAGACACAGGTACCTTCTATAGAGGTATGAGGAACAGGGTGTTAAAGTTTACTCATACTCTATAGAAAAGGGAGGATCCTCCGACCAGACGGGTGTTGTGTCTGGCGGGCAACTGTCCGATGATTCATGTCGGGCCGTTGTATCTATGCTAGTTGCGCGGTAAACTCTGCTTGCGAGATGCAGGTTTTTTGCGTGACGTCAGTATGACGCGTTGTTCGCATGTGCCGTTGTAGATACCGCTACACTACACCTAGTTTAGGAGTCAGAGTATTAAAATTATTGTGACCTAGTTATAAACCTTATAAGCTCTTAGCCTTACCAACCGCAACCTGCATTACAAAATCCAGTTTTCCGCGTTCCAGTTTGGCTCAGCCGACTTTTTAGGGTTTCGGACGCGTCCCCCACTATGCTTGCTAATTCGTGGTCACCACTCTTAGACTCGTCTGCTCCAAAGGCCATACGTAGGTCTAAGTAATCTGTGTTCGCAATTTATTTGCCAAAAATGTAAACAAATAGGAGTGTATGGAAAATTAACTTTCATTCCTACAAAATAAAGTTCAGTTTACGCTACAACTTCAAACATTTTTATAACTTTTTCAATCAATCAATCAATCAATCAATCAATCAATCAGTTTATTTGTGAAACATAGGTGTATACATAGGTGTTTACATAAATAGGGCATGCGCTATGTTTTGTCATAATTAAGACATACAAATTTATAAGGGACCCATTAGGAGTCATTACATTATGTCATAAAAATAAAAAAGGAAAAAAAGAAAAAAAAATGCATTATTCTAATATTTGGTCGTTCAAAAATTCGTCTACATTATAATAACATTTGTCAATTAATAATTTGATAAGAGCTTTTTTAAATTTATACAATGTCAAGTTTTTTATGTCATTAGGAATTTTATTAAACACTTTAGGTGCCACACCAAAAAAACTTTTTCGCATCAATGCGGTCTTACATTTTTGATTACATAGTTTATTCACGTATTGGGCACGCAATGGAGTTTTTTTAGTGGAAGATATTTTTGTAAACAGTTGTGTGTTTCTTTTCACAAACAATGCAGTTTCCAATATGTATAATGCTGGAAGGGTAAGTATTTTTAAGGACTTAAAATAGGGTCTACAGCTATCCGTTGTTTTTATATTACACATTGCTCTGACACATCTTTTTTGCATCCTAAATACAAGCTCACGGTCAGTCGACTGCCCCCAAAAAATTACGCCATATCGCAGCACAGAAGCTACAAGTCCATGGTATGCCACCAGTAACGTATCTTTATTCACCTTTTTTGATAACTGAAAGAGTGCATAAGCAGATTTACTCAGACGTTTACAGAGTTCTTCTATCATGGGTTTCCAAGTAAGCTTACTGTCGATGGTTATACCTAAAAACTTAGCATTATTAACTTCTTCTATTTTATGGTTATTATAAGTTAGATCAATATTTGGATGTGGTTGCCGCTGATGAAAGTGCATCACCTTAGTTTTATTTAAATTAATTTTGAGATTATTATTATTCATCCAACTGATGATATTGAGAAGGCATTCATTAATATCATTTTGATAAGTTGTAACATTATTACATTTTATAACAGCTGTGCTATCATCGGCGAATAGGATAATTTTGTGTCGTATTATTTTTGGCAGATCATTTATATATATCAGAAATAATAACGGCCCTAGTACGCTACCTTGGGGCACGCCAAATCTTACGTGTCTTGGTTTTGATCTATATATGATCTGCGTTTTATTCTTATGACATATTCTAGATATTTCCGTGTATTGATATCTGTCACTAAGGTATGATTCAATAAGTTTCAGAACATTGCCCCTTATGCCATATCCATGTAGTTTTTGCAGTAATATCTTGTGATCTACATAATCAAATGCCTTGGTCATATCAGTAAAGATTGCACATACTGGATTAATTTTATCTACTGATGTTATAAGATGTTGTAATAAATCGTATAGTGCCATATTAATAGTATGATTTTTACGAAATCCTTTTTGTTCCTTGCAGAATAGGTTGAACTTTTCAAAGTACGTATAAATTGAATTATAAATTACTTTTTCAAATATTTTTGAAAGTACTGGGAGTTTTGCTATCGGCCTATAGTTTTTTACATCTGTTTTGTCGTTTCTTTTAAATAGAGGTTTAATTATGGCTTTTTTTAGACTTTTCGGAAATACGCCATCAGTGATGCATAAATTAATGATGTGTGCGAGAGGTGGCGCTATAATTTCTTTAACATATTTAACAACTTTTGTAGATACACCATCATAACCAATTGTGTTCGTATTTTTTAGATTGTCAATTATTTTAATAATGTCAGTCGTCAAAACAGGTAACATAAATAGGGATTGTGCTGTCAGATTTTCAATATTATTTTGATTAGTCCAATTCATGTCATTTTGTTTATTATTTTCGATTTCGTCAACAAAATAGTTATTGAATTCATTAGATATGTCAATAGGATTCGTTATAGAAAGTTGATCTTTTTGTATGGCATTTATTGTATCATGTGGCAAACTTGATTTAGATTTATTTATTATTTTCCAAACTGCTTTCGATCTATTTTGAGAGTTCTGTATAAAATGGTTATTTTGCGACTTCTGGGTTAAACGCATTATTTTTTTAAATAATACAGTATATTTTTTAAAAGTTTGTTTATTACTTAAGTCAGGATTGCACCTATATTTCCAAAGTAGTTGTCTTTGTTTTCTACTACAGAGTTTTATACCACGAGATATCCATTTAGTTTTCCTATTGGTCTTTATGGTGACTGTTTTTTCCGGAAAGCAAAGTCTATTGAGCATTAGGAAATCATCCATGAACCTATCAAAGGACTCATGGGCCTCTTTAGCATTATATACTTCCGAGAAAGATAAACATTCAAGGTGAGCTTTAAATGACATTAGGTTGTCCGTAGAGATATCTTGCTTTTTTAATCTCCAAAGACTTAATTTACATGTTTTTTCAATAGGCACAGTTAGAACTTGAGATGTGTGATCAGAGAGACCAAAATCAACAATTTTTGCCTTGCATTTTTTTTGATAATTGTGAGCAAAGTTATCGATACAACTTTTGCTACTCAGTCTAGTGGGGTTGTAAAGTGCTAGTTTAAGATTGAATTGTAGAAGAAAATGTTCAAATTCTAAAGTAGTTTTATTTCTCTTAAGTACATCAATGTTAAAGTCACCGGTTAATATAATTTTTTTATTTGGATTTAGACTTAGTTTTCGTAGTATATTATCTAATTTTTCGTAAAAAACTGACAAGCCATGTTTGGGTATCCTATAGATGCAAATTATTATGACATTATACGATAATAGCTCCACAGCACAACATTCAAATATCCCTGAAACTGATTGTTTAGCTATATCCGGTAATTCTTTATACTGTAGTTCATTTCTGATAAAGATACACGTTCCTCCTCTTTTTGTATTTCGTGAAAAAATAGCCGCTCGGCTGTAGTTCGGTATGTGAACTAAATTTTCATAGCCAGCTTCTATAAAATGCTCTGTTATACAAATAATGTCTATTAAGGTTCCCTGATCGAACAATTCATCCAATTTAACTAAAAGTGTATCTGATTTGTTAATTAATCCTGCTATATTTTGATGAAATATGTTAAGCTTGTTAAAGAAAAAACTGAGAGTTTATTGGTTTTTGCTTTGCAGAGATTTTATTCTGATTTAGAATGGAGTAGTCGACTTCTGAATGTGCAATATTCAGGTCGCATATGTCAATAACTAGATTTTGCAAATCCGACACAACAATTTTTAAGCCATGTTTGTTTAAGGTTTTATACCGTAAGCTATATGTATCATAACTGTAGGGCAGATTTAGGTTGGAGTCTAAGATGTGTGCATAGCAGTGTGTAATTGTATCCATACACAAAAGATTATTAAAGGTTTCAATGCGGCTGTTAAACAGAATGTAAGCGTTTTCCATATATTTGAAAGTTGGTAAACATATTATAAAGTTAGTGTGGGTTAGGTTTAACAATTTTTCTCTTATGAATATCACTAATTCTATATAATTACGGGTTTTAAGAAAGTCTTCTTCACCTATATAAATTATACAAAAATCAGAGTGGGTATAGTCCTTTACTTTTCCGTCAATTTTATCCAATAATTGTTCCAATCCACATTTAGGTTTACGGTAGTGGCACATGTCGTAATTTTGTAGACCAGTAGTGGTAGCAAGGTTATGTAACATGTTTGAGGTTTCACTACTAATTAAGCATATTTTAGGTTTACTGGGGCAGTTTTGTGTGTCTCGTATGACTTTTGTATTTGTGTTGCCTAAGCTGTTGTCATTCCCATTAGTCAAGTTATTTTCCGATGCGGAGTCATTTTCGCTAATCCTAATTGTCTGCGTTTGTTTGGTTTTTGTGAGCTTCTTTGTAATATTTTTAGGTGTCGTCACTTTTACTTTCGCTGGACTATTGGCAATTTTTTTGTATACCATGTTCTTCTTAGTAAATTCTTCGTTTTGTTTCTTCAAATTACTATTTTCTAGTGATAATGATTCAATCTCCTTATGCGCGCTATTTAGTTGAGAAGTTAAACTGTCTATCTTTTCCTTTAATATTTTTATTTCACTATTATCTTCGTCTTCCGATACTTCTGGTAAACTACTTGTAGTCTGTTCCAAACTTTGTGAAATAATGTCATCACTATCATCATTGTTTGGTTCCGACTGCGTACGTGTGCGCCTGAATGTTATGTTATTTAGATAATTCATTTTTATAATACAAATAAATCCTCAAAAACAATTCACGCTCGTAGGGATCGAACGCGAAGCCCCTTGCATGGAAAGCAAGTCCTCAAACCATTGCGTCAAACGCTCAAGTACAGGATCGACCAAATTGCGTTTCTATTGTGTTTTCAATGAAGTCAGTTAGTTAATTGGTAACTGATCCAAACAGATGTCACTTTTTCCAATATGTTTTCATTGAAATGAAGTTATTAGTCTTGGCAACCCCGATTGGAGGATAGCTCAACTTGATTCCAGTATTAGATGTCAGATGGCGTTGTAGTGCACCACTGTTTCAAATAAAAAACGAATTTATCTTCGTCGAGATTCGTAAAAAACACTCAAAAACATGTGTGATTCCACTGTTATTAGAGTTAATCTTTTGGTATTGATTAAGAATATTAAAATATTGTACGTACAGTTTATAATGTTCACTTCTGTAGGCGTAATTCCCCGTTACATTACTAGGGGTATTATCACTTTTAATTTAGTCTAATCTTAATAAAAACTGAGGATAACACTGTCACAGTTAGTTTGAGAATCCAGGTTCATTTTAATACACATTTCACAATCAACAGACGTAATAAAACATTTTAAGAATTAAATTAGTAAGATCACAACAGTAGAGTAATGTTTACAAGTCAGCGCCCTCTAGCGTAGTGAATTCAATAGTGCTAGTCACTCTAAAATCAACTTAACCATCGTTGAAATAAAGTTGATATTTGTTTAACTTGAAATAGGGTCGTGTGCAGCACTGCGCACTTTTACTATAACTTAAGTCTGTCAGCAACATGATTCCATTTTTTTGGGGATGGTGATACGGCTTTCATACATGGTATAGATTTAATTAAACTATGCTGTTGAGAAAGGAAGGAAGGAGAACCATTTAGATCAATCAAGTGTTAAACAGGCTTTTAAATATTAAACTCTAACCTAAACCAAACAAATCAGTATTCGTTGTTAGTATCATTTATCAATCAAATAAATGATAGGTACTAACAACGAATATTGATAAATACAAAACCAATTAACCCATTGTATGCATCTAAATTTTCAGATATCAGCCCTGGTTTTGGTGACGTCATCAATCGTGGCGGGTCAACGCGGGTCCTTCGCGGGCACCAGACCCATTGGGTTCCCTGACACGCCAAACAGAACCACCACGACACCAGATCCTCTTGGAAACCGGTAATATTAATATTTTATTGAATACCTATTCTATTTTCAACCGACTTCAAAAAAGGAGGTTCTGTATTCGACCCGTGTGTATGTATGTATGTATGTCCGCGATTATCTCAAAAACTAATAACGCAATTTTGATAATTACTTATTTCATTAATATGATCTGCATACTTTCAGCAAGGTTTTAGTATATAATACATTAGGTAATTATATAAAAAAAAATAGCCTAGCCTTTTCCCAACTATGTTGGGGTCGGCTACCAGTCTAACCGGATGCAGCTGAATACTAGTATTTTACATGGAGCGACTGCCTATCTGACCTCCACAACCCAGTTATTGGGTAAGACTGGTTGTCAGATTTCAGGCTTCTGACTACCGGTAACGACTAAAAAATCAGCTGTTCCCTACATTTTGACGAGTTATGCGAACATAAATGTAGGAAACAGCTTATTTTTTTTCACGATTTCGGGTTTAGACCCATAGTAAAAGTTGTTCAATAATGATGAGTACAATGACCCCTTAAGAGGAAAACGGTGATTAAAACTTCACCCTGTATATACTAGTAATATGAAAGCGGTTCATAAATCACACAAACACTATGATACGAGCACGATCTAGTAACATACCAGTAACTATCTTACTAGACTAATCTAGTGAAATAACTAAAAGTTTATATTTTCTCCAATCAAAAGCGATTAGGAAGGCGAGTGGGCGCGTCTTCGTGGATGGCGTATCTGTAGTAATTCAAATAATTCACATTAATAAAAACAATCTGTTTTTATATTTAGGTATACCTTAACAAAATAATACTTTTATACTTTTCAATGAGAAAATATTGAAGCGAAGAAATCGTGCCACGATGTCTTTACGTCTGTGCGAAGGTCGATAAAGGTACAGTCGCGGACAATGGCGGTCGACCATATTTGACCCTTATGACCTTGGAAACAAGGTTGAGAAGTGGTCCAGCGCCAGTGTCCGCAATGGTACCTATATGATGTATAAAACTTATTTCTTATTAATCATAGGTACCTATTTCTTATTAAATGTCACGTCATTCAACTGGCGATGGCAGGTAGGTATAGCAGGTACAAAAAGACAAAGCTTATAAAACCTCTAGGTATCATTACATTCATTATAATATAAAATCTATTTAAGGAACAACCAACTGGGTTTTTCTATACATTGGAAGCCTAGCGCATATTTAAAAAGGCAAAAAGTTTTTAACTATTCGCTATATTAGTGTGTGGCTGAAATGCTACTCAAGAAACAGTGATAAAAAATTAAAGCCCCCAAAACACAAACAAAAACTTCAAAAGCTTAAAAAAATAATTTAGTGGCCCTTTAAGTTTCATATAAGTTGTAGGTAATATTTTGATCCAAGCGTCGTCCCTCGTCTCTGGAAGGGGTGGAAAGGAGGTTGGGACGTGGCTGGGACAGACTGGATGCGAAAGGCGGAGGACAGGGTATTGTGGCGAAGCATGGTAGTGACGTATGTATGTTTATCTGCACCCATGCTATAATATAAATCCTCTATAAAAGTTTCTGAAACAGTTAGCTTATTGGCAACATTAAAACAACCAGTGTCATAGTAACCATAATATCATCCAAACGAGTGTTATAATGTTGTACTAAATTTCATTATGCAACTCCTTTTCAAAAAAAGAACATTGATTGTCATGCACGCGCGTTTCACTACCACAGCGCCGTAATAAAAAAAAAGAACTTATATGTTATTCGAATTCACGTCGTATCCCACCCGCCGGCGCCGCCATTTTTGTTCGATATTAGTATTGCAAAAAACTGTTTCAGAGCCTTTTATAGACGATTCATATCATGGGTGTAGATAAAGTCTTGTATGCAACTGTACATAATTAGGTATTAAAACGAGTCCGCGTATCACTGGTGAGTTTCCCTCAGTCGTCAGTTTATTTAATTCGCCAGTTTTGTTGATTCGTCAGTTTTACCGATTAGACAGCTACCTTAACTCGACAGTTTCCAGAACACTCATGTGATAAACCCACATTCGTGTTTTAATATCCTTTATTATACAAATACTGGTATTCAGCTGCATCCGGTTAGACTGGAAGCCGACCCCAACATAGTTGGGAAAAGGCTAGGCAGATGATGATTATACAACAGTTGCATAAATAACTAGTACAGTGGACTGCGATTTGATTGATTGATTAAAGCGTTGTTGCGTTGGAGGACGGCTTATAAGACCCCTCTGTTTCTATAGAAGGTTCGAAACACCAAAACAAACTCTTCTTTTAAAGTCTCTTGGTAGAGCTTTACTGCAACCTTTTATTCTAACTTTCAGTTTCGGGGAGGGCACACCAGAAAGACTACCAATTGAAGCAAATGGCGACCGGGACCTCATCGATCGGCTCAGCAAAATGCCCATAGACAAGCAACCCTTCTGGTTTATCAACTGGCAATCATATGAAAAACAAAGGAAGGATCCACAGACCTACCCACAGAGGCCCAATGCCTTCGTGGATCCTATACCCCAGAACACTAATTTTGGGCAAGCGAACAACGGATTTTCAGCACCAACTTCTGGGTTTATTGGCACTGAATCAACTGGAACTTTTAATAGGTTCGGTCCTACTACTGCTCCGAGTCAACCCAGTAATAATGTTGGTTCTACTGGTAATTTTAATAACAATGCTTATCCCAGTTCTAATGTGTATCCCAATGGTAATCCCATTTCTAATGTGTATCCCACTGGTAATCCCATTTCTAATGTGTATCCCACTGGTAATCCCAATTCTAATATACATCAGACTTCTAATGTTAATTCAAATTCGAATTCCGGGGCGATTTCCAATCCAGAATATTACCCACGGACGGATACCTATCCGCAAAGTGGACATAAATTCTTTTAGTTATTTAAGTAGGTATGTAAGAAAAAACAATATTTAATTTAATGAAACATTTTTATTGACTTTTTTAAATAAATAAAACTTAATTACTAAGCGTATTCTTACAACTAAATCCTCATTAGAGTGAATATAAATAAAAATAATAGTAAAATGCAATCAATTGTTCATTTTATTTGACTCGAAAACCTTACCTTCGTATGAAGACGTTGTTTCAAAAAAATATTTTTATAAAAGTATAAATTATTGTACAAAAATATTATAATTAAAATATCGAATGATATTTTTAATGTTGTTGCCTAATTTAACTTTGTATAAAATAATGACGTCACACTTGTGACGTAGCATACGCTCTAGTCTAGATTACTTGAAGGCTTTGACTGTATAGACATCAAGGCACTACGAAGCTAAGAAAGCACAGCCTTAAATGTTACCTAAGTTTCAGAAAGTTTAAGACGGCGCCGACCGCACAGTGGCGCCCTCGTCGTATTTTTGGTTATTTCTTTATTATCTATCCACTATTATCCGTTTTAGTGATTATAATAAAACTAAACAATTTAAAACTACCGTTTCTAATAATATCAACGTATACTTTTGTGGAGCACAACTTAACGTGCTTATTTTCTGTATTTTCACTCTAAAATAAAAGAAATAACCAAAAAAACCATGAGGGCGCCACTGTGTGGTCAGCGCCCTCTTAACCAAATACAGGAATTAATAAAAGAAGAGTTGCCAATCAATTATAAACGAAATGAAAATTATTTGGAACGAAGTTCCCTAACAGGGCTTGCGATAGGAGTTGACTGGTAGAATTCGTCACGTAAGGAAAAGCGTTATGCTCCCTCCATGCGACTTTGTCTCTCTCTCTCTCTCTCTCTCTTTCTCTTTCTATTATACAGGGTTAGGTTTCAAAGACCAGCCAAATTTAAGGATGTGGTACAGACCATGAACCTGAACAACTTTCTCCATGGGACCAACATCGTAATCGCGAATAAAAATTCAGCCGTCCCATACGTTTAAGTCGAGTAGGTATATTGAAGTTTTCTATGGGACATTTGATAAATTTTTCGCGATTACGATATTGGCCCCATAGAGAAATTTTTTCAGTTTGATGGTCTGCACCACACCCTTAAATTTGGCTGGTCCTTGAAAACAATCCCTGCATACAGGGGTGGCGTAAATAGTGGTCCACCGTTAAGGATTCGAAATTCCAGATAATTTACTATAACATATTACAATTTTAACCATTTTTTACCCAAGGGTTCCGAAAATACTCGTATATATATTTTTTTGTTTTTATTTACGAAATTTCTACCTTTTGTTACAAATTTAGTTTTAATTTCAACAAAAACCATTATTTTTTCATTTTGATTTCTGTTAATTACTGCTGAATACTAGAGGTATCGTGTAAAATTATGTTTTTTTGTGTAAACTTAGAGCTTTTGAAGAAAAACTTAGTTCTTCTCTATATTAACCCTAATTTTTAACATAATCATGCAAATTCAAGAGCGATTTTTGTACCAAAAATGTACGACTAAAATGGTTCAAATTGAAATAGTAAATTAGCTGGTATTTCGAGTCCTTAACGGTGGACCACTATTTACGACACACCCTGTATACCAGTGTGTGTGCATGCGAGTATCGCTTAAGAAACTTCGTTCCTGAGGTCCCCCGTCCACAAAAGTTTTTTTTTAAATAAGTTTTTGAAATAAGTAGGTAACAGCTGAAACAACAGCTTTCATTAAGTTTTCATCCTAACTCAAAGTGAAACATAACTTAGAAATCATAATTATACAAAGCAAGCACATTTTACAGCAGTATAAACTGTTTTGGATCAAAGATTCATTCAGAACGGTACATTGACTCCAACAAATGCATATATGTTTATTAATTAAGCTACTTTCGTGTACATAATAGGAATATACATAATTATTATGTAGATACAGACGAGCCATAACTCGATAGCACATCCAGTAAACTGGATTATTTTCGGGTATTAACTTCAGATTTCCTCAGTTTGATTAATAATATTGGATCAGCTTCTAAAAGGTGTACAATACGGTCAATGTATCATGGCCGTGTCTGAACCTGACCTGTGTCTGAACCTGGCCAAACGTGTCTAATGTCAGTGCTACGTCAAAGTCCATATAGTTATGTCGTGTTTAAAAGGTGTTTAGCCTAAACAACTGATAAACACTGTTTTGTGGTAGTATGGTAGAATTTTAATAAATACCTCTAATTGAAAAAGGTTTAGAACAAAAACCATCACTTGAATGACTTCACTGGACACAACAGAAAGTTTCGTAATATTATCAATAAAAAATAATTATACCGTTTGGGTACATACTCGAGAAACACTCATAAGTACAATAATCACAAAAAAAAAAAACATCCACTCAAAGTACCTAAGTTATTATAAAATAAAACCGTTAAACAGTTCAACGCCCTAATGATACATACATAAAAATAACTGTACATATATTCGCAAATTATGATACATAATTTGGCTGAATAACACTATTTTATTTGTCGGTCGAAAACATTTTAAAAGTAAAAATTAAAAAAAAAAAACGAAAAACAACGAAATCATTGGCTCAGATTGATTCCGGGTACAGATGTGTGAGAAAAACTCGAGCGAATGGCTTTAAATAAAATTATATTGACCTTAAAACGTTGCCAGAAGAAACATTATCGAAACCAAAGCTCGTTTCAGTCAAAAAGCTGCTCAGCAATCTAAGAGCTAACATCGGACCTTCTTACATAGACAATTAAACTTTTTTTTAAAACCTTCGTTTTCAGTAATTGGGTAAAAATATACTTGACAACCAACAAAATATTTATTTTTAACTACGCTATTAAATCCATATTAAAATGGTTCAAAAAGTTGGCGTAAAGGCACAATATGAAGTTTTAAGGCACATACATTATTACCAATCTTACGAATTATTATAGGAAAACACTTTGAAGATCTAGAAAATATTATAAATGCGAAAGTGTGTCTGTCTGGCTGTCTGTTCCTCTGTCACCTCTTCACGCTTAAACCGCTGAACCGATTTAGATGAAATTTGGTAGGTATAGAGATAGTTTGAGTCCCGGGAAAGGACATAGGATACTTTTTATCCCGATATTCCCACGGGATCGAAACTTATGCGGGTGAAACCGCGGGGCGCAGCTAATAAGTAATATGAAAACTGAAATGAAAAAAAATCCGAGAATGTCAAACAAAACACTAATAGAAGAAGAACACGTTGTTAATTTAGCATTTTAGAATGAAAAAAAAATAAAGGTTTGCATCACAAAATAAAAAGTGGACATTTCAACCTCAAAACTGCAAAGTACTGTTCAAATCCTGAGCGGGACGCGCGACACGACCGCGCGTCAATTGTTTTAATGATTGGGAAGTCACTAGACTATTATTATTATTGACGTCAGTTTGAACACCTGCATACAAGTCAGTTGACACAATCAGCGCTAGTGAATTTCATCCCGCAGCCCTCAGTTGTCATGATAAGGGCATATGATACGGAAGAATAAGGAAAACGTCGTGAGGAAAGTTTTTAGAACTAATGTTGATGGCTATAAGAGTAGGGGAAGACCAAAGAACAATGGATGGACTGTGTGAAGGATGATATGGTTAGAAAGGGGGGTGACTACTGAGATGACGACTAATAGAGTAGTATGGAAGAAAAAGACATGTTGCCCCGACCACAAATAAATTGGGGTATGGGCAGGAGAATGGAGGTGAACCCTCGTGGGACTTGCAGTTTGACCAGCGGCGTTTGCATAACATACTAACAGTAGCAATGGCTCTCATTTTGACAGTTCAACAATATTCATTGCGTTATTTATGTTGATGAGCAAACAAATTCTTCAATCATATGAAGCAATGGATTAGTAATATCCTTCAAAATGATTCAGATTGAGATTAGGGTGCAGCTTATAAATATTTCCAAACAATTCCTCACACATCTCTACCCTCTTTTAAAACATGTTCAGTATTACCGTGTAACCACCAAAATTGTACATAAGGCGACCAATGTTGTCCAGCTGAATGTACTGGTTGCTGAACCAGCTGTTTTGGTTACTGATGGCAACCTAACGCTTTTGTAATGGCAGGACTTTTCGGCAGTTTCGTTTGATACCAGCTCTGTGTAGTTCGGGTAGCTTTGGATCTGCATTGGCTGTAAACAGAGGTGAAATAATTATAATTAAGTAGGTATTCATATTATTATTACGTAATAAGTAAATAATCAATCTGCCTAGCCTTTTCCCAACTATGTTTGGGTCGGCTTCCAGATGCAGCTGAATACTTACCAGTATTTTCAATGGAGCGACTGCCTATCTGAACTCCACAACCCAGTTACTGCGTAACACGATACCCTTGGTAAGACTGGTTGTCAGACTTTCGGGCTTCTGACGACCCGTAACGACTGTCAAAGATCCACGAATGACAGCCGGGACCAACAGCTTGCGTGCTTTCCGAGGCAAGGAGGGGTCTTGGTATGTAAAGATGGTCACGCATCCACGGACCAACCACGGCAAGCGCAGCTTAACCTGACTGATCGACCCGTCCGGCTGTTATTTCTTAGCCACAAGTCCCTCTATATTATGGAAGTAACCATTGAAATCAAGTCTTACTGCTTAGTACGGTTATGTAGCAGTTATCCTTGATTTCGTTTTGAAAAAGTCAGAAAAAAAACAAATACAAGTTAGTAACCTACTCACCACTGCATAAGTGTCATCCCTCTTCTTACAGAAGGTCATGTGCATGCCTTTATACAGAGTCTTCTCAATTTGTTCAGTCAACAGCGGCTCAGCCCAGGGCATCTCGTTCAGGTGAGCCATGAACGATTTGTTGCGGAATTCTGGAGGCTCCCAGATAACCAGTTCCTCTGAAAAATTAGAAAAGTTTTAAATAAGCTGAAGGATCTACAATAACGATTGTAAGAGTACCCTTAACGAAGCCGAGAGTGACTTGTTCTACCCGTTATTATGATCATTTTTTGTACAGACGCCAGCACATCAAGCTACCTGAATCTGTCAAATTTTCCCAATCAACTTTGAACCTTATGTTTTAGCAATAAAGTTGAAAATCTATTAAATAAATTTGAAACATTGTAGTAGCTTGATGTGCTGGCGTCTGTACCTGGGAACCTTCTGGTTACGGATATGTTCAAAGTTACAATTTTTTTTACGTTTGTTTACGAAAACACGTTTTAAATGTTATAATGGATCAGGCACATTTAATTCGACATTTTATGCCTTTTCTGAAGATAGCCGAAAGAACCTTCGACTGTGGTCGTGTAGTAGGTATATGGTACTTACTCATCAAGCCAACTCCTTGATCATCGCCCTGCACGCCTTGCTCTCCCCCAGTTTCGTTCATCATGCGCTTCTGAGCTTCAAGATCTGATAGTGAAGAGGATGCTTCAAGAGGTGGCAGGTTCTCGCCGGTCCTGAAATATGTTGTAGAGACTTATAAGTATAGGATAGGCAGGTGGTTAACAAATGAAGGTTTTCTGAAATGACGTTCACTAGGTGGCAGCACTGAGACGTCAGGTCCGGGTACCTGTCAAGTGTCAAAGCATCTATATTTTCTTTAGTCGTAACTGAATGATGCACGAATGATGAACATCGTCTGCAGTCTTTTTCTTATTATGTTGGGGTTGGCTTTCAGTCTAACTGGATGCTAGTCTAAGTGGCGAAAGTACCATACAACTCGATTCCCACCGGCTTCCCTTCGAAAATTCAGAACACAACCACTCTATAGTCAATTCATCATTGAAATTTTCTTTTGGCATATTTTTTTTTGCTCTAGTCTACCTCTGTCATAAATTCACCCTTCGCCACTGCTGAATACAGTATTTTACAAGAAGCAACTGCCCATCAGACCTCTACAACCTAGTTATTGGGTAACACGATACCCCTTAGTAAGACTGGTTGTCAGACTTTCAGGCTTCTGACTATCCGTAACGACTGTCAAAGATCTACGAATGACAGCCGGGACCAATAGCTTAAAGTGCTTTTCGAGGCACAGAGGGGCCTCAATGTGTAATAGATGGTCACCCATCCACGAACCGACCACGGCAAGCGTAGCTTAACATTATATCGACTCGTGCGGCTGTTACTGTTTAGCCACGAGCCCCTCCAACAACCACAATGCATTTAAACATGTATCACCTGGATAAATAAATAAATTACTTGGACTTTATAAGGGGTGAACTTTGTATCTTATAAAAGCAAGAACATTACTGACGACTGAGGGAAACTGACCAGTGATACGCGGACTCATACACATACATTCTACAAAATTGTATTCAATAGAGGGCGCCCTAGACGCTTGAGTACCCAAATCATTTATTATTTCGTTATCCTGAGTTGATAAAATCTCTTCGAAATAAAAATATAAACTTTAACTAACCCAGATGACAGGAAGATATTCTCAACTTGCATGAAGTTCAATCCATAGAACTCCTTGACCCCAAACGTTTCGAAGAACTCTTTCACGGGCGTCATGGAGAAGCAGCCAGCGAGTTCAGTTCTCGGGTAGTACAGGATGAATGATAGGCACATTTCCTGGAAAAAAATAAAGATTTATTAGTACCAAAGTATTTGACACGGCTCAAAAAATAACCATATCGATAGAGGTATGAGGAACAGGGTGTAAAGGTCGAGGGGTGTCGTATCTGGAGGGCAACAGAACTGCCCTATTATTCATGTCGGGCTGTGGTATATAAGTACGCTAGTTGCGTGGTAAACTTTGCTTGTGCGATGCAGAACTTTGCGTGACGTCAGTATGATTCGTAGTTCACATTTGGCAGTGTAGATGCCACTACATACCTATCTACAGCAAGCAATGCGTTATGATAACGACAATAAATAAGCTACTTCAATAAAACCATGAGTACAATTAAAGTATCACTCACATTCAAGAAAAGCATTTCAATAGTTCACAAAAAGTAAAAGCTAGTTTTTTTTACCTGATTAGCGGAATAACCTCCCAAAATAGGTTTATCTTTTGAAGTACTGTCATAGGTACATTCTGTGATCAGAGTATCTCCTCTCATGAATTTCCTTCCTCGGGGTACAATACGGGACTGTTGATAGTGCGAATCGTAGAAGTTTTCCTGAAAAAAGTTACCAAAAATAAATCATAGCGGCATCTATTGCCGTCAAGAAAAACTATTATGTCAAGCTGTTACACAAAGAATACAACGCCATCTAGTATCGTTTTCGTAAAGAGGGAACGCTGGTAGTTGTTTGAAATAGTGTACAATTTAGTTAATAGATGGCGTTTAACTTAATTATAATATTTTGCAAAACTTTTTCCAATAGGTATTTTTATTTACCTCTGATATTCTGGGTAGTTCCTGTGTGCCTCTTATATGTTTTAGGGAAATCTTTCTCGCTGTTCCATGGGCGTGTAGAAGAACTGATACTATATTGACACCGTCTTCTGGTAATGTCTGTAAACAAAAACGTTGTTTATGTTTGTTTTCTGGAAGAGATTGTGATCATCAGCGCAAAGGACAAAATTAATATAAAATAGAGTCAGTTACTCTATTTGATATTGATTTTGTCCTTTCTCATAATTTAAATATTCGATTCCTCTGTTTATTGAATATTTGGCTTTTAGGTACCTACTTCACAATGTTTAAAAACTATGAATGGTTTTATGCTAACTTCTACAAACACCTTTGGGGTAATTGCGTAACACGCTATCAGTAACAATGGAATATAAATTTTGCTACCAACCTCCTGAGTACACTCAGTGCTGCAGATTCCAACAGTTCTGTACTGCTTCTGTTTGGGCGGAATCACGTGCAGCGCTGATATTAAAATACCGGCGCCAACGAGAGCTGCATCGTGTTGCCTGAGTGAAGAAGTGTAGTGAACTCGGATGCCTGAACTGTCGAGGACTGCGGAATAAAGATGGTGGTTACTGCAATGCAGGGTAGATAAAAACAAAAATTAAACGAGAAATAACAATAAGACCTTTCCGAACCAAAAGACAAAAATATTTGTCAATATCATTGGTGCTTCACCGTAACACTCATCATCTGCCTAGCCTTTTCCCAACTATGTTGGGGTCGACTTCCAGTCTAACCGGATGCAGCTGATTACCAGTAAGTATTTTACATGGAGCGGCTGCCTATCTGACCTCCACAACCCAGTTACTGGGTAATACGATACCCCTTGGTAAGACTGGTTGTCAGATTTTTGGGCTTATTAATAAAAACTGATTAATTAAAATAAATATAGAACGGTGACAAAAATAGTCTGTTAAAGCTATTTTTTCATCAACTGTTATCCTCGTTAGGCTGCGTTTTCACCAGAGATGAGCGAGGACCTAACCAATAACAGCGCTAACTTAGTTCAAGCTATGAAAATGAAGCGATGTTATTGGTTTGTTTCACACACATCCCTCGCTACGCATCCTCGCACATCTTTGGTGGAAACGCAGCCTTATTGACGAAATAGCAGATTCATTACAATCAGAATCCCTTAGACAGATGTGAGTGGAAATGCTGAAGGATATTATAGTGACCTTCTTGATATTGTTTTTTGTGGCTAAGTAATAACAGCCGGACGGATCGATCGATCAGGTTCAGCTACGCTTGCCGCGGTTGGTCCGTGGATGGGTGACCATCTTCACATGCTTAACGTGCTTTCCGAGGCACAGAGGGCTCTTGGACCCCTCTGTGCCTCGGAAAGCACGTTAAGCCGTTGGTCCCGGCTGTCATTCGTGGATCTTTGACAGTCGTTACAGGTCGTCAGTAGCCCGAAAGTTTCCCTACCAGTCTTACGAAGGGGTATTGTATTACCCAGTAACTGGGTTGTGGAGGTCAGATAGGCAGTCGCTCCATGTAAATACTGGTATTCAGCTGCATGCGGTTAGACTGGAAGCCAACCCCAACGTAGTTGGGAAAAGGCTAGGCAGATGATGATTGGTATTGTTCTTCAGAAAGGTCAGGTGTGTAGTTCTCGCAACCGAAGTGCGTGTATGACCAGATGTATGAACGTAAACGAAGCAACAGGAATATGTAATGATCGTAGCAGGTGACGTTCTGTAGGTTCTGCCTACCCCAATGGGTCGAAGGGGTGACTTTACGTATGTGTGTGTGTGTGTGTGTTCTTTATTAAATGAATCATCATCATCACCATTTCAGCCGAAAGACATCCACTGCTGGACATAGGCCTCCCCCAAGCACCGCCACATCGACCGGTTCTGTGCTTCTCGCATCCAACGGGTTCCTGCGGCCTTCACAAGGTTGTCGGTCCACCTTGTGGGAGGCCTTCCAACGCTACGTCGTCCGGTACGCGGTCGCCACTCCAGAACCTTTCGGCCCCATCGGCCATCTGTTCTGCGAGCAATGTGCCCTGCCCACTGCCACTTAAGTTTGGCAATTCTTCGGGCTATGTCAGTTACCTTGGTCCTCCTGCGGATCTCCTTATTTCTGATTCGATCACGCAGGGAAACTCCAAGCATAGCCCTCTCCATTGCCTTTGGGTGACTTTTAGCCTTCTAATATTAAATGAATACAAGGCTCAAACTCACCATTATGTAGCTCCTGGTTATCATAATGAACTTCCAGCATGTAGTACGAAACCCCGCCTCTCTCGCCCAGAGGTATTCCAACATTTTCAGGAAGGAATTCACCTGAAATTATTAGGATAATTAATTAACTTGCTAATTAGATGTTTATGAAGATTTGAAGGCTCATTATTGTTAAAGATTTTGAGGTAGACAAGATGTTAATTATGAACATGCGATGAAACAAAAATATCTCACGCGTGGTTGAAATTATTGTTTATATTAATTTCAGTGAATGATTTATTTGATAATGTTATAGGCCGACCGCTTAACTGAGACGTTGTCTGAGGTAGCAGCGCGGTGCGGAGGGGTGTGGTGACGTGATGCAAGAGCTCAGTGATTCGTCAACTTGTGACAACTATCACCCCTCCCGCACCGCGCAGCTACCTCAGGGAACGTCTTAGTTAAGCGGTCGGCCTATAGTTTGGAAGCCATACTAATATTATAAATGCGAAACTGTGTCTGTCTGTTACCTTTTCACGTTTAAACCGCAAAACCGATTTAGATGAAATTTGGTATAGAGATTGTTTGAGTCCCGAGAAAGGCCATAGGATAGTTTTTATCCCGATATTCCCACGGGATCGAAACTTATTCAGGTGAAACCGCGGGACGCTGCTAGTTCTCTAATAAATTGTAACGTTCTGTTTTGAAGAACTAATGTATTGACAAATTATAGTTATTTAAGGTTCCGTACCAAAAGGGTTCCAACGGGACCCTATTTCTAAGGTTTCGCTGTCAGTCCGTCCGTTTCTCACAGGGATGTATCTTTTGAACCGTAATAATAGTAAAAGATACTTATCTAGATATCATAGAAAACGCCAATTACACGATGCAAGTTACGATTAAATTGAAGCAACATTAATGGCTTTCACCGCAAACGCTGTTTAGACAAACCTTTAGTGCCTATTCTTAATTTTAGCCTATGTTGTCCCACTGCAGGACAAAGTCCTCCCTTTCTTCTTACTTTCTTTGTTGTTGCTTCAAATTATTGAATGCCACAGGCAAATAAATCGCACCGTCGTGACAGCCACACAGTTATGTGTAGGTTAAGCATAATATAAACAAATAAAAAATTAAGATAAGTAGTAGTAACTAAATACACACATCAAAAGTGTCTAGGGATCAAGCATTTTTATGCGGATTTCTTGAGATTGAGATGTGGCTTTGTAATAAATTTATGATTTTATAAATTTATATGGATCCTTTTTGGTGCATTTCATAATTTGAATCAGGAACTGTGAATCAAATTCGAGTAAAAGATGAAAATCAGCTGTCAATATTTTCCCTATAAAAACATACAACGCATTGAAGACATTATTAGTGCTACTGTTTCCCTACTACTGATTAAAACCAACGTTATTATGGAGCGGCGACGTCATTTAAGCAGGGAAGAAATGCTCAGAGCCGTGGGAATGATAGAAGCTGGTTCCCGGCAACGTACTGTGGCTTTAACTCTGAATACAAGTCAGAGTGTTATCAGTCGACTTTGGACACGTTACCGAAGCACTGGTACCGTGGCTGAGCGCCATGGAGGACGGTATCGCTGCACCACACGGAGACAAGACCGATACATTCAAATCTTAACTCGAAGAGCTCCAACAATAACCGCCATGATGTTAGCCGTGAGGCTTCATCACTCTTCAGGGAACTTAATTAGTGACCAAACAGTCAGAAACCGCTTGCATGAAGTGAACCTTCATTCCCGAAGACCGCTACGGGTACCACCTATAGCAATGCACAATCGTAGGATTCGATATCAATGGGCTCTTGAACACAGAAATTGGGCAGAAGAACAATGGCGTTTCGTGTGCTTTTCTGATGAGTCTCGTTTTGGTATGAGACCGGATACAAGACGTATACGACACTGGAGAACCCCTGGACGCCAACAGCGATTAAAATCCTGCCAGGAAGTCCATCCTTATAGTGGTGGAACCATCATGGTATGGGCGGGTATTTGGATCGGCGGAAGAACTGAGTTGATTTGGATCAGAGGCAACCTCAACGCTCAAATTTATGCTGAGACGATTGTATCAGACGTCATCGTTCCTCTACAAGTGCAAATCGGTCCCTTATTTCAGTTAATGCATGATAATGCACGACCGCACACCGCAAGAGTTGTAAGACAGACTCTCGCCGCAGCTAACATCAATGTCCTGCCCTGGCCTGCTCAGTCGCCAGACTTGAACCCGATTGAGCATGCATGGGATATGCTACAGAGAAGAGCTCTGCCGAATATGGAGGGTATCCAGTCGCAAGAAGACCTTTTTTTGTTGTTGCAACGAACATGGGCTGCCATTCCACAGCGTGATTTGGATGAACTCATTTTGAGTATGCCAAACCGATGTTCTTGTGTTGTTAGTGTTCGCGGTAGAAACACGGATTATTAATTGTTTAAGTTACCCAATAAAATTTTAAAGAAAACTGTTATTTCAGTCTTTTTTTCGAACTTTTGTGTTAGTGGTTCAAATGTCAAAAATCCCTTTATTAGGAAAATGGCAAATTTCTTTATTAATGCAAAGGTGACTTGGTTTATCGTTACTGTGACAAACGAAAACACTTTATTTGATGAATCCTTAAAGAAAATTTTAATTAATATCAATCAGGAGAAAAGTTATTGCAAAAATATATGTTGATCCCTAGACACTTTTGATGTGTGTACTTCGTAGTGAAAAGACGTTCCGTTTTATTTACTTTAGACCCCTTCTGTCATCTATACAATGTACCCGGTCATGGACTAGCGATATTCTAGATACTTATATTATATAACAACTATTCTAGTACACAAATACACTATATGCTAGGGACCAACCCACAAAAAAAGGGTTGTTTTTGCAGTAATTTGCAATAATTTGTTGATTGGCATATTTTTTTTTTTTTAAGTTACGAAAATATGAAACCATTGGATCGTAATGTAAACTATAGACAATATTGTTGCCCTCCAAATAAGCCTAATTTTATCTCAGTAGGACCAAAAATTTGAGAGATATAACTTTTTTGTACACACGTAGAGAATATCTCAACAAAAAAAAATGCAAAATGGCTGCCAAATAACGGGGAAATGGATTGGACCCTAGTGTACTGAATTTGTGTACTAGAATATCGCTATTCCATGACCAGACACATTGTAAATCAGGCTTTGATATATTTTCACAATAAAAACCAAACTGTGCCTCTTACCTTGAGACCCAATCGCCCAAGCCGCAAGAGGAGTAGCACAAGTCGCCCAGGCACTCGGTCTATTAGGTCCAAAATACCCGTCGCCTTCAGCCCACCCATTCCACAGATGCTTATCATCATCTTCAGCACATTCGTACAGTACCATGTGATGTACTGGCGACATGCTGTTCGAGTCTTGAACCGGTACGTTGTTCCGGATTGGTCGGCTGTCTATAAGCGGCTCGTAGCCTACTATGTGGTGTTTTTTCGGTAGATCAGGAGCTTTAAAAATCTTGCACCAGAATAGTGTTGCCATTACGTAGGGGATTGTGAGCTGGATGGAAAAATAGATATTGTTATGAGTACTGTTTTTCTTTTGTTGTACGCACGGCTACACATGAAGCTATACATAACCAGTATAATCTGATTTCTGATTGTACAAAAAACCTATACAATGCGAGGTCCGCTAAAACTGGAAGTGTATAAGTTGATGTGTCACCGTGTGTATCAGTGGCGAAGGGTGAATTTATGACAGAGGTAGGCCGGAGCAACACAAAATTCCAAAAGAAAATTTCAATGATGAATTGACTATAGAGTGGTTATGTTCTGAATTTTCGAAGGGAAGCCGGTGGGAATCGAGTTGTATGGTATCTTCGCCATTGGTGTGCATTTATCTACGCTGTGCAATAAAGGTAGGTTTTCTACATGTCTAATGCATGTCTGTTAAATAAGAACTTTACTACTTGATTTCGAATGTCATATGCCCGATGGCTCATTCCCCGAAGTCATCAGATCGAACGTCCGAATCGCCGAAATTCCATAGCATCGATGTACCACAATTTCGAATAGCCATTAGTTCGAGCGTCCGTTTCGCCGAAAAGACATTGCAACGATAGTCCTATCCATCGAATGTCATGGAATTTCTTCATATTAAGGCAATGCTTATTGTAATAATGCTCTTATTTTCCTTTGCCTTCATTATAAGCACAATCAGACCCAATTTGTCTCAGATTTATCCATTTTTTGTTACCTTGCCTTTGCTCATAATTGACATCCAGTTTTTAAGCACAAGTCTACACCTCGGCTCTTTACGCCTGTTTGATTCAGTTGCTCAACCGACCCTCCTAATCACTGATATCTATGAGGGTATCAGATACACAAAAGCATCACTGATTAGCAGGGTTATTTAAAAATACAAGAAAAAACGAAGTATTTTTCATACTCACATTAGTCAATCTAACATCCCAATGGTTGAGCGGTATGGATTCAGGCTTGGACACAGGCTGGAGGAGTCTCAACGGCCTAGCTCCACTCTTCACGTGTTTTGGTAGCTGTCCATCAGACCCGTCTGGTCCTAACGCCCAGAGGATTTGTGTTGTTTCGTCCTGTAAAGAATAGTGTAAATTAGTAGCTATTGCAGTTTTATGAAGTCCTTTATAGGACCCCGTACCAAAAGGGTGCCAACAGAACCCTATTCCTAAGCCTCCGCTGTCCGTCTGTCTGTCAGCGGGCTGTATCTCATGAACCGTAATAGGTAGACAGGTGAAATTTTCACAAAGTGTGTATGTCTATTGCCGCTGTAAGAACAAATAATAAATATTAAATAAAGTTAAAACGTTAAAGGGGGCCTAACTATACAAGAAACGTGTTTTTTTTATATTTTGTTAATCATGTAAGGAAGGTGGTATGGTGTGCGAGACCAAGTTACACTTGGCCGGTTTTTTTTTCCTACACGAGGCGTTTTGCCCTAATACAAAATGATGAAAGTTGCGATAACAAATCTGCATATTGTTACCAGGTTTTTCTAACCATATTACGATATCTATACTTTATAAAAAAATCTGTTGAATAGAGAGAGGAAGTTCAATTGTGTACGTCATATTTCAAAATCCACTCTTTTGAAGAATGTTAAAAAATGTGGCTGGAGATTTGTACTGACTAGATATGCTACGAAACAAGGACTATTTTGATTTTCCATTCTAGAATCCGTGTGCCATTATTCATATGGCCTCGATTAAAGGACCGGTTCAAGACCTTCCATAAGCAGAAATATCTGCAGTTTAATAATTTCTACTTACCCCAATAACGAAGTCCTGTTTATCACATGTATCCAGCTGTCTCCTAAACTCTACAGTAGTGTGTGTATCGTTCTGATATCCAGATATCAGCTCGTAGTTCTTCACATCGTCTGCTATAGCACGGTCTTCGTATTCGGAGCCGTAACAATCCTGGAACAAAAATAAATTATAGTTAATGATGGAATTCGAAGAAAAAAGAAAGAGGTTAACAGATAAACGCGAAACAACAGTAGATTTTTTGTTATGAAGGTTACAGTAGGTATTAAGAAGGGGCTTAAAAGCTATGCCTGGAAGTACATTGGGAAAATATTACAGGGCACATATGTGTTACGTGCATTTACCCCGGTATCAAGGCGAAAAGCGTTTATTGTACTGATGAAAAAATCATACATACGAGTAGGTGTAAAGATTGAAAAAGTCTTGCGCTCCCCCAGTAATAGGCATCATGCTAGAGAATCCATAGACATATGCTTTACGAATTAAACGGAAATACACACAAACTGAATACTTATAATATACGAATTAAAATCAGTGGAAGAATGATGAAACTGGTACAAAAAATTTGAATATCTCATTCAGTACTTCTTCTAGCTTATAGACTTTTTAAATTGGAACAGGAAACTATTTGGTGAGTCTTTTTTAAAAGCTCAAAACCCGCCCATTTTTTCGTTACATAAAATCGTGATCTTAAGGAGTTTTATGGCTCGCAATTAAGATGAAAAAGGAGTTAAGTATAAGCATTTAGATTTTTATTGTCTTTATTAGCTTTTCGAGTATAATTAAATAAATAATAGAACCATTTTGGGCAAAAGTCGTCCATTAAACAGAAGCCGAATTACTTTAACTTTTTACATAAAACTTAGTTTAGCTAGCTTAAACTACTTTTGTTAGCGCGTAATAAAACCTGAAATGACGAACTTTTTAAAGCTGTGGCAGCAAAAAAGTTATTCTGTTACAAGCCTCACTTAGTTTTACTAAAAAGTTATAGCTAGGATGCATAATTATTATATGTATAAACGCCAGCACATCAAAATTTCTTTAATAAATTTTCAACTTTATTGCTAAAGCATAAGGTTCAAAATTGATTGGGGAAATGTGACAGTTTCGGGTAGGTTGATGTGCTGGCGTCTGTACGTGAGGCCTTTGATAGACCGAGCCCTCGAACGGAGCCTTTGCCTCCTAGAGTACCAATAATGGTACTCTAGGAGGCAAAGGATCACTAGGGGGAGACTAGATAGGTGTACCTACACCTATCTAGTCTTGTATACTTAAAGTTTGAAGACAAATAAGTTGTTAGATGGCATCAAAGATTTCTAAAACTGATTTAAAAAAAGAGCAGTGGTGGCCCAACAGTAACGGATACGACTTACGAGTTGTAGGTCGTAGGTTCGAACCCAGACAGGTACTTTACTTTGTGTAAATTATTTCATCACCACTGCTCTCAAAACGGTGCAGGAAAACATCGTGAGGAAACCGGCATGTCCTAGAACCAAAAATTCGAAGACATGTGACATCTACCAAGCCGCACTGGGCCCGCGTGGTGGATTACAGCCTCACAGAGGGGGCCTGTATTCCAGCAGTGGGAACATTATACGCTGATTATGATGATGATGACGACACAACGGTCAGAATTGCCCATAGTACTCACAATGCCGAGTCCATTGCACCATTCGTACACCAAAGACAATAAAAGTATTCCATCTATGGACATACACAGATCCAAATTGACCACAAACGACAGAAGGCAGTGTACTCCCCACACCTTTGCTATACTCCACTGCAATATAAGAAACATCTGTCCCGTCCTGTTTTTTTTATGCGTCCCAAAAATGTATTTTCAAAAATAGCAATTTTTCCTCTATGGAAGCAAAGCTCCAAAGATGGGATAGCAATTTGTTACAGTCTATTAATAACAGCAGCGCATGCGAGATTTGATGGCCTTTTTTATGTAGCACGAGTTTGCTTGCATCTGCGATGTTTTCGAACTATATAAAAGGGAACACTAAAAATGTTATCGATATATTGATACAAAATCGGTTTAAGTTCACGATACAAGAATCAAGATAATTTGCTAAATGTTGTGCTAATAAAAGTTGCCACCTTTTCTCTGCCGTAATTATTTTAATTAACAAAACAGCTGCGAACTGATATATAAAAATGCCGTTTATAAACACAGCTGATCGCAACGACTTTAGCAACTCATTCGTTATGAAAAAAAAAAGAACAATCCCGACTGAATCAGCTGGGGAGACGTTCAAAGCCACATCCCTAATCTCAAGACACATCCTTTCTATTGCACATACGATAGAAAACAGATGTCTCAGGGGTATAAAGGTAAGTGAATATAATATACTATTATAAATTCTTTTTTTGCTCGGCAGATGTCGCGTGCACGTGCCATGCCTGATGTTCGAGCACCTGGCTTCGTCGGTAATGATAGGGGAACGTTACTCATGCCAAATGTCAGGAATTTATCCTTCCTTTTTTTCTCTTTTTGAACGATCGGTTTGACCTTTTGTGGAAGCTTGCTTCTGAGGATTTGATGCAGTAGGAGGAGTAAGGACATTTGCTATGGTTACATAAGACTTCTCAACCTTTTTAGAGTTCCGTACCTCATAAGGAAAACACGGAACCCTTAAACGATCACTTTGTTGTCAGTCTGTCTGTCAAGACTCTTTATCTCAGGAAAGCGTGGAGGTATCGAGTTGGAATTAAAACCATATTATTATACTCAGATCTGCGGTTCCTTGAAGCTGTGAAAAAATCAAACTTCTAAGTTAACTTAAAAAAAAAAAAAACGGCCGTTTATGCCGCAAAAAACGTATATTTCGACACTCTCAAGGGGATCAAAATGTATAGGGTACTTCCCGTTGACCTAGAATCATGAAATTTGGCAAGAAGCAAGGTCTTGTAGCATAAGTAAAGGAAAAGATCCGAAAACCGTAAATTTGTAGTTACATTAAAAAAAAACCAGTGATAAACTATTTACATGCCTACAAATTCGTACGGAACACTCGGTGCGCGAGTCCAACTCGCTCTTGACCGGTTTTTTTTTTTCAATATCTAAAACCACTATCATCATTATTGGCAGCC
Source organism: Hydraecia micacea (assembly GCA_914767645.1). Taxonomy (NCBI): domain Eukaryota; kingdom Metazoa; phylum Arthropoda; class Insecta; order Lepidoptera; family Noctuidae; genus Hydraecia; species Hydraecia micacea. Next base: position 11,064,003 of record OU611794.1, on the reverse strand, counting down.
CTTTGTCACTCACTGCTGATTATAAGCCTCCTCCCTTTTATGCCATGCTTCCCTGGTCCGTGCGACTTTCATCCAGGTCTTCCCTGCGACTTTCTGTAGGTGATCCACCCATGCGTCTTCCGAAATAGGACGTCAAATTGATAGCATTTCACTTTAGAATAAATTATGTTGGTGCTGTTTTTAAAATACTTAGATACGTTGGCTACAATTGCTACAAATCTCCTGGAATCCAAATAGCTAAAGCAAATTCTTCGGCTTCCAAGTGACGTGCCGAGCTTAAATGTAGCTCATGTCGTGGTGAGAAGAAAAGCCAGCCAGAGTTAATAATCCAAATGTAAGTCAGAAGTCAGTAGACAACTACGGAATGTAGGGACTAAAATAATCTCTATTCGTATAGTCTCTAATGACCATAAAGCCAAAGAGACATTCCGAAACAAATACGCAATTCAATTCGCAGAATATTTGGGTATTTCGCATACTAGGCGAAGGATCGCATATATATTTGTGAGTCTAGAATCTTAGCTCTTAAAACAAGGACTATAGAATAAGTAATGGCGTGAACTATGGTAATAAAACACGTTTAAATATTCCGTGTCATAATGTGCGAAGTCTTGCTGAAATGGTGGAGGTAGTTTTAAGCTTTATGTATGGGCATAAAGCTGTGGTTGACACTTCGTATTCTTGTAAATGACTAGCTGGGTTTGCGACTTCATCTGCAAGGAATGTTTTAAATTATTCGGTACAAAAAGTATCCAATGTTCTGCTTTAGGTTCAAAGTGAAGTTTCAGGAGCATAACTTTTATATGAGTAGGTTCATGACCATATTACGAAATGAAACTATTAATATAAAAGGTCAACCCATTGCAACGCACTGGGCCCGCATGGTGGATTATGGCCTACTCCCTATTAAATAAGAGGAGGCCTGTGTCCCGGCAGTGAGAAAATTATAGGCTGATTATACTTATGTGTCAAATTTAAGAACTTCAGCCAAGAACAATGCTACCCAATACTACCCCAAAAGTATAGCAATAATTGTCCTCCAGTCCAGACCGATTTTCGGCCATGGCGATCAATTTCAGCAAAGACTTCAGCGCGGGTGATATTATAGTGGACAAGATGTGCAGAGACACAGATGCACTCTCTCTTCTCTCGCTGTCATAGTCCGATGGGACGGCATGCAATCCGACACGACCGGAGAGAGATCAGGCGCAGGACCAACGACTTAACGTGCGTTCCGTTTTTTATTTTTTTTTTACCCCGAAACTATCGGATAGATTAGGACTGAATCATTATTCGCCATGAATTCAAACCCGCTTACAACCATGCTATTCTGAATATATGGTTTTCCAAAGCGGTTTCGACTGCCAAAACCAGAAGCATAAGCTCCTGAGCTCCTTGTTCATCTGAAAACTAATAATGCTAGGTACCAATGCAATTTATGTCAACAGTTTAAACGTAATGCTTTGTACCAATGCAATTTATGTCAACACCACTTGGGATTGCTCGAAACAGGTTCAATACAACCAAAGTAAGTTGTTATGACGCAATAACACCTACTAATATTCATGTAAAGCTATGCAATAGAGTTGCATTGTGCACTGAGTCATCCGATAGTTCATGAGTTCAGAATTCTAACCGAGAACCCATGACACATTTGTTGAATGCACGATTATCTAAAAAGGATTCTACAGAGGGACTATTAAAACTCAGAAAAGCGCACTGCCATCTTGCCAAGGACGAGTTTTAAATGTCAAAAATTAAAAGACATATCACATTTCTGAACACTATTGTTCAGCGTTGTATTTCAGAAATGTGATTATGTCTTTTCAAGCAAGCTATATGAAACTGAGACATACTTCTAAAATTTAGAGAAAAAGACTTGGCAACATCTTATTGGACCAAGGAAGTTGGGTCAACTTGACTGGAATGCTCACTCAAAAATCCCATTCCCTCAACTAGGTGAAGTACCCCACAACATCCAAAGTACATTACATACCCAGTAGACAGTACTTACACCAGAAAAATAAAACTTTAATAGCTATAAAAGCGTCACATAAACCTCGCTATTCTATTTTACAACAGGTAGTGAATGTTGGAGCGAAACAGGATTTTGCATGGATTTGTCGATTCGACTCCGGCGCACGTTCCCACGGTCCGCTAAACGTACATACATATAACGTGTTTAATTGTAGAGATTTTTATAATACGCCGTTGGATTGTCGCTTTTCCTTGTTACTTGGTCAGAGAAGTAATAATACGATTAGGGAATTCGTGTAAAGGTGCTGTTTTTAGCGCAGGTGCAGTCGGTCTGGTTGTAATAGATTGTAACCTACTGCCTAAGACATTTGCATAACCAGTTTTCAGATGATATTCAAATAGGGTTGCATTTAATGCAGACTTTGCTGTTTTACATTTTACTGAAATTGTATATGTGTTCAGTGGGTACCGACTGAGCTAGCACAACAATAAACGTGCCTCAAGCGCTAACATTTTTATTATAATAGCTGTTCTTTGTGAAGCATAACAAACATCGCGCTTCCCCGAATCGTGCTTTTACCGAACAGTAAATGTGACATGTGAGAACACATTGAGTCCTACTATGCAAATACGAATAACACGACAGCACAAAGTTACATGTACAGAAACTTAAATGAGCCAAGAAAATGATTGTCGACTATCAAATGGGTCGGCATTACGCAATAAAGTGATGTTCTATTGTGAGATTGTAAACCAAGTTCAAACGGAAGCATTAAAATTCTTTCTACGTTCACACAAAAGAATAAGTTTTGAGAATCGACCTGATGTTCGCGCATGAGAATCGAAATACAATAGGAGCAGCACAGGGCTGCCGGTTATCTGTATAACTTGTAATCATTCACTTAGATTCAGCTGTCGTGAGTAAATGACATTTCTTTTTTTTTGACATCTATGATTCACAAAACTTAAGTGAAAGACGTTATTTATGCAGACAATACACCGGAATTGAAGCGTTCTTACGATATATTATATGTAAGACCACTGCATCACGACATCAATGTAAGTACTTTGTTTACATAACGCATCTGACCTTTCTGAAAGCCATCATCAATAAGGCATGCTTCGGTAGATATCTACATCTTTAAAGGACTTTCCTCACTTTGTAATAAGGAGCCTTATCGCTACAAAATCTGGATAATCAGCCTATGTCCCCACTGCTGAGATACAGGCCTTTTCACTTCGAGAGGGAGTGGGCTATAATCTACCACGCAGGCCCAATGCGGGTTGGTAGATGTCACATGTCTTCGAATATTTAGTTCTAGGACATGTCGGTTTCCTCACGATGTTTACGTTCACCGTTTTGAGAGCCGTGGTGATGAAAATATTTAGACAAAGTAAAGCGTCTGCCGGGGTTCGAATTCGAACCCACGACCTACAAGCTCGTAAGTCGGGGCCGTTACAAAAATCAAAATTTGAATGTACAGACGCCAGCACATAAAGTTACTACAATCTGTCAAATTTCTGTAATAGATTTTAAGCTATTGCATAGCTTTTATCTTGGGCTTTGAGCGCGGCGACCGAATGAAGAAATTCCGTAACGAAAATAAACCTAAGCATCGTCTAACGTCGTATCAGTTCGGCAGACTTCGGCACGGTGTTTGTGTGCGTTGCTATGCAATAGCTTTACCGCGGCAGTCCCGAGTGCCACACGTATTTTTTTCAACTTTATCGCTAAAGCATAAGGTTCAAAGTTGATTGGGAAAATTTTACAGTTTCGGGTAGCTTGATGTGTTGGCGTCTGTACCACTTAAATCTTTTGAGAAGTTATAAGGCTTTAGGGCGCAGCAGAGCGTAAATAAAATCGTTTCTGAGAGACAAAATTTACGATGATAAAATTTTGTATTTTGGCATGTAGGTATTATCTATTCAGTTAATCCCACATCCCTGTTTAAAATTCACATGACAACCTTATTTAAAATGTCAACGTAGAATTGAACATTTGCAAATCTCATTGTAAATCGATACGCCACTCGATTCTCGCCTTTCGCTATAAGCAATAGGGGTTAAATAGTGCATCAATGAGCTAACTACCTGGTTGGAATGCGATTTTGGCGTGCCGTGTTTTGCGCAATACGATAGAATTGCATCTATGACTGGTTTCGATTAGATCTTTGTGGGAAGAATTCGCAGTACCTGTAACTGTTTTGATTTCTATGCTTATTCATCGGTTTGGAAATTCAATATATACCTGCTAGCGACAAAAGGGTGTATTATACTGTTGGAAAGGTTGGCATTCTTTTATCTTTCACAGCTGATCTTGGCTCGACAACAAAACAGGCTACACCAGGTCTTATCTTCGATAGCCAGCAAGATTGGAAACAACTTTGCGCTCTTAATACAAGTTTCAATGGTTATTTTTGCTAAAAATCTTCTGGAATTCAGGGTTTACAATTTTTCTGAAACTGAACAAAACATTGCATCTGCCATTTCTCTTCGATAAGTAGAGGATAACATGTAGTTATCTTTTCTTGTTCAACTAGTTTATCTCTTTGCCCCCATACATCATGACGTAACTCTATAACAGGCAACCCGTCTGACATAAAACATTTAGGTCCAAAGTTCACATTACTAAGGCTATTATCGTACAGCAACTTAGTATTCTTAAAAGCAGCATTAATTCCTCTCTCGTGCGTAAACATTACGTGCAGGTGTACGTTTGCACCTTGCGCCTGCATGTGTGCCCATAACTTATGTTTCAAAAGTAATTGCTCTGCTGTCGTAAAAGGATTTAGTGTTTAGGGTACTAGAAGTGAATGGTAGATTCACTTCTGCCAGTTCGATCACAAGGTTCTAATATTTTGCATCATTACCAGTAGTAATCATTTCAAATTGCTATTTTGAAAGAAAGAAAAATGGTTTATTCTGCACAAACAAAACGCACATTACAAATAAAATAAAAAAAGACATACAATATACACATAGAACGTATTTTGCGAGTTTTCCTTCTGTAGTTTTTAAGTGAATGTATATTGGAGTTACGTTTGTTAGTCCAAGTTCAGTTTACGATTAAGGAAATTTTGCTACTACTGCCGATGACAGAATAGAATACTCTTTATTATGTACACCATACAAATTACAGATATAAGAGTAGAAATATTACATAGTGTGACACAATGGGCGGTCTTGTCGCTTCAAGCGATAATAGATAATTATCGCCTAGTGCCATAAATCATATTAGGAGCTTCCTCATTCAATCTGTAGCTTTTTCACAGCTGACCTTAAGCTGTCTGCCCTTTCATGTACAGTCAACAAAAGAGATAAGTATGCAGGATCGTTGGATATAGTTGAAGTTTAGTAAGAAACCGATGGATGTTCTTTAATAAAATTTAATTTTATTAATAGAAAACAAACAGCTCATTTATCAAATTAAATTTCAGAAGACAACAAGAAATTAAGTCCGCCTTTGTACAGTTTTTATTTGTGCATAAAGTTTTAATAAATAAATAAATAAACATCCATCGGTTTCTTACTAAACTTCAACTATATCCGACGATCCTGCATACTTATCTCTTTTGTTGACTGTACTTTCCAGATAGATCTGTGTCACGATTCTCCTCTTCATCTTTATCTAATTGCTTTAGTGATGTCTTCGTGATAAAGGTGATCTCATGCTTAATCACTAACAAGTGCTTTAAAGCAATGAATATTGAGAAAACGCGTACCTTCATTGAATTTAATACTCAATACTCGATACCGATTATATTAACATTACTCATTGCGTTCAAAGCCTTTGGTCATTTATCCAATAATTTATAGATTCTAAATGTCAGGCAGTTAAGGGGCTTACAAGACCTAAACGCAAAAAACGCAAGTTTTAGAAACAATAAAAGTATATGATCGACTACAGTAAAAAAAATCAAAAAAATATATGATATTCTTCAGGATAAATGCTAGGAAGATAGTGTGTTGAAAACATAATACAACTTATTTGGTACGATAGAAAAAAATCATGAAGATACCTCTAAAAACTTTTTTTTTACAACAAAATTCATACTAATATACATACAATCATTATGATTTTTTGTCAGATTATTCTACAAGCAACATACTAAAACTATAGTGTTTCAGTTTTTTTGTCCAAACACTAGATGTTTCGTAAATCGATAATTGCTTCATATTTTGCAATAAATTACCAGCGTTGTGGCATCGCGCTTCTCTTTCTTTTCTATGCAGTCCGACAAAGACCGCGCTTTAGGTCATGTAGTCCTCTTAATAAGCAATGGACAGGTTACAGAGATTTCTAGAATATTCATAGACATATGTAGGTACCTACAGCTACAGTAGAAGGGGACTTGGTTGAGATTAAATGTTTTGCTCATCTTATTGCTTATTTTATCATTTATCATTGTGGTTAGTTAAGATTTATGGGATATTAATCTTCGGCATACAAGGTGAAAAAATCTCCTCACCTATACAACGTGGGGTTAAATTAACCCCAGAGACATCGGTATCAACTTTGAATATGCATCAAGCAGAAAGCGTTTAAATGTTTTTTTTTTTTGTTAAGAACTAAACTAAACTAATGAATAAAACACAAAAATGTATCAAATTAACATTTATTATTAAAAAAAAAACTTAAAATCACAGAACCTTTCCGTAAAATCAGCCAAGTGGCATTAAAAGCGTTGGGGTTAAAATAACCCCACCTTGTATGCCGAAGGTTAATTGAATATATTGCGTGAGTTACACGGGATTGATTACAGAAAAAATCAAAGTGAGGGAATTCGTGTATCAGAGAAAAAGCCTGAGGGACAACACAAATCTGTAGTGCGGTTTGATCGTCTAAGTTTTGATTATCTTAGTTTTGCCAGAAAGTTTGCCGAAAGTAACTTTTGACTGTGATAAGATCACTGAAATTGAATTTAAATGAGATGACTATGGCTATTGTTAGTGTAAACGCAAAACATGTAAGACAAAGCAAGGTGACTAAGATGTTACAGTATTTTTAGATATACTATGTTACAGTATTTTTATATCACGAAGCGACGCGCTCTTTACTTGTTGTAACCATGTGTACAAACACGCTGTGACAGCAGTGTGTGTAAGTGCGGTTAGCTCACCGTCCGATCAGGACTAGGGCCGTGCCGGACAGCGCGTATGTGTGCCACGCGCGCCTCAAAGAGATGTCAGCATAAAAGAAGGGGCCCGTTAGGGCCGAAGCCTGCCGGGGTAGCGGGATTGTCCGAAAGGGTTACCGCTACCCCGGAACATAAAGGGCTAAGGAAGGAACACGGGTGGGTTTTAGTCAGTGAGAGTTTGACACTCCCTTCCGCTCCACCCAGAGCGGGAGGGGTCATTTGATGATTTCCCATCCATAAAAAAAAAGTGTGTGTAAGTGCAGGAGCAGGAGCTCTCAGTCTCAGTACCGTCCGAGGCAATGGCGAAATCAGAAGTATTTCGTTTGTTTTGTGTGCTGACGCTACTCGTCTTCACCCTCAAATTCACAGCGGTTTTGTCATCATCATCATCTTCAGAATTTTCGTAATCGGATCAGTATCCGAAAATTCTTTGACTAATGAGAAGCTTCATTATTGCTGAGTGCCATAGGATATCGAGCCTTTTCAGGAAGAACATCGTAAGCGCCAAAAATCCCAAAAAACTGTCCCAGATCAACTGATTTTGCATTTTGCATCACCTTCTCCTGTAAAATATGCAAAATGGCGGTTACGATCTTCTTCCTGAAAAGGCTCGATATGTTAAAACGAAGAACAACGAGACATTTTTTTTATGTACCGTATATACTTTCACTAGCTGCGCCCCGCAGCTTCATCCGCGTAAATGTCGATCCCGTGGGAATATTGGGATAAAAAGTAGCCTATATGTTAATCCAGGGTGTCAGCTACCACCATACAAAATTTTATCAAAATTGATCCAGCCCTTTGAGCGTGAAGAAGTAACAAACATATAAACACACACACTCAACTTTCGCCTTTAGAATATTAGTGTGATAGGCATTTAATAAAAAGCTGTTATTTTGAAATTACAAACAGACACTTCAATTTTATTTATTTGTACCTATACCTGTAGATGAATATATTAGTCCGTTGCCTAAAATGAGTGTCAACGAATCAATAATCATCACCAAGCTGAGCGCATCGTGGGTGTGGAAGTGTGAACATAAAAATCGCTGTGATCAGAATGATCAGACACTTGACAGTTACATTTACAGTACAGTTTACCTAATTAGTAATTAACTTCTTAGAAAGTGTGAACCTTACTGCTTACATTAGTTTACTAAAAAACATTTAAAAAAATAAAATTTCCATACTTATGTCCATCGGCTTAATTATCACTTAAAGATGGAAGCTTAAATAAAAGATAAAGGTGAGCACACACTGATCGTTTTCAAAAGATTACGGGACTATTTCGTTAAAACTTTCTTCATCGACATGTTTAAATACTGTTTTGATAATTATCGTAACGCCTTGAATTATAAGAGAAATGTTGCCTATTTTACATAAAGTGTTGCCTAGTTGGGTAGTTTACATTAATTTAATTTGTTTTGGGTGGGTTCTGTTCATTGGTTTTTAATGATAAATTAGTTAACTTTTATTGTAGTAGTTTGAATATTTAAAGCGTAAGATTTGTTCAGAGTGATTTTTAATATGTCTACGCATTATAAAAAACCAGTTAAGTACTTATGCAATGTGAGGACGAATATACGACAGTAAATTAAAACTCTACCGATATTAATGGATAGGACTGTTTTGAAACTATCAAATAAATCCTAACATCGAAATTTAAAAAGTTTTTTTTTCAAACAAACTAAATAGTAGTGATGAGCCGACTATGGTTTTGCCGATCTTTGACTAGCTATAGTGGCTTATTAGTCAATTCGCACGAATTTACTCGCCTGAGTCGGGCGGCCTGCTGACATCAGACACGAAGATAATAAAGTAAAATTCGCACGTAAACTTAAAAAATATTTATTAGAATCTATGTAATTGTAGGTATTAAGTATTAGGTTATAGATGTACCTGATATTAAGTGAACTGTAAGAGACTCAACGATCTCACAGTTACTCTGTGTAAGCAGTTTTGTGGGGCAATGTACCTAGCGTTAAGAAATTTTAAGTGAATAAATCATTCATTCATGCATTCATTTAATCGTCATCCGAGTCGCCTATAGAAAAAGTAATATTATTTAAAAGTGACGATTCGCCCGTTTCGGGCAATAAATTCGTGGGAATCGACTAACAAGCCGCTATAGTGATTAAACTATTAAATGTATTTATTTAACCTTTTTTTTTATATAGGCTAGGAACGTCATAAGATATAAGAAGATAAATTTAATGTCATATTATACATAATATATGTTTTCTCGTAGAAAACATATATTATGTAAATACTGTAGGTATGCTTGAGAGTCGAGAGTGACTTTATTTCAGCCCAATTAAGTGTACAAGATCCTTAGAAGCAAGTTTGCTTAATCCCATTTCCTCATACAAGAGAATCCATTCCAAAGATAGAAACTAGGTTACTATAATGCAAAAGAAACCTTCTTGACATTGTGGCTCGGGTTTAAGGCAAAAGGGATAATAGATAATGGTAGGTACTTTGCTGTACGAATTAGGTAACTCTGCTATCGAAAAAGATGTGCTACGACAGGAACCCAAAATATCTCTCCTGTTTGATATACAAAAGATAGATTTAAGATTACCCATAGATAACTAAATTACATTAAAAGATAATGATTATGTAAGTATTAAAATTAATTATAGTTTTTTTTTTATTTGAATTGGTTTGAGTCTTTGGTCAACTGGACCCACACGAACTGAACCCGCGGGTCCAGTTGACTAAGTCAAATTTTGAATAGGTCGACTGGACTCACTGCCAAATTTCATCATTAGTACCTACAGTCAAGGAGTAAAGCCGAATCTTTTATTTTTAACCGACTTCAAAAAAAGGAGGAGGTTCTCAATTCGGTTTTTTTATTTTTTTTATTTTTTATTTCTACGACTTAAAATATACATAATATTATTCAATTAGGTAATTAGGTACACTTACTTTTTATTTACTTATTTGTACTTAATGTCTGCAATGAGTTTACTCTAGTCTAGGTCAAAGGTGACAGAGACAAAGTCGAATGTATATTATTTTACGGAATGATCACTGAGACATAAATGTTTGAAATAAAGGAAATGTTAAGAAAAATATTAAATATACTCCGTTGACTAAATCTTGCATAAAATAAAATAGTTTGCTTTTATGAAAGCGAAAAGGTTTTTGGGATAATATCAGGAAATGGATAGATAAATGTGAAACAGGAGAGGAAATAAGAGACATGCCTTAGAACTCAATGGAAGGCAGATAAGCAAATAATGAAAGACAAAATATTCTAAGTCCCTATTAAAGAAAACCATAATATATACTAAACTAATAATAAAGCTGAAGAGTTTGTTTGTTTGAACGCGCTAATCTCTAGAACCACCAGTCGGATTTGAAAAAATATTTCTTGAGGAAGGTTATAGGCTATTTGACTTAGGAGCCGAGCAAAAAGACAAAAATTCGTTCATTCGCTTAGGAGTTACGAGGGAACAAAGAAACGGACATAAATACATAGATACATACAGGTCAAACACATAACCCTCTTTTTGGGCTTCGCCGCAGTCGGGTAAAAAGTAATGAGACGATAGAATGCGACGTAGTGGTTCGGGACCGAAACTTCTCGTGGACGAAGTCGGGCAGAAGCTAGTGGTATATATGGCGTAGGTAAGATCAAGCATCAGGAAATAATTCATAATATAGCCAATTCCACTGCAGCCACTGTTATATCAATAAATAGAAATTAAGAAAGTAATGAAGGATTGCACCTAAAGACTGACAGTGACTTAAGTCTGTCAAAGCTAAATTTTAAGACACTGGTGAGATAAAACGGATCTCTAATAAACAAACTGCATTATTCACTTCCAACAAATAACAGAAGTCAGACACATCAACACGCACCCTGACTCTTAAAACCAAAATCACCATAAAAGCAGAAGAAATTCTCGAACAATTAGTGTCCATAACATATTCTAAACACATACAAACATGTGTGACATCTATATTCAAAGTATTTGAAGGTGTAACATGCCTTCATTTAGAATGCTGCATCAGTAAGGGAATTTTAAGTATGTCGACCGAAGCGGACGTGACCTGGGTGATGAAAACCTTCAAATGACAGTTTGGTGTTTGGGTCACCTTAGGGACGTCGTATAGTTTTGGGGTGGTACATATGTGGGGTTATTTATATTTGATGGTGTGTCAGGTTCGTTTTATTGGTGATTGAGCAGTGCTGACGTGTCGTAAAGGGTGCCCTTTCAAATAAAGCGCTTGTCATTACCTAATAGTTGTCTTCACAAATGCTGTCACTAAGTATTGGTTGGTATATTAGTTTTATCAGTCTTTGACATAAGCAATTCCAATTAAAACCCCATTGATTCAAGATACTTCTAGTAGTAAGTACGTAGTTCCGAAAACGAAAGAACTATACCTACCTCCTTGTGTTGAACTACAAATTGACTTGTAAGTATACTAAGAGAGATATTAGCGATATTGAAACTGACGTCTGAGCTTGGATTCCTTGATCCTTGATCTCAGCCTGGATGCGAAACAACCATAACTATATATACGTCTTTACATCGATTCTACTAATATTATGAATATGAATGTTTGTATGCATGGATGTTTGTTACTCAATCACGCAAAAACGTCTGAACGGATTCGGATGAAATTTGGCACACGGATAAGTAGTTAATAACCTGGATTAAGACAAAGGATACTTTTTAATTAGAACGGCCCTGTGGGATAATTTCTGATCTCCACGCGGGCAAAAGCTAGTAATGAATAATACATATTACGCACCTCTTATTAATAGATACCATTGTTGGTACAACATTTAATCGCGTGCCTGCAGATATATCATATTACATGATTGGATAACATCTCGAAAACAAAACGCTTGCAGACAGAAGCAATCGGAGTGTGAATAAAACGAATATTATGTTCAAACAGAAATAATAAGGTTATTGTATTAACAGTGATGAGAATTACATAACATTTGATATAAGTCGAATGTAGTATTCGAGAGAAATCTGTAGCGGCATTCATAACGCCACATGCGAACTGCGCATCATACTGACGTCACGCAAAATCCTGCATCGCGCAAGCAGAGTTTACCGTGCAACTAGCATATATTCAACGTCCCGACATCAATCGTCGGGCAGTTGCCCACCAGAAACGACACCCGTAAGTAAAAACGGACAGTAGTCTCGTATATAGGTAGTATAATACACGGGAAATTGAGGCAGACATATCCTTTGACTTCATATTCAAAGCTACGAGTATATTCTGAAGTGCACTCGAGCCTGCCTTTAATAAAACTTGGGAGGGTAGTTATGCAACCTGCCAACTGACGTCATACTTGTGACGTAATAACTGGAATATCACGTAGGAGTTCAAGTTCTTTTGAAAGTAATTTGTTTATGAAAATTACATATTTTGCGAGTCTTGCCTTCTAAGAGTTTTTGTAAGAACGATGTCGGAATATTTTTTTGAATGACAGAAGTAAGTATTAAAATATCGAAAGTTATATACACATTGTATTAGGGCTCCCGACGGACAGGCGCGACGCGACCCCAGTAAAACAATTTCTATGATTTTTTCCTAGAAATTGTTCTACTAAAGTCGCGTCTGACTGTCGGATCGCACCGTTCTGCGGAAGCCTTTACTGTAATGGGCGTTTTTATAATGTCTAATGTGACGATATTATCGTGGACGTCCACGGCATCACGATAACGCAGGGAAGTAAAATGTATGGAAATACACTTGCGTGCAATAAAACTGACCCACCCCATGCTCTTCGATTTGAAACAATATAATTCAAGAAGTTTTACTAACAATAACCTAATATATTGTATATTAAAACCTTTCTGAAAGTATGTAGATTACATTAGTGAAAGAATTATCAAAACAGATTCATTCGTTTTTGAGAAAATCTCGAACTTATAAATATGGGGTTGAATAAAGAAGCTCCATTTTTTTTGAAGCCCGTTAAAAAAATCAAGTTCAATTTTGATTAAACAAACAGAAATACACAAAATTTAAAGTTTGTTAATTTCATTGACAAAAAAAGTCACACACTTTTTCCGAGCAAAAGTGAGTAATGGGGACATCTGAAGAATCGAGTCGATCTTATCAAGAATATTGCTTTGAACAAAATATAGTGTATGTTCAAATAAACTGTACCTTACCTACCTTCACATAGTATAAAATAATAAATTATATTCATTACGATTTTTGTGATATCGTGTCTCAAATGGAGAGCATGGGGTGGGCCAATTTTTTTGCACGCAAGTGTATATATGAAGACGCTTTTAAATTTCCGTTCACGATAACGTTAAGTATAACGTGCACAGATGTACTAATAATAAAGCTGAAGAGTGTGTTTGTTTTAACACACTTAATCTGAGGAACTATCGGTCCGATTTGAAAAAATATTTTTGCATTTGGTAGCCCAATTCTTGAGGAAGTTAGGCTATTTAACATAGCTCCTAAGGGTCCTAACCCTTAGGAGCCAAGCAAATAGAAAACAAAGTCAGAAAGAACGATAAGCGAAAACGAAGTAACAGCACGGGCAGGCGATGCGATGCGACGGGGTCGGTCGGGGGAACCAGAAGTCGCGGGCAGACGCTAGTATTTCCATATATTTTATGGGATTGGACGTCCACGCCACGAATGTGTGCTGTTATAAATCCTAACTTGACCATATGGTCAAGTTAGGAATAATAAAAGCACACATTCTGCGTTGAAAGCATGGTTTTGGAATCCATACTAATATTATAAATGCGAAAGTGTGTCTGTCTGTCTATTACCTCTTCACGCTTAAGCCGCTGAACCGATTTAGATGAAATTTGGTATAGAGATAGTTTGAGTCCCGAGAAAGGCCATAGAATAGTTTTTATCTCGATATTCCCTCGGGAAACTTATGCGGGTGAAACCGCGGGGCGCTGCTAGTTAGATATAGTTTTGTACCTGACAGAAAAAAAAAGTAGGTGCCTACCTACTTTCGCAAAAGAATATCAAAAACGTTGCAGACAGTGTTAATAAAATGTCAACTTTTCCATTGGAAAATAATCTTATTACTTAAAATGCCATCCAAAAGGAACTGTATAAAAAGAAAAAAACAAAGTCACCGAGTTTTCTTTTAAGCTAACTAAAGAACATTAATTATTAAGTAAGTATCGTGCTTCCAAGGTTTGTCTTTGAATTCTTTACGATTTCAGTACCTACGAGTATCTACCTGCCTACTGATTTCCCAAATGTATTTTCTTTTGGTGAAAAAACTTAACCTTTCTAATCACTGTGAATGAAGAGTCTGCGTACCTTCTTAGTATTAGGGTTGTCTTTATCGGATTAGGTACCTACTACAGTCTGACCTCTGTGTCCTATGTACAGTCAACAAAAGAGATAAGTATGCAGGATCGTCGGATATAGTTGAAGTTTAGTAAGAAAATTTAATTTGATAAATGAGCTGTTTGTTTTCTATTCATAAAATTAAATTTTATTCGAGAACATCCATCGGTTTCTTGCTAAACTTCAACTATACGAGTATACTATATCCGACGATCCTGCATAATTATCTCTTTTGTTGACTGTACCTATCTATATAAATACATAATTATGTGATTGGCTTTCGCTCTCATCTGCCGAGCCTTTTTCCCAACTATGTAGGGGTCGGCTTCCAGTCTAACCGGATGCAGCTGAATACCAGTATTTTCAGTATTTTACATGGAGCGACTGCCTATGTGACCTCCACAACGTAGTTACTGGGTAATACGATAACCTTTGGTAAGACTGGTTGTCAGACTTTCGGGCTACTGACGACCTGTAACGACTGTCAGAGATCCACGAATGACAGCCGGGACCAACGGCTTAACGTGCTTTCCGAGGCACGGAGGGGTCTTAGTTTGTGAAGATGGTCACCCTTCCACGGACCATCCGCGGCAAGCGTAGCTTAACCTAGTTGATCGACCCGTGCGGCTGTTATTACTTAGCCACAAGAAGGACAAAATAATGACCATATTGGTTGGGCTGTATGGTCGTTGTTGGTATGTTCTTCAGAAAGGTCAGCCGCCCTAGTGGGGACGCGCCTTTATGTTAAGTAACCTAAATAAATGAACTTATAAAAAAGTTATTTCCCTGTAAGTATTACGAACATATGATTGGTTACGCTTAAAACGAAAATTCCGAAAACCTCAAGATCGCATACCTACGAAATTAAACAAAGAAAAAAAAATATCACTCGCTTGCCAGCCCTATTCTTAAAACGGCCATAAAACAAGCCCCTTATATTGGAACAGAGTAATAAATCTCATTTCTATGACGAATGGCATTAAAGGAATTTCGGTAACCCAATAATTGGATGCCTGATGGCTTATGATTACACCCGGAGGGTTTTAGGGAAATTAAATAGATCATCAGGTATAAGGGTTTCGATTACCAATTGGATACACTTCCTATTTTATGGATCCTCAATAAGGTAATGCTTAGACCGTGCTTGACATAAATGAAGGTTTGAAAGCTGGAAAGGCCTCCATAGAACTTGCATACACAAAATAGACTAAGTATTAGGTACGTTTTTGTTAAGACTTTTCGACTTGAGAAGATTAAAAAAAAAATAGAATGTCTATAGGTATAGCATAGTAGGCATATAGGTAAATAGTAATTAAGTCAAAACTGTACATTCGATATTTAAAAAAAAGTGATTGCTACGAGGTGTGAGAACGAGTCTAATGCCGAAATATAGTTTTTAGAGGTTTTGTCCGTTTGTCTGGATGTATGTTCCGGATTGGCGAAAAAACGGATTTGCATGAAATTTGGCACATAGTTTTTAACCTGAATTAACATAATTATAGGGAACTTTTAATCCCGGTAAAACGCTCCCATGGGATGTTTTCCGAAATCCAAGCGTTTTATCAGGTTTTTCTACTTTCGAAACGGTGTAGGACGTTGACGTCGTTGTTAGGACGTGTGATGAATCTTCTACGTTCAGATGTGTTTAGAAACAAATCATAGTTATTTATTTTTGTTAAGTAATTGTTTTATTTTCGAAATTCATATTATCACAAACGCTTTTTTTGAGAAGACTAAATATGTAAAACGGTAAGTTTATTAACTCCTTTCTTCATATATCTGTGACTCTACCGCGTGATAATTTAATCTTTTAACAATTAAGTGACCTTTGCACAATTGCACAACAATAACAAAGATTGTGGAAATCCCGGTGACTCACTAATTAAAACACAAGTAAGCTTGTCACTGCATCACTTAAAAATATCACATTTGACGGGATAATTGTGCAAAATAAACTGATTCACCAATTATAAGTCTTTGATTCAATTAGGACCCATTTCTGGACCTCAAATTGGTACTTAACATTTTTTGGGTGCGAGTGGGTTTAAGTTAAACGATTTATATTGGTAGTGATTAACTGAAATTGGCTGTTTTGGCGTCTTTGTTAAGAGAATGCTTGTACAGTCGCCAGCACATCAAGCTACCCGAAACTGTAAAATTTTCCCAATCAACTTTGAACCTTATGCTTTAGCGATAAAGTTGAAAATATATTAAAGAAATTTGACAGATTGTAGTAACTTGATGTGCTGGCGTCTGTACTTATAAGGAAAGGAATATTCTGGTGTAATTTTAAGATGTTGGGTGTAGCGCAATGTTAAGTGTGGTAGTTTTTCCTTGAGTAACTTTTATAAGCCTTATAAAAGCATATTAAGCCTAATGAGCCTATAAGTGTCGTTTTCATGGTTTTCGGGGGTGCTGAAGCCAAATAGTGAGGTCAAAATGAAAATGAAAAAATCAATTAATTGAATCAAATTTATTTTAATAGATTTATTTCACGGACGATATGACGAACCCTATTGAAAATGGCTCTTTTATTTAAAATGGTTTTATTATAAATAATTTAAAAAAAAAGTAAGAGGCAGATGTATTTAAAATCTACTCTTGTTTTTTTTTTATCGATCAAAATTAATGAGCATTATGAGTCGTGCACTTTTGGATTTTCCAATTTTTTTTCTTCATAAATTCTTTGATCAGAAATGATATGCAGTAGCATTTATCGTGGACATACAATTAAGATTTAGTTTATACTACTTAAATGGATATTGAAACTCGAAAAAGTAAACTTAAGGAGCCCTGAAGACCGTATTTGAAAAACTATTTTGAATTCTACGACGACTTGCATTTATAAATACACTCTTCAGCAAAGTTTATCTTGGCCAAATCAAAGTTAAGATATTTTATACTCGTACATGGCTGTTTGGTTAGATAATCAGCCTCGACCATGAAGCTTATAGATAAAAGTGGAGGCAACACTCTGAATACCTATCTGAAGACGACTGTGGTCGGACACTCTCTTTCTAAATACACACATAAGAACGAGACAGTGATATGTGCTTTCTTTGTCATATGTATGTATTTAGAAAGAGAGCGGCAGCCCACAGTCGGTTTCACTTAGGTATTAAGAGTGTTGTCTCCATTTTTACCTATAAGCTTCTTGGCCTCGAACAGGCGCTCTCATTTTTATTTATTCTCCAAGTGACCATTCGTCGCATTGACATTATGAACCCTGAAGACGCAGTGACTGCAGTCGTAAGGGCTGTGGTAGAGAAATCCAGGTAACGCTTCCCACCAGGCAGAATCGGAAGATTCTTTCTTTTCAATGAAGGAGTGGTAATTACACCTTTACTAAGCGACACATTATTTTTTTTTGGACATCCAAGTCAACGAAGTCGCGGGCACAGCTAGGATAACATATTAACTGTTATTTAACTTGCAATATAGTTAATGCCTTCGTAAAAGTATTATAACAAGTCAGAGGGACTGAAAGGTCAGGGTGCGCCGGACGTATGTAAGTATATTTACTTAAGAAAAAGAAAAAAGAACGATTTAAATAAAATAAAAAATAAATAAAAGAAAAATCGAATTGCCAAAGAGACACCTGTGCGAGGCCATAAAGGCTCTATCTCACGCCGCGATATTAAAAAAAAACCGGTCAAGAGCGAGTCGGACTCGCGCACCGAGGGTTCCGTATTGTGAAATGTTTTTAAATTTTCATCGGCGATTACAATATATTTTTATTTCTTTGTTATTTGCTAAATAGTTGGGCAAACGTAATTTAAAACTATTCCAAATTTCAAGTTGATAGCATTAGTAGTTCTTGAGCTGATATCCAGCTGTGACAGACGGACAGACAGACAGACCGAGTCGCACCATAAGGGTTCCTTTTTACCATTTTGTACGGAACCCTAAAAACACTCCTTCAGTTCATTCTAATGCCTTAGATCATTATCAATCATTTCAGGAAACAACGGGCATTATACGCTCATATGAATCAGGTGAGTCACAGTACGTGACTGTACTTCGTTTAAAACAGCTAATCTGTGATGCGTGCGACAGTATCCTTGTGTACATTCGCGCACGAAATCAATTTAGCATGGAATTCTCAAAATTACGATAAATTTGGACGCTTTTATGGAATACAAATTTTATCCTTTTTTTTTCGTTTAGTTGTTTTTAATTCACTTTGATGACAGATCGTGCGTAGTAAAGTAATCGAAAATAATGCATTAAGAATGACAATAAGTACCACATGAGTACCTATAGTTTCGTTTGATTGGATAACTAGGGAATATTTTATGTTGTTTATGTGACTTTGGACGTTTGAATCAAGATATTCAATGTTTTATCACATGACGCACGTTGAATATTCAGCGTGATTCCTAGTAAACGAGTGATCACAGGATTCCTTTGCGTAAGACAAAAACTTTATAAGTGTATTTTTATCATTGAGGACTGCGAAGACATTTCTTGCGAGACATAGCGAAAAAAATAGCTCTTCGCAAATGTTTATGAGACTTCTTCCAACGTTTTTCTTCAACACTGAATCTTACAGTTTAAGTGTAGAGTGGACCTTATACTTGTAGCGTATATGGTAGACTCGTCATTCTCTTGTCCTTATCCCAATTTATTTGCAGTAGGCGCAATATGCCTTTTTCTTCCTTTACATAATAATCAGGCTATAATGTTCCCACTGCTGGGACACAGGCCTCCTCTCAGTGAGAGGGAGTGGGCCGTAATCCACCACGCGGGCCTAGTGCGGGTTGGCAGATGTCACATGTCTTCGAATTTTTGGTTCTAGGACATGCCGGTTGCGGTTTCCTCGAGATGTTTTCCTTCACCGTTTTGAGAGCAGTGGTGATTAAATAATTTACACAAAGTAAAGCGCCTGTCTGGATTTGAACCTACGACCTTACAACTCGTAAGTCACGGCCGTTACCACTTGGCCACCACTGCTCTCTTTCTTCCTTTAATCTCTATCGGTAGTCACTCCCTTTTTAGCCATGTCACACAGTCTATCCATAGTTTCTTTGGTCTTCCCCTATTCTTATAGCCATATTCCACATGTCAAACAATTCTCTTCGTTTCACAAACTAAGCCGACACCTTTTTTTTTGTTATTTACCGAATACTTCTGTATTTGAATGTACCGGGGCTAACTAAGCTAGGACTTCAACGCAGGAGTGGTTAACCATTTGTAACATTACCCCAACCCCAGGGGAAGCCTGTGTGGCTTAAAACGAACCCCTGATAAAAATGTGCATATTAATCAGCAGTATTTTTTTTTAATTAGGAAAATTCCATGGTAATTCTTCATTGATAAGATAACGGTGTCCGGGGGAAATGTTAGCATTTTTCATTTTAATGATCTTCGAAATAAGAAAGAAAAAAAAATCTACTGTTCTTTTAATGATCTTTGCGTTTCGTAACAAGGCGAGTGCCTAAATAATTAAATCATCTGTAACAATATTTATTTAAAACGAACGAAAATCATCTTTATTATGATTGTACGTACGGCTACAAATCAAGCTATACATAACCATAAGCTGACTTCTGATTGTACGAAAAACCTATACAATGCGAGGTCAACTAAAATGTTGTTGACTGAAATTTAATTTGATAAATAATTTTTTTGTTTTCTATTAACAACATTAAATTTTATTCGAGAACATCCATCGGTTTCTTACTAAATTTCAACTATATCCGACGATCCTGCATACTTATCTCTTTTGTTGACTGTACAAGATTACAATTATTATTAATAACACAAATTTATTGATACGCAAATAAAAAAACCCAACATCATCAGTTATCATCCCGATGACAAAGTCCTACAAAATGTTAATTAAAGACATCTTGAAAGACCAAATTTTCACAGTCACACACTCACACCCGATGCGGTAAACAAAACAATTTACGATACGAATAATCATATCAAAAGACACCATCACAAGTCAAAACAATAGGCATAATACGCGAGAAAACAAAGCTTACATTTATGTAATTAATACAGATATTCCATATAAATGCTCCTTTTAGAAACAAAGGTAAAGAGGGAAACAATTGTTCATCCGTATACAAAGGACAATGGTCCTTATGGTAGTAGGTATACTGTGGTAGACTATTTGGTTGTAGTATGTGGAAACATCAATTGTTTTTGTTGGTGATATAATTATTGTCAACGGACACTTAAGGCCACCCCTGACCCTGCCTGAAGTAGGTGGTCCTGACATGTCATGAATTATAAAGAAAGAAACAATAAAAGCGATATCTCATGAAAAGGTAAGTAGGTAAAAAAAGTAAGAATAAATAAACCAAAATTTATTTATTTAATACTTTAAGCACATAAATGTACAGAGGCGGACTTAATGCCATAGGCATTTTCTACCAGTTAACCTTTGGGACCTTTCAAAATTTATTATTTATAAACAATAAGATTAGATACGTATAATCTATCTCTGTAAATACGTAAGAAGGGTATGAGTATCATTCTCAAGAACATTTTCAAGAAAGGTTTTCGTAATATTACTAGAGTATTTTTATCAGGATATTTCCAGATGGAAATGAATGTCAGATCAACAGACAGAATACTTATAGCCTGGAATGAGATGGGAACATGATATTCCTACAGGGCGTAGAGGTGCAAATGTATACTAATATTATAAAGAGTTACTTAACATAGTCTCAATATTTTTGCAGATTACCTACATCAAAAAAAAATATTTAAAAAATACCTTAATTATCTTTTAGCATAGTTTATTTTACTAACACTAACAATTATTGTACCTATGTCTAACTTTAAAACTATCCGTTCCGATACTCGTTCCAATGAACATTTTACATATGTATGCAACCAATGTTTCTCATCCCAAGTGAATAATTGTATTCTGTTTATGAGAAATAAATGTCTTAAACCATAACTTTTTTGAGTTTGTATGTAGGGGGGTAATCTTCGGAACTACAAATCCGAATCCGAAAATTATTTTACTAATGGGAAGCTACAGTATTGCCGAGTGTCATAGCTATATCATAATCTGCCTAGCCTTTTGCCAACTATGTTGGGGTCGGCTTCCAGTCCAACCGGATGCAGCTGGATACCAATATTATACATGTGGCGACTGCCTATCTGACCTCCACAACCCAGTTACTGGGTAATACGATACCACTTGGTAAAACTGGTTGTCCGACTTTCGGGCTTCTGACGACCCGTAACGACTATCAAAGATCCACGAACGCCAGCCGGGACCAAGGCACGAGTGTCATAGCTATATATTTTATGTTAAAACAAAAAACTTCACGTGGACGAAGTCGCAGCAAGCTGAAGTGGCAGTGGGCTGGCCATGTTTGTCGTTGGACAGATTGTCAGTGGAGTAGATGACTCCTGGAGTGTAGACTGCGTATCGGCAAGCGAAGTGTGGGACGCCCCCCAGCTAGATTGACCAACGACCTTACCAGACTGGATGCGGAAAGCGGAGGACAGGGTGTTGTGGCGTAGCCTGAGAGCTATGCTATGTCCAGCAGTGGACTGCGATAGGCTAAGTTGATTGAAGTCGCGTGCAGAAGCTAGTATTCAATAAAAAAAGATATTTCGAAACTCAACCCATCTGCGGGTTGAAGTTTGTATACGAACAACGTAACATGTTAAAGCTGGCTATAAATACATTTGAAACAAATATCTAGCGTAAATTCAACTAAGAATAGTGCATCTGTATGCAAATTCATGTTTGCGGTTTAGAAAACGCATTATCGCAACAAAATATAGTGTAGGAAAAGTATTCAATGCAAAGAACTTGGCTCGTTACATGTGGCCATGAAAGATTCATCACACGATGGGTACGGAATTGTTTCAAAGAATTTAATCATGACTAGTTGTGCCCGCGACTTGGTTGCGGCTTGGACCCGAAAACCAATTTGATTTTGGTTTTGATTTTTTTGCGTGGAACCCTAATTAAAAAAAATGTAAGTTACCCCTTATAACATTAGCTTATAGCATTAGCCTCAACCAGCGAAAGTCCCGTTAAAATCAGTCCACCAGTTTCGGAGATTAGCCGGAACAAACAGACAGACAGACAACAAATTTAAATTTATTTATTTGTTAAAGTACCGTGTATCCTTTATATGCATTTGGTAAAAAGCTGTTATTTTGACAATAAAAACAGACACTTCCCATTTTATTTATTTGCATAAGGTATAGACAGATATAGAAAATGGTTTGACATACTTACTACAGATACTTAGGTAGGTACATTTGTAGGTACTTCGGGAAAAAATTAAAAACAGTAAAGATGATAGCCGAAACTTACACGTTTTGTAATATTTTACCCAGAGGCATGGAGGGGATCAGAAAGCACATTAAGCCGTTGGTCCCGGCTGTCATTCGTGGATCTTTGGCAGTCGTTACGGGTCGTTGGATACCCGAAAGTCTGACAAACAGTCTTACTAAGGGGTATCGTATTACCCAGTAACTTGTAGTTATAGAGATCAGATAGGCAGTCGCTCCATGTAAAATACTGGTATTCAGCTACATTCGGTTAGAATGGAAGCCAACCCCATCATAGTTGTGAAAAGTCTTGGCAGATCACCATCTCATCATCTGCATAATCATCACAATGATTATCTATACCTAACATTCGTGTGCATACAGTCATGTGTCGACGATAGAGGCAACTGCACCCGTCGACGCATGTCGGCGACAGCCGTCAATGTCGTTGTGTCGGCGGCAGTCGACGACGCGTCAGCATGTAACACGCGTCGACGCGACGGTTTCAATTGGCTTTGTCGTCGACGCGTGTCGGTGTGTATGCAAACTTAAGGATGCTTTCATGACTAAAAATACAACCTAACTAACTAGCCTGTATTGTCCCGCTGAAGGGCAAAGGCCTCCCTCTCCCTTTTCCATACAATTCTGTCTTTTGCGAGTGTCGGTCAGTTCTTACGTTAGGAGTCAAACTCGTTCCGCCATCTTCGTCTCGGCCTATCGCGATGGCTAAAAATACTAACCACACAATAAGCTGTTTCATTTACCTTCTTGACGAACTTCTTACCTTTGGTTTAATTTAAACTTTTACAAGTTTGGTTCTAAATTAAGAGATATTTGAAAAGTTCTTAGTTGTTTGTTTACATTAAGTCTTTCGCTTTCATTAAAATAGATTTCGGAGAAGTATTATGTTAGACTTATTTTAATTACTTATATGAACTCATGCCTTCTTCCCAAGTGGATGAGCAGAAGCTAAAGAACGCCAACTATGTATACGATTCTTACAGACTCCTTTTGCTTCGTTTACGTTCATACATCGGTCTTACACGCACGCCGGCTGCAATACCTACTACACACCTGACTTTACTGAAAAACCTATCCAATAAGGACACTATTATGTCCATCAAGGACGACCCCTTCCGGCGTCTCCACTTACATCTGCCTTGTGAAAATACGTAAACGTTATAATAAATTTTCAATTTAGAAAACCCAGCCATATTAATCAGTGCTAATTAGAAACGAAAACGTTTATATTTACGTTTTAAACCTTTATCAGTTACTAATTACCAAATTAATATTTTAAACATCAAAACCAATTTTCAAACTCGTGATATCAATCTCAATTTCTACAGGTACTTAATAAGTTTCGCATTAATTATTGAAATCCAACCGCAAATCTGATTTCCAGGGGTAAATAACGTTAACTGACTACAAACCGGTTTAAAAGCTTTAACGTAACGTAAACGTTCACGTTCAATTTTGAGTTAAGGGTCATTATATCGTCTTCGACCGTGACCACTTAAAATGCAAAGGATACTTAGTACTCACTCCGAGAGGTATTTTCTAGTTTAAAAAATTGATAAAAATATCTATATGGTACCTACTCGTATTTGCAAATATTACGTGAGGGTCTTTTGAATACATACTGTTGTAGGTATTTAATATTCTAATCACACATGTTACGTCCTATAATTTATAGAAAATTTTAAAAATGGTAAAAAGACGGATTAGACATTTTTGTCCCACAAAGCAATGTCAGTTAGTGGAACACAGAGACGTCAACATTGTGAACATTCCACTTTGTCCTACTGATGGGACAGCTTGGTGAGGCAAGGTAAAAAGACAGCACATCAAAAAAAATCTTTGATATTGTATACATACTTACTACTTTTGCACGTGTATCGGCAAGCGTAGTGTGGGACGCCCCCCAGATACCTACATAGATCGACTGACGACCTTAAGAAGGTGACTGGGCTGGGACTGACTGGATGCGGAAGGCAGAGGACAGCCGTTCTGGCGTAGCCTGGGTGAGGCCTATGTCCAGCAGTGGTCTGCGATAGACTGAGTTAATAGACTAATTTTGTTTGGAATTTAATCGAAGGTCATACGCTGGAACGACCTAAGTATATAAATCGAATGAAAATAAACATATTTTTTGCCATGATTTATCTGGTTACAAAACTCTAATTTGCAGCAGCCCTTAAGGAATTCATACCTATTAGATTAGCGAGTCATCTCACGTTTGGTCGGTCGGAGTGCGGAGATGGAAGCCGTCACGGTTCGGTAGTCAGGACGTTGACACGTCTATCGAAAACCGCAAACCATTGTTTCTACAGAAAAACGTTTCTAGTTTGCGTTTTGGTTTCGTGTAACGTTGCGGTAATTGTTATGGGTTTTTGTGCGAGTTTTTATATTAATCGTTATATATTTTTAATCTTTTTGTTTTTGAACACAAATAAATGAGACATTTCGAATTTGCATTGTATAAATCTACAAATATCATAATATGTAGGTACAGTCCTACCAAGGGGTACCTACCTTGTTACCCCCTTGGTCCCGACAGTCATTCGTAAATCTTTAACAGTCGTCACGGGTAGTGAGAAAACCAAAAATCTGACAAATAGACTAACCAAGAGTTATCGTGTTACCTAGTAACTGAGCTGTGGAGGTTAGATAGGCAGTCGCTCCATGTAAAATACTGGTATTCAGCTGCATCTGGTAAGACTGGAAGCCGATCCCAACATAATTGGGAGAAAAGCTAAGTAGAAGAAGAAGCCAAGATACATACGAACTGTCTAGTTTGAGGCTCTCTGGCAAAAATATATTGTAACCTAGCTGTACTTAGGTAATATTTGAAGTAACCGATTTAAAATTTTCCATCGAAACATTAGTTGATAAACAGATTTATTCCGTTCTGATCCCCTGAACCCCCCCTCCCCTCCTCGATCCCCTGCTAGTTCGTCTTCTGTTTTAAACTTTTTCTTATCCACTTTATGCTAGGTCACTCTTTTTGACAGATAACAATCCAGTTATCTTTTTTTAAATAAGACATTTCGAAAATGTTCTTTGCTAACTTTTTAGACCTTTGTATCCTGCTTATGCGTACGAAGTTTCATTAAAATCGGTTCATTAATTTCCAAAAAACAAGGGCTTGAAAGTTTGTATGAAATGCCGTACGTCGTAAACGCTCTTAAGCTATCCATGTCGTCTCGACTAGCGATTATTAACCTCTGAACCTGTTTACTGTATTACCTGGACAATAAATATGTTCTATCCTATTAAAAAATATCTACGCAAAAGGAACATTTGTGTCGTATCACCGTTTTTACAAAGATGAGGAAACCAAACTATTACTACGTGAGCACTTCAGGCATTATACTCGACGCCGCGCACCGATTCAACTCCAATTCCTAAGAACTAATCTTTTATTTGCGTGCAGATATTATGAAGATAAATGACGATCACAAGCCGTTTGCTTTCTTTTAACCGCGACATTACGATGCCACAAACGCTTGAAAATCGTTCAATAAGTATACCGTTAAACATAAAATGGAAATCAGAGTAAAACGTTTTCCCTGCCGCATGCAACCGCCATACAGTTACGTAAGACAAAATATCAGTGATACAGCAAGTTAAGTAGGTACCTTAGTACTTAACATATTGAGTAAAGTTGTGGTAACGCAAGCGTAATGACAGCTATTGCTGACGAAGTACTGGATAGTCTAGTTACCTAGAAGATGGCCTACGTTTTGAGTTGAGGTGCATGATTAAGTATATTTGTTTTTTACGCTTACACGCTAAAAAACTGAACGCAAGGGTAGACCATGACTTGGATTAGGACATAGGATACAGTTTATCCCGACGTTCCCACGGGACTTATGCGGGTGAAACCGCGGGGCGCAGCTTAAATTGATAAACAAGAACATGTAGATTTTTAATAGACGTTCTCTAAATGGAGTACCTAATGTTTGTTTAATGAAAATATGTATCTGTTCCTTGTTCGGGAAAGTCTTTGGTCTTAGGAATCCTTGACAACAAGCCTTAGCTCTTTTACAGAATCAGAAAAGATGGAAGTCAAAAGCAGGCGACTAGGGATTACAGCAATGACTTCGGTAAATTTGTCAATTCTAAATGCTCCTTTTTTACTATTTGATTCCCTGTGTGTCCTAAATAAAATCTTTTTCATTCTGTCTTTCTTTCAATGACGATAGTGATAAATGGAACATCCTCACTCTGATTTCCATCAACTTGTAAAACTAATAGTAATAAATCGAACATATATGCCTGAAAACATATTACTAAAACAAATATGCATGGCCAAGTTAGACTGAAACTAATTTGAGTTTGGGCCAGTTTCCAATATTACTTCTGAACTCGTTTCTAAGCTAAAACTAATATATACAACTTTTACTGGTTTTAAAACAGAACGCATATACATATATATGAATATAGCTTAAATACTCGAAATACAAAGTTTGTAAAAACTATTAATATTGATAAACAACTTCACTTAAAGTTAAAGTTAATCTATCTGATCGAGTCTATAGTAATAATAAAGCTGAATGTTTGTTTGTTTGAATGTGCTAATCTCTGGAACTACCAGTCAGATTTAAAAAAAAAACTGTTTGCATTTGATAGCCCAATTATAGAGGAAGGCTACTTAACATCACATTAGGATTGATGAATTGGGATTTATATGGTGTACATAGTAAAGAGTATTCTATTCTATTCTAGGACCTTTAGGAGCTAACCACAAACAAAAAAAAAGTCAGAAAGTACGCTGAGCGAAAACCAAGTAGGTACCTAAGAGTGCGATGCGATGCGATGCGATGGGGTGGGTTAGGGAAACGAAGAAATTTCACGCAGACGAAGTCGTAGGCACAAGCTATTAGGTATGATATAAAATTTTAAAAATCTTAGTAGTTTTTAAAAGATTAGGTAGTATACTTACTTAGGTACTCGTAAACTTTTCAGACGCATAAATAAATTACGCACAGCATAATTAATCAAACTAAGGTCGTGTATACCTACAAAGTTCAAAACATAGCTTCAAGAAAATGAAATATGTGCTAATTAATAAAGATTACATATTCCCAACAAGTAAAGCAAAGAAAATTGATATCTACTGAACTTGGTCGTGTAAAATTGAAGAACATAAAATTACTTTGAGATTGTTTCAGAGGATTTTAATTAGAAGTATATATATCGATTAGCGCCTGACAGGAAAGATTATTGATTTATTGTTGATTAAAATGGAAATTACATTTGGCACCTCAAAACTCAAAGCATTTATTTCAAATAAACCAATTACAGGCACCTTTGAAGTGCCAAGGGGTCTGTGAGTCCGAAAGATGAAGCTAAGTAGGTACCCATTCCAAAGCGTATTAGGTTCCTATGGAGAAGAGAAACTTGAATCCACGTTTTCAAATAATTAGATTTCACCGATGTTGCCGTTTTTGTACCATACATAAATGTACAGACGCCAGCACACCAAGGTACTACAATCTGTGAAATTTATTTAATAGATTTTCAACTTTATCTCTAAAGCATAAGGCTCAAAGTTGATTGGGAAAATTTTACAGTTTCGGGTAGCTTGATGTAAAACCTTATCAAGTGAAATCTCCATCGCATAATAAAAGTATATTACAAATAATTAATTTCCGAGCACAAAATGTCACAATCTTAAGTCGTCATCAAATTCTTCCGATTTAATTAATTCACACGCTCCCGCAATATAATTTCCATGTTTTACAAACACGACCAACCCGTACCGTGGGAAAGAGGGAACAGCTGTTAATAATCTTGATAAAACTTACCAAAACTTGCGCGTTGCCATTCCTGTCATCCACCCAAGCGACCACCAAATCTGCTCCTCTCATGTTCCTTGCAGAATTGAAACCCAAACCGACGTAGCCACGAGTTTTCGCCTCCAACCTGAACGTTATACTCGAGTCGGTATTCACCCACCGGAGGATCACATCACCATTCTGGTCTAGCCTCTCCGAATGAGCCCATGTCAAACTCGATTCATACGATTTTGAATCGAATATCTCTCTCCGATGCCGCACTCGATATTGGTCAATTATTCGACTTGTCTTTTCTGTTTTCGATTGGGCTTGTAGCTGTCCTAAAGCTTGTGAGTGTGAGGGGTTTGCTGGTAGCTCATTAGGCTGTGCGTGCGGCTTAAACCTTGGCAGCTTAGCATCACAGAGTAAAATAGCGCTTAAAGCTACGAATATTTGGAGATGCATTTTTGTTTCAATGTCGTTGGTTCATCACTTTGTAAAATCTGAAACAAAAAGATAACAATGACATTACTACTACATTCAATAACACAGACAATGCAGTTAAATAAAAAAAAAACAGAGAGCAATATATAACGAAACAGAAAAAAAAACAAAGATGTCGTAACAAGGATGCGGCCAATAAACAGGTACGATTTCCGGTGTAACAACCACTACCACTGACGTAACAAAAACAAGCCCAGATAACGATGTGGACGTCATAACTCGTTCCGGTGTTTCGGAAACTCGTCGAGAACAAATAGTAGTGGTATTCACCTTATTACCATATCCACTAGTCACAGTTTGGCGCCGCGGAATAACGGTCCCATAAAATCGGTTTATTAATAAAAAAAAATTGCCCTATTCGGTGCTATCCACAAACACCTAGATTATTAGATTTTGTGTCGATTTTTTTCCAGGTCTCGATCTAGATTTGATCGATACCAAAAATAGGTACTTAGTTTTTCAGTAATCGATTTTACGGTTTAAGTAATTTGGAAGCACGATCGGTAGGCTTAGTGAAGCGTCTACTTGTGTTAATGAAGGTAATTCGATTTATAGCCGGAGTTGCATTTCGTGTTAATGAAGGATAAAAGTTTGAAGAAAGTCCGGAGTTGGGCAAGTGTTTGTTCTTGGATTAAAACTTCGACCCAAAAATGTGCGTAGGTTGCTGTTACATAAGCAGATACAAATTCGATATAGCTTCTGTCTTGTGCGACTTTAGAAATGATATAATTAATAATTAGACTTAATTATTATACTCAAATACATCTTTGAAAAAATGAATTAAGTAAGTAGTCCATTAAAAATGCCGATAGAAAAGTTTAGTGCCAAAGAATTGTGCACGTGTCTAATGAAATGTAATTAAGTAGACGATTTAGTTTTAAGCGGTCGTAGAACTCAGGACCAAAGAAACCAAGCAATGTGGGAGTAGTGTTTAGATTTAGATATTAGCAAATGTTTAAGACGAGAGCTTAGGACTTAATTTAAGAGCTAACACAGTCTTAAAATAATTATTATACGAGTATACATATAAAAAAAGGCAGAAGAAACAAACACAGGGCATCAACAAATTCGTCGCTGTCAACAGGAAAACTGCCCAAAAGGCTGGCAGCATTGCCACGTTGAATGGCAATGCTGATTCAACGCTGATTCTCTAGCCATATAGGCCAGCCCTCTAGTCAAGTGAGAAGTCGACCAACCGCTTGGCGATGTCTCGAAAAACAAGGAATTAAGATGTCTTCACTGTTGGCAGATTTCTTCAAGAGCTAGAAACTTCCAGGCTTGTTTCTACTTGAAACAAAAGCACAGTTTTCTCATACGAGCGTTACACCTACCAACACACTAACAAAAACAGATTATTCTACTGCAAAAGACAAAAACGAAAGATCTAATAGAACAATAAATAAAAGATAACGAGGTCAATAACATAGGGCTTAGTAAAAAAAACAATGATAAAAACCATTTCTATGCAAATTCGTCAATTAATTAAGGAATATATTAATGAAACGGCGACATTGTAATCAGTTTAGTCATTATGCAAATAGTAGGGGCCAAGGTCAAGTATTTTAAAACCGGATTAGGTAATTCCATTTGCGTGCACACACTAACTATCAAGTTAATATGATTTGGGAGTCAAAATAGGCAAAGATCTAAATGCAACTCTCTTGATATATGCAGATATGAACAAAATGGTAAAAAGACCAATAGAAGCCCTTTTGACTCTAATTAACGATACAATCAAAATAAAAAGCTACTTCCACACAAAAAAAAATTTGGCCGCAAAAAAAATATCGTGAGAAATCCACTTGAAGCAAAAAAACTCGGATGTGCCATCTGTTACCCGAGGTGTCCCGAAACGCTTACGAGCAAATCTGTGAATAAATAATGGGAACACACAATGTTCGTATGACGTATCCCAAATTGAGATAATAAAGAGCCTTGATATAATCAGCGCAAAGTGCCTGATACTTGCCGTAGATTTTAAAAGCCTTGTTTTACAGCTCATCCGTTTAGAAACAAACACAAAACCAAAGCAGAAGACCACAATTTAAATAATAATATTACTAACAAGGTTATTTATCCTTATATATATAGAACCGCATGCATCTATTTACAAATTAATGTCATCCGCAAACTTAGCTAACGTTAATTGCAAACGTGACTGGAAGCTCCGGTACTCCTCATGAAATTCCTAATATAGGACCACCGTCACGTTGTCTCTAAAACTTCCGGATCAAAGACTTGATAATAAAAGCCGCCTGGACGAGGTCAACGTTGTTTGAGGACCGCCCATTCCTAAAGACATAATAGTTAAACACTTAAAAGTCCTAACAATGGCCAAATTATGCCAGAAACCTCCAAATTTATTTAGGTTGGCGCCTTTAGGTACTTACAAGGGACTCCTTGTTAGGCCTTTTTCGACAAGATGGAAAACACAAGAAAATTAACTAGAATTAGTAATTACTGAAAAAGAAATGATAGGGGTCGGTGATTAGAATCTCATTACAGACCGAAATGGTACTGTTGTTAGGCAAAATGTATTCAGAAAATCTTTGGTTTGAAAATCTTTTGGCTCGAAGCATTGTCCTTGTTGGGTCATGAACTTGAATAATTTTGGAAAGGTTGAAACAAAAATAATAAGAACGTTGTCAAAAACCCCAATTGAAGTAGTAATATAAAGTTTTTTAACAAAGCCTATCTATTGTCCTACGAAATGTAATAAAAAGGCTGATGCAAAAATTTCTCCATTATGAAGAGGCGACATTGAACGCATTTGAAATATTCAAACAATCTTCGGTCAACGAACTTATAGATTTAAATGTCTCGACGCCTTCGAGATTTTATCATAATACGAGTCATTGGCTTAATGTAATTATATCATATATTATTATAGAGATAATAGACTTGATCGAATCACACGATCATTATAAGTATATAAGACAGCAATAAATCGTACTAAAGGAAGCAATAACTCTAGAAATAGACATGGTCTAGTTTTTTTATAAAAATGTTCGAATCAGAACTATCAAACCTCTTACCAACATCAATCAGTTCCACAACACCAATGAAAACACGGCTATACCCCATCAAGCAAAAACTGGAATACCAGTTATAAAAATCTAATTTTCTATTTTTCTTGCCAACTATGAAACAGAACGGAAAGGCAACCAGCTACAAAAACTACCAATTGTGGTGTTCGAGCAAAACGAGATAACAGATCATTATCCACTTATTGAGAGGAAGTCAAAACCGCTTTGTCCATAGTCGTTACAAACAAATGGAGCGATATTTTCGTTGGTAATACCAGTAATACTTAAGAAACCGCAGCACAAGAAGCCAGTTTAATACTTTTATCTAATCTACTTAGATGCATCCTGTTTGGAAGGAAGAAGGAGAATCTTTGTTTGAACAAGTTCATTCACATATCGATTGGTATCGTTTATTTTAGGAATTCATTGGTCATTCTCGTATCCGAATCCTGCATTGCATATCCGGAAATTCAATTCTAATTAGATATGAACAATCTCAGGCATTTTGGTGAGAGAATTTCAATATTACAATATTGACCTCTTGAGAATTATTGGAATCTCAGTTACTGTTATTATAATATTGCATGTGAATACAGGAAATTCACCGGAACTTTTAATCGTTGAACCGGTTCTTTATAGCGCCAATGCTTTTTTGCATGTAAAATGAGCATAAAAGAATATTACAGACAGGAAAAGATAGGTAATATATTTTTATCTTCGTATTAAACGTTGTAGCTATATTAGCCATACATGTTGGTGTACCCCTATGTATATTTCGTTTGTCTGGCAATGCTTAATGGAAATGTGAGTAAAAAAGCCACGATACTTAAAATATATCCAACCAAGCGGCGCCAGTTTTTACAATAAAATCAGGTAACTTTATACCCATCAACGGAATACTGCATTGAAATCAGTGATCTCAAAATATGGGCAAAAAATCGCGATTCACACTACTCACACATTGAAGACCAGAATAAAGCTGTGGAGCTAATCCTGAGAAACTTGCCCGTTCACATAATGGAGACGATAGAAAAAAGTTCCTGTATAATGTATGAAAAGGTCTGACTTTGAAGTGCTTAGAGCATGAACCAGACCAGCTTTACGAGAAAAGAAATGACGTGCATGATGCACAGAAGTATATGAAAGAAAAAATGTTACGCTCTACGTAAAACACATACATAACAATTATGTACATACGAGTACATGAGGATTTAATAGCCATCGGCTGACACAAGCAAAACAATCCTTGCTTGTGCAATCAGAAAACGAAAAAACCATACAACTACAGCTCAGAACGCAGAAAATTAGACACTGCTAATGTTTCTCGCGCAGTTCCAGAAACTACGTCTATCCTTTATGTAGCTCATTTCATTCATACTCAAAGGTCCTTAGTTTATAACAAGCAAGAGTGTAGCGTGTGCCGGCAATGAACCATTTTGTTGCACTTCCACATGTGAGCAGGAATTTATTGTTTCAACTTGTCCTGGCAGTGTCGTGTAGATGAAAAGCCGCTGTTGAACAAAACGTGAAGTATTTTTAATAACAGCATTGTTTTGTGCTGGTATAAAGCAGGTTGTGTCTTCTGGAATTTATTTAGTTTTTCTTACATAACAGTGGGGAGACATTTTTGCTCATGTCAAAACTGGTGTTTTGTAAAAACAGATTAGTATAAAAAAGTTCCTACGGACAGCGGTGGATGTCTTCCGGCTATCATGAAATGACTATTGACATTAAATAAAATAAAAAAATGCCCCGATATTACTGACATAAGTTGTGAATTGTTCCCTCGGCGAACATTAAGACGCCCTCTGGAGTATTTCGCTGATTTATGTCATCCCGGACAGCTGCGAAATTTTATTGGGGTTGGTAAAAGTCTGAGAACTGGCAGGATAGTTTAGTTATGAGTTCCTGGGTGACAAAATGGTCACCAGCTAGTACCATCCAGTTAACATTTCTAATTTTTCAAATAATACTAAGTATTAGAAAGTCGAATTTGCATTTTAGCAACAGCCACTTTTTCCCAATCCCATTAAGGACCACGACTGTAGTAACATCTAATGTATGTTTACTATGTAATAAAAATCAACATTTTATTTTTGTTAGCCTGTACTGTCCCACTGCTGGGCAAAGGCCTCCCCCAAATCCTTCCAGGAACTCCTTTCCCGCGCCACCTCGAAAATCAACATTAATTCAATTTAATGCAGACATCCAGATTACTGACTTTTATTTATCGTCGATACCCATTTCCGTTGCTATTTGTGGCTTTGATAAGAAACTCAGTGGCTAAGCCACTATTTTTATTGAAAAACTTGTAGATTCATTCATGGTAAGGCTTGAAAGGGGACTTAACGTGATCTAGAAATCTATTTCTACCACTTTTTCCGTCGTAACTGGAGCAGTGATATCCCTATCGCTGGATTTATAATCTGAACTAACTTGTTACTGTTCATTCATGTTACTTGTTAGGCCAGAGTCGAGAACATAATATAAAAAGGGACGTGCAGCTTTCGGTGACAAGAATGCTGAATTTTATCTCTTTTCTTCATCCCATTAACTTGGTTTTACCGAGAGTTATTTGAATTACTTCCTTGTTTCAGATCTTGAAGGTGAGGCATGTAAAAATCTAAGCAACGCTTCCTGGGCCTTTCAAATTTTTGTATAGCCCCATTTTATCTAACGAAGGACCATGTTTTTGTGGTGAATGTAATATTTTTGGTCCCCAAGAACCAAAAATATTACATTTACAATTTAAATTCTTACTTTGACTCCAAAGTCAAAGTTTAAGAAAGCTTATTTACTATCTACATTGTTAGGACTGAGCTCGAAATATAAATTATTGGTCCCGAAGCAAACAAAAGCCTCCAACACAAAATGTACCACAGTAATCTTGTTATAATGAACGATACAAGCGTGTACTTAATTAGTTCAATTATTAGCATCCGTGTAATTAGCATTTATCTGAGCTAATAACCTTCTGATTAACGATAACAAACGCATGCATTAGTTCCGGTTTAATAGAGAAAAAGTTGCTGTTAATATTTCCTGGAAGAGTGCGATGTATAATTAAAAAGATATATATCTAATGCATTGTTTACTGTTGCGTCCATGGTCGAATGGTTTAAGTGTTTGTAAAGACATTGGCTCTGCTTCCAACCTCCTTTACTTAATCTAGTCTTATGGTCCTTCTTCCAAATGAAGACCAGGTGATCTATACCTGCACAGGCCCGGGAGTAACGTAACAATATATATTTGACTAGCTGCGCCCCGCGATTTCACCCGCATAAGCTTCGATCCCGTGGGAATATCGGAATAAAAAGTAGCCTATATGTTAATACAGGGTGTCAGCTACCTCTATACAAATGTTATCAAAATTGGTCCAGCCGTTTGAGCGTGAAGAAGTAACAAACATACACACACATACACACTCATAAACTTGCAAATATATATTATATAATATTAGTTTGATAGTGTCTCATTGGTCAAGATTCAAGACTTGGCAGGCTAAAAGTACAAAACTTTTGCAGTAACATTTCAATGCTGTCAAGCTCTAACGCGGTCTTCAGCATGTTACAAATGAGACAAAAGCACCAGTAATATAATATAATATAATATAATAATATTCCACAACTATCACACAACGCCATCTAGTCCCAAGCTAAGCAGAGCTTGTGTTATGGGTACTAGACAACTGATAAACATACTTATATATTTCTAAATACATACATATTATAGATAAATTACAACCAGACACAGAACAAATGATCGAGCTCATCACACAAACATTTGTCCTGGGTGGGAATCGAACCCACGACCTCCGGCATAGCAGTCAGGGTCACTAACCACTAGACCATCAGGCCTGTCAAAATATGTATTCAATGTATAAATCTGAGACATTATAATAACTTAACGTACAAAGCAGATAATAATCTAAGCCCTACAGCATAAGGTTGTTTATATTAAGCAATCATTGAATCACGCTTGGACAAACAGAACAGGGAATCTGGACAGTACCTACAGTGTATAATCAATATTGGGGAATGTAAATGGCTAGCAGATTGCCGAGCATAAATTGACTACGTACTGTAACTAGCACAGATTGTAATTTCAAACGGATTGTCGGCAACAATTCGTGTGAATAGTGGCAACTGAAAGGCTACAACTGCCACAAGACTTGTTAAATAGATTTAATATAGCGAAAGACGAGTTAAGGACTTTATGAAAACACAGACACCAACATTCTCGCACAACTGCTAATTATTACAAAATAACAATCACTAATCAGCTCAATGATCATGGTGAAAATATTTGGGAGTTTAACTTTTCCTTCATCCAACTTTTATTATTCGAGATGATCAGCCAAAAGTTTCAGTCTTATTTTTAATGGATGCCGCTCTCAAGATAAAACAACAGAGTTTTAAAGGCCATTAGCTAGGGCCTCGGAGACCTGAAGAGATTGTAGGCAAAATAAGATTTATTCCCTAAAAAGACAAAGTCGATGAATGCTAAAGAAATTATAAACGAAATTAACCTTGACCTTTCAAAGTAGAATTAATTTTACTTTCGTTTTTGCCACAAATGTTTGTATTGCTTTTCTTCTTAACTTAATAAAAAATATTTCCTTTGTCGTTTGTTGTCTTTTAAGGAAGGGTAATGAGAAAACTCTAATGTTATAAAACCATTATCCAGAGTATTTCCCGGTATTAAACAGGATAAGTATTCCATTATTTCTCTAGTCAAATGGGAAAATGTAGATAAGGTAAGCAGCACCACCTTAATTTGATCTAATAACAACATTCATCACTTATCCATATGGTCCTATCTTTCTGTTTCAATTTAGGTTTGTGTGGAATCTTGCGACTATTCACTTGATGGTCAGGTGCATAGTACCTGCAACCGGAGCGTGTGTATGACCAAATGTATGAACGTAAACGAAGCAAAAGGAATATGGTAAGGATCGTAGCAGGTGGCGTTTTGTAGTTTCTGCCTACTCCGATGGTAAGAAAGCGTGAGTTTATGTAATCTGCATTCGCGATTTATTTTCCAAAAATGTAAACAAATATGAGTTTATGGAAAAATAATTTTAACTCCTACACAATAAAGTTCAGTTTACGCTACAACTTCAAACAACTTTATAACTTTTTCAACAGTGCCAGTTACTCTGAAATCAACTTAATTTCCATTGAAATAAAGCCCAAAGACTCATCCACGGACCAACCGCGGCAAGCGAAGCTTAACCTGAAGGCCATTTCTCGTAATTTAAAACGTTCAATATCTAGTCACAGTCTTATCTCGGCGACAAACAAATGTCAAAAACTTGTCAAAATGTAGGGAAATTACAGGTATTTTTGGCAGATTGAAACTGAGATCAGACTGTGAACGTTCTTAAAATTACGAGAATTGCCCCTCGGATCGATCGACCCAAGCGGCTGTTATTACTTAGCCACAAGCCCCTCACCACCCTCCCTAGGTCCGAGCACATAATCGGGTATATTTTTGTTGCTAAAAGGGAGAATGAGCATCATATAAATGACCTTATTATGAGACAAAGATGCCATTAGCATATTTGTACACGCAATATTAATAATTCAAAGGTAAATGAGAACAAATACCTACTACTATGATAAAAAAACGGTTTACTCTAACTATTACGGTAATCGGATTACTATTTGTTTGTATGAATTGTAAATGAGGAGGTGTTAAAAGAAATAACGGGAATGTGTATATAAAACTTCGTGATTTCTTTGTTATGTGTAAGTTTTATATAAATTTGTTGTACACGTAAACCTTCC
Source organism: Hydraecia micacea (assembly GCA_914767645.1). Taxonomy (NCBI): domain Eukaryota; kingdom Metazoa; phylum Arthropoda; class Insecta; order Lepidoptera; family Noctuidae; genus Hydraecia; species Hydraecia micacea. The sequence goes on along the minus strand of OU611794.1, from coordinate 11,026,213 downwards.
GGAATAAATTGTCTAAATGATGGTGAAAACCACATGAAAATCCGCGCCAGTCCCTACGGTAGGAGTCAAGCTCGTCCCGCCATCTTCATCTTAGCCTGCCGCGATGGCGGACTATCTAGAAATTGTAAAGCTAAATAATTTTTTGCTCATATAGTTTTTTTTATCCTTCGGACCCTATTAAAACTAAACGTAAAAAGACGTATACTTTTTCTTGACGCAAAACACAATTTACGTTATGCCCAGCCAGCCGTGGCTTGCATTTTATGCAAACGGTCGCCGTGGAGATTAATAGCGGTAATGTTTTGCCTATCTTTGTAGCGTTGCTTTTAATGTAGGTACAACGAGGGTTAAATATTAAGTGGAATTATATTATGAAGATGATTTTAGAAAAGGTTGAGTCTGATTACTTGCTCCTATCGGCCATAGCAACAAAGGTACTGTAGCGGTATCTACAACGCCACATGCGAACACGCAAAATCCTGCATCTCGCAGGCAGAGTTTACCGCACAACTAGCACAGATACAACGGCCCGACATGAATCATCGGGCAGTTGCCCGCCAGACACAACACCCGTCTGGTCGGAGGATCCTCCCTTTTCTATGGAGTATGAGTGAACTTTACACCCTGTTCCTCATACCTCTATAGTACTGCAATCGCCAGCAATCCGTCTGCCAAACGAAGTACATCATCATTATTCTCTTGCCCTTACCCCAATGTATGTACGGTCGGCGCAACATGTCTTTTTCTTCCATATATTCTATATTAGTTGTCACCTTTCATGCCATATCATCTTCCACACCGTCCATGCATTGTTTCTTTGGTCCTACTCGCAGAGTCGTCCACATTCATACTCAAAGCTGTCAGCCAAGCGCGGCTGTAGATGCATTTTTTGCCATGGAAGTACGATTTACTGCAGAATTAAAACCCCGATACCAACATAGCCGAAAGGATTATCTTCTCAACACCTACTAATAATTAGTGACTGTTCGCACTAGAGGTGAAGAAGAAGCGGTCACTGGGAACCCCATATTCAGCAGTGGTTATTTACAAGCTAATATGACTTACTTGGGGATAATTTTCATTATCATTCCTCCCAATTTCAACAGAAGTTTTCCTTCTGTTTTGCAAGTAGGCAAAAAATTATTCAAACAGAAAACAGAATTTCTGGAACAGCGAAGAACTGTTTAACTAGCTTATTTAGTTAAAAGGGTTCGTGTTAGTACCTATAGTTTCTATTTGTTCTCTGTATTATTCTATCTAATACAATGTTATGTCCTTTAATAAATTCAGGGCTTTCTAGAATTTGTTTTGCGTTGTCACAACGAATTATGTGTCTGGATAATTAATTATTGCAAGAATAAGAACGACTTTCCTTGACATTCGTGTGACCGAAAACGTTGCTTGGTGCCTCATATTTGTATAAGCTTTATATTAACTTGCTTCGTTCGTATAATGTGTTTTTATTAATCTAGCGCTGCTACATATTATTATACCTACTATTTAATAATAATAATACCAGCCTATTATAATGTCCTGGACAAAGGCCAAAGAGTAATAGGTAGCTCACCATCCGATCAGGACCAGGCCCGTGCCGGACGGCGCGTATGTGTTCCACGCGCGCCTCAAAGAGATGTCAGCATAAGGGAAGGGGCCCGTTAGGACCGAAGCCTGCCGGGGTAGCGGGATTGTCCGAAAGGGTTACCGCTGCCCGGAACATAAAGGGCTAAGGAAGGAACACGGGTGGGTTTTAGTCAGTCTGACACACGGATATCTATGGTCTGACACTCCCTTCCGCTCCACCCAGAGCGGGAGGAGTCATAAGATGATTTCCCATACAAAAAAAAAGGCCTCTTCTCATTCAGAGAAGGCATGAACTTTGATCACCACGTTTACTCAAGACAAGTTGCCAATTTTATATTATCTTTACGTCAGTAATGTCTAAGAAAAATCAGACAGAAAGTAGGTGCATACATGAATTGAAAAAGTCACATTGATACTTGCCCGGATTTGAACCGACAACCTCGTGCATGAGAGGCTAGGTCTAAACCACATGGTCATCATTATCACCATTTCAGCCGAAAGACGTCCATTGGACTGGACTAGACATAGGCCTCCCCCAAAGCATCGTCACATCGACCGGTTCTGTGATTCTTGCTTCCAACGGACTTCTGCGACCTTCAACAGGACATCGGTCCACCTTGTGGTAGGTCTGGGTCATCACGACTATACTCGTACTAGGTATACTATTTGCTTTTTTTATTTAAACTAACTCCGAGTTGAAACAATGTTATCAAGTTTTGTTGATGGATATGCTAATAAGTTGCAAATACATCATCCCTATGCAACGTCTTTGACTCAATAAATACAAGACAACTTTATTTTGTCTACAACTTTAGCTACAAAGTTACCACCATGGTTACCATATATTTTAGGAAGTATTTCTTCCTGTTTTCTACCAATAGTATCTTTGTCTACCCGTTTATAAGTCGTTACCAAAATTGCCTGTAATTCTGGCAGGTTATCTAGGTACGTATTCTTTCCTACACCGCCCGTTTACTAATGACAATACAGTATTACTAATCGGTGGTCCTAAATACCAAGAAACGACCCTATCTCCACTCCCACAGAACACATAATGTTCTGTGTCCACACCCACACTTCGTAGATCTGGCAAGCTGCCAAATCGGAGCTGCAGCGAAGAATTTTTCTCATAAAAAGCCTAAACGCTCAGAAACGGAATGCACTTTTTGCTTACATGCAAAAAATATGAACGTTCGTTATAATAATTTAACAAACTGTGCAAATTGTAATCATTTTTATATCTTTAAAATATATTAGTTGTGTTGTGTGAACATTTTAGTCTGACTAGCGTCATTGTCTTCCTAAGTTTTCGATCCCAAAGCATTGTGTTGTAATGTTACTTAATTGCCAACCTAACGGGTTATTCAAGTTACAATGCATTATTAACATTCAAGTTCACAGGCGGTATATATAATCGTTATTAAGTTATTACATACAATTGACATCAAGTTATGATGTCATGGTAGGCTGTAAGGCTAGGGTTCTCCCCCTGTGGATATTAATCCATTACAGAAGTAGTTATGAAGTCGAAATGGGCAGTCATATCAACCTGCATAGAGATAAAACTAACAAAGAATACAAAATACCTGTGTAGTCTATAACTGTATAATGTATTGAAGAAGTCTTAAGGAGGTCCTTTTCAAACAATAGCTCAAAAATCAATATCTTAGGTTGGAATAAGATGTTTAAACAAAATTTAATAAAAAAGAAAAACTAGCCTTAAAATAAATCAAATCCTAAAAAAACCTTGCTCTGTTGGAAATACCCAAAACAATAAATTCCAAGCTATTTCTTCCGATATCATCATAGGTGACATTATACTAAACCTGTACGAAATGCAAGACGATCTAGAATCAACTCCCATTATTATCAATAAAAATAACACCAAGAAAAACGAACAAGAAACGATTTACGAAACAAAAACGCGGACGGCCAAATAACTAGTCCAACCACAGAGTGTTTACGTTGACGTTGGTAACACAAAGAAAATAAACGATGGGGACTTGTGAAAACATATCGGTGTTTTCGTAAGATAAAAACAGTCTGTGATATTCGATATTAAGACTACATACGCGATCCGTCTTGTGAATGCGAAGCTTTATGAACGTGATGTGAAATCGATAGCAAGTATTAATTACATGTGGACGTGTGTTGTGTTGTGGAGGTTAAAATAATACGGGGAGAGACTGGACATTAATAAGGAAGAAATAATAAGGACAGCATTACTACTATCAATATTCCTATAGATCTCTGATCTTGATTATGAGGACCAGGACGTATAACATTATCAAGCATTTCCGAAAATCTAATTTTTAAAAATATGAGCTGTTTGTTTACTGTGTCTATATTAACAATAATTTCTCTCTTTATTATTATATTGATGGAAGCAAAAATTACAAGCTTAGTTGTTTGCACAGTAATTTTCAAGTAGACACTTTTCTGTCCAGAAATTAAAATGAGAGTGACGTCAATATTTTTATAGCAGCCTATGCTGTTGCAACAAAGAATAATAACGTTGATAAATGACTCATTCTTAAAGATATTATCTCAAGGTATTTGCAGGATTGATGCCATTTAAAACACTTGAAGTTGTATGCTTAGATATGTATACGCAACTTATTTTATTACTACACCTGTGTGATGACAAAACTTCTAAATGGGTACTGCTTGAAAAAACACAAAAAAAAAACTAAGTACACACGTAGATATATAACAAAGTATAAATGAAAATAGAACAACACTTATCTTAATTAAAAAGACGACGATACACTAGCCAAAAAATAAATTAACAAAGAAACAAAGTGCTAAGCACATAAATCCGCTAGATTGGGCCCAAAACTAAGCCATCGGAGGAAAACGAAAATGGCCCTACATAAAGAACGATTGGCAATGGAATACGAAGAATATCGAATATCCACGAAGCAGATGATGCAGAAATTCGAAATAAATAAGTTCAGGCACATCAAAATGTTGCATTTACAACTCAAGCGTAACCAATCCGGTTACTGCAAGTACTGCAATTAAGCAAGGAAAATATCTCCGTGCAAGCATGTATGAAGATGGGTTTTCTGATGTTAGACTTCTTCTTAGCAAATTGCGAACAATGGTTTTTCTGTCACTCATCCTGTGCCAATAACCCTCAACTTCTAACGCATATAGATAATCGATATACAATGAACATTACAGAGATGATAGAAAGTGGTGTATCGTCCGTAATAGTGCAATACAACGTAAATTGCTACCGTAATGGCTTTGCTAAAATCGTTTGCAGTTACCGCAGGAAATTAGTTCGGTATACAGAAACTGTATAGTATGAAATATAGTAGCCTTGAATTAGTTGGAATTGTGACTAGATTTTGGTACTTGGGAGGAGAAACTACAGCTTTAATGTTATCCTATGTATTTCGTAGCAAGAAGTGTAATACACTAACGTTCTTGCCATCTGCACTGACAAGCGAAATGTACTAACTACGCAAGATACAGCATTTGAATTGCTACTTACTGTTCTGAATAAATCCGATGTTGGAAACTTGTAATTACCAGCAAATGGTCTTACGAATTTCGCATGCGTTGGGTCACCTTGACGTCATGATTTGATGAATGCATTATTGTCGATAATGCCACCTGTTGTTGTACTTTTGTAACACAATGTGCAATTGCTGCCAACTTATAGACAACCTGACATGAATAAAGATTTCTTGGACGAACATGGATGACGGTTAAAGATGGAGACTGTCTAGTGGAATTGCAAGAGACATATCCAGCTAACGTGGAAACAGAGATGATGATGAAGGGAGCAAGATATATAGAAAGAGATAGTTTATCACAAAAGTCACAATACGCTTCCAGTAATTTTAGTACACTTGTACTCACTTTTTCTAAAACACAACCAGATGAGCTCACAGGTATGTTATACCTTGGTAAATACAGGAATACCAATGTTTGCGACATATCCCCTGCAAATGAATAACCAATCAATTTGCGCTTCACGCTGGTACCCTCGGGAGGACGGTAAGCTTTCATGATTAATGTTGCGTGGGTTTCAAATGGAACTAGAGCCCTTTAATATGTTTACGTGTTTGTGTATAGGAACTTTTAGGTAATTGAATCTGTGGTAATTAGTCGTCGTTGGATTGGATGGATACCAGAAGCGCAAGACCAATCGTGCGTGCTTAGGGGTGGTCTATATCCAGCAGTGGACATCTTTAGGCTGAATGACGATTATCATGATATTGATTCCTGAGATGGCTTGTTTTCTTCGGGCATCATCAAAACTTCGAAAGACAGTTTGTAAAACTATATCTAATAGACTTTATTGCCCGTCTCAATGTGTGTCTAGATTCTAGTGGTAAAAGAAACACCTTTTGTACCCAAATTCGACAATCCCGTGAGAGAACAAACAACACACCGTTACTTCGAATGCATTCAATATCAATATTGAAAAAAATTATAAAAAAACACGCTCTCACGGACATGATAAACGGAGCTAATTTTTAATTCGAGCTGCAGATTTATTTAATAGTCACAAACCGATTGTAAATTGGCTATGGTTATACAGACTCGTAAACTACCATTTGTTAGTATAGTCATAGAGATGTTGATTATTGTTTGCTTTTTGTGACAATTAGAATATATCAGGGGCACAGGATAAGGCTGACGTATTCAATACTAGCAGCACCCCGCGGTTTCATCCGCCCAAGTGTCGATCCCGTAGGAATATCGGGATAAAAAGTATCCTATGTCCTTTCCAGAGACTCAACTTATCTCAATACCAAATTTCATCTAAATCAGTTCAGCGGTTTAAGCATGAAGAGGTAACAGACAGACACATTTTCGCATTTATAATATTAGGTATGGATTGAAGGTCATGCAAAATGTGTTGAGAAATATGAATACCTTAAAGTTGAAGTTGAAGCTACGACAAGCCCGAAACTTCATTGCTAATTTCCGTTTGATTTCCAACGAGGATTAAGTTGTCTGAAGAAGTACTGAGAATCGTGCTTTAGATCAACTTTGCGGTGATTAATGGTCCTATTGGTTACATTATTACTACCCTAAATTACGATTACAGTTCGCACTGAGAGACAAAGGTAAACAGAACAGTTTAACAAGCGAAATTCTCTACTAAGTCTCAAAATAACGCAGAAACTTAACTAGCAACATGAGCTAAGATATACTCCCAGATAAAAGAAAATAAACGAAGTGTAGAGTTTTGCATTTCACCTTTGAGAAATTCTTGCAACAAAGGAACGGAACCAATCTAGCATAAAGTTGGAACTTAAAGCAGCTGAGATGCATAAGTATGAGATATTACAGAGAGGAGCACAGGTAATGAGAGCCTCGCATATGGGGAACCTCAAAGACGGGTACTAAAAACTTTGTATCTTGAAGAATTCCCTTGAGACGTTTGAAATGCATATTAAAATATCGTGTTTGTATAAATTTGTTTACGTTCAAGTTGGATCCCAAGTGGAAGCAGAAGCTTTAATGTAATATTTTAAACCCAATAATATTGTACCAAAGTCTAATTTGAGCTTCTCAATTTCTGAGAAATTCATATTGTTATTTAGTAAGCAACTACAAATTGTCTCGAAATATCTTTTACCAACAATAAAGGTCTGTAAGTATGCTTAATATGAATAGAGACTATAGAAGACTATTTCTGTTTAAAGTTATTTGGCAACATAATTTCAAATAATCAAAACTAATCTCGGAAAGCTTGAAAATTGTTGCGAAGTCACTGGAATAGACGCCTGGAATATTATAATGAACTATTAGTGTATTATTGAATAGACGCGACCTAGTTGGATAATGTCAAACTAAGAAAAGGTGCTGTGAAAAGGGTTTTTAGAAGTTCAAGGAATTTAAAGCTGTTTGAGTAAATATCAGGCAATACAACATAGATTCTAGAGTCAGATTTAGATACAACAATACCTATGATGGACTGGAATCGTTTATATTATCATTTGAAAAAAATCAGTAACTACGAGTATATTGGGAAGGTTCTGACTGAAACTACGAAGCCCCAAAGGTTTGAAATGTTTCTGAACCTGGCATTACAATACAACATACCATTGGTTTGATTGAGAAGTAATAAGAGCTCTATATACAATGTTGGAATATGACAAAGCTTCTAATGAATCACCAGAACTGGACGATAAGTACTAAATTACATGATTCTGCCGCTGACACCGCGGAAACTTAGGATACAATGGGAATTCGCTTAAAAGCTCAAGTAACAGAAGCGTAATTATACACGAGAATAATGAGACGGTGAGAAAACGACGAACAATAGAAATTGCGATAGATTAGCCTTCAAAACCATTACGTTAAGGTTCAACTTTGATCGTGAATTCTGAGCCACTTCATTTTCAATTAAATCGTTAAAGCACTTGCAAGCCGGCTTAGAGATTCTGGCATATCATACATAATTGATGAATAAAATTATGCTAAACTGCACTTAAGACTGACGGTTTACTAGCGAGGGTAAGAGTTTAGAGTTACGATTATGCCTATTGAAGGTCCCTATTCAATCCGGAAATAATATAATGGAAATGTATGTAGGAACATAAATATGAATGACGGTAGTACCTATACTCGGGCCTCTGTTACAGGCGATTTATAAATACACGTTTCATTCAAAAACTTGAATAAAGCTCCCAAATTACATTGAATGAATCGTCGATAATGACAACCAATCGCAAGCTCATTCTTAATTCGAGAGTCACGGGTGCGACCGAATGCCCCCGAAGTGAGCACGAGCACCGTGAAGGGAGCAACGCCCCTACACCTGCACTATCACGACCTGACATTCCTGAAGATAGGATCAACAGAAAAAGATGCCGATACAGGATCGCGAACTCTTTCCAATCGAAAACAGATTAATAGAATCGCGATGAAAATTACTATACACACAGACAAAAGTAAACACAGTAATTCGACACGAAAATCCTAAAAGTATCCATCTTGACTCATTTCATGCACACATGCTAATCACATTCACACTTTCGCTCTCAATTTGTATGAAAAAACTAAACACACCCAAACAGGTGCTCCACTTTCTTCACCAAACATTTGTGAGAAAAAAAGGTGCGGATCTAAAAAAGGCTGTAAGCAAAATTTGATCGGAATCAGACAATCTGACGATCAAACACGTCGACGCCGGCACAAATCCATTTAACCAGATCCATATAAAAACATTTGCACTAGCACTCCCAAGACTGTTTCGAAAGAAGCCACGGACCGTGAACATTCCACCGGCCACTGAGCATAAGCAAACTGGCGCAGACAAAAACATGAACGCCATACTTTTGTCCGAGTAACAGGAATTTAAAACATGAGGGATTGTCGAGAAAGTTGGAATATTACGGTTGGAGAGTTCAGGATGAAAGTACTACCTACTGATGTACAATATAAGTACGGTAATGAAAAACATTAATTTAAACTGAAACTATCTAAGATCACAAACCTGCTAGGTTTAGAAGCTTTGGAGTCAGATATCGTTAAGCAATCTATTGTAGATATTAGACTATTGCATTATTTAGATTGTTTCACGTTCATTGAAAAGATATAGTTACTTCCACAAATGAAGAATAAAGGCGCCTGTTCAGTCGTTGCCTATGTCAATAACCGATCTTTCGAAAACATCAGCAAAAAACTGGGCTAAATTCCAACGAATTCTAAAGCAACAATCATCAAAACTAATTCCCAATGCACGTATAAGTTTCTTCAACAAAAAACTATTCCTAACACTGACTTCCGAATGCGCAAAAGATTAATTTGCTAAGCAATGGTCACGAGCACATTGTCAAGAGCCGTGTTCCGAAGGCGATGACACTTGTATTGTAAAAAGAGGTTTTATTGATCGATTTTACGAAGTAAGTAGTCCGTGCGTGCGGCAGCTGCTCTGGCGCATGCTTCTAATCCCTCTCTTCGTTCACGCCGACACCGTTAACGGCCGGCACGGAGGTTCCGTAGCAAAATGGCCACAATGATTCCGTAATTAATACTATTCAGAGCACGGCAGTCTTCCAAGACGGCCTTGTTTTCAATTCGGCATGCTACGCTGTCGTAAATCGTTTAGCGCATCACAGAAATTATTCAAAGGGTTTAATGGGCAGGTGCGACTGAATGCTGTACAGATTTTTCTTCGTTTCAAATGTTTCGGGATGTTTATTTTGTACAATAACAATTCGTATTAACAGTGAGAAGTATAAAAAACTATGAACTGTACGAGGTTCTTGAATAAATTATAATAACTCTGGAAAAACCTGCAAATTATAATGGCGATGGGAAAATAGAACAAAGACTAAATTATACTTAATATTTTTGCTACCTACCATCTCTAGTTTTACACATCATAGAAAAAAGCAAAGCTCAATCAAGACAAATTACTGTTTTATAATTTTGATCTTTTATTTCAATTACTAATTAAAACTCGCGTCGACTTTAGACATTATAATTTCAGCAGTTGAACATCAGTTTATGGCCCACTCCCTCTCATAGAGAGGAGGCCTGTGTCTCAGCAGTGGGAAGAATATAGGCGATTATGCTATAATGAACATATAGGTACCCGTATTGTGTGAAGAGGGTACTATTGAGGCCAGCCATAAATAATGAGGTAACAAACCACTTCAGATGACAATGACGGTTATATTTTATAACAAACACACTCAACCCTTTCAAGTACAATAACAGCGGAAGTAGCACTATCGAGAGGTACCGGGCATATCCAAAGGCATGATTTATAACGTTGCAATATTTGTTTGAACCTAAAGGGAATTTCCTCGAAGCGGGCCAAATTGTGATTACGGAACACACTTATTTGTAAATCTAAAATTCTTGATCAGACTCCTTCGTATTAGCGGAACGTCCGTCGAGACTTGAGTTAATGCTCAAATAAAATCAAAAAATCTTGCGTGCCGTATTTTTCTATGCAGTTTCAATTAAAATGTACGTCAAAAGCATTCATTAGCATTTGAATATGGTCATCTATCTTAGACGAAATTACACTAAATTTTAAACAGTCAGACGCACAAAAAATCATGACTTTTTGCTCTTAGCTTCTATAATATGTCTGAGACGAAGGATAACTAATTATCTGCCTAGATACAGAAAATATAGATGTAGAGAGGCGAATAAGTAGGTAGAGATCGTCAATCTCTTGACGAGATCATAAACATTGAATTGGTTGCGAGATTGTTTATATATTTTATAATAGGAAGTGCAGAAGACTTATACATTCCCGTCCATCTACAATCCCAGTGGGTGTCAGTCACAACATCAGTTATTTTTTATTATCTTAAGGCAGTTACTTTTTATTTTTGTGAATCGATGACTGGTTTTATTTGAGTCATGCGATATTCATCTTTATCGGCCACGAGGCTTCATATCCTTTCTTTTTTTGTTCGCATAACTAATGCAAATGCCGAATACTCATCCCACGTTGATGATAGTTTCATAATTCAATGCTCTCCGCAGTTTGTATTTGATACTAAAGTTGGAGCTCAACAATTAATTAGAAGAGATGAATATTTCGAAAACTTGATCGTGAATCTCATCTTTCCAGTAGTAAATGAAGTAGCTTGTCTTCGGCAGGTGATTGCTTCAACAGTTCATAATTATTAGAAATTTTCTTAAGAAAATCAACCTAATTAACTTTCACATCCGGGGCATCATTAAAGGTTTCATCTTATCTAAAATGAATACAACAGAGATAAAATTAGCTAGATGTTTGTTAATAAAATACTGATAATAAAAATTCAAGTATTGAAAATGTATTGTGTGGAGCAGTTACATCATTATCTTCTTCTGTCGGAGTCTATGTATCTGTTTGTATCAAGATAATATTAATATGTTAAGTAGTAGTTCTAAGAAAGCGGCTTTTACCTAGAATGGTGAGAATTTTCCAATCACGCGGAAGATAGTAATTAATTACCGTGTGTGAAGCATAGAAATTGATATCGTTAACGGATTTCGCCGTGAAAAACATGTATCGTTAGAAATCTTGAGATCGCTGTGCTGTTGATAATCAGAAGGCCAATTCTACTAATTAACGTGCAATGTGAAAAACACGAGACTAGACTGCGATGACATTGTGAATAGACCAAAAAATGGTATTCTGCTAATCTTAAAGTTCGGTTTGTTCACATTCCGGTCGCAGTATCATCGCAGTATAGTCTCATAGCGGTCAACTTTGTTCTCGTTTACGAAATTAAACATATTTTCATGTTGGTTCAATGTACGTAGACGATATTGTGATACTTAGTGATACTTTAATTTTTAGCAGCCTTATTTTCTGATTTTTTTAATTTATTAATTAGTTTGCTTGATTAAGTGCATACTCATAGTATTTTCATTTCTCATTTGTTATTATATATCTTTGAAAATATAAAATCATTAAAATAAAATAATCGGCTAGAAAGCTAACATGGAACGTATTCGTAAACGCTACGCGCATGCGCGACGCGAATGATTAAAGATGTCAAAAAGAGACGTCATTAGATATATTTTTACTAATATCAAACTATAATTCAGTAAGGTGAACAGTTTTTATTTAAGCCTTACACAAATTATTCAAAATCATTACAAAATAAAAATAACAATATTGGTATAATACACATTTTTAGGGACCGACACCCTCCGAAGCGTCGCACTCTGGTTCGAGTAGAACAAACTAGCTGGACAAAAACAACTCTTCAATTCCTAGTAGTTAATTACTAATATTAACTCATTAGCCCTATACATGAAGGAATACACCTATTAATTTTCGTAATTACCCTCATACGAACTGTCATAAAGGTAAGTATTTAAAGAATTGATAATTCAAAGTGCATTCATTTGCATTTTTACACCATCATTGATAACATTATTTAAGTAACTAAAAGAAATTTGTGATAGTGTTTTTGTGATGGATTGTGTACATAAGGGTAAGTAGTTTTGTTTTAATTCATTTTTATCACAGGAACTTCATTCTATAATTTTATTAAATTAATTGTTTAGATAAAAGTGGACTTTTTCACCCATATTTTTTAATTCAATGGTCAAAAAATTACATGTCCACTCATGTCCACTCTGTAGAATCTATTTTATATGATTCTCACAAGTATCTAGTAGTGATTAGTAAAAAAAAATATTGCGAATTATTTGCACAACAATTTTTTTTCTTTTTTTTTTTCATTAAGCAGTTTTCACCGTCTCAAAAATGGATTTTTTCGAAGAATGGCTAAAACACCCAAAGGAAACGCGGAATGAGGAGCTGTTTCGCCCTACTTAAGTCCTACAGTATTTCATAATTCAACCTAGATGTAAGGAACAAAATGTTACTATAGTTTCTAGTTTCCATAGTTCTGCCACTCATGATCATGACTATTCAATGGATGATTCATCTGATGATAGTGATGATAATGAGTGATAGATTTAGTTATTAATTATTTTTATGTATCTGTTATTACATTTTATAGTTACATTTATAGATAAAATATTAAAAAAAAAAATCTTTAAAAAATAATGTTTTTATTTGACTATACCTGCTCAAACGACCAATGGTCCTCAAAATAACCTCATTTATGAATAAAAATCGAAACAAATAATTTTGTCCAGCTAGCTTGTTCTACGCGAACCATAGTGCGTCGCCGTCGTCCTCGTCGCTCGTCTCACCGCAAAGGATAAGAAATACCTTTTTATTACAAGCTTATTATACTTACCTAATATTATTAACTTGCTTCTTTTAAATTATATAATCATCATTTCAACCGAAAGACGTCAACTGCTGGACACAGGCCTCCCCCAAGCACTACTTCTTTTAAATACTTAATGTAGGTATATTGCATTATTGTTGATTGGTTGACTATTGATAATAATGCAACTGTTCATTACTGGTTTTAGATGACAAAGAATTTGAAGGGGCCCAACAGCATCTAATAAAAATAGAGCAGTCTTGAATAGCGGTCGACAGAGAGTTGGCACGAGCCATGAACAGGCAAGCCTCTGCTATGGAGGAAATAGGAGGGGCTACAAACTGTTTTGTCGGCCTCTATGATGAGACTCTTCGGCTGCGACGACGTACCTACCGCAAGTGTAAGTATATAAGCGAATAATAATTAATCAGAAAATCATGTCGCAACAGGATTTTTTGTAAAAAAAATTGCTTGTTTTAGAATTCAAGCATCAGCAGCATCCGAATTGCCGAGTCCTATCGATTAATGGCCCAGGTATGTAAATGTAATTTGTGAACGTATTACTAATTAGGTATTAGAATTAGACATTTGTTAGGATTTTTCAGCAAGCATAGGTATTCGTTTTGAATATGCTCTGATGAAAAATCCTCTGGGCTTCCCCTGTCATTTGTTGTTTTGTAAATAAAACGCTGAGTTTAAAATAAAACAAAATCTTTTTAATAATAATATGTACAATATGAAAAACTAAATTGTGTTTTCTTTCAGGGCTTTTTGACGCTGCCGCGCCGTGCTCCACGCAAGCGACGCTCGACGCGCCACGGGCCATTTTTTTATCTGTTTTTATTACCTTTTTAAGTTAATTAAGTACTTAATAAATACTATTAATTATACTCAATCTTATTTATTAAACAATACCTATAAGGCGCTCGAGGGTAAGTAACAGACACACGGGTCCATCAATCAAAGTTAAGCTACGCATGTCACGCGCAGTCGGTCCGTGGATAGGTACCTATCATCTAAAAATGGTACTTAGCTAAAACCAACCGGACCGCCGACCTCAACATAGTTGGTACCTAACCAAAGAAAACATACCCAAACTCACGCCGTTTTCCCATGGGGTAAGCAGAAACTAAAGACAGTCACCCGCTACGATCCTTGCACACACTTTTTGCTTCGGCCACGTTCATACAGTCATACACGCGCACTGGCTGCTAGAATATTTATGGCATGTATTTCATCCATCCACAAATAATTCTCTCATTTTGATTTCCTAAAAAAAACTTTTTTACAAAAAAACAACATTTATCACTGTAGTTTTTTTTTAGTCGGTTGTTTTTCTTGTTAAAAAGTTTTTATTTTTCACTTTTTAGTTGTACACACGCCAGCACATCAAGCTACCCGAAACTGTAAAATTTTAACAATCAACTTTGAACCTTATGCTTTTGCGATAAAGTTGAAAATCTATTAAAGAAATTTGACAGATTGTAGTAGCTTGATGTGCTGGCGTCTGTACCTACTCCACACAAATTCAAATAACACTAGTGCATTGAAGAATTGAAGACACCGACTAGAAGAATCATCAAAATTCGCATAGAAATGCCGGAGATGCAGTACATTTATGCAAACAACATCGTACATAAGAATAATTAAATAATGTAGTATATACTAAAACCTTCCTGAAAGTATGTAGATCACATTAGTGAAAGAATTATCAAAATTGGTTCATTAGGTTTAGAGAAAATCGCGAACATACATACATACATACGGGTCGAATACAGAACCTCCTTTTTTGAAGTTGGTTGAAAATACTAATCGATAAGTCAATATGCTCACTGATCATCTTTTTCGGATGATGTACCCTATCTTATAAGCCAACTTGGATGTAGTGGTTTGTCACCATTCTAACCTAACCCATTTGGTCGGGGTGCCCTAATGCAAAAACTTTAACAGTAAAGACAGTTTTTAAAAAGATTAAAAAATAAAATAAGATCATAAAGTAAAACCACAGCCATCAGTAGATTGCTTAAAAGGGGATGAAGGGACATAAAATACCATAAATTATTCCTTGTTAATTTATTACCATGTCACAATAAAAAATCTCATATTTCTTTTAAACATTTTACTGAAAAATGAAAATAAGTAAATCTTAAATTCTTATTTATCCTTGTTATGAAAACTTGTAATAAACTAAACTAATACATGTACACAAGATGAAAAATTAAGATATCTTGTCATCATTGAACTTAGAAAAGAATTTATAAATTAATAGAAAGAAAACAATAGACGGAGAGAAAGTTTCATGTATTTATTTTTTAAAGAGTTTCTTTTCTTATTACTATTTAAATGTTAATGATGTTCTTCAATATTATACTTGTATACATAGAACAAATTATACTGTACATACTGTGAATACAATATTTTGTGCCTACACAAAATTTTGACAAAAACTGCTTTTTTTCAAAACTGTCATTGTGTGGGTTTATTCCAATAGGTCTAAATACTTTTATTAAGTAGTTTATTAAACAACACAGAATCAAAGACTTCTTAGATGTTGAAAATAGAGTTATATCAACACGGAACCATGTAATTCAAGTCTTTGTAAAAATATAGGATTATGCCATTTTTAATATTATGCAAACAAGAACCAACCCGCCTGGTTCTACATAATTGTTTAAAAAATAATTTAAAAGGAAACATGTGGTATGAAAAATAAACCTTTCAACAATTTTTTAGATTGTCGGGTTACCATGGGACGTGGATCTTGTTAGTTTATTGAACAACAATGTTACATGGGTTGATATCCTTGTCATAGAAATGTTTTGTTCTGTTAAAATTGTCAGATCATTTTGATCTTTACAGGGTCAATAGAAGTTGCATTTTTTAAAGCTTTCTATATCTCATCTTGATTTTGGCATGTGTGTGGATTGGTTGCTGTTTGCATAAGTAGGTCTTACCTACTGACATAAAGTTACACTTAAAACAATAATTATTGTGTAAAACAACATTACTTACGGCTATCAGTGTTATCAAAATCTTATTGTGGTCTAACATGTTAATATCGAGAACAGAAAATGATTCCTTAGTACTATTTACACTATATACGGATATCTAGGGCAATTAGATTGTATGACACCGTTAGCTCCACAACCACAACACTTCACTGAACTTTTATCGGTTATATCTTTAATATTTTTGCAAGAGTTGCGAGTAGTCCGACTTCACGGCAATAAACACAAAATAACCATTTCCATTCTCCAGACGAGTTTTTGCTATTGTTTACCACAGTCGGCAGGGGCTAAGCACTACGCATAGCGCTCGTCGACGCAGTAGGTATGTCTGCCGGCGCACTCGTCGCGGTCTCGCGGAGGCCGAGATGCGAAAGCGCGCGCGGGCGACGCAGGCCGGGGCAGCGCCAGCGGCCGCGCGCGTCTTTCTATACTTCGGACAGTCCTTTATGTTTAGCGCCTTCTCAACGAACATAGATCTATGTTGTAAACGGACTCATGGGTTAACGTTTCCATATGCGTCGATGAGACGTCGACGTTGTTGGCCGACGTAGTAAAACAGGCTCTGAACCAATTGACGGTTCGATTCCACTTGAACCTTGGCGACCGCCTCCAGAAACGACGTAGCGTCCCTTCCGATAACGGCGCGGACGTCGGGGACGCCGGCGCGCCTCTCATCTCATGGTGTTGTCATCGTTGCCTCTACTTTTACGGTCGAGGCAATATTGTTACCTACACAATAGTCAACTAAACACTAGGAAACACTATTTAGTTACGTTACGATGTGCACGAAAGTTCTCGTAATGAAGAAAACCGTTACCTACTTTGTAAATAGGTACTTTGAGTTCGCGTATCGGTCGCGTTGAAGCGCCAGTTTGTACTTTGTATGGTCACATGAAATAAAGTTTTGCGGCATATCATATTAATACACGGTACTTATAATCGTTCACACAATACAAAACACAGAAAATTCGAGTGGAACACTGAGACAGTGCAAAACTCGTGCCGTTTGCGATCGTGATTTCAGCCGGACTGACGGGCGCGGAGAGGGGTACGGGCGACGGAGCAATCTGCGAAGGGCGCGGGAAGCGGGCGCGTGGATACGATACGCGTGTTTATTCGCCTTACAGAGTACATAATTCGCCTCGCCATTCGCCTCGCGATATGTTCGTGTGCGAATTTCAAAATATTCCGGCCCGCCAAAGGCGGGAAATAAGAATTTTATACGCATAAAACTATACAGAAGCTAAAATTATTTGTCACAGTCCGGTGTACAAATAATCTCATGCTGGCGTCAGTTTTGACGTTTTTATTTTTAGTGGAATACCAATTTTTTTTTTGATGTCATGGCTAAAGTTTAGTAGAATACCGATTTGGTACATTTTTTGTTTTCGGTCTAGTCGCAATCTCATTGCAGTAAACGTCACGTTTGACTTACTTTGTTGGTTTAGTAGAATACCAATTGTGACATTTTGGAACTTTTGAGGCACTGCGACTTGAATGTGAACGGTTTTTAGTTAGCAGAATTGGCCTTCTGTTCTTTTGTTACTGTTATTATTCACACTATTGCATACAGTGGTTTGAGATGACACGCTTTCTATTGCTTGCAGTGTATTCTAGATTCGTAGTTCTTTGACCGTATTGAGACGAAAGCGTTTCAGCTCAGCTAAAGTCTATTTTTCACCAACTTCTATTGTCCTATTTTTTATTGAAAATATTGAGGTTGACGACCCGGGATGTAAAAATAATAATGGTAGCCCAACAGGGGCATTTCATACGAATTTGATTAACCCCTTGAATAACAATAACCGAAATAAGGGCCCTGATTTGGAGAATCCCAAAATAAATTTAAAACAACACTATTATGGAGGCAACACGATACTCTTATCTTACTCAACTTAATTTAAATCTTACTTCGTTCACTTAAATCTTATTTTCCGTTAACCACGAAATTTTAACCGTTGCAGCACATTGTAAGGGAAACGATCCATTCATTGTAACTCTTATACAGCTTCAACGTAAACTTCAGAGTAATTTCAACTTTAAACTTCGAGGAATAAGATATCAGTTCCACTGTTGTTTCGTAGAGCAGTAACGTCTTTGTTCAAAGAGTTTCGTACGGGAACGGACGTTGAAAAAAAAAAGGGGGCACGACGGGAACACACCTGTCTGTGGTGTTGCCAGTTTTTGATGAGAACCAGTGAATGGCGACTATAGGTACAATGGCAGCGGATTTTTGAATTTGGATAAGTTTTTTGAGTACCTATCGCCCTCGTTCACGTCGGATTGCGAATCTTTTTGACAGATTGTTAAGCGGTTTTGCGGTTCGTTCCTACCAGCTAATAAGTCCGTTGTTTTATTCGTCTTAAGAGTTACCTACCAAATTAGATATCAGAATTATAATTTTGTTCGGCTTGTTGTCACTGCATGCAACCTTTTATATAAATAGGCTGAGAAATGAGTCAAGCAATGCCTATTAAGGGGATTATAGTTTTCGCTCCAAAATTAAGACAATGCTAAACAAGAGCTTGTTTCTTACATTTAAGGTTAAAGACGTTGTTTCAACGCAATACCTGGAAGACATAAAACTATTTCACAAAATGACATAAATTTAACAGCTGCATTGCAATAAATCTGCAGCCAAACAAGAAATAGACGGTTTAGTAGAAATGCCACACATAACCCGTCTTGTTCCCAACATAATGTTACATCATAACTTGTCCAGTGACAGATCAGTCAACAAACTCCTGCGCACCATTCATTCGCCCACGGCCGCGTTCCTAACTCGAAATGTGATTTAATACTTTTTGGATTTATAAATTATGGATTTTAAGAGCTCAGTGAGCGCTATTAGTTTTATAGTCCTATTTAACATGGTTAGTTAGTTTATATTTGAAACAAGGGAACTTTGTCATTTTATACCGACACATTTCCAAACGGTTAGAAACATCTCGGTACTATCACTTAGTCATTGTTAAAGAATGGGGCACACTGAGATACCTACATCCTGCCGATGCAATTAACAGTTCGCCTAGACAAAAATAATAATCTGTTTGCAGAGACTTTTTAAACAATACAAAGCAAATAAATGCACGGACAATGCAGACAAAGCGGCAATTAAGACAAGTCTAGCCGACTAAAATCTAAATAAAAATCTAATAAGCATGAACCGACAACCTATTTCTAGTTACCGTGAGAATGAGAAGCACCTAAGTACTTATAATGAATTACAATGTCATTCTTGCACATTTTACAGAATCTAAATACATGCGTACGCGATCTTTTCCAAGGACATACAACTGCGGTCAGTGTCCTTCCAAACGCACCTTGATCCAACATCCGGTGTATAAATCAAATACCTATGACCCACTAATCAAAAAGTATTAACAAACAGACAAAGCAAAAAACATTTCATCATACAAAGATGAACCGTATTGTTTTTTTTATCAGTCATGCATAATCAAAATAATTATGATGGAACAATACAAATCGGTATTGAACAATCGAGTGTCCTAATCACATACATATGTCGGGATCATGTTCACGTCCACCTTGATGATCGAGAAGAGATGTATTTAACATAAGTATGGTGTATTTACATAATTTAAACGATGTGTTTATAAAAGGATGGCATATTGGTTAAATTATATGGTGTGCTTGAAAAGTCATGTTTGTGATAATTTTGATCGTCAAATATTTGATGACCGCCTCCTAAGGGCGCCTTCAAATCTGCCGCAAAGTGCCGCGCCGCTTCGTCAATCCATATGGGTAGAAAGCGCGCGACTGCAGCGCTACACCCGCGCTGCGGCCGCGCTGCGGCCGCGCTGCAGTCGTGCGCTTTTTGTTTGTATGGATTGGCGGAGCAGCGCGGTGGCGGCGCCGCGGCCGCGCCGCAGCCGCGCGGCACCCCGCGGCAAATTTGAAGGCGCCCTAAGAGTAGTATAGCTACTGTCTATGTTGGCATTGTAAGATACCTAAGATCCATACACAGTACTTACAAAACACGATGTAAAACGCACCAAAACCAAGATTGAATATAACTTACAAGATTCTCAGGTACTTCCAAGTTCAATTAATACCTGACAAGACTGCTTAGTAAAAATTGATCCAGAAAACCAACCTTAATACTGGCTACCATATTCCGAATACACCTCCTGATATAATTTTATTTGCATAAGGCTTACCTTAGGAGAGAAGGAAGGAATCTATAATCAGTTTTCTGCCTTAGTACGAGTTTAGGATTACCTACGACTTGCCTTGAATATGAATTTGATATAGTACACAATCAGGTTCACGTAGGAGATCAAGTTACTGAATAACTTATTAAAGGATTTCGGCTGGAACGAGTTTTTGTGTTCAGTGATATATGCATTGAGTCTGGATCACAGAAATGAGGCGTTTCATAAAAACGGATAAAGTAATCGATGTTGTTCTGTGAATTTGATTAATATCAAAGAAAATACGAAAGATGTAGGTTACACAAGACGTTCTGATCAAAACATGATACATAATATGCCCGTTTACGGCAAAAATATTGCGTTGCGTCCACTAGACCCCAAAAATCAATCAATCTAGTAGCATCTATTGACTAAATTGAACCGATCAAAACTAAAGCGTACCTTCAATATATTGTAATAGGACCATCCATCATCTTCTACAAAGAAAGATTACACATTTCATTACAAAGTACAAAGTGTATAAAAAACTGTTCGGACAATTTGAGGCTGTCTTTTTATGCTGTCAGTTGGAAGCCGGTGTCCGAGTCCATCATTAAATGAAATCTCGGTAATCATTCATCATCAACGGTGATTTGACCAGCGGTTAACCCGCCAGAGGCTGAGCTCCCAAGGTAGTCATTGAGAGTAAAAAAAGAGGCTTCAAATTCTGATGCCTTTAATAACGAGGCCTGTTTTGTTTGAATATTGATGTCGTAAGTTTGTTTCAACAAGTTCTGAAGTTGAAATGTGTTTCGTTGCTAAGTAGGCTTCGGGTATCGACTAAAATATGGCTGTGATAAAAGTTTTTTAATATATTCATAAATTGAATTTCGGTTGCCCTTTTTTTTAAGTGAAGTTGTAGTACTTCACATTCCCAAACGGAAACCTAGCAAGAAAGAGGAAGCAACACCGGTAACTATTCACACTTCTTTTGCTTCCTGCGTTTTGGGAGCTCATGCACACTTCCGATTTTAAATTTCGACAGCACACTCCAAAACTCCAAACCCTTCACCTTAATTCCTTCAATCCACCACTTTAAAACGAAAATAAGCGCCGAGGGAGGCTCAATTTACATAACAAATCGCCTCATTATTATGAAAATCTTACTCTTCTCTTAATATTTCTTCAAACAATTTTCGGCACGCAAACACCTTTGGGGCATAAAACGAAAAAAAAAACGCGTAAACGGTAGCTGATATTAGTATGGACAGCCTTTATGTTTTCTCTAAAACACTTGAACATATGTAAAGGATATCCGTTGAAGACTCCGTACGGGGTCATTACGTGTAAGCAATCCATATTTTTTGTTCAATTCTTTATGAACATAAAGCCGTTTACTCGATCTTAAAATTATCAGGTGTGTCGAAAAAAGAAACCGTTGGATATACGGATGGAGAAAATTATAGTTTGATACGTTTAATATTCATTTCAATGAGAATTCAAGTCAGACTAAAGAATGAAACGGTTACGCAGTGTCAATGACGCAAAATGTAACGGTCATTTGTAGACTAAACAAAAATGATTTTATTTTGTAATTGATATTTCCAAATAACTCATGGATCATCCATGAGTTATACTGTCATCACCACACATTCTGTTGAACCCTGAAAATGTTTGACATCCCAAAATCTAATTCCGGAATGAGTCAGTGATGAATTAGGCTAATATTTTTGTGTATGCTAAAGAAAAGGAGAATTTCGTAGTCTATTGCCCTTGTGTGGTAAATCGATGTCAATCTACCTGGTGATTGGAGATGAGTCTGTAATTTATGTCTTACATAGCAGATGGTGTACCAGTTCTCAGGGAATTACGCACGTTTAGAATATTACTAACGAGTGGGCTTCCACGCGATTCCCTTCCTTTCACAGGTGATAAATCTAATTCTAAATTGTGTACATATGTTTGAGGAAACGTGCTAAAGCCTTGGTTCGTTGGTGATTAATAGATTCTCTGATTTCACACTATTAGCAGTTTGTAGGTACACGTTTTGCAATGTAACAAGGTCACACATGCGCTGATTATTGCTCGAATTTGTAATGAATCAACAGTTCACTAAGGTATCAAAACCATTGAAGTAGACGAAAACAACAACAATAATGATTACATTAAAACTCCAAGTTGTTGTGATCGATTTGTAAGACAAAATAAGTTTCCAAATAACAGAATAATTTTCCGATCCATTTGACGTTTCGTGACACAAACAAGTTCAAGGCCTCACATTATCTAAGAAGAAACCCTTGAAAATAAATACAACAAACCATTATGTGCAGTACACTGGTAGCAATAGACCCAGAATCTAAAAACAAACAAGAGACCAAATTAGTTTCTTTCAAGTTCAGTAAGTAAAGTGATTCAGAGGCGACCACTCATAAAGATAAAAAACCTGTTAATCAGTGACTTCCTCGGAAAAAGATTAAACACGTACAAAACAAGTAATTGGTTCGAATAATTCCGAAACTGGATACATTAAAGAAACGAGATTCTTAGCTGTCAACGACTTCTGACTTTAAATCAATGTAAGTAATATTTCCATGGTTTTATGGGAACTATTAAGCTACAGAATGTGACAAGTGCTTAACTCACGAGCGGTTTTTCAAAGCTGGGAAATGGGTCGTTTAATGTCCAAAGATGATGCCTTAGATAAACTAAAATAACAATATAGTTGTTCAAAAACTTAACTAAATTTAAGTTCAGTTCATATATTTCTTTCTATTTCAATAAAAAAAGGACAGAAGATAAATTTTAGTTTAGTCCTGTCAAATTAATCAGCGTCTGAAGTAAATTGACGTAATTTCAGTAGTCAAGTTTTCAATCACGTCTCAACTTGTATGGAGTAGTGTCGGGCGCTGATTAATTTGACAGGACTAAACTAAATTTTATCTTCTGTCCTTTTCTTAATGAAATTGAAAGAAAAAGATGCACTGAACTTAAATTTAGTTTAGTTTGTGAGCAAGGGAATCGGCATCACTAACTTTTTATTTTTATTATAACCAACGAAATATTTTATCGCCGAGGTGTCCAGAATCATCCTGAATTCGTGGTAATTAGTTGCGCGTCAATGTCCCTGCCACAATGTACTTAACTGATTCCTTGGTATAAGGTTATAATTATCTTTTTTTCCACAATTGAAAGCTTGCCAAAGTTCATGCGAAATCCTTTAAATCTCAGTTTATCGGGACAAGCCATCGGCAGCTTCATCCAAATCAAAAATTTTGCTCACGATACCCAATTAGGACTTCGCAAACCTTTGCTTTAACAGATCAAATCCATGTCCCTTATCATGTTTCCTATTATCCTCTTATTCTGTCCCTTGTCAGCTTGTAAAAACTCCATCAATTAATGTTGTAACTCTATCCCTTGAATTAAAACTATTAACAACGACACAATTTACTAACAACTTTACATCCCATATTCACACGCTTCATCATCTAGCATCATCAATATCACTTCACACTTTTGTCAACGGTTAATTAGAGTAATTACAACAATCCATACAATCTAATAGAGGCAAATGTTTAAGATAAGTCAAGTTCATGACATGTCTCAACAAGTCACGACATGTTACAGACAAGATGTTATGAAATAAACATATGTATGAGTCACTGACAGTAATGAAGGCACATTAGAACATTTATGAAATGCGTTTGAAGTTCTCGACGAGTGATGTATGGCCAAGTCAGCAGATGCTTGGTTTGCTAAAATGTGAATGCCGAGAAGTGAATGAATGAAGTGTCTGTATTTATTAAAATAACTGAATCGTCTGTGATTCCCGAAACTTTAAATATCTCGAAAACTACTACCCATCAAACGATCGCCTATTGGAAACCGTTTGCATGTAAGCGCAAGGTTTTCACGATTTTATTTATTGAAAAACGATAATACTTACTAATAATAAGCTAAAGAATTTGTTTGTTCTTTTTGTTTGAATGCGCTAATTTCTGGAACTACCAGTCGAATTTGAAAAATTCTTCTTCTCTCTCTCTAGTACCTACTTCCAATCTTGAGCATAATCAGCCTATAATGTTCCCACACGCTGGGAGACAGGTCATACAGGCCTCCTCTCGGTGAGATTGCCGTTATCCACCACGCGGGCCCAGTGCGGGTTGGTAGATGTCACATGTCTTGTAATTTTTTGGTTCTAGGATATGCCGGTTTCCTCACGACGTTTTCCTTCACCGCTTTGAGAGCAGTGGTGATGAAATAATTTACACAAAGTAAAGCGCCTGTCTGGGTTCGAACCTACGACCTACAACTCGTAAGTCCACTGGGCCTCCCTTCTCCCAATCTTGAGCAATAACAAAGAATTTTTCGAACATGTGATCGTAATTTTGATCGAACCTTGGCAGCCAAAGACAATTTCAAATAGAAAAGCTCGTTCTTTCTTTTAATCATTTTAAAAAATCTACCAGTTATGGCCCATTATGGCCGCAAGTTTTTTTACCGGATAAGCCAGACATAAATGTTGTCAATGAATGCAGCTTACACTAAAAACGTGTTGGAATTTCGACTTAAACTTTGCAATAAGCGGTGACAGGTTATTAAGTCGACACCTACCTTAATGATCAGTTTCCTCAATAAACTCTCTAAAGATGCCGAAATGATAGCCCATGGGTATACTTACTCTATTATTTATACTTCCTCAGGAAATAATTAAGAATATTTAGAAATAAATCTCACCGGATTTTAATCCTAGAGATTTATCTCCCGTAAAGTAATTAGAAGCCTCTCCTTCTACTTTAATGTCTACCCACAGATTATAAGAATACTGAGTATTTAATTACAATTACAAAATCTAAGATTTAAGTAACTGAGCGGTTTGAGGAACTTTTCAGATTCTGAATTACGGCCATATTTTAGCATGAAGATGAGGATTATAGCGAGACTTAAAAAAAAAACAAATGAAGAATCTAAAGTGAATGGCAGGCAAAAACAAAAGATAAAAAACAAAAAGCTATTAGCGAAATATTAAAAATAAAAAGCTGTATAAACCTCATTATAAGAACAGGATTTAATTTTCGAACCCTAATTACAAAAACTGACGTGCTGGCCAGAAAAACCTGAGCACACGTACCAGTTACCTACGTTACGTCCTACGTAATATTAGGGACTCGTGTCAGCGTTTACTGAAATAAGTAGCCGAGGTCCCGAAACGTTCAAAGGACTCTCTAAACCCCTCATTTCTGACATTAACGTCTGGCTTTTTCTAAGCTTCCAATTTAGGGGGCTACACTTAATGGAGGGAGAGCGGTTGCAATTTCACCGTTTTGACCTCGTCTGGTCTGGTACGGTATTAACTTTATAATTTATGTGCATGATACCTATAGGTATTATGTTCACTGGTTCTCCACAAAAGGTCTGGCAGTGTTCAATGTTTTGTTATATACAAAACTCGGAAGTGTCTAGGAGGAAACGTGCCAATGCCTTATAGGGACTATAGGGAGAACAGGGCTTGTATTACCATTTTGTTATTTAACTATTGGAAATTCGTTATAATTTAAGCCAAGACTCCGAGATCAGCCAAAAATTAATAGGCAGAGGATCAAGAATTAATTGTGGAGTTAGTGCTTTTGAACTAATTTGGTTGGCTTATAAATATTTAAGAGTGTATTTAATAAGGATGGCTTAATTAATTACAGGAGGACACGTTTGCCGCATGTCGGATGCATTGTGGGCTAACTAAGAACGCCACTACATGAACACTTGAAAACGTCCAACGACGGTATCGCGGTAGATCTAGACGTACCTAGATGGCGGAGCGAGCTTTCGCCTTTTTTTTTTTTGATGGGAAATCATTTAATGACTCCTCCCGCTCTGGGTGGAGCGGAAGGGAGTGTCAGACTCTTACTGACTAAAACCCACCCGTGTTCCTTCCTTAGCCCTTTATGTTCCGGGGCAGCGGTAACTCTTTCGGACGATCCCGCTACCCCGGCAGGCTTCGGCCCTGGCGGGCCCCTTCCTTTATGCTGACATCTCTTTGAGGCGCGCGTGGAACACATACGCGCCGTCCGGCACGGGCCTGGTCCTGATCGGACGGAGAGCTACCCATTACTCTCCGTCCGCAGGCCCGCGCCTATAGGCGGGATTGGTCCATGTTGGCGCCGGATCGAGTCGAGTGGAAAAAGGAAAGGGAGGCTTTTGCCAGTAAGACAATAGAGGCTAATTTATTTATTTTTTATTAATTACTTAAGGTGGGAACGTCGGAACTGGGATATTATGAGGTTAAACTAACCTCATAATATTCCCAGTTCCGACGTTTCTCACGATATCGATAGAAAATAGTTGCTAATCAATCCTTATCTGAAAGCGTATAAACAATAGGTACCTATTGTTTTATAAGCTTTTCGTAAGTTTCGCTATAAAAGTAATGAGTAGGTACTCATCACTTTTATAGCGCAACTTAATGAAAAGATACCTTTCAGGTAGTTTTCATTGCTGTTTTATAGCCACTGCTTTTGTCTTTAGATAGTTAGGGAGATACTTGAAAATACAATAAAACTAAAATGTTTTATAGGGAAAGCTGACGTTGTAAGTATTTCTTTTTATGTTTACAGTGTAATTTGTAATACAAACGTTTACCAGGCTGAAGAATTTGAGTCTCCGAATTTTAAAGGATACTTTTTGAGATATTTCGATAACCTAAAATTTGATTTATAACAATAGAAATTAAATTGTGTCTCATTAGCCACAGTTGAGCTACTGGTCGCGATAACTAAAACTATTATTTTTCCTAAAGTCCGACCGCAGCAGATTTTCCAAAGATGTAAACAACAATGGCCGCTCGAAATTGAATAAAATCGATAAACAAGAGTTTTTATTTTAAGTAATGTTAGTTTTCGTCTAAATCTACGAGCTAACTAGACGAAAACAAGTAAGTAATGTTTGTTTTCGACTAAATCACCGAGCTAACTAGACGAAAACAAACATTACTTAAAATAAATACTCTTCTTGTTTACATATTGTTTACATCTTTGGCAAATCTGCCGCGGTCGGACCTTAGGTAGTATTATTGATTGAGCATTATTCCATTTAGTTCAACTGAAATTGCAGTACAAAATACAAGTTTAGATAAGTTTGGGTATATTATATTGTTATTTTTTATATTATTTACATATTTACATAGCTTCTTAGTTAATTTAGGTAGTTAGTATTAAAAAAAAATCTTGTAATATTTGATTATCAATTTTTTTTTATTTATTGATTTATGTCTAGGTATATAATGTACAATTAGCACTTACAGTAGTCGCATATAGTAATAATTTATTAAGGTACCTAAGTACTTAAAGGTTTTGTAGTACATGATACGACTTACAAAGTATGCTTTATTAATTACAAGCTTCCACAAATTAAGATTACAAGATCATTGCAAAATGAACATAGAATAAAATAACACGCGCACCATTCAACGTCAAGCTCATTCAAAATTCCGGTGTCCTCCAAACATTCCCAAAACAGGTCGCTCCAACCTCCAAGTCCATTCATAACTTTGGGCGTAGTAAAAGGGTCAGTCACAGTACGAACCTCATCCTTGTTATCATTAGCACCTCGCCACTCCCACGTTACCAAATATGTATGGGAAATACAATGTTTGATCTACTTCGTGTTTCACATGCCATGTGTTACAGAATTATAACTGCTAGTATAATATAATCATTACAGATCGCTAATGATAATAATAATGTAGATTATTGGAACGTTAAAACCAGAGATAGATAGGTTTTTCTACCTCCAGTATGCCAAAACTGGTGTCATGAATGACGAATCTATACCTACATTATAGATATAAAATTCAAAGTCCTGACTGACTGATATATCAACGCACAGCCTAAACCGCTGGTCCTAGAGACATGAAATTTGGAGGAAGTGTTCTTTGTTAAGAGTAGGTAACCACTAAGAAAGGGTTTTCGAAATTCCACCCCTAAGAGGGTGAATGGGGGGAGGGTGAAATTTCACGCGGAGGAAGTCGCGGGCAGAAGCTAGTGTGTCATAACATAATAATCATAACTTTAATAAAACAAAAACTTAATACGTATGTTATGTAAGTGATACCACGTGATACGTTCTCGAGTCAGGAGGGCTGCTACTCTCTAAGTCCGTCAACGAAAATACGAGCTCGTCCGAAAGTAGTTGACGTGACCCTACTCCCGAATAATTAGCTTTTTCGGACAAGTAAAAAATATCGGAAGTAGGGACAACTGTCAAATCGTGGTGTCATTAATTCTTAGATCGGGGCCCAAACTAATCTTATGTCCTGTCCATAGGTGATACGTCATACGGAGTAGGAAACGCCCTTTATAGTCCGCGCGGAACTAGTTGGCTGCTGAGGTGGGGACAGGGGTGAGGCGGCGGTTCGCAAGTTCGCAACGCACGTACTACTGAGTACTCCGTCCCACCGCTCACATAGGTAAGGCGCGGCCAACTAGTTCCGCGCGGACGCAAAAATACGTAACGCACACAAAAATATCGCGGCGGGATTTAATCGCGCACTGGGTTTACAACTATCGATATTGGCGCATTGAGAATCCAACAGATCGCATCCCAGCGCGTCACATAAACACACGTAGTTGGATTTTCAACTTTCGACGCTAAGAGCGTTGAAAAGCCAGTGCGCGAAAAAAAATTGCCGCGAGAAAAACGCGCCCGTCGAACCGGCTCGTAACTATGGCCGAATCTATGGATTTCGTGCTAAGGAAGTAGACATCGATGTGATCGATCAAAGAACAAGATTGACGGAACGTTCAAAATCCACTAAGGTATCGTTTTGTGCGTAGGACAAAGTGTTAAATACTCCATTAACGCAAACATCAACAAAACACAGACAATGCGGGCTTTGACATATTTTATGTATTGTTCCCGAATCAAGTAAATAACAAAATTCTGAATCCGAATGTGTCAAATAATTCAAGGACAAAGAAATGACAAACTTCGGGAAGATTTGGGAACACAATAGAACAGCTGTTGCTGTTTTTAGTTAATGGCTCGTTCAAAGCTTCAAAACGCACGAGCGATTTTTTAACGCAACGGTTTTTTATGGCACACTGGAATTTCAACTCTCGGTATTGAGTCTTGACAGATGTTGAGATGACGGCTAATAGAGACGTATCGCGTATGGAAGAAAAAGACATGTTGCGCCGACCCCAAATAAATTGGATTATGGGCAGGAAAATGAAATGAGGATGGTCGTTTTGAGCCTAGCATTTAGAATCCAACAGAGTAGATCCCAGTGCGCCAAAAAAACACACTGCTAGATTTTCAAACTCTCGGAGCTAAGCTGTGCATTGAATATTCAGTGCGCGACAAAAAATCGCCCGTTTGTACGAGGGCTTACGGTCATAAGGCGATACGGTGACGATCCCTTTCCGAGTTGATACGTTGGCTATTTTATTTACCTTTAGAGAGCGTTAAATTAACTTCGTTCAATATTCATGTCAATTTATTATTAGATTAGTTAGGTGTCTTATTAATATGTGAGACGATAAAAATGAATATGGAAATAATATCATTAACATTCTATAGATCTATACTCATTGTTAAGGTCCTTGGAAAATGGCGCTTAACATAATTTTAATTTATAATTACCTTTTGGATGACCATGTGAGGTGCATTCAAATCCTTGTAATTTATTTTACATAAGTTCTCATAATGAAAGTAAAAAAAGTAACACACATCATCTCAAATCAATATGAAAGTCGCTAAAAAATAACATCCAATAAAATATATACCTAGCCTACTACTGCTTATCCCCAAAAAAGGAAGCGTCTTAAAAATAATTATCATGTGTCAGTATAACAATTTCTGCTCTAATAAAATAATATTTTTTATAATAATTATACAAAGTCCGCCAGACAAAGCAAATCAATTCATTAGGGTAACCATATTAAATAACCATAAAAAACAGGAGCCGTTCGCGTTGCGACTAAACCGAATACTGTCCAAATATGGTCGTATCAATACAAAAACCACTTAATTTTTATAGGTATGATGACTCAAGCTAATAAAATTAATGTTTCCGACCGACCTACTAGCTAAATACTAGGCGGACCAAGCTGTAAACACATGAAACGATTTTAAACCTTATGCAGATGACTTTAAAAGTTGATTTTGTTTTGTAAATTTTCAGTTATTTTAAGAACTTTTAAATTACAATTTAGTTAGTTTTAACAGCGGAAACGGTGCTGTCGGAAGGCAACCCTTGCGCTCGGGCAGCTGACCGCTACGCTGGGGTTAATTTAAAAATAAACCTGTTTATTTCTTTTTTTAAGCCGTATTTAGTGACTGTGGAGTAGGTTTACATTTTTTGTTTAAAAAAGTTAAATAAGGAAGTTGATGTACTTATGTGTGTATCGAGTCTTGGTTTTTTTTTTTGTGTAACCTGAGCCCTGAACATTATAAATTCGATGTATTTTTAAGGCGCTGCATGTAGGTCTTCGCGATTATACTGCATGGTTGGGTAGGCAGTGGCAGATATTTAAGAACCGACAAGACAATAAACTTGATTAATATAAATTCTTCTAAGTCGTTGAAGTGAGATGATGAAAAATATACCTACCTATTAATCTCTTATAACTGCAAAACAAGTGAATGTAGCCAATATTATACCTATAACAAGAAGTTCTAAGTCCAATAATACATACATAACATAATCAGCCTATAATGATCCCACTGCTGGGACACAGGCCTCCTCTCGTCAAGAGGGAGTGGGCCGGTAATCCACCACGCGGGCCCAGTGCGGGTTAGCAGATGTCACATGTCTTCGCATGTTTGGTTCTAGGACATGCCGGTTTCCTCACGATGTTTTCCTTCACCGTTTTGAGAGCAGTGGTGATGAAATAATTTACACAAAGTAAAGCGCCTGTCTGGGTTCGAACCTACGACCTACACCTCGTAAGTCGCGGCCGTTACCACTTGACCACCACTGCTCCTTACAACTAATAATTACAACTAAACTAAATAATAATTACAACTAAATTGCATCTATTTCTTTATTGCCATCTAAGTAATAACCACTATATACGTAAGGCAGCAGAACACACCGAATAATCCAGTATATTAAAGCTCAGATCTTATACGTACTCAGATTATTAATAAAATATCTTCCCTTTTCCCTTATGTGCAGTTATTGAAAAATCCTAACAGTCGATATAGCCGTTCTTCTAAGAAATAAAATTTATGGGTTCGAAGACGACAGGGACAACGCCCATTCGTAATTGGTTCACAGATCAATGATAGAGCATAATGCATTTGTAAGTTCTTAGTGCCTATATTTAATATTTATGTTCTCATCACTTCCTGTGGGTGTCGTAACAGCAGAATCTACAATTTTATTTAGAGGAGCAGCATCTACCTGTATGGAAGAGAGACGTGTTCATATGTATTTAGAAGTTTAGTCTCCGTATCGATTATCGATCTGTTTATCACAGACTTCCGGATGTAGACATTTCCGGGCGATAAAATGAGAAGACACCTCCAGGTTATTGATTGTGAAATGAAGGAGGAATACAGTAAATCATGTGTTTATCAAATTTATGTTGTAAGGGTCAACCGAAGAAAGGGTCACTCCGACGCGGCAACGTTCGGTTCGCTCTCGATAAGGACTGTCCACTTAAAAGTTTGAAAAATAGATATGCCAGCTGTATGCAATACCAATATACAGGGTGTAATTTTAATCAAAATTAAAATTACAGCCTGTATTACTTGAAATGGACCCATGTTTGTCATAAAAATAGATATGGACCTACTAATAGTGAACCCTAATTGCGTAACACACTAAGTATCAATCACAATCAGAAGATTTTTGTACTTAATCAATTGCTTCAAATGTAAGAAAAATTTGTCTGCTCAACAGCGTACATAACGCAATGAATGTTGTTGAACTGTCAAAATGAAAGTCATTGCTACTGTTTCTGTGTTACGCATATAGGTACCCCACTGGGTTGGGTGGTAAAAATCTCGTCGATTATTATTTCTTCCGCTGCATATTATAATGATTAGGAATAAATTATCAATTAATACAACTTAAGGTAGCCCGCGAAATTTAAATTTTCTTACGTTTTTTGCAATTTGTTGGTCAGTATTAAGTTGTACGTTGATTAAAATATGACTCGCGACCGTAGCAAATATGTATTCACAGAATTATAATCATTAGAATCAGTAAAACAACATATTAAGTTAGTATAATCCTAAAATGTCAAGATTTCATTAGTCATTCAGTAGGATTACTTGGCCTTAGAGAGTTGTGTTGATGACTTTAATGTATATAATTATGTAAACACATATTTGTTACGGTCGCGAATCATATTTTAATCAACTTGACAACTTAATACTGACCAGCAATCTGCAAAAAACGTAAAAACAAATGAATTTCGCGGGCTACCCTGGCGCTTTCGCCTTAGTGCTCTAAATAAAATCAAGCGAACTTATTTCGTTCAACACATACTGCCAATAAACAAGCAAGGAACTAAGGGCCGTCGCAGACGATACAAATGACATACATACGACTTACAAACGATACGAGAATGTTTTCTGTTTGCACTCGAGTTCTTTGATCCGCCGACTTACAGCGGAAATACATTTTTAAGTACAAAATGAAAACAGTACGACTCGGGTCTTTATGTTATGCGAATAATTGGCTGTTTAATAAATGTCTGTTCTTGTAATATTTTGTATGTGTTACGGACTTACGTTTATACAGGGTTGTTTTCTTTATTAAGGGGATTACAGGACCTAAACGCAAAAAACGCAAGTTTTAGAAGCACTAAAAGTATATAATTATGATCGACTACAGTAAAGAAAATCAGAAAAATATAAGATATTCTTCAGGATATCGATGCTAGGTAGATAGTGTGTTGAAAAAATAGTACAACTAATTCCATACGATAGAAAAAAATCAAAAGATACCTCTAAAAATTTTCTTTTTACAATAAAAACCATACTAATACTAATACACATACAATCATTCTCATTTTTTGTCAGATTATTCTACAAGCAACATACTAAAGCATTATTGTTTTAATTTTTTAGTCCAAACAATATTTTTTTTATAAATAGATAATTGCTTCATATTATGCAATAAATTACCAGCGTTGTGTCATCGCGCTTTTCTTTCTTTTCTATGCAGTCCGACAGTGACCGCGCTTTAGGTCATGTAGTCGCCTTAAGCTAACTAAAGAATATTCATTATTAAGTAAATATAGTGCTTCCAAGGTTTGGTTAGGTTTACTCCAAACAATAAGTTTTTTGTAAACAGATAATTGCTTCATATTTTGCAATAAATTACCAGCGTGATGTGTCATCGCGCTTCTCCTTTTCTCTATGCAGTCCGACAGTGACCGCGCTTTAGGTCATGTAGTCCCCTTAATAGAAAGAAAGAAGGGGGAAATAATCTTTTCCCACCAACTGTTTCTGTTTTAGAGAACAGCACCCTAATTGCGTAACACACTTTCAAACACAATCTGAATCATATTGAAGGATATTGCTAATCCAGTGCTTCATATTAAGTATTATCTTCGAAACAGTCTGCTCAACATCGTAAAACGCAATGAACGTTGATGAACTGTCAAAATGAAAACCATCGCTGATGTTACTGTATAACGCAATTACCCCCCAGGTGGTTCACAAAAACTGCAATCACCTAAACAAGAGAATTTAAAATGAAAAGGGAATATTGTGTTTATCAATGACTACAATATCAACGAGTTTATTCAATTTCGATCGGCCATTGTTTACATCTTTGGCAAATTTAGAAACGCCGGAGCTTAGAACAACCGCCCCTAAGACGACCCACTGACCCAACTTTTTATTACGCACAATATATCATAGCCCTAATCGCCAACTACTTATCTCTAGGCCGTTTTAACACGTAAAATTTCCGCACACAATAAAAACAAATGCCTACTGAGTCACGACTCACGTTTCGTTAGGTATGCAATGAAAACTAAAAATACTGCGTTTGAGAGTCGCAGGGTCGAGGCCGAGACTCGAGTCAACGCCACTACGCTATAAACACCAGCTTGACCCGCGAAGTTGGGATTAGTCCGGCCGGAACGAAGATAGGTTCTGTTCTATTACTGTATTATAATTATGAGGTTCGGCGCTGGAACACATCGGTGTGCATACTAACTGAACTTGGACGTTAAGCTAATTTGGCTAGACATTCTGATTGTCACACGTCATGACATAGCCGTCTTTATAAGTCGTAAAGGCAGTCGCGTGAAGTGAATCGGCAAATTGAAGTAGTCGACGATAAGACCATGTCAAACATCTATACTTATTTTATTTCCATAGGGGTCTATCACAGATAAACGGAATGTCAAACGCGAGCAATAACTTACTTATTTCCTCTATACATATTAACTTGCATAATAGTAGGAAAACTGCAGTCTATCAATGATCGGCAAATTGAAGCAGTCGACGATAAGACAATGACAAACAGCTATATTTCAGGGATGAACGGAATGTCAAACGCAGGCAATAACTTAATAATCTACATTATTATACTTGCATAATAGTAGGAAAACTGCAGTATATCTATGTTAAGTGTATGCCTCAGAGGTCAAAATTCAATGACAGGAAATCCGCGTTCAAAATTAGCATACAGGTTGTTGCCCGCAAAGCTGATTGATAGCACAGAACAGCCCGCAGTTACGTATTTGTTTAAATAACTATGTATTTTAAACACATTTTAATAACATATTATTAAAATTATAACTACATAATTAATTATGATGTATTTGCAAAAGGCTCATTACAAAAGTGACATTAAAAATAAAACGCCATATTTTTCGGAGTCCTTTAACCATAAAAATACCGAAAGCAAAACAAGATTAGGATTAGGACCGAACATAATTTTTATTCGTCACATCGTAATAAAAAAAGTCACATTAGACAGTCCCGCATAATTAGTAGATATGGACACTCTAGCACACAGGAAGTCCCTGTTTAGCTTATCTGGATGGCTCGTCGAGTACCGAGCCTCGTTTACCTGCTTTTTAACAGTTTTGTTAGGCGCAAACTTTAATTACACATAATACCATACCGCGTGGTCACACTACGGTCAGTTTTTACCTCATAAGGAAGGATGTTGCGTTGCGAAATTAATTTTGTGGTGGAATATTTACTTTGGCAATATTATTGTTACCACGAGGCACAATGTTATGAAAAATATTTCAATAAAAATAAAAACTAATTACAGATATTATTGTTAACTAGCAGCGCCCCGCGGTTTCACCCGCATAAGTTTCGATCCCTTGGGAATATCGGGATAAAAACTATGCTATGTCCATTCCCGGGACTCAAACTATCTCTATACCAAATTTTTTCTAAACCGGTTCAGCGGTTTAAGCGCGAAGAGGTAACAGACAGACACACACTTTCGCATTTTTAATATTAGTATAGTATGGAAGCATGGATTCGAAAATGTACCACACTGCACACATAACATAACATCACGCCTGCATTCCCCGAAGGGTTAAGCAGAGATGTACCTGTAGTACACCCACATTTCGCCAATGTACAGACGCCAGCACATCAAGCTACTACAAACTGTAAAATTTCTTTAATCGATTTTCAACTTTATCGCTAAAGCATAAGGTTCAAAGTTGATTGGAAAAATTGTACAGTTTCGGGTAGCTTGATGTGCGGGCGTACCAATAGGCACGAACGAACTGTTTTGTAAACGTAAGATCCTAATTAGAACGCTGCCAGAGTTTCGTTAAGTTTTTACGAGCCCAATTTCATTAGAAACTTGGCTACAGAAGGAAAGCACTTTTCTTACTTAGTACGAGCCAGCTTTTACAACAAAAACAAAAGTAACTCGAAAAAGAAGACGACCCTAACATAGCTGGGAAAGGGCTAGGCAGATGATGAGAAGACAGACATTACATAACATACATACATAATCAGCCTATAATGTTCCCACTGCTGGGACACAGACATGCTCTCTACGAGAGGGAGTGGGCTATAATCTACCAGCACGCGTAGCATGACCGCCGTAGAGACGGGTTTTGTCGACGGAAGAATAGACAAAATGACAGATTGTAGAAATATTTGTACGCATTCTACGCGTCTAAGCATGGCAATGTGTCCTTTTGTCTATTCTTCCGTCGACAAAATATCGTCATGCTACGCGTGCAGGCAGGCCCAGTGCGGGTTGGTAGATGTGACATGTCTTCGAATTTTTGGTTCTACTTTCTAGAACATCCCGGTTTCGGAGACAGACATTACGCTGTCCTATTTCTACCACACTATGTAAATAATAAGTAGATACCTTTCAGCCTACGATCTAAAACAAATAAATAGTTAACTCATCAGCTGTTCTATCTTTGGCAGCGGTTCAATAAACCAATGCGATTTCAGTAATGAGCCGAGACGGAACAAATACGAACTGCTTACCTACAAGTCTAGAATAGGAATGAAGTCCTAGGGCTGTTTGCTTAGCTGTAATGAAGACGTTTTTGGATTAGGCTGGAAGAAAATTAGGTTTTATTTTTTCTACTAATTAAACCTATCACTTTCTACGAACCTACCTATGTTTTGTACCTGCGCAACTAAAGCTGGATTCAAATTTCAAATTACTGTGTTGTGTAAACTTGTGTCGTGTCGTGACGTCTTCTGACGCAGTGTTAGGGCGTTTGTGCACTACAGGGAATTTTACTGTCCGGCAGTCCGATTTTTTACGGTCCCATGTTGGCACGCCATAATAAAAAAATAAAATCGGACTGCCGGACGGTAAAATTCCTTGTAGTGCACAATCGCCCTTAGTATGTCAAAACTCCTTGTGCTTTGCCGTAGACCAGCAGTGCTGTTCTATAAAAATATCACCGCAATAACTTAGGTGAAGTGAGCTTATAGTGCTGTCAATCTACATGATGCTAAGGATTGAAACTATTGACAGGTGACTTCACCAAGTTGTCACGGTAATATTTTTACAGAATCTTCCTGAACAGATTCATTGTGTTGGTATATCCCGCGTCACGCACGACACAAGACACGACACATTAACTTCGGACGCTTATTAAGAAAGGATCGCAATTCGCAAGAGATTTTGCGATGACTATCATAAACATTGATCGGTTTTGATGGGTTCGTAGATTTGCTTCCTAGTAGTAAGTAGTTGGTTAGTCAGATTCGTGGGATATGAAGAACGTTTTCAAAATAGTTTTACGTTATGTTCTTGTTATCATTGTCAGTTCGTAAAATTGCAATGATTCACAATAATGCTGCGGCTACATTGTTGCAATAAAGCGAACTACACTTCGCGCTGCTTCCAGTCTGACCGGATGCAGGTGAATACCAGTTTTTTACATGGACCGACTGCCTATCTGACCTCCACAACCCGTTACTGGGTAATACGATACCCTGGTTGTCAAACTTTCGCGCATCTGACAAAATTATGAATTGATGTGAATTTCTTAAAATTAATTTCTGTTAAAAGAATGACAGCCAACGGCTTAACGTGCTTTCCGAAGCACAGAGGGGTCTTGGTATGTAAAGATGGTCACCCATCCAAGGACTAACCGTGGCACGGACCAACCCGGCAGTAGGACAATAACAGGATGGTATTATTTCAAAGGCAGCATTTAGCAGCTCAACGATACGGTCGTTAATTTTCAAATAAATCTTTAGGAACATGCAATGACTCAGTTATTCAGTTACTATGTGCCCATGAGGCTAATTTTTACTCCGGTAAGCGTTAGGTGAACCGCGCACAGTCACACTTAGTTAATTCGCGTTATTTCCTTCATGCACGCAATTGAATCAGCAAAGATTAGCAGAAGATGGACGTGACTACATGCAGGTGAATCAAGTAGGTAGGTAATTAGGTGTCAATCAAAAATACAACGTAGGTACAGACGCCAGCACATCAAGCTACTACGATCTGTCAAATTTCTTTAATAGATTTTCAACTTTATCGCTGAAGTATAGGGTTCAAAGTTGATTAGGAAAATTTGACAGTTTCGGGTAGCTTGATGTGCAGGCTGGCGTCTATACATACTCAGTTACGCAGGTTAGTAGGTACCTACTAGGTCTTTTTGTGACTAGCCTTTTCCCAACTATGTTGGGATCGGCTTCCAGTATAACCAGATGCAGCTGAATAGTGAATAGGTACCAGTATTTTTCATGTAGCGACTACCTATCTGACCTTCACAACCCAATTACTGGGTAATACGATATTTCTTGGTAAGACTGGTTGTCCGACTTTCGGGCTTCTGACTACCAGTAACGACTGTCAAAGATCTACAAAAATGACAGCCGGGACCGGCAGATTAACGTGCTTTCCGAGGCACGGAGGGGTCTCGTTATGTGGTAAATGGTCACCCATCCACGGGCCGACCTCAGCAAGCGTAGCTTAACCTTCGATCGACCCGTGCGGCTGTTATTATTTTTAGCCACGAGGAGCCCTTACCTAATAGTTAGGTATGTTATTAAATTGTATGAGTATTGTTGTAAAAAGAAGAGTCATAATAACATCCCGATGATGCGTATTGATGCAGCTGCCTAATCGTAAAACCATTAAATCGAAATTGAAAATTCGAAATTCGATGAGGCCCTGGATGTAAATTTGGAAGCCAGTGGCCAGGATATCGGAGCAATAAAATTCCCACCACTTACTGATAGTAAAATAAAATCTGCATGCATTTGACCTACTTACTTTACCATTCATGTGAAGTACTATTCATTTATGAGATAGTTCAATGACCTCTGTGGAACGTCACAGGTAGGTATTAATTACTCGCAGAGGAAATAGAAAACAAATGAAGATCGAGAGGCGTCAAGTATACATGGGAAAGTAAATTATATAAGTAGGTTTATATTAAACACTAGTTAATTACACACTTAAATGAATTAAAACGGAATGAAATTAGGCGGAAATGTGGCGATTGCGAACTAACTTTGAACCGGTAGCCGGTAGCATAGTAAAATATGCACCGGCACCTATTGCATGTTAGTATTGATGACTAAATTAGCTTTGTTGGAGGAACCTACTGCGTAGGGATATCTCTTATCTTTATCTATTTACCTATTACATATCTACTAAGAACGTACTTAATCTATACACAGTAATAGTCACAAACTTGACATCTTTTTCGAAATTCGAGCGGCAGCCGTGCCGCATCTTTTCTCGTAACGCGGCCCCCAATAAAGACAAAAGTAATGAAACAATAACGTCCCACGATTATCTTCCATGCAGTACCTACTCCACTGTTGGAGATCCTAATCAACAGTAAGAATTTATACAATTCCTACTGGATAAAATCAGTGCCGGTTGCCGGCTCCAAACGGGCATGCGAAAAAAAACAAAAAGAATACTCACTCGCAAATTCGTTGCACAATATCTCACAACAAAATGTCACTTTCTCAATAATAAGTCTGTGTAAATATCTTGCTACAATAACCTACAGTTTTGGCACAAATTAATTTTCACTTGTTTATTTACGTTCGTTCAAATTTTGACAATCGTAGAGGTTATCACGCATGCGCAATACGACACTCCCTCCTTCGGCTGCTGGCGCAAACTGACTGATGAACGAACGAAAACCGAACGCGAACGTTTTCTCGATTCGAGGTGACAGAGAAGGAATATTAGCAAGAATGAGTGTGCGAGCGGGAGAGCGTCATTGACTAGACAGACGAAAGCATAATACGGATAAGGTGGAGTAGACTGTGTTTGGGAAGATTGTCTCGGGAGATGTATGAGATTAGATTTGAGAACATTACGTTGGGGTTGTTCCATTTTGTACTAAAAATCAATCACGTAAAGTTCAAAATGGATTCTTGTTTTATTTTATTTCGAAAAATATTCCCAATAAGAATATTTTTGCAGATAATTTAGATTTTTACTTGTTTGTTAATAAAGACTTGAAAACGGTAATTACTATGAACCTATTCATTTTTTAGTTAATTTATTGCACGTTCAGTATGTTAGAGCAAAACTAAATCTACCTATTTAATTTAGCGCATTAGAAAATTGTGGAGTGTAGAACATCAAACAATAATGCATGCAAAATACATTAGGGGAGCCAGCAAAAGGAAATAACTTCTCATTAAAAATAATAGCTTTTCGCTACCAAATGAAAAATAAAAGTTCAAGTATAACTTCAAAACGCATAGTTAGCACAAAGCGATGGCAATTTGGGAGCGGCTGCTCACACACACACTCGTGCACAGACGTTTTTCTCGGTATTTAAACCCTTTAGAGGGCTTAATTCTATTTTCAACCTTACTCCTTGGTGTTAATCGTCAAAGTCGTCTATTGTTTTATTCTCATGTGCTATTGCAAAGGTGTGAGGGTAGCTCTTTTATTTTTTAAACAGGATATCCTGGCTAGGGCGTCCTGGCGGCCGTTTCCGAGCATACGGTTCATTAAGGAGTGACGGCTCTATAAAAAAAGCCTGTAGCACGTGTAGCCAGACAAGTGGGGTTGAAAAACAAAAACAGCTGAGTGGTATGATGCATAAAACCTCTATGAATTCAGCCAAGTTTTTGTTTTTGTGTTTTCTCCTGCAAGTGGTTGGGTCTTGTTCATTTGCGGAAACCTCTCTTACTCCTCTCGTCTTCATTGTTCACGAATAGGTACTAAAGAGTGCTTTTCTATCGGTTTTTGTCACTTCGTTACTGATATACCATATTTTTATAGAAATAGCGTACCTTAACTATAGTTAAGGTCCCCTGCTGATTTATTTATAAAGCGGCACACTACTATTTATGGTTAAAGTATGAAGTATAAGTAGCAAAAATACATATATCACCTTTTGAACTTTAGCTCACCCCGTAAACGGAAAAGGTTGTCTCGTAAGAAAAAATCTAATAAAAGAAAGTAAAAATATTTTTCTATCCGCAAGTCACAAATCAACACGGAATACCACTTCAATCACAAACGAATCGTCCCTCTTAGAAAATGGCTCTTATCTTTCGAGTGTGTAAACAAAGAGCTCCTACACCCACTCAAAATTGTTTCACAAAAAAGGCAACCCTCGGGTTTTTGCGTTTCTACTTGAAACGCAATTATTGGTTCTCTAATGTGTATTGACTTTTATGGAGCTACTGAGTAAACTATAAAGTTTACATTTATAACCTAGTTATAATGTAGATGGGGTTTATTCAATTTTAAATTCATAATCAATCAATCAATCAATCAACTCAGCCTATCGCAGTCCACTGCTAGAAATAGGCCTCTCCCAGACTGCGCCCAGCACCCTGTCCTCCGCCTTCCGCATCCAGTCTACCCCAGCCACCTTCTTTAGGTCGTCCGTCGATCTAGCTGGGGGCGTCCCACACTACGCTTGCCGATACGCGATCTCCACTCCAGAACTCGTCTGCTCCACCGGCCATAGGTTCTTCGACAGACATGGCCAGCCCACTGCCACTTTAGTTTGCTTACTCTGCAAGCTATGTCGGTAACTCCGGTTCTTTTCCGGATAATTTCATTCCTGATTTTATCTTCTAAAGAGACTCCGAGCATAGCTTGCTCCATAGCGCGCTGAACGACCTTGAATTTGTGGACCAGCCCGACCGTCAATGTCCACGTTTCAGTTCCGTATTATTATGACTGGTAGGACGCACTGGTTGAAGACCTTAGTCTTTAAACACTGCGGCATAGGCGACGAGAAGACTTGACGGAGTTTTCCAAATGCTGCCCAACCCAACTGGATCCTTCTGTCGCCCTCTTTCACGTAGTTGATAAAAAAAATCATAATACTTAAATATCTAATTTTATTCGTATTTATAAGGCTGATTAGGTAGGTTACTCGTATTAATCAAAGTGCAGACTTTATTTTGTGAAATAAATTATGGTTTATTATTTTGATTAAGTAGCTATTTACAATATCTACATAATTAAAGCCCTTTGGCTGCCGTTTCCATTTAGGCGTGGACTTAGTCAAATATGTAGATAGGTATGTACCTACCTATAATGCCGACAGAAATGCTGTCCTATTATAATAGTGCTACATGTAAAATCAATTAGCTAGAATTATGGAGCTTGTAACCTTTATGTAGGTATAGGTAAGGGAGTCTGTTTTGCATTACATAGTCAGGTCTTACGACACGCACCGGGTGCAAGATCGTGCAAGCAGCTGATACCACATTTTTTCTGCGTGCACCTTTAACACTTCATATTTTTTTTTTACTTCGTTCTAACTAGAGAAACGTGTCTCAAGTAATAGAGGGTATTCGCCATTAAAAACGAAGTAATCGTTAAAGTTTTCTACTTTATCTCGTTAATATGAGTTCCGTGGGTGCTGCTATAAAACTTCACCCCTTATAGAGACAAATGGTAAAATTATCTCATTAATACTGTCATCGGTCGGCCGGTGCTGTAAGTAAATGAACTTGTCAAGGCTACCCGAATTACTGTACCGCTTCGTGGTCGCGAATTATGTAAATTGAAATAGACAATTAGGCTTACGGGTGAATGGCATTTCACACTTGTAGCGACTACTAGAGTACACAATAACGAGTTAAAATTAATGTTACATCGAGTTTAATAAGTACCAAGATTAATACATAAAAAAACTGCTCAATAATAAAATATACTTTCATAAAACGTTATTTGATGAGTTTCCATTGAAATGTAGATTTACAGTAAATAGCCTGTCTTCTTTTGATTTGTAATAACAATAAACACTGTTTTATTTGAAATGATTTGTGTTGTGGTAACAAGCTCAGTAATTAGTAATCTTCCTTATTTAATTGCTAATATACAAAGTCTACCAAGCTAGGTATTTATTTGAGCAAAACATGCGTCTGGTTTTGGTAATTACCTACACCCCCACATAGCCAGCTGGTTTCTAGGAATTAATTATAAACAATTTGTTC
This sequence comes from Hydraecia micacea, assembly GCA_914767645.1. Lineage (NCBI taxonomy): Eukaryota > Metazoa > Arthropoda > Insecta > Lepidoptera > Noctuidae > Hydraecia > Hydraecia micacea. Next base: position 10,982,920 of record OU611794.1, on the reverse strand, counting down.
TATGGAATAGAATTAACACCCAGAGGAAACCTCAAAGCAAATTAGTACCTATAATATAGCAAGCTGAATACATACACACTACTTACATGATACCTTTCATGATATACATTTCTCAAGTCAAATTATCATAATATTCAATTAGAGGAAATTAAGTCTCTCTTTCATAGACAAAGGCATATCCTTCGTCTTCTTTATTTATACTCCAAATTCAAAATTTCGTTTCTCTATTCTCCAAATTCAAAATTTGATTTCGCTATCGACCTCATAGCTTAGACGCAAATTTTAATACAAGTACATCATTATTTTATTTTTGCCGGCAAAATATTCGGATCACTGAATAACAAAGATGCGATATTAAAAAAAAACTCATTGCGCGATGCTATGAAATTCGTACTATTGTAAAAGTATTTACCTGCCCGTCTCCGTCGGCCATCTTGGTTTCGCACCCTTCATTCACAAATTCCAGAATTCCTTGACGGGAGGTCAGGCGAGAATTTCTTAGAAGTTTCCCTTCATAATTCACTCGATTGAAATTGTTGGGTGTGCCGTATATTGTGTAATGGTGATCTATCATGAACCTACGCAAGGAATTCATTCATTCATTTTTTTATTCTGAACCAAAAAGGCCTGAGGACCGTTATCGCAGATGTGTTGGTTTCAGTGTTTAGGTAACTAGCTACTTCCTATTTACCATTTACCAATTTAGTAAATCCATACTAATATTATAAATTCGAAAGTAAGTCTGTCTGTCTGTATGTTACCTTTTCATGCCTAAACCGCTGAACCGATTTAGATGAAATTTGGTATAGAGATAGTTTGAGTCCCGGGAAAGGACATAGGATATTTTTTATCCCGATATTCCCACCGGATCGAGACATATGCGGGTGAAACCGCGGGGCGCAGCTAGTATTCCATAATAATACTTGCGCCGTCCCATCGGGCAATGAGAGTTACTGAGTGAGAGAAGAGAGAGTGCACCTGTGTCTGCGCACACACAGACTAGTCTCCGTTGAGATTGACCGCCATGGCCGAATTATACTCTTTTTTGTTTTTATTTTATCGTGTTTAGATATCGATACCTACACATCACCTCTGCCGAGTTTCACTAGCTAATTTAATATGACCACAGGGTCAAACATACAAATCAAATACACAGATATACTTGAATGTGTCCTTGGTAAGTAGGAGGTACGAGTGTAGTAGGTAGGTATACTCAAATCGTCAAGGAAATTAAAACACCGATATTTATTTCACTTTTCTTCGTATTTCGGCCATGGCGGTCAATATCAACGGAGACTAGTCTGTGTGTGCGCAGACACAGGGTGCATTCTCTCTGCCCTCACTCTCATTGCCCGATAGGAAGGCACAAGGATTATTTAATTTGAAGCTAATTTAATTTGACCCTGTATTCGGGCTCTTATTGCTTTATTACCTAACATACTATCATAGGCGTAAAAACATACCTACTTACTTAGATAACATAACGTAAGGGACTGTTCATAGGGCACACCACGATAGTGGCGATAAGACCCCTCTTTGAGGAGTGGCTAGAGAGGCGTCACGGCGTTCTCACCTACCGCCTGACGCAGGTCCTCACCGGACACGAATGTTTCGGGAGGTTCCTGCACATCATCAGGCGGGAGGAGACGCCCGGGTGCCATCATTGCGAGGATCGCCCAGAGGATACGGTGGAGCATACGGTGGAGGTCTGCCCCGCTTGGGCGGAGCACCGCCGTGTCCTCGTAGAGGCGATCGGCAACGGCGGCGACCTCTCGCGTCTCGCGTCCGGCCCTGGTTCAAGCCATGGTCCGGGGCGAGAGGGAGTGGGAGGCGGTCACCTCCTTCTGCGAAGCAGTCATGCTAGCGAAGGAGGTGGCGGGACGGCTCAGGGAGAGAGCCTGACGCCTCAGCCGCCGCGGGAGACGCTACGGGCGTCGGGAGCCGCGTGACGACTCCCGGCCACCGTAGGTGCGGGCCTGCGGACGGAGAGTAATGGGTAGCTCTCCGCCCGATCAGGACCAGGCCCGTGCCGGACGGCGCGTATGTGTTCCACGCGCGCCTCAAAGAGATGTCAGCATAAAGGAAGGGGCCCGCCAGGGCCGAAGCCTGCCGGGGTAGCGGGATCGTCCGAAAGGGTTACCGCTCTCCCGGAACATAAAGAGCTAAGGAAGGAACACGGGTGGGTTTTAGTCAGTAAGAGTCTGAAACTCCTTTCCGCTCCACCCAGAGCGGGAGGAGTCATTAGATGATTTCCCATCCAAAAAAAAAACAAAAGGGACTGTTCATTTATTACGTAAGACCATTTGAGGGGGGAGGCGGTCCGAACCAGTCTAAAGTCACAAAAGCAAGCAAATATTATGTTTTATAAATGTTTGCTACTTTTCTTTCCAATTTTGGTAGTTACCTACTAATCTTTTTTTTTTATGGATGGGGAATCATCAAATGACCCCTCCCGCTCTGGGTGGAGCGGAAGGGAGTGTCAGACTCTTACTGACTAAAACCCACCCGTGTTCCTTTCTTAGCCCTTTATGGTCCGGGGTAGCCGTAACCCTTTCGAACAATCCCGCTACCCCAGCATAGATACTGATCTTACGTAAGATTCAAAGGGGGGTTTCATTCAAGTCTTATTTTTCATACATAGGGGGGAGGGGGGTAAGAAATTGGTTGAAATTGTCTTACGTAATAAATGAACAGCCAGCCCCATTACGCCTGTAATCCCCGGAGGGTTAGGCTGAGGTTTACCTATAGCTCACCCACATTTCAGCCATAGGGCGCGAGCTTATTGCCGTAAACCGCGCACAGATAGGCAATCGTGAAGGACTATTTAATCAAAATAGAGGTACTTAAGAATGAGGCTAATTGTGGCTAAGTAATAACAGCCGCATGAGTCGATTGATCAGGTTAAGCTACGCTTGCCGCGGTTGGTCCGTGGATAGGTCACCATCTTTACATAATTATCAAGACCTCTCCGTGCCTCGGAAAGCAAGGTAAGCCGTTGCTCACGGTTGTTATTCGTGGATCTTTGACAGTCGTTACGGGTCGTCAGAAGCCCGAATGTCTGACAATCAGTCTTACCAAGGGGTATCGTATTACCTAGTAATAGGGTTGTGGAGGTCAGATAGGCAGTCGCTCCATATAAAATACTGGTATTCAGCTGCACCCGGTTAGACTGGAAGCCGACCCCAACATAGTTGGGAAAAGGCTAGGCAGATGATGAGGTACGTAAGTATGATGCTGAAGCTCGAAGGTGTAATGAAGCTTAATAAAAACCTTAATTCTAAATGTTTGTTTTTTGGAAGCTTATAGCTTACGTGCGTACGTCTACGTGTATATTATGTAAGTACAAACTATAATTCTACATAATACACAATAGGTGGCGCATACTGCGCACAAATTAACAGAAACTCCCAAAGAGATTTACAGTATCGTGGTGGCAGAAGTGGGGCCAGAAAGTTAGCGGAGGCTGGAGGATTCTATGTTCGCTCGTGGATGGAGTGGGAGCGTGCGTCACAAGTCTTCAAAGAAATAGCCATCATACACAACAGCTTAGATGTTAGGCTTCTCAAGGATTAGTCTGTTAGGAAATGCCTGCGACATTTAGTTTCAAAATATTGACCAAAAAATTTACGTGTTAGTAAAAGATCTACTTGCATAAACAAACATCATCATTTAGTAGTGCTTACGTAGGTGATTGCCAAGCAAAAACAAACTGTGAAGTTCTCAGTCTATGGAACATTGTCCTATGATTATGTTGTACAGAACTACAGACGCCAGCACATCAAGCTACTACAATCTGTCAAATTTCTTTAATAGATTTTCAACTTTATCTCTAAAGTATAAGGTTCAAAGTTGATTGGGAAAATTAGACAGTTTCGGATAGGTTGATGTGCTGGCGTCTGTACATTTTAATATTGTACCGACGACGACGACGATCAAAAACAACAAGCAATTACTATTAAAATTAAAAGAAAAATTTACATGCACTACTATCTATTTGGGTGAGCTCTCTAAAATAATTCTGTTTTTTTATTGGGTACTTACCCAAAGAAGTAATCACAACAAAAGCAATACATCATGTAGGTATTGTTGTTTTGTTGTATCATGGGATCTGCACCCTAATTGCGTAACACACTATCAACCGATTTTGAAGCAAATTGCTAATCCATTACTTCATAAGTCTGTTCCACACGTAAATAACGCAATCAATGTTGTTGAACTGTCAAAATGAAACCGATTCCGATTTATAATGTGTTACGCAATTGCCCCGCTGGATCTGGAAATGCCATTTATATAATCGGTACCTACGTTTCCGAAGTGTTGGGAAAATAAAAAGCTATTACGGAAAACAAAAAACATTGCTGAGCGCAATAATTATTCGTAGGTATAGTATGTGTCAAACTTCATTGCTGCTCTGAACTGAAGTGCGCTACTAGTGGGTTGTGGCTAAGTAAATGGGGGCTTGTGGCTAAGTAATGGGGCTTGTGGTTAAGTAATAACAGCCGCACGGGTCGATCAATCAGGTTAAGCTACGCTTGGCGCGGTTGGTCTGTGGATGGGTGGCCATCTTTACATACCAAGAACCCTCCGTGCCTCGGAAAGCACGTTAAGCCGTTGGTCCCGGCTGTCATTCGTGGATCTTTGACAGTCGTTACGGGTCGTCAGAAGCCCGAAAGTCTGACAACCAGTCTTATCAAGGGGTTTCGTATTACCTACCCAGTAAGTGGGTTGTGGAGGTCAGATAGGCAGTCGCTCCATGTAAAATACTGGTACTCAGCTGCATCCGGTTAGACTGGAAGCCGACCCCAACATAGTTGGGAAAAGGCTAGACAGATGATGATGAAGTGCGCTACTCGCTGCGAAGTACCTCACCCCTCACCCCCGCTGACTCGTGATTTTGTTGTTACGCAGCGACTCGCCTCATATACCTACTGAGCTGCCATATTATTTGAATCGGACTGTAAGTGTACATATCGAGATCCCTGCGTGCCTCGGATAGCCGCCTGGGTTCGGCTGTCATTCGTAGACCTTTGATAGTCGTTACGGGTAGTCAGAAGCCCAAAAGTCTGAAAACCAGTCTTACCAAGGGGTAGCGTGTTACCCAGTTACTGGGTTGTGGAGGTCTTACCAACCAGTCATACCAAGGGGTATCTTATTACCTACTAATTGGATTGTGGAGGACAGATAGGCAGTCGTTCCATGTAAAATACTGGTATTCAGCTGCAACAGGTTAGACTGGAAGCCGACCTCTTCATAGCTGGGAAAAGGCTAGACAAATAATCAATAATGATTTTAGTTAGATGAATGAAATTCTGTCATACTACCTACTCGTAAAGCCGTATCATTACAAATTGTGGTTTTCCGTAAACGTTACGCATAAGATCCTGCTTAGTTCATTCATGACTGCATGACGTTTACAAATGACGTAGCAGACATTGTTGCTTACTGCGAAATAACTCGCCATTCGTTTCAGAGGTTTGTTTGGGATGGGTAGCGGGATCGTCCGAAAGGGTTACCGCTGCCCCGGAACATAAAGGGCTAAGGAAGGAACACGGGTGGGTTTTAGTCAGTAAGAGTCTGACACTCCCTTCCGCTCCACGCAGAGCGGGAGGAGTCATTAGATGATTTCCCATCCAAAAAAAAAAAAAAAAAAAAAGAGGTTTGTTTGGGATTCTGCGTGAAAGGAAGTAATATATCCATAGTCATCAGGGCAGTTGACGCTGATCGGCGAATAGTTCAGCCGATCTCATCATAAAAAACATCGTGAAAACTTAGGTGAAGTGAGCTTGAAGTAAACTGCCAATACTGTCCATCCCTTGCATCAGGTGGAATGACCAGTTCACATCACCTAAGCTTTCAGGGTGAGATTTTTACAGGTATGACAGGCTGTTTTAGTTTTTTTTTTTTTAATGCTCTCTGAGCTAATTATAACATTCATAAAATAATGACTATCATATCGTATCAAGCCAATTATTATTTGCTCTCTTTTCTATTGACTATCATGAAATGGAACCATTAAACCCCATTTATACGATACTAGCTTCTGCCCGCGACTTCGTCCGCGTGAAATTTCACCCTCCCCCCCATTCACCCTCTTAGGGGTGGAATTTCGAAAAACCCTTTCTTAGTGCACCCCTAGACCTCATAAGGAACCTACATGCCAAGTTTGGAATCTCTAGACCCAGCGGTTTGGGCTGTGCGTTGATATGTCAGTCAGTCAGTTCTCCTTTTATATATATAGATAAGTTTCTTGCCAGCACCCTAATAGCGCAACACACTGTCAATCACAATGAGAATCATTTTGAAGGATATTGCTAAACCATTGCTTTATATTTATTTATGTTCGAATAAATTTGTCTGTTCAACAACGTAATGAATGTTGTTGAACTGTCAAAATGAAAGCTTTTCCTACTGTTAGTGTGCTATGCAATTACCCCGCTGGATACAATAAAATTGTAGCAACAAATGACTTGCATCGTCTAAACACTGTTTAGACCGCAGCCGCAGTGGCGAAGGGTAAAATGACAGAGGTAGGCCGGAGCAAAAAAAAATGCCAAAAGAAAATTTCAATGATGAATTGACTATAGAGTGGTTATGTTCTGAATTTTCGAAGGGAAGCCGGTGAGAATGGAGTTGTATGGTACCTTCGCCACTGTTAGACCGTGCAACTTTTTTTGTTACTTCAACTTACGGTATGTCACAAGAAATTAAATCGCATCGTGTGTAAATAAGGCTTATGATGGTGACTTTATCTTCATCTTCTTCATTTCCTACTATACACATTAGTTAGGTACATACGTAACTAGTCCCGGGTGTCCTTAGTTGCAGATCTTTGAGAGTCGTTACGGGTAATCAGAAGCCCGACAACCAGTCATACCAATGGGTATCGTGTTACCCAGTAAATGGGTTGTGGAGGTAAGATAGGCAGTCGCTCCATGTAAGATCTGCATCCGGTTAGACTGGAAGCCGACCATAACGTAGTTGGGAAAAGGCTAGGCATACACAGTATACGCGTATTTCATGGCCCAAATCGAAGAATTACAGGCCGAATAGTAACTATAACATTCGCAAAGTGCTTTAAGCTTCACGTAAACTATTCACGAACTGAAAATGTATTCGCATACTTAAGGATATTTAGTGACAAGCGCAGATAAAGTAGGATATACACGATGGTAATGAGGCTGAAATAATATACAGGCTGTCCTATAATAATTAATGGATAACCTCTTAAGGGGTCATTGTACTTATCACTATGAACAGCTACATATTATTATGGGACCAGACCTGAAATCGCGAAAAAAGAATCAGCTGTTTCCTACATTTTGACGAGTTATGCGAACATAAATGTAGGGAGCAGCTGATTCTTTTTTCGCGATTTCAAGTTTGGTCCCGTAGTAAAAGTTGTTCATAATCATAAGTATACTGACTAAAACCCACCCATGTTCCTTCCTTAGCCCTTTATGTTCCGGGGCAGCGGTAACCCTTTCGGACGATCCCGCTACCCCGGCAGGCTTCGGCCCTGGCGGGCCCCTTCCTTAATGCTGACATCTCTTTGAGGCGCGCGTGGAACACATACGCGCCGTCCGGCACGGGCCTGGTCCTGATCGGACGGAGAGCTACCCATTACTCTCCGTCCGCAGGCCCGCGCCTACGGTGGCCGGGAGTCGTCACGCGGCTCCCGACGCCCGTAGCGTCTCCCGCGGCGGCTGAGGCGTGCGGCTCTCTCCCTGAGCCGTCGCGCCACCTCCTTCGCTAGCATGACTGCTTCGCAGAAGGAGGTGACCGCCTCCCACTCCCTCTCGCCCCGGACCATGGCTTGAACCAGGGCCGGACGCGAGAGGTCGCCGCCGTTGCCGATCGCCTCTACGAGGACACGGCGGTGCTCCGCCCAAGCGGGGCAGACCTCCACCGTATGCCTCACCGTGTCTTCTGGGCGATCCTCGCAATGGTGACACCCGGGCGTCTCCTCCCGCCTGATGATGTGACAATGACCCCTTAAGAGGTTATTCATTAATTACGGGACACCATTTATGAAGAATGAACTACTATTCATGTATATCTGTACTCTGTCTGTCTGTCTGTCCGTCTTTTGAACTAACGTTACCAGGGAAACATAACTTCAAAGGTGGACGCCGCATCGCTGGCACTGCAGAAATTACCAAAGACCGCAATCCATTCCGTTCCAACTTCCATATTGCGTTTAGTTGTAGGTATAAGTAGGTGTACCAAATAACATAAATAGGTGTAACAAATTGACAGCGCCTTTATTTCGTAGCAGTAAGGGCGATTTTCGCAGTGCAAGTACGTGTTACTAGGCCTACCTAGTCTACTCAGTATAGGTACTGAGTAGAGTATTATATTATCTGTGGTACTCATGTGCGGTGTTTGTGTGTTTATATGTTTGTTACGTATTCACGCACAAACGGCTGAACGGATTTGGATGAAATTTGGCACACACGTAGGTTATAACCAGGATTAACACATAAGATACTTTTTATCCCGATATTCCCACGGGATCGACACTTATGCGGCTGAAACCGCGGGGCGCAGCTAGTAATTACATATAACCCTAACCTTAACCTGCGGGCTAAACACACTAACAGTAGAAATGTCTTTCATTTTGCCAGTTCAACAACATTCAATGCGTTATTTACCTTGATGAGCAGATACATTTTTCGAACATATGAAGCAATATCTTTCAAAATCATACAGATTGTGATTGAAAGTTTATTACGCAATTAGGGTGCTAGTCTAATCTCCGAGACATCTTTTACGAAAGCAGAACATACGGTGTTTGACGCACACATAGCCAAGTATACACTTATTTTCTGAAACATAATATAAAGATCCTACACATAAATCCTGTATCTGTAAGACAAGAACGGGTTTGGCTCAAGGGACGTAAGTGAAGATAGCGACTGAAGATTTAAGGCCCCATGTTTGTGTTCAGGGACAAACTAGAAATAAGAGCTAATAAAATGTACGAAAGTAACGGGCTTTATATGATAAAATAACTCATAAAGTTTTGGTGGCAAGATGTGTCAAGAATGTTGTCGCCTTCTGTCGAAAATGGGAGCAAAATCGTGCCTCTTCTTGCAAGTATTGCTGGTCGTGGTACTATGTCTTTGTTCCACCAGTGTTGCTGCTTCTTAATCATTATCCTCCAGTTTAAATCCTCAATCCCCAGCACGCTTTCTTTTTCTAAACTTCTTTATCAGCTGTCGTCTCATTACCTAATCAACCATTTATTGCCTCAATTTTGATATCATAATATAATTTTGTGTAAAATACTCATAACCACTGCTTTCAAAACGGTAAAGGAAAACATCGTAAGAAAGCCGGCATGTTCTAGAACCAAAATTTCGAAGACATGTGACATCTACCAACTGGGCCTGCGTGGTGGATTAGGGGCCCACTCCCTCACACAGAGAGAAGGCCTGTGTCTCAGCTGTGGGAACATTATAGGCTGATTATATAATATCATCGTTAACACACAGCATCTATCGTTCCAGACTACTGCAAGAGCCATAAAAAGCACCGCCTATTCACAAAAAGCACCACTACAAAAACAAAGAAAGTTATTTAATTCAAGTGTTAAGTACCATTGAGACAAACCTGGGTACTCCAGTGAAATGGTAATTTATGGACGTCCCACAAGCTATTATTTTATGTCCAGTTTGTGATATTGTCTGGTGCAAACCCCATTTTTCTTTTGTCGCTTATTTATAACTGGACTAGTTACGCTACGGGGTTGTTTTGACCTTGAAATTAATTCTAATGCTCCGTAACGTATGGCATAAATACTAGTTAGTATAGTTCTATACTTACTTACTAATAATTTAAAGTGGTAAAATTTTAGAGTTTTATATGTAGGGAGTAATCTTCGGAACTACTGATACGTTTCCAAAAATTCTTTCACTAATGCAAAGTTTCAGTATTGCCGAGTGTCATAGGGTATATTTATGTTCAAATAAAACAATAAATTTTACGTTAGCGATGTCGCGGGCAGAAATTAGTCCTATATACATTAATTTAAAAGGCATTCACAGCTGTTTGCTTGCTTTACTGTACTTATGTCTGTAACCGTAATCCATGACTAGATGTGTATTGTGTATTCACCGTCAGCAAGACATTTAACAAAGGTAGCGGAATGGAGAATGAATAAGTCCTCTTCTAACAATAAGAAAATGTTCTAGAGATAAAGAGACTAGCCCTTGTCTCGTAGCCAACGGGGTAATTGCGTAACGCAGTAAAAGTAGCAGTGGCTTTTATTTTGACAGTTTACAACTTTCATTGCGTTATAGATTTTTTTGTGTTCTTTCTCTGCGTCATGTTTGCTGCAAATATATATTTAAATATATATTTGCAATTTTTTTTTTTTTTTTAATACATATGTATTTTCATGCTTTCTTTTCTTTATTTCTTTCTTTCAATATCCTTCAAAATGATTCAGATTGTGATTGAAATTGTGTTACTCAATTAGGGTTACCTTTGGGGGACTCCTTTTACGCCTCTTGTCTCACAGTAGCCTTGGCCGCTAGCGTAGCCAAGGACACGCGGCCGCCGGGCACTAGGGGCCATGTTTTTTGTGCTTGTCATTCTTTTGGGGGTTGCCATAATCGCCACGCTTGGCAGGCGGATTGGCGATCGCAGTGATGATAAAATGCAAAGAGAACGCTGCTGCCCATTCTCCGGTACGTCCGTCCCTTTGTCGCATTTTACGACACCCGCGGGAAGTAGTTTGGTGCACCTCACGGACATTGGACATTGGAAGACTATGTTCTTGATATCAGTCAGATATAATAAAATTGTAACGAAGTGAAAACTGTACTTTACATATTTATTAAAAAAAAAAGCAATTGTTATAAGGTGCGAACGAGTTTGATGTTTATATTTTTTGTCCGTATATGTTCCAGATTGGTACAAAAACCACTAAACGAATTTGGATGAAATTTGGCACACAGGCAGTTTATAGCCGGGATTAACGCATAGGGTACTTTTAATAACAGTAGTACGTTCCCGTGGGATATGTTCCGACAACCACGCGGGCGAAGCCGCGTGCAAAAGCTAGTATCAGATCCAATACAATAAAGACCACCTATTGAATATCTAAAAAGGATACGGATCCTGAAAACATTAATAATAATATTGTTATATCTATGTCGCGGCCACCTGGTTAAATTAGCCGTTTGGTTAGCCGCCTGGCCTTTGGAAGTAGTGCTCACCTCGTTTCGTTCTCTGGGCTCTCACGCGGTTGATCACAGTTCTAACCTAACCTAACCCATTTGGTCGGGGTACCCTGGCTTAGTTACTGCAACCAATTCGGCTCGCGCGTGATTGGTAACAAACTTCCAATCTAAAATTCTAAACTATAATTGAATATAATTCAGGCCTTTAGTTGAACGGCCACCGTTTAGTTAAAAGGCCAGGCAGTTAACTAAACGGCTAATTAAACCAGTTGGCTGCGACATCTACACTGGGTAGATATATGTATATTCACTGGCTAGATATCTGACTATCCATATTAACTGAATTCTAATGACAGCTCTCTAACATAATATCTAACATCCATTAAGTACTTGTCAGACCGAGTTAACGACATCTAACTAAACCCATTAGTGAAGATGGACCAATTTTAATGATTCCCAGATGAGGAAGGTAAGGGATATCCCTGGAGGAAACTAATAAGATTACATGTCATGGATTTTAGGACCCTTGTTCGATATCGTGTTATGAATTGGATGATATACAGGGTGGCCAATTCATTTCCTTTACTTATAGAGTCTAACGGGCCTCTGCAAGTTGGCTTTGGCCCCTCGTATGCCTGCAAAGGTCCAGGACCCTATGGTCCCGAGATATGCGAAAGTCTATTATTGTCCCACTGCAGGGCAAAGGCCCCTTCTCATACAGAGAAGGCACGAGCATTGAACACCACATTGAGCACGAATAATATTTTAAACGTACAACCTGACGGCTGACACTGACCGGCAAATTGCAGAAAACTTAAGTAGAATTTCGTGGGCTATCCTAGCGCGTCCCCCTTCAGAACTTCAGAATAAAATTACTTAAAGTATTGCGGTGTTCGTGGTCTTACAGGCTGTGCGTAACGAATTTGCCGCATTTTTTACATTTTTAACCAAATAATAGACTACATCAAACAACTGCAAAATTTAGCGTCAAACCAGAATGGGGGCTAAAAAATGTTGTATACATCCGAATTTGCCACCCTCATCTACGTCGGTAGGCAATAACCCTAAAAAGGCTAATTGTGTAATCACAATCTGAATCATTTTGAAGGACATTGCTAATCCACTGCTTCATAATTATGTTCGAAAAATTTTTCGGCTCAACAACGTAAATAACGCAATGAATGTTGTTGAACTGTCAAAGATCCACGAATGGCAGCCGGGACCAACGGCTTCACGTGCTTTCCGAGGCACGGAGGGGTCTCGGTATGAAAAGATGGTCACCCATCCACAGAGCCCAACCGCGGAAAGCGTAGCTTAAACTGATTGATCGACCTGTGCGGCTGTTATTATTTAGCCACGGAGCCACACACAATTATCACCTAATTCGCATAATTTACAAAGCAGAATTTACGCGAGTGAGTCACAAAATGATTCACGTCACGAGTGACACGCACGTAGGCAATTTGAGTCATTACCCCAACAAAGTACTTATATAGATAGGAATAAAATTTATATTGTTTAATTACATTTACAACTAATAATGACGGAAAAATTGTAATCTGTAATTTTTATAGCAGGATGTTACATAGGTAACCCTATCTCTCTATCCAGTTAGGAATTTGTTAGTAACAACCCAGTGTTTGGATGTTGGCGGTGTGATACCTACCCCCGTGCCTCGGATAACACGATAAGCCGTTGGTCCTGCGCCTGATCTCTCTCCGGTCGTGTCGGATTGCCGTCCTATCGGACTATGAGAGTGAGGGAAGAGGGAGTGCACCTGTGTCTGCGCACACACTTGTGCACTATAACATCTCCTGCGCCGAAGGCTGTCTCCGTTGAGATTGGAATAACTGACAAAAATGGTACAGAATCCTGTAGGTACTGAATCCCATGGTAACAGGTTGCACATCGATGTCCCTGCCACCCGTATGATACATGTCGTCTTAGACTTAGCTACAAGGAAATCGGTGCGAAAAGGCTTAGTTTATAGCCACCTGTTAATAATAATTTATCAGCACGTCAGCGTCTACAACTTAACCAGTAACAAAGGCTTATAGCCCGCTGTAATGAGCACTGCAGCTATGAGGAAATAAATTAGCGCCACAATGGCCGCTCTTCGTGAACGGATGCGCAGGTTACGGAAAGACGGAAGAGCATTGAGATTGTTAGCACTGCACACCGACTGCACACCACAATACACTGAACATCAGTATTTTAATAGACGTAGGTATTGCGTGCATTGCCAACAGAAAAAGACTTTCCCCTCGTCCAATCGGGATTGGGACTTAGATTTTCATCCATACCTATCCATACTAATATGTATTATAAATGCGAAAGTGGGTCTGTCTGTTACCTCTTCACGCTTAAACCGCTGAACTGATTTAGATGAAATTTGGTATATAGATAGTTTGAGTCCCGGGAAAGGACATAGGATAGTTTTTATCCCGATATTCTCACGGGATCGAAACTTATGTGGGCGAAACCGCGGGGCGCTGCTAGTAATTTTATAATTTACTAGCTGTTGTCCGCGACTTCGTCTGCAATCCAGGCTGAAAAGTTGCCTATGTCCTTCTCCAGGTTATTTTCTACCCAGGCCATGTGCCAAATTTTATCAAAATCCCTTTAGCCGTTTTGGCATGAAGGCGTAATAAACAAACAAACTCACTTTCGCATTTGTAATATTAAGTTAGGATAGTTAGGATTTTCATACATACGGAGAGAAAAAGGTTTAACAATGCATTAGGTACTTAATTAACTTAGATCCTTTTAGTTATTAGGCTAAGAACATACTCGATTTTGTGGAACTCCTGTCACCAAAATTAAGACATGTTCTGTATCCCAGGTGCCAGTGTTCCTGCCTGCTGGTCACATAGACGATGATTTTAGTGACCGGACCGCGGGTCTTCCCGTAATCCAAGATTATATGTACCCCAGTTTAACAAAGAAAAATACACTAGTAGCTTATATTCAATATCGACAAAGAGCAAGTATAGCCCAGATAACAGGTATAACCAAACAAGAGTTGTCGCCAGCACTCCAGATTACTCCAGAAGCTACAAAACACGACAATGATCGTTACCTCATCTCTCTGGACGTCGTAAATAAATTACAGAACAGAAACAAGTACTTGTGTATTGTTATACTTATAATGAGTATCTTTGACTCTTTGTGCACCCGGACAATACGTCGCAAAGGAGCAAAGAAATCCGCCATCCGGTATCCCGCGGTCTGTTTCCGCGTTATTTTGTTTGAAGACGGTCTTGTTGTAAGTACAGAGAAATGCTTGAGGTCTTGCTTGAGAAGCCAGCTTTTTGTAGTTTGATTGAAAGTTGTTTTTTGTTCGTGCCTTACAATTTTATTGGGCAGAATGAGAGGCGTATCGATTAAAAAATGAATATGGTATATAATTATATACCTATACTATATAGGGTCCCATTAAAATGGATGGACTTTTAACACAGCGCTCAGTACGTCTAACCAAAGATATCCAAGCAAAAAAAAAAACACTGGTTAAAGTGATTCTGTTTTGACCTAAAATAATAAATTGCCGGCCCGACATTAGTGTGTTTTCGTTAGCTGATTATTTTTCTTGTAAGTATCTAATGCGTTTTTCTTACATATTTTTTACCATCGTCCTTATTTTGGTGGTCTGAATGATTTCTAAAAGTTTGTCCATCTATTTTAATGGGACCTTATATAAATACCTAATCTAAACATGCTTTGGATGGAGAACATGCATTAGAAATGTGGGGGGAATTGAATAGATGTTGTGATTCTTTTCTGTACCAGGTGTATCGCACAGTTTGAACTTCGAAGCTAGATAAATGATATTGGATTGAAAAACAGAAAAATCGTTCGCGTAGCGACTAGCGACTTCAGTCGATTTAAACTTCCTCCGCAAGTAAAATAAGGGCTTAATAGTTTTCACTACACAGCTATTTTATACATGTTTTAAAAACTGGCTACCCACATATACTTTACAACTATGGATAGACGTATCGAAGATATGTAAAAACGAGGGATTCAAAAATACTGTGGGCACCTACGAAAATTGTTAGAGCAAAAATATTTCGAACGCTTTTGCTTACCGAAAAATGGTAGGCAAAAGCCTAACATTTTTCCGTGCTTTTTTGCTTACATTAAAGTTTCCTATATCATAGTTATGACGTCGGTGAGAATATCAGATTTTCGACCTTACCGTTTTTGTTATTTTGAATATTGAAGAAAATTCCATAAGGTTTTTTGATCATCAGAACGTTTGGATAAGTATCATTATAATATAATAAAAAGGATAGTAGATCCAATGGAAATGAAGATCAATGCAGGTGCTATTTACGTTTAAGATTCTTAATTGAAGAAGTAAAATGTTATTCTACAGTTCGTTGAATGTAGGCTTTCTGTGGCTCCGGCCGAAACGCTGCGTCGAGCGAACGTTTTTTGAATACTGACGACCCCCAGACAAGTGAGACTAGATCGATAGTGTGCGCTCAATTACATCGTGTGTTCGTAGCTTGTGCGTCTAGCTGGAGGTTGTGTTCGGAACATTAGTTATAGTCTGTGGTTTAACATGTATTGACTTATGTCTATACAGGACCAAATGTTACGTTGCGTGACTTGCGTGTAACCAAGGATTCAACTATGGTAGTTGCTAGAGCTTGCCCATTTTTAGGCCAAAAAATCAGTATTGATAGGTAGATATAATATTATTCTTTATTATGTACATCATAAAAAATTCAGATATAAATATATAAATTTTACAAGCGGTGACACAATTGGAGTTCTTGTCGCTAAAAGCGATCGGTTTTTTGTTTTTATATTGCCATGCAACGTGGCAATACTGCAACCTTTTGGACATTTTGCCCGTTGATGCGGACGATTTTTTTATGCCTAATGAGCGCTTCTCCTTTTGATATACAGGAAGATTTTTTATCACCATCCAAATTTGTCATCATGAGGTTCCAAAAACCAAATTAGTAATTAATAAATAAAAATAGAGGTATTCCACTCAGAGCACTGATTTCAACCGCACTTAGTTGAACCGCACCTGAGCACTTCCACTAACCGCACTGAAACAAAATTTTGTAACGTGCGGTTCGTCAATAGAAGTTATTCCGGTCTGATTCCCTAACTCGGCTCCACTCCCCCTCTTCGATCCCCTGCTAGTTCGTCTTCTGTTTTAAACTTAGGTACCTATAAAAAAAAAAGACTGTCTGATAAGATATAGATACTGAAGGTCTTCAATCCACTACAATACCACTCATCCCCCACAAAAAAGCCTTTCATCTCCCACAAAAAAGCCTTTCAGTTTTAAATCAATAAAATGGGAGTGTTATTTCAAGTATGACTATTTTTTTACAATTTGAAAGTATACATTTTATTTACAAATCAAAATATTTACAATATTTAAAAGCGGTCTTAAAATAATAATATGTACAAGTATATAAAAAGGGAGGGGAAATAATCAAAGGGCATCAAAAAATTCGTCCGCATCGCTGTCAATAGGAAACGTGCCCAAAAGGCTGGCAGCATTGCCACGTTGTATGACTATTAATTAAAAGCAATTATACCCGTAGGAAAAGCTAACCAATTTATAGGTAGAAGAAATATTAGGTCACTGCCGTACTAAGTTATCAGCATGGATGGCTGGACTTAAAACAACATTACTGTGGATCCAGAGAGTTTCGAGAAGTACTTAAGTGCAAGCTTTTACACTAAGCGCAGCATAAACTGGAGATAGGAAAGGCTGCGAACAGCTTCAATTTAAAGTTATTACCTCTAAAAGTTGCAGAAGTCTGAATCCATCAGCATCATCTGTGTTAACCTTTTCCCAACTATGTTGGGGTCGGCTTCCAGTCTAACAGGATTCAGCTGATACCAGTATTTTAGACTGCCTATCTGACCTCCAAAACCCAGTTACTGGGTAATACGATACCCCTTGGTAAAACTGGTTGTCAGACGACCCGTAACGACTACCAAAGATCCACTATTGACAGCCGGGACCAGCGGCTTAACGTGCTGTCCGAGGCACGGAGGGGTCTTGATATGATCGGATAAAGATACCCATCCACGGACCAAAAAGCAGCAAGCGGAGCTTAACCTGATCGATCCACCCGCGCGGCTGTTATTACTTAGCCACAAGCCCCTCTGAAGTCTGAATCCATCAAATATTTGAAAGGTTTTGGGGTTGTGTACTCTGTGCGTTCCCGTTTGTTAGTTCTGCATACATTGGTGAATAGAAGTTATGTAATACTAGCTGCGCCCCGCGGTGTAGGTAAGCGGGCCTTAGTATTCAAGTAGTTTCTGGAAGGTGTATACTCCTTTTCTTTACTCCCTTTTAAATATAATTTTAATTCATAACCCAGCGAAACCGTCGCCTATCTTAATTTAGATGTTTTTGCTCATAGGAGTGAATAATTGTAGGTATCTATTCTTTTTGAGTGAAATCAATTATCTTACACCGTAGTTCCAGAGATTACGGCGTTAAAAAAAAAACTCTTCAGCTTTATTGTATTTAGCATAGATATACTTTATCGATCCATACATAAGGTCTATTTTAGTAATGTGCCTCTTTCTTTATAAACAGAAGTTCTCCCATCACACGCTGTGTGCTTTTCACAATAATATTCTCATCTTCTTTTTTTTTTCTTTAACATCTCATATAATATCTGCATTTTTTTATTAGCTTCTGATTTCAATTTTATTAGCTCTATGTCCACTGCTGGAGGGTCGGAACCTAGTTTAAGCACAGATAATATAATACTCTAGTAGTTTAAGGCTCTAGTTATAATGAACCTTCCAACCCTTTTATTTTCATCTGTGGAATCATATCAAAATAGAAAACTTTTACTTTTTGATGGCTCTCCCGTTTCGTGTGTACACTTGAGGACAAATAATAAATACGAGTAGATAGTTATTTTGCTACATTAATATGATTTTTTATTTGATTTTTCTTCTTCTACTCTCGTGTTTGCAACTTTCAAGCAAGTTGGAAGCGGTGCTAATTCATGCTGTGCAGCTTACGGAAGCATAGAAGATGCCGTTATTAAATTAACATCCGTTTAGACAATGTCCGATAGGACACTATATCAGATCAACTTGTAAAGATTTCGATTATTTTAATCTTAAATAGTAGTTATAAGCTTTCTCTTGCTTACGACTACTATTTAAGGATGCCTCATCGAGTCGGCATTGCCGTATTTTAGTCTTCTTTTTATCAAGTATGCATGAGTGACAAAGGACTAAAATCAGGCTGTAGAAGGTGCCAAATTATCTGGCACAGGATACCGTGACCTCTGCCAAACTACAAACATATTAGTAGAAACTAGGTCCTGCATCAAGCGTGACAGGCAAAGGGTCTCATCGAGAGGAATCCGGGCAAGTATTAACGTGACATTTTCAGTTCATATGTACAGTCAGTTATTAAATAGTGGTATTCAGCTGCATCCGGTTAGACTGCAACATAGTTGGGAAAAGGCTAGGCAGATGATGATGATGATGTACAGTCAGTTATTGCAATTAGCTGACCCACCTTTGCATAAATGGCTGATTTTTTTTAGAATACGAATCGATAGAATTTTATAATTCTTTTATATTTTATTTATTTCAGCAAAGTAAATACTTTCTGAGTTTATCTAAGACATGTGACATCGATACATCGTGAGGAGACCTGTTCTCGTAATTTTAAGAACGTTCACAGTCTGATCTCAGTCTCAATCTGTCAAGATATACCTACCTCTAATTTCCCTACATTTTGACGAGTTTTTGACATTTGTTTGTCGCCGAGATGAGACTGCGACTAGATTTTTTACGTTTTAAATTACGAGAATTGGCCTTCAGGACGTATGCCCTTTTATTCATAAACGTTGCTTAAAGTTACGTAGTGATTAGCGACTGTTTAACCATACATTTTGACGTTTAAACGTCACTTAATTTTAATCATCGTTTATAAATAAACCCCATGGTTTATAAGTCTGAAATCAGCCATCTGGAGCAAGCAAGGTGATCAACGCTCGTGACTCCTCTCTATGAGAAAAGGCCTTTGCTCCGCAGTGGGACAATAATAGGCTGGTACTATTGATCCTGCAGGCTTTAGATTCGACGTCATCCGCGTTTCAAGTGCCGCCATTGCAATGCAATTTTATTAGCGAAGCAACGCGCGGCCATCGTTTATTTGGACTGAAGTTAGTTGGGGACTGCAGTATACCGCACCGCCATTTTTAGTTAAAAACCGAGCTTTGTTTCAGCTAGGGCATTTTCATATTTAAAAAGGATTTTTTGGTAAATGTTGGGTCTGAGTTTTGTATGACATATTGAAATACTTTTGGCTTATGTACGAATTTAAATAGCAAAATTCTTGTTATATATCTATTCATTTCGCGTAAGGAACATGATGAAAGTATGGACGCCTGCACTGATAATTGATGCAACCGGACACGTAGCCGTGTTATGTGTGAAAAGTTTAATGTACGGCTGACGGTTCCTTGTTCATCTGCCATCTCGTGTGCTAACATTATCCGATATGTTTGTAAAATAATCTTCCA
Organism: Hydraecia micacea; assembly: GCA_914767645.1. NCBI lineage: Eukaryota > Metazoa > Arthropoda > Insecta > Lepidoptera > Noctuidae > Hydraecia > Hydraecia micacea. The sequence goes on along the minus strand of OU611794.1, from coordinate 10,963,194 downwards.
AATAAATTCGTTATAAAAGTCTAATTGTTCTTGTTTATATTTCTTCAGAATATAATTTCGTCTTTGAGATTTCACTGTGATCGAATTTAAGGATGATTTTAATTTGATTCAAAATAATAAGTAGGTATGATAAACTACATAGTCCAAGAAATCCCATCTAAGGTAGTTTAATAGAACGCGTATGAAACGATCATCAATATTGAGCGGCCTATGATAATAAGCGTGCGTTATCTATCTAGAAGCCAGAAAATCGCATTTAGAAATATCGGTTTTCTATAAAACACATCAGACGGCAAATTTATCCACTCACAATACCAGCCCCCCCCCCCTAACATCGTCTCAGATGTCCCAGAAGAACACTTTTTTTCGGCGCGCCACGTGGCGCCTATCTACTTATACACGACTCGTACTCACACCACTCATGGTGAAATTCCCGGTCAGAGTGGCCCTAGCAGTTCCATGGGAACTTAAGAGGCGTATTACAAAAAAACGCGAAATTTGAAGTTTTCGACGTTGAAATTGTATGTTTTACGTTCGTTGTAGGAAATAACAATTACTTGGTAAAAATAGTTCGTTTTCTCTACTACAATAACCTCAGAACCGATTTTAGATAAGTTATTTAATTATTTAGTAATAAGCTTTCTCCCGATGAATGTTTAGGCAAAAACTCACGGAGACATGATTTCGGAGCTCTAATTTGGAGATTCTACTGAATATCTACCATCAAAAAAAATATAATTAGCTTTCAAATATCCTATACTTCAATAATAATAGAATATATTTTCGTTATATGCCTTTTATGTAAAGAAAAAATAATCTACGTAATTCAATTATCGACCGAAAAGGCTTCGAAACAAGCCCCGATATCTCTAAAGTCCTACATTATTTAGTCGTAAAATTTATACCAAAATAATCATCAACATTTGCTTAGAATATAGTATTATTTTTATTTTTTAAATCGCTACCATTATTTTTTAATTAAATAAATAAAAATACTATATATTTCACTGCGCCGGCCAGCTGCGATTAGTATCGCGCGAGCGCTTGTCGAGGTTGGACCTATGTCAGTTTATTTCCCGCGCGCCTTCTTTCCGATACTACCGTCGTGTGCGCCGATTGTCGCATCTAGACGCTGCCGCATTGCTTTTGTGTGCGTGTGAACTACGGCCGCAGTTTTTGATCTTTGTAAGTATTTATTTTCGAACGGTATATTTAAATTAGTATAAAGTTCACACTTTATTAGTATACCAGATAGTCAACTTATTAAAGTTATTTTGATTGCAGCTGATTTGAGTTTTCTTACCAATCGAAATGGGGAAAAATAAATACAAATATAATTGCGTTGCAAAACACAATAAAAAAAAGGAAATAAAAATAAATAAAAGAGGGTAAACGGAGCCGGTCGAAACCCAGCAAGGTTTTGAAAAGGCAGGATCCAGAGAAGGACACGTGTGACAAGGATGGTTTCATCAAAGTGGAGAAGAAGAAGAAGAAGCATCCTTGTCGGAACCAGTGCGGCACCGCGCTGGCAGGACCCAACATGCTGCTGCGTCCAGCAATCCCGACGACGCAGCTGTACGTGTCCAGACTGCACCACTTCACGAAGGTTGAGGAGATCGTGGAGTACATGCGTGTGGAGACCAACTGGACTTGGTTGCATCCATACTACTATATACAATTTATACAACTATGCTATCAACCGTAGATATTATAATCAATTACTGCATAACAATTAAAATATTTGTGAACATATTTCAACAGTAAAATTCATAAATAATGAAAAATATAACAAAATAATTCATAATAAAATTGAAATAACACGTAAAAAAATTTCCGCCCACTAAACTCCATCCTAAAAAACCTTCAGTTACGGAAGATCAAGATCGTTTAGTCGCCATATTCACAGTATCATAGTCATAGTGCGAGCGAGAAGCATGAAAGAAAGTATCGCTCGCGTAGTTTGCCGCGCTCGGTGCGTAAAATACCTAAATTTGCGAAACGCCGAAATGTGAGAGGGCTCTTAAACATTGTCCGCGTAAATTGATTATGTCATAAATTTGAAAGCCTTCTTAAACCCTACGGAAGTTTACCTGTCACGTCTTGACGGCTACCGCAATAGATTTTATTAGGAGATTCATACACAAGTCGCTCTTGGGGAAAGTAGCCAGAACGTTCAGCATTAGTAGGTTCAATGGAGGCCACTCGTGTCGTGATTTCATTGATTTAATTTTAAAAACATGTATCACTTTAATACCGCATTATAATAATATCCACTGTGGCAACACTGTCAAAGTACAAATTATTATCATTGTAACAAACTTTTAAAATGTATGCGCCGATAGCCAGCTATTCGATACCGGCAGTCCGCTATTTTTTTATTTATAACGTCTTTAAGAATCACCAACAATGTATTTTCATGATGGCACCTAAATGTATTATTTTACTTTGGCAACACTTAGAAATAACGGTTATGATATTAGGTATCGTTATTTTTGGGTGGAGCAAATGTCGTTTTAAATGGTAAAATGTAGTGCAAAGCCAGTCGTTGTTAGATTCTGAAAGAGTGCAGTTGTGCGAATAAAAAGTATTATCAAGAAAAGAGTGTTTTCTTTATACTAGTTAATAACGCGTTAGTTTTTGCAGCTTGTATCTACTGCCTTCGAAAAAGTGGCTATGTGCGCATGATATTTTTTTTTGCCTTGCATTAATTTTGCCCGAAGCATGAGTTCTACCTAGAAGACAGAGCGTCACACTTAGAAAGTATGTATGAAAGTTTAGTGTTGTTAACTTAATTTTTTCTTACTTAATGATTTTATGTCACACTTAGAAAGTATGTATGAAAGTTTAGTGTTGTTAACTTTATTTTTTCTTACTTAATGATTTTATGTCACACTTAGAAAGTATGTATGAAAGTTTAGTGTTGTTAACTTTATTTTTTAATCTTTTATGTTTCTTTTGTGTGTGTCTTTTTTGTAGTTAATTACTGTAATTGGTTTTAAACCGTTTTAATTCAATTAAATTAAATAGGTAAATAAATTAGAAATCTCGATCTTCTACGAAACACACCAGATGCCAAAATTACTGCGGCCACCTCTCGTCTGTAGAGAATTCCAGCCACTTGTCCGCTTAGCAGTTCCATAAGAACTTAAACAATGTCCGCATAAATTGATTGTGTCATAACTCTGAAACCCTTCTTAAACGTTGCGTAAGTTTCCGATACCTGACACGTCTTGACGGCTACCGCAATAGATTTTATTGCGAGATTCGTACACCCATCGCTTTGGGGAGATGTCAATGTGACAGTCACCAGCCGGGTAATTGCGTAATACACTAACAGTAGCAATGGCAATTCATTTTGATAGTTTAACAGTATTCATTGCGTTAGTCACGTTGTTGAGGAGATTCTTTTTTCGAACATATGAAACAATTGAATTGAAATTGTGATTGACTGATCTGTCAAAATGAAAGCCATTGCTACTGTTAGTGTGTTACGTAATTACCCCGCTGTGTCCCAGCAGTGGGAACATAATAGGCTGATTATACTTATGTTTACGTGTAACCGTACCTATGTGTAACCAATCTTTATGTGCAAAGCAGGGGCGGCTCGCTAGCTGAAGTAGAAATATACAGGGTGGGCAAAAAATCGTGGATCAAACGAAACAGGGCGATAGTTGAGGTTATTTACAGTAAAAAAAAAAAAAAAAAAAAAGTATCATCACTACAACAGTGCTTTTATGACAGTGGGTACCATGATTTATCAGTATTGGCACTTTTTTCAATATCTTTTAAGGCTCACGAGAAATTATTTGTAACTTTAGAACCTTACTGTAAACACTCAAATTGTCATAACTTTTAAGGAGATCAAGTTAGGGCTCTCGCACAAACATATTTTTTACTACAAATAACCCCAACTATCGCCCTGTTTCGTTTGATCCACGATTTTTTGCCCATCCTGTATAAATTAATGCAAACGATTCCTAAATGAATGGCAGAATGGCTTTATTCACGAGAGATCGAGAGAGCTTTAATCAAAATGGAAATACGTTAAATTGTTTATTCAGAACAGAATAATATGTTCCAAAAACTCCTACACATCTTTTATTAAGGGGGTTGCTCTAGTTAATATACGCGGTGGAGTTTCGAGATGGGGTAGTAAGGGCAGATACCTTAACCATTGTTGCCAAAGGAAAACATTAACAACAAGATTTCCTGTAACTACAACGCTTAAGGTCTTTGTACGGTTCGTACACTTGTAGAGTTGTTGATGTTGTTGTTAGAGTGTGTGGAGAAAATATCACGAGGTTGATGGCACTTAAATAAGTTTAATGCACCCAAGTTATGTACAATAATGCAAAGTTGGCGATTCCTTTCTCTAGGTTGTTTACTCAGTTATTAGCTATATCACACTGCCTGTCAATTAGGTGAAATATGACTTAAATACCTAAGCAAACTGACGCGCGTTCGTTCCGATCGCGGCGTCAACAAAATGTTATGAACAGCTGAAGACTGTACAGTCTTACTTACCCATCTCAAAAATTCAACCTTGTATATGACATTATTGTTGATATTTCATGAAGTAGTCATTCATATTCAAGTAAAACAAGATGTTAAAAAGGCTTACAGCTAAGAGCCGTTGTAGACCCTGTCAGGGCACAGCAAAAATTATTGTTTGATACATAATGTACATAGCTATTACTTAAAGTTAAAAATCTAAATCGTAGAAACTAAAATAAAAATAAAATTATTACATGAAAACTGAATAATTACATTCGCATAAAAAGTCAATGTTTTATATTTTATTAAAAATTCAAATATTTACATAATTTAAAAAGCTAACAGTCTTAAAATAATAATATGTACAAGTATATAAAAAGGGAGGGGAAATAATCAAAGGGCATCCAAAAATTCGTCCGCATCGCTGTCAACAGGAAACGTGCCCAAAAGGCTGGCAGCATTGCCACCTTGTATGGCAATCTTTAGCAACGTGAAGAGTCGACCAATCGCTTGGCGATGTCTCGAAGGTTAATAACAATAACATAAATAATTATATTATTGGTAAGTAAGTAGCAATAGGATAAGGTACTTATATGAACTTAGAGGATTGTATTGATGATTTCAATGATTATAATTCTGTAAATACATACTTGTATACGCTCGCGAACACTGATATCGATCATATTTTGTTCAACATACATCCTGACGCTGTCCTAAAAATTGCAAAAAACGCATGAAAATTTGTATTTCGCGAGCTACCCTGGTGCTTCCCCCCAAAAAGTATATATTATCTACATATTAACCATGTAAACCCCTAGCTGTGTGAAGAAAGTGTCTACTTACTGTGTAATTAATAAAGTTGAAAACTTTCTAAGTAATTTCGGAGTTCCGCAGAAACTGACTTCACCAGAAGACTTCACAACCTTGTTTACAAGACAAAGATTTCTATATTAATATTAAAGTTGATTGTGATGAGTATCTACTGGATATAGTGATTCTGTGCTCCTGATTAACTCTGAAAGGAATCGGGAATCGCTTCCCGAAGTTTGTTAGCGAGTTAGAATATAAATATTGGGATTGCGTACTGATTTGCTGAATGGAATTGGATGAAAGAATTGAATTGGTATTATGAAATATCAGGAAGGCCTTGCGAAACTTGGAATACCTGACGTTGCAGGTATACTGCAGCGGTGTTTAGAACTGTTTAGTTGTATGTTTCAATTATGACAAAACATAGCGCACTCCCCTGTTTATGTAAACACCTATGTAAACACATGTGTTTCACAAATAAATGAATGAATTGATTGATTGATTGTTACTGAGAGCAAATATTTCGGGAATATCAGAATATATTATATAAAAAATAAATGTTGGAAATGTTATAAATTATATTATTTCTGGAAATTATTTAGTGATAATTTCTGACTGTAGTTACATACCTAGATCATTATAGCTAACATCGTAACCAACATATGGAAAGTACCCCATATTTATTTTCGCACCGGGGCTCGTGGCTAAGTAATATCAGACTCACAGGTCGATCGATCAGGTTAAGTTATGCTTGCAACGGTCGGTCCGTGGATGGGTGGCAATCTTTACATACCGAGACCCTCCGTGCCTCGGAAACCACGTTAAGCCATCGTTACGGGTCGTCAGTATCCGAAAGTCTGACAACCCCTCTTACCAAGGGGTATATCGTGTTAGCCAGTATGATCTTTTTCCGACCATAAGCCGTCCGTGCCTCAGAAAGCACGTTAAGCCGTTGGTCCCGGCTGTCAATCGTGGATCTTTGGCAATCGTTACGGGTCGTCACAAGCCCGAACGTCTGACAACCAGTCTTACCGCCTCAGAAAGCACGTTAAGCCGTTGGTCCCGGCTGTCAATCGTGGATCTTTGGCAATCGTTAGGGGTCGTCAGAAGCCCGAACGTCTGACAACCAGTCTTACCCAGTTAGTATTACCCAGTAACTGGGTTTTGTAGGTCAGATAGGCAGTTGCTTCATGTAAAATACATCATCTGCATCCGGTTAGTCTGGAAGCCGACCCCAACATAGTTAGGGAAAGGCTAGACAGACTGCATCAAAATAGTACTTATTACTTTTACTAGCTAAGTACCTACCTATATAGTTTCAACCAAGCAAGACATTAGGCACAAAGATTCATAAAGTTAATCCTTTTGGCAAGACAATAAAACAAACATAGAAAATAATCCTCACCACATCAATTCTTAAATGTTCATTTACCAACATGTTTCGCACGTATTTTGGCGTTTCATTGTCCTATTTCGCACATACGTGTCCCGCGAGGCTCTAGTTATCACACACAGTATACAGGGTCCCACTAAAGAGGTAACAATAGCAGACTAACACCCTAATGTTATCTTCATTAAATGCGTTATAAAAGGTGAGGTAGGTTGCTGGTACTTTTGACCAGATGTGTATCTGGAGGACGATGTGACAGCTTTGTTTTTAAAGGGGTTACTTATGTAAAAGGAATTTACAAAATAGACGCTGTAATCATTTAACAGGTCATAAAAATAATAATACGAGTATTTTAAAACGAAAGAATCTCTTTTATTGGAATACTTTTCACGCGCCGCACTGAAGTGGGACGATTATTATTATTATTATTTTTTTGATTTAACATATCTCGAGACCATGGGGTCCCGGTCCTTTGGAAGGCGTACGAGGGGCCGAAGCCAACTCGCAGAGGCCCCTTAGGAAATTTTAATGAAATGCGGCACCATCCGACGATTATCCCTGTATGCACTATGCCAGTGCACCCAAGGATAACCCCCGGTTGGTGTAGGACTATTGTAGGATATGGAAAAATAAAAAGTTGGACTATGGGTTTGGGTGGCTGAAGTGGACTGGTTACCAAGAACTATGGAAGAACTATGACCCCTGCCTGATCAATGTTTTATATATACACGGATAAAATGGCAGGGGGTGACTTGCACACTCAATAATGGGCCCCCGGAAACGGTCGCTAGCACATAGTGACGTAGCGACAAGGGGGCAACATGTCCTGAGGTGCTTATGAGGAGTGGAGAGGTATTCTACGGCTATCAGGACAATCCCGGAAGTACGGTCAAGATCCCTACCAGCATCTTACTGGAATACTTCCTTCCTCCGAGCACGTTTGCTCTTGCGAATCTCCACTCAAGCCGGCCAATAAAGGCAAGAATGAGGTGGGAGCTCTGTTCCTCTTCATTTTTCACTCCAGCCGGCCAATAAAGGCAAGCCAGAGGTGAGGAACAAGACTTCTCCCGGGAGATAGGGTCCGTGGGGTCGCTACTGCCCAACACCTCGCCACATGCTGCCCTGCGGGTTTCTGTATCTCTCTTGGTCTGGCTCCTCACCTTAGACCCATTCCGGAAAGTAAACTCTTCCGGCACAGGCCCAGAGCATAGTAACTATTCAGTAATCTGTGCCCAGAGTTCGGAGCGCGCAAGCCCCACCACGACGTCAACGTAGAGATACGGCGATGGGGTATTATTATTATTATTTATTTATCCTCACACTGGAACGCCATACAGCAATTACACCAACGGAGTAAAAAATCACTTCATCTGCTGCTTTCTATCCATGCTGTGCGCGGTGGACATCGAACGAGTGGCAATGGATCACGCACGCTCACGCAGCGTCAAGACATTTCTCCATAACCCCATCACTCCTTCCATAAATTGGACACATTCATTATTGCGAATTTTTGAAACGATTTTGACGAAAAGACGATCTATAGTTTGTTCCAAAAGTGTCTGATTAAAATGTAAACAAACCCTGTTCAGGTTAAATTCTTACGCAATCACTCACTGAAGATACATTACACAGTACAGTAACACATTCATCTATATTACAAAGTTTTCAACTTTATATTTCACCACTTTTCCAACATAATTATATTAAAATACGCTGCCGCGGGGTGTCTGCGGTAAACATGCCAAAAATGTTAATGTTCAGACAAATCTATTCTGTCTACCCTCTTTTTTAATTATTCGAATCGATCATCAAATAAGATAGGGTGGTAGGGACATTGACGCGAAAACTGTAACTATAAATTCAGCACATGATTTTTAGACCCCCCGTAGCGTAGAAAATTTTTGTTGGTTATAAAAAATCTATATATATAAAAGGAGAACTGACTGACTGACATATCAACGCACAGCCCAAACCGCTGGGTCTAGAGATTCCAAACTTGGCATGTAGGTTCCTTATGAGGTCTAGGGGTGCACTAAGAAAGGGTTTTTCGAAATTCCACCCCTAAGAGGGCGAATGGGGGGGAGGGTGAAATTTCACGCGGACGAAGTCGCGGGCAGAAGCTAGTCTATAATATTTGTTTTTACTACTGGCTACATTATATGATACAAAATGTTTACAATTTTTATCCTCTATCTACCTAAGTATCTACTCTTTCACTCACGTAGAAGCAATTCTCTCTAAGCTAACAGTCTGAAGCCTAGTGGTATCTAATAAAACAGAATATTAGAACGTTTAAGGCTTTGCCGTAGGCATTAGGACGGACTATTAAGAACGAAATGGACCGGAGATATTTTAGGGTCGTCTTATAGCCATACAGTCCATTTTCTGTTGTACGTTTAGGGTCGATTTTTCATTTGGCCCGAAGCTTGAATATCTCGGAATCCGTTTTTATGGAAATATTACAGGGAAATAATATGCTTTCTATGAGATAGGACTGAATGTGAAGAAAATTAATGTCATTGAATTTATGATTCTGTGTCTGAAGTGCTTTTAGATTTACTTTTGTAATTTTATGTATTTTTAGTTGGACTAATAATACTTACTAACTTAGTTTTAAATTTTTTTCATCAGGAATTTCTCAGACCTGGAGTCTGGATTTGTGCCCGGTTGAAGGCAATAGTCACGCCCCCTATTACATGGGACTTAAACATAACTGCCGAAATGTGGGTACTATAGGTACTCCTTTGCCTAACCCTTCGGGGATTACAGGCGCGATGTTATGTTATGTTTAATAATATTTAATTAAAATATTTTTTTATTTTAATAAATTTCAATTTTAATAAATTTTATTTTTAATAAATTTCAATTTTAATAAATTTTATTTTTAATAAATTTCAATTTTAATAAATTTTAATTAAATTCTATTTTCTTTTGATACACCACTTTTACCATTTTATAATTTATCATTGAAGAGCGGGGCCTCCTAGCACAGGTATATCTTTTACTTAAACGGAGGTCGTCATTAGGTAAGATTTACTGTAAAAGTTGTAAGTACAAGTTTCTGCAATAGACTTTTTTGTATTTTGTATTTGTACTTAAGGCTTGGTTCACTCGTGCGGTCCATGGCCCTATATGGGGCCCCGGTGTGGGCGCGTTCACTGCGGCTGCGAGCCGCCCACTACCTGAACGCGCCCCAAAAGGTGGTAGCCGTAAGGCTGATCCGGGGCTACCGTACGATCTCGGGCGAGGCGGCAAGCCTCCTTGCCGGAATGCCGCCATGGGATCTGGAGGCGATAGTCCTCGCGCGCCTATATGAGTGGCGCGCGGAGGCACTACGCCGGGGGGAAACTCCGCTTCCGCGGCAAATAGCGGCGGAGCGGACGGACTTCCGGCGCGATCTCATGGTGGTATGGAAGGAGCGACTTTCGCAACCCAGCGCAGGGCACGCCAGGATAGTGGCGATAAGGCCCCTCTTTGAGGAGTGGCTAGAGAGGCGTCACGGCGTTCTTACCTACCGCCTGACGCAGGTCCTCACCGGACACGGATGTTTCGGGAGGTTCCTGCACATCATCAGGCGGGAGGAGACGCCCGGGTGTCACCATTGCGAGGATCGCCCAGAGGACACGGTGGAGCATACGGTGGAGGTCTGCCCCGCTTGGGCGGAGCACCGCCGTGTCCTCGTAGAGGCGATCGGCAACGGCGGCGACCTCTCGCGTCCGGCCCTGGTTCAAGCCATGGTCCGGGGCGAGAGGGAGTGGGAGGCGGTCACCTCCTTCTGCGAAGCAGTCATGCTAGCGAAGGAGGTGGCGGGACGGCTCAGGGAGAGAGCCGCACGCCTCAGCCGCCGCGGGAGACGCTACGGGCGTCGGGAGCCGCGAGACGACTCCCGGCCACCGTAGGCGCGGGCCTGCGGACGGAGAGTAATGGGTAGCTTTCCGTCCGATCAGGACCAGGCCCGTGCCGGACGGCGCGTATGTGTTCCACGCGCGCCTCAAAGAGATGTCAGCATAAAGGAAGGGGCCCGCCAGGGCCGAAGCCTGCCGGGGTAGCGGGATCGTCCGAAAGGGTTACCGCTGCCCCGGAACATAAAGGGCTAAGGAAGGAACACGGGTGGGTTTTAGTCAGTAAGAGTCTGACACTCCCTTCCGCTCCACCCAGAGCGGGAGGAGTCATTAGATGATTTCCCATCCACAAAAAAAAAAAAAAAGGCTTGGTTCACAGTGTCCGCATAGGCATTATCTATGAGATGAATGATGAAACTACAGAGTTTGCTCTTTCAATTAAACGACATAAATGATATGCCAAATCAAATAAAAAATAAATTGCAACCGTTATCTAGCGGTCAGAAAACTATATAAATTGGTTAAGGGATTAGGCGTAGACGTTAAGTTTGACATTTGTAATGCCGTAGCCACACCAACTGGAAACGCCGATAATTATCGCGACAAATTGTTGCTGCACCTACGATTAACGCCCGTCATCGCGATAATTATCGGCGTTTACCGTTGGTGTGGCCCCGGCATTACAAAGGTTTCCTTGAGGGCGACATGTTCACAATTTGGTCAAACCCCCGTATACCTAAAAATAAAGTACCTAATCTATAATAAACCTCGTAATAAATAAAGATTTTTTAAAAGCTAGCAGTCCATTCATGTCATAAAACGGAGCAAATAACTCCCTTATTACTAATCAGACTACAAAGTAAGGTTACTAGTGTACTACCTACATATTTTATTACAAAGAGTTATTATCGTAACAAGTTGATCCGGATCCCAAAAGTTTCATGCATAACCGTGTTCGTACATAAAAGGCAAGGAGCTTTACAGGCTTACTTCAGCGAAAATCGTAAAAAAATGTTTTACGTACTTTTCAGGAAACAAAACGAATACAATGCAAGGTCGTAATAAAATAAACTTGTCTAAACTTTGAATTTTTATTTTGACAGCTGCGATCGATCTGAAGGTCAATTCCTGTAAATAAAAACGTTCTAGTCGCAATCTCATCTTAGACACAATCAATGCCAAAAACTTGTCAAAAATGTAGGGAAATTAGAGGTATTTTTGACAGAATGAAACTGAGATCAGCCTGTGAACGTTCTTAAAATTACGAAAATTGTCTGTTGTTGTCATGTTGACAATTTCACAATCACCGCAGCTGTCATTTTGGTCTAGCAAATAAAGAATCACAGTATTTTTTTGTAAAAGGTCAGTTGCTGATAAAAACGAGCATTGTTCTCCAATCTATCCATAGGTAGCTCTGAAAATGCAATGAAAGCCATCGGAAAAATCGTTTTTGCAACCCATTCTATGTATCTGGCAAATAAATGAATATTGGTTGCATTCCAATTGGGGCTTTAGCAATGCGAAATGTCCCCTCTCCGTACCAATTACATAATTTTTCAGTAAGGCATCTCAATAAATTTTATTGTGAGAGAAAAAAAGGCTTCCAAAGTGGTGAAAGCAATTAATGTTATTGTAACCAAAATAATGTACAGACAACAATGAACTTCAGAATATGTTTTCATAAAAGTCAAAGCAAATTTTGTTGTTCAAAACGCCCTAAAAGGTGAAGCGAAAATAAAACCGAGAACATACCTCGTCATGGGTGATCGCCACCTCCCATATTTAACTTGCACCCCTTTGATGTACTAATTAACCTTAGCAAAAATGTTCACGGCACACGATTACGCAATTAATTTGCTATTTTTGTTTTTGTTCACAAAAGAGGACCGGGGCAGATATCGCCCGGGACCGTAGTCATGGCAACGGGGGGTGCTGTCGGCGCGCGCCGCGGTAAGGCGGCAGAAGTGACCTCGCGCTTGCCGCGTTCGCCGCGTCGCGTCAGCCGTCCGAAAAACGTTTTTTCACGAAACGGGAATCTACCGTGCGTAATGATATACACCTTTGACGACTAAACTACGTTGTTGTGCTGTTCACAACTAAACTAGCGGTGTTCCACGTGTGTTGAGAGGGTGTGAGTGTGTGCGATGCATTAGTTGGCGTGCAATGTTGAGGGGTGGTGGGACGAGTCTGTGACCGGGGCAGCTGCACGGGAGGGGCGATTTTCACGCTTGATCATGCCTTTCGAATTGAGATCAGGTAAGCTTTTCAGGAATTTCAAGCGCAAACTGCACTTCCTTAAGGACGATTTTCGATTGTGCGTTATGCAAGCGTTACAGCTTTCGGGCATGTGCAATGTCATAAGAACATTCGATGTAAGTGAAAATGAAAGTTACGCAGCATGGTTTGACTTTATTAAACTATGTCGGCCGTGAAAATCGACTAAATTCCTCTAGAAATACTATAAGACCACGTGGTAATCAATATCTGCAGTTTTGGTTACTGATAAGCGTTTTGACATATCTTTTCTCGCTGCAATCCCGTGCGTACCTATATGAATATTAATTCGATGCTGCAAGATTTTTCTTCACGATTCATTTATTCAGCTGCTAATTGTTTACCCACAGCACAATGAGGTGTATCCAAAACAAAAGTCATTGCTTATTCAAGAGCTACCAAATTAACAATCGTCTAATCAGAGATGACCCAGTTTCGCAAAACCAACTGTTTTCATTATTAAACTACCTAAATCATGTTATGTAATTCTCTAGTGGTTTGCAGACTTGAATTTGTATAGCTGAAGGATTTTTTCAGGGATGTCCTTAGGGATTTCAGGGTTTCAGGGCCCTTGTCCCCTTTTTGTATACAGAACAGCTTTACTGTCGGATTTTAAGGGAAACTACACCAGGTATTTGTCAAATATCCAATGCAATCCAGTGGTACAAAAGGTTTCTCTTAAAATGTTACCTAATTTTAAGCGTTGAAAGGGTTGTCCTGTCTTGATAGGCAGTTGTAATTTGCGCCTTGTGTTAATCAAGTTAGGTTTGAGTTTCTGTGTTTATAGTTTTAGTGTGTGTGAATGATTAACAATCACTATATTGTAATTTGAATAGTTCATTTTGTGTATGTTTCCCTATTTAGTTTAGGTTTCAAGCATGCCGTGGAATTCGGAAATGCAGGATGTCTCATTAATTATGCATAGATTTATTTATTTATTTATTGGGGATCTCCAACAAAGGATACACATATACAATAGAAATTTACAATAATAAAAAAGGTTCTTTTACGTGTGCTCCTTCAATTACAGGAGACCACAGCATGCACATATAACTAGGTGTAAACACAACTCATTATACGAGTAGGTATAAATAGGAGTTTTTACCTTCAAGGAAATGTCCTTTGAGGGTTTAGCAAAGGATCTAATGGTACTTACCAATCGAGATCGCGTAAGCTTTATGTACGTAACATCACGCCTGTTGTCCCGAAGGGTTAGGCAGAGCTGGTATATGTGCACTGTCTAGCACACCCACATTTCGCCAGATATGTTTAAGTCCAATGTAATAGGGGGCGAGCCTTTTGACGTCAACCAGGCACAAATCCAGATTTTTTTTTGTGTAGGCGTCTCGCAAGTCAACCTAGGAGGTTGTCGGGTGCTTTTAACCGGACTATCCTGTGGATGCTCTAATAAATGAAGGCCTTCAGCCAGGGCACAACACTTATAAACGAACACAATTCCAGATTATAATATAAATGCTAGTATCCAACTATGCTGCACCCACCCTTATACCTACAGATTAAAATTTTACGTCTCATTTCACTCGGCATCCTAGAGCATTTTCCATTTTTCAGTGTATTTTAAATTCGGTTCCTAGGCGCCTATTTTAATTTAATCTACTGTAAAATCCTTTTTTAACTTAATTGATTGGTCAAAGCGGTTTTGCGGTCAACGGTGATAAGGTTTGATTTGACTGAAGGTTTTCTGTTTATGACAGGCCCATTTTTACACGATACGGTTTCTTTACGGCACAGCGTATAAACCGCGCCGTAAAAAAAACGTGTCCGTCAACAAGCTTCCATAGACATCCATACAGCACTGATGATAGTGCTGACACACAGCGAATAAACTATAGTTTTTCACGGCAAGAAAAACGTGTGTTACAAAGGTTTAATCGTTTGAAGATGACGTTTTACGCTAAACGTATTTAGTGATTTGTGTGATGCAAGAGGGCCTTTAGAAGTTAGTATTCAAGTAGTTTCTGAAAGGTGTATCTACTAAATCCCTTCATGTTCAACTTTCTTTCTCAATTCCTTTTTAAATATTCCACCAATGTCAAATTATCACCCTAACTCTGCCAATCAAATACACTGTAACTTTTGAAAACCACATGTGAGAATTTTGACGATATACAGTTTTCCAGCATGTTTAAACCTTAATTTGAACGTAGTACAGTGTTTTTTAGCTTGCCATATCTTGCAAAATATACAGTGAAATGAAAAAAATGTTGGTTAGGGGTACTAAACAGACTTAAAGAAACTGATTGGGCTTTGTTGGGCTAAAACGCCGTAAGTTGAGATACAGTCTTTTGGATTGGCACGGCAGAGCTTCTGTTGGCGTTTTCGTCCGAGTGAAATTTCTTGTTCCCTCGACCCACCCCATCGCATCGCATCGCCCATCCGCGCTATTACCTCGTTCTCGCTTAGCGTCCTTTCTGGCTTTTTATTTTTGCTCGTCTCCTAAGTGTTTCAGCGTGATGTTAAATAGCCCATAGCTTTTCTCAAGAGTTGGGCTATTAAATGCAAAAATATATTTTCAAATCCAACTTGGTAATTCCAGAGATTCGCGCATTCAAACAAAGAAACAAACTCTTCAGCTTTATTATCAGTATATAAATAGAAGACACTGCATCAGAGATTGCCGATGAAATTCCAACATGAATGCGAATAATGGAACTGTTGGAAAATCAATAATTCTTTTACACTGGAAGTTTAACAAGACGGAAGATAAGATCCTAGTTTTAAAACTAGGTTAAAAGATAGGCGGACATTCCTGGCGCTAATGCAATTTTTAAATCCTCTGGTATTATTGATGGTGCAGCTCTATTCTTATAGAGTGGAGTAATGGATTGTCGAGCAGACGTTTATAGAATTGTGACGGATTTTGAATTGATTACAATGAAAGGAAATATTGTTTCTTTTTCAATTACCTTTAAGTTTTTAGCTACATAAAAAACAAAAAGCAATCACACTTTATCCTCTGGTTTTGGTGGCCGTTTTAAGAGGAAATGCGGGGTAGTCTTTTCTCCATAGAAACGCTCTCGCCTGTTTTCTTTCTGGTTAATGACCATAAAGCAATGATTTTTTACAGAATAATAGATATTAACTACTTGTATGTCCCTATGTTTTCCTTTTTGATGATACATTATGTTTATAAGCACTGGAACCCTCAAAAAATGCTCAAAATTGCTGCTGTCAACAGAGGCCTAGTGTACAAATTTGACAATTATTAACGAAAAAAGAAAAACATAGGGACACAGTATATATATCCTTCTTATTCTTCTTCTTAGTCCAATATTGAAGGAGGAAACAGGCGAGAGCCAAACCTCGAATTACGACTTTTTACTTAGGCCTATTTCGAGCTTCTCCGACCGCATTTCCTCTTAATGAGATATTCCACTCTGAGCACTGATTTCAACGGCAGTCAACCGAAACGCACCTAATCACTTCCACTAACCACACAACAAGATTTTGATAAGTGCGGTTCGGTGGAACAGTTTGTCAATATTATTTTAAGTCCCCGAATGGCACCTACGTAAAATAAATTTAGGAAATGGGAAATATTTTTTTTTAAGTTAAATCTTGTACCGAATAATTCCACCTTGTTCACCAGACACGATATGCGCGGAGGACAGTTTATTGAAGAACATCGTGGATACAAATTTCTAGCATCAAACATGGTGACGATATTAGTATTAAAAAAAGTGCCAATACTGATAAATCATGGTACCCACTGTCATAAAAGCACTGTTGTAGTGATGATACTTTTTTTTTTTTTATCCTTATTTTTTTTTTTTACTGTAAATAACCTCAACTATCGCCCTGTTTCGTTTGGTCCACGATTTTTTGCCCACCCTGTATATGTATGAAGGTACAGTCTAAAGAGATAAGTATGCAGGATCGTCGGATACCTATAGTTGAAGTTTAGTAAGAAATCGATGGATGTTGTCGACTGAAGTTTAATTTTATAAAAGAGCTGTTTATTTTCTATTCATCATAATCCGCCTATAATGTTTCCACTGCTGGGACACTTTATAGGCTATAGTTTATTTTCTATTAATAAAATTAAATTTTATTCGAGAACATCCATCGGTTTCTTACTAAACTTCACCTATGTCCGACCCGACGATCCTGCATACTTATATCTTTTGTTTACATGAACAAGCAATTAATTGCTTAATGAATTTACGATGCTGATACAAATCGCAGACACTAAGACTCGATCTCGGGTTTTACAAACTTGTAATGTTTGAAAAGCGATTAAGCTCCCTTACAGCCAAAGTTACAGGATCCAACTTTCTACTCACCATGTTTGAAGACATATGCAAATGTCGATGGCTCGAGTTTGAGGGAATATTTGCGAATGCATAATGCAGTCGGCGACACGTTTCGGCAGAGTGACTATGTAGCATCCAGCAGATGACGATGTAAGGGAATTCGGCTAAGTAATTATATGCACATTTGAGTGGGAACGTCATTATGGCTAACGCAAATGGTAACAGACTTGATGAGGCTCAAATGGAGGCAATTTGAGGAGTGAACAGTAGTTTAATGTTGACGAAAGGTAGGAAAATATAAGAGTGATTATGGGAAAATACATACATTATAGCTCATAGACACACGACATAGCTCATAAGCTCACAGAATAAGCAAGCTGAAGTGGCAATGGGCCGGCCATATTAGCCGTAGAGCCGATGACCGCTGGGGTAGACGTGTTCTTGAGTGGAGACCGCGAATCGGTAAACGTAACGTGGGACGCCCTCAGGCTAGGTGGAGCGACGATCTTCGCAGGATGGCTTGTAGCAGCTGGATGAGAGTTGCCGAAAATCGAGTTGAATGGCGTGCAATAGGAGAGGCCTATGTCCAGCAGTGGACTGCTATAGGCTGATGATGATGATGATGGGAAAATATATCAAATACATCTCGGTAGTCCCTTTGTAGCTATATCGTCATTCACACAGGCCATCTATCGTTTATTTCTATCGATGGCTCGAGTTTGAGGGAATATTTGCGAATGCATAATGCAGTCTGCGACACGGTTGGGCTGTGCACCCGTGAGATGACGATGTAAGGGAATATGGGGGATACAGCTAAGTAATTATGTGCACATTTGAGTGGGAACGACATTATGGCTAACGAAAATGGTAACAGACTTGATAAGCATTTAATGCAGACTATTCGAGAAGTGAACAATACGTTAACTTGTATTTATAACTTTCCTCAACATCATAGTGATTATAAATATTTTAATATATTCAATAGGAAGGTTGTCTGTTCTAAAGTAAAATTGTCAAATCAGGTTTTGAGAGTTGGCTCGTGACTGCAAATCTTATCGTATGCTGCACCGTTCTACGTCATGACGTCAACGCCGGCTGTCGCTGAAAACCAGCGCTGGGTCTCTGTCTCGCATAGGGTCGTAGCTATGCTAAGCGATGGCCGTTTTGAGTGGATGTAACGCATATTTTCCCCTCACTTGTTCTTTTTAACCGACTTCAAAAAGAAGGAGGTTCTCAATTCGACGGTTCTTTTTTTTTTTAAAGTTTGTTACGCGATATCTCCGGCAATTGTAAATTGATTACAATTTTTTTTTAATGGATATATGTCTCGGTGGTGGTCTCATATAAATGTTATAAACTTTGCTTGGGTAGTTTTTGAGTTAGCTTCAATAATATGTATTTTTGCCACTTGGTTTATTAAGTGTGCAGCAAGAAATATTTCTTATTATATTAAGCAATGTATGTAAGTAGGGACTCGTTTTGTAAATTAAATAGATGTTGGATTATGGTTGCTGTAGAAGCAGAGAAAATACTGAGCGTATGTATTTTTATTTTACCTTACTATCTTGTTTCAGCACGAGCTGTGCTGGAATACACCGTACACAGATTAGACCACCATTTAAAAACAATTGCAAGTAGAACACTTTCCACTGATCCTTCTAAAAGCACTGAAAGCTTACACTTCTATATAATTCAGTACACACCCAACTTTGTATACAATTCCGTACGTAGCTTTGCACAAATCTGCAAACGCCTGAGACTTACTATGTACACAATGTGCTGAATAGATCTCAACTCTATATATATTGTAGTAGGCTTCATGTTTGCTTGTGTGTGTCTAAGGTGGTACAAACTCAACTTACTAATAATTGAAGATAATAGAGATGATTAAATTAGATTTGCAGTAGGACATTGAGATTGGACTTTGCATTTAAATGTAAAAAAACAACTTAAATATAAGTGAGCGTGGCTGAACAAAATACCTACTTTGGCATGTAAGTTTTACAAAGTGGCTTGCAATTTCAAGTTTCCAATAATTATTTTTTTAATAAGTACACATAGCTTGGATGAATAAATATTTGGAAAACAGTTTTTTTTTGCCATAAAATATACAATATTTCCATCCATTAATTTTTTTATACCATGTTGTTTATCTCCTACTATAAATCTATATAGGTAATATAAAATTCAAAGTCCTGACTGAGTGATATATCAACGCACAGCCTAAACCGCTGGTCCTAGAGACATGAAATTTGAAGGGTGTGTTCTTTGTGAAGAGTAGGTATCCACTAAGAAATGGTTTTTCGAAATTCCGCCCCTAAGAGAGTGAATGGGGGAGGGTGAAATTTCACGCGGACGAAAACTTATGCGGGTGAAACCGCGGGACGCTAGTTTCATCATAATGTGAGAAAAACATACCCGCGTCATGAACCTTGTGTATTCAACAAAGGACAACCCGTTGACCTCATTCAAGGACATAAAGCTCAATAACATGGCAACAACAAGAGAAGGCAAAAGGTTACATTACGTAGAACTTTATTACAATAACAATAATTCGATTATACCTTCGTTCAATGATTTCTGAAACTTGGCAAAGCGTTTTTATAAGCAATTAACTAATAAACTTCAAAAAGAGGTACTTGGTTGGCGTCCAAAAAGTTGTTCTATAAGGACTTCAACTCACCGTTGAGGAACCTTTGATATTTATTGGTGTGAAATACGTTTCTGCTCATTTTAGGTACAGACGGCAGCACATCAACCTACTACAATCTGTCAAATTTCTTTAATAGATTTTCAACTTTATCGCAAAATTATAAGCTTCAAAGTTGATTGGGAAAATTTGACCGTTTCGGGTAGTTTGATGTGCTGGCGTCTGTACTCTGGCGATTTATGTGGGCACATGCTTACCAAGTTTATGCTTACCTTTATGGAAGGTGAGTAATAAGGGTGTGTTATGTATGGTTCTTTGGTTCTCTTGAGGCTACTGTTTCTTCAGAATATTTGTATTTGAACTTATGCAGCATTTATCAGAAAGGTGTGGTACATATAAAAATTGCCCTTCAGACTGTTTTCCAGCCATGGCGGCCAATCAAAATGGAGACTGGCCTTTGGCGCGAGAGATATTATAGTGCACAAGTGTTGGCGCAGACACAGGTGCACTCTCTCTTCCCTCACTCTCATAGTCCGATGGGACGATCCGATCAGAATCCGACACGACCGGAGAAAGTTCAGGCGCAGGACCAACGGTAAATACCATCAAATTGATCAACTTTCTCCATGGAACCAACATCATAATCGCGAAAATAATCAACTGTCCCATAAAGGACATCATTCAATTCGTACCCAAAAATTAAAGTGCCGGCCAGAAAAGTGTTTTAAGCAGAAAATTTAAAAAATAACAACTTTTAATTGAATATAACAATCCCGAACAGATTTTAACTATTACAACATAGATCTACAATTAACCCCCTGGCTGCTATTGGGGTTTGCAACCACCAAAAATATGATTTTAATACTGTATTTATTACTTAACATGTATACTTGACGCTCATGTCAACTTTTACCACGGAGCAAAGGCAAAAACCAGCGAATGTCCAAAATATTGTTGGCAAAAATGTGATCCTTGGTACTTTCCCACCTAAATAGCAGCCAGGGGGTTAATTGTAGATCTATGTTGTAATAGTTACAACATGTTCGAGATGTTCTGTATTTATATTTTATCGCGTTACTATAGGTTTCTTTTCCCTTTGCCAGATTCGAGTAAGTACTTTCAGTCATTGGTAAAAGGCGTGGTTTTACTTATCTTTAGATCATTCAAAGATTTGATTAGATGTTTTTAATTTGATTTACTAGGGCAGAATCAGCATATAATGTTCCCACTGCTGGGCCTTCTTCTTTCGGAAGAGGGCTGTAATCTACCACGCAGGCTCAGTGCGGGTTGGTAGATGTCACATCTCTTCGCTGGTTAATCCTCACGATGTTTTCCTTCACGGTTTTGAGAGCAGAGTGGCTGATGAAATTATTTACACAAAGACGTACCCCCACCTACAACTCTGTAAGTTACTAGTGCACTTACTTATAAAACAGGGCTAAATAACACTATCTGTCAGCCCTTTGTGGAAAATATGCGTGAAAGTATTTAATTCTGCAAAACATAATATTTCAGTTAGAAATATTGCCATATTCAGCAAATGACATCTAAAAAGCGATGTATCAAAATTGCGGGGCGTTGCAGAAAGCGAAAGCCGTGTATCTCAGCCGTAATGGCTTTCTCTAAATGACACGTCAGAATTATGACGACTGAGTTCACGCATCTGTGACGTCATTTGTTTGTATATTGATGGTGGTCTCCTCTTATGGGGCGGAAAAGGTAAATGAAGTGCGTTCGGTAATTTATTTGTAAGGTTATGATTGAAGGCTTACGAGTTATCTGTTCTAAACGTAGTCGAATAATTGCAAATCCATCTCATCAACTGATTAGCCGTTTTCCAACTGTTTTGGGGTGGGCTTCCAGTCTAACTGGATGCAGACTGGAAGCCGACTCCAACATAGTTGGAAAAAGCTAGGCAGATTGAGTTTTTTCAATCGATCTTACTCCCAAAATTCTTATAATTATGAGAATAGGCATACTTAAAGCTCCAATTATTTCTTCAACAAATTAATTGCCGTTGTTTTCTTCAGGTCTACGTTAAATACCAATTTTAAGACATTGTCGAGTATTAAGTTCGTATACAAAACATTCAAAACTGTTTTAATTATGACTTTGCATACCAAAATTGCTAACGAAGCCCATTTTCCGTTATAAATGAACCCTTTCTGCACAGAAATAGATCTTTTATGATTTCCTTATTTTCTCGTTGTATGGCTACAACTAAATTAAGTAATTCAAACTCTTGTGTTATAAAAATACCTCTGTTTCATTCATTGAACAGGATTGTAACACATCTACCCACACTACCCTCGTTTTACCGAGTAGCTAGTTTTTTTTACCACGACGTGAACTGATTTTCCAATTCATTATTATTCCATTCAATCCGAATCAATCAACTCAGGCTATAGCAGTCCACAGTTGGACATAATCCTCTCCCAGGCTCCGACACAACACCCTGTCCTCCGCCTTGCTGTATCCAGTATGTCCCAGCTACCTTTTCAGGTTGTCGGTCCATCTAGCTGGAGCACGTCGCACACTACGCTTGCCGATACGCGGTCCATCTCCACAGGCCATCGGTCCTTTGAAAAACCTTACCTAATACGGAACAACTATCACATAACTTAGTCATTATATCCAATCAAAACATCACACTAAATTACCTACAGACAAAAACTCCTTTATCGCATTCCACGTCTCAATCAAAAGGCCTTTAAAAGAGACTGTGACCTCTGAGTTTGTTTCGGCTTTTCTTCTCAGAGTAGTCAGATAGGAAACCGCAGACTTCATCTAGTTTTTAAAAATATGATTGACATGTAGAAGTGTTTGTACAAACCTACTTGCAGAAATAAAATCATTTAAAGGAAAAAATGCCGTAGAATCATAATATTCTTGTCGTCTAAATGATGCCCGTTTGCGAACTTCGCCTCGATAGATGGGAAATAGAAATTGAAAGATTCGATATTTTATCAAATCGTTCCTACGAAATGTGACCTTTAGGGGAGCCCCCAATAGCGGCACCTATTGGGGGAAAGTAATGGGATATTGAAGGTGATTTTTCTTGAGATATGTAGTTTAATGGGAGATTGTGGTTTGAGGTAAGTGATGTGCCATTTTTAGACATTTTGTCCGTTCTGCGATTTTCGACTTCTATTCCAGTCTTAGTTTTCTAGGATTTGCTTTACAGGATCTACGAACGCGCTAAAATTAGGTCACAGTAAAATTCGTTAAAAAGGTCGGTTGTATTTCATGTAAATGATGTTTGATTGTCCCGAAATATTCACTAAAATAACGAAGAAATTTTGTTATATTTGGCCAATACTTAGGCAGTAAGCAGCTAAGTAATTACAAAATTAAGGCTGCCTGATTTTCAAGTAGATCCTGAATTTAAGAATAGGTAGTTCATAAAATGAATTATGGGCCAATATTTAGACAGTAAGTAGCCAAGTAATTCCAAAATCAAGTCTGTCTGTATTTCAAGTATATTTATGTTAAATTTCCCGAATAGATAATTCACAAACATTTTAAGGAATTATTAATGTAGGTCTTATTAATTAAATTTACCGCTTTCCTCAACATCTCGGTCCTCTTAAACGCATAGTAATTACCTACACGTGTGTTGTCTTTGGTCTTGGTGTAGTTAATTAAATTGTGACCTGCGCTGACTTCATGGCTGACTTCAAGCAATGGACAACATTGTCAAACGTTTAAGGTTTTGAATACTAGGCCTTTGGCTACTTTGTATTATTAAAGAGAAAGAAAGAAAAAAAAACATTTGGGACACACACAGGAAATACAAAAAGTAAAAAAGGATAATTTAATACACTAAAACAACCAGAAAAAAAGAGCTGTGCGAGGCCAAAAAGGCTTCTATCTCAGCATAATGCTGCGATATTTAAAAAATAAATACCGCAGCGCTGGTATTCTGATAGGGACCGAGTATACTGATGGGCTCGTTAGTGTGAATAATTTGTAATTTCTTTTTTGTAATGTACGACTGATTTGTGCAGAATAAACTTTCTTTTCTTTCTTTTTTCTCTTATAAAAGTCCTAAAAATAGCAGACATCGCATATTCTTTAGGGATCACGTAAATATATGAAAATATGATGTATGAATGTAATTTAGTTTCATCCTTTTTTAGTAAAATATAGCTATAAATCAGGTTTCTTGTAGAAAAGCGATAACACGGGTATATATTATGAGTGAATCAATTTATTTTCGAATATTCTAGTCATATTCCTGGAAACGAATGAGACAATTTGTCCATATGACGAGGGTTGTTATTTTTATTTTGTATCCATTTTGTCCGTTTGATTATGAATAATGAAAATCTGTTAAATGAGTTATCAAACCCGGTGATTCATACATTTGTAAGCTTTACTAAGGACGAATTTCACCAATAAAACTGAACATGATGAGCACCTAAACCGCGTTTAAGAGCAATCAGTGTTATCATTGTGATGGACTAATGACACTGACAACTCTTGAACGGGGTTTTGATGTGTTTATCGCCTTCAGTTTAATTTGTGTAATTCGCCCTTAGAGTGCATATCTCGCTTGGGTTATACCCTATAACATAATACCTATTATGTAAATGACAGAGAGCAGTGGTTGCCCAGTGGTAATGGCCGCGACTTACGAGTTGTAGGTCGTAGGTTCGAACCCAGATCGGCGCTTTACTTTCTGTAAATTATTTCATCACCACTGCTCTCAAGACGGTGAAGGAAAACATCGTGAGGAAACCGGCATGTCCTAGAAGCAAAAATTCGAAGACATGTGACATCTACCAACCCGCACTGGGCCCGCGTTGTAGATTATAGCCGACTCCCTCTCGAAGAGAGGAGGCCTGTTTCCCAGCAGTGGGAACAATATAGGCTAATTATGATGTAAATGACACAGTCGCGATCTTCAGAAGCAGTTTTTGGGAAATGGAAATTTTGAAGCCGTTGGAAATTTTGAGAATTGAACATTCTAACCATAAAGGTTAATTTCGAGTACTGAGTTTAATCTAACGTCTCGATAGATAATAATCAAAGTTAAATCATTTATTTCAAGTAGGCCATTAAAAGGCACTTTTGAAAGTCAATATTTACAAAAAAATAGAATTGATTCTAGGCGCTCCTTCCAAACGGTAATTTCTTAAGGGGCTTACAGGACCTAAACACAAAAAACGCAAGTTTTAGAAACAATAAAAGTATATGATAAACTACAGTAAAAAAACTCAAAAAAATATATGATATTCTTCAAGATAAATGCTAGGAACATAGTGTGTTGAAAACATAATACAACTTATTTGGTACGATAGAATAAAATCATGAAGATACCTCTAAAAACTTTTTTTTTACAACAAAATTCATACTAATATACATACAATCATTATGATTTTTTGTCAGATTATTCTACAAGCAACATACTAAAACTATAGTGTTTTAGTTTTTTTGTCCAAACACTAGATTTTTCGTAAATCGATAATTGCTTCATATTTTGCAATAAATTACCAGCGTTGTGGCATCGCGCTTCTCTTTCTTTTCTATGCAGTCCGACAAAGACCGCGCTTTAGGTCATGTAGTCCTCTTAAGGAGAAGAATGTGAGTTGTGGCTAAGTAATAATAGCCGCACGGGTCGATCGATTAGGTTAAGCTACGCTTGCTGCGGTTGGTCCGTGGATGGATGCCCATCTTTACATACCAAGATCCCTCCGTGCCTCAGAAAGCACGTTAAGCCGTTGGTCCCGGCTGTCATTCGTGGATCTTCGACAATCGTTACGGGTCGTCAGAAGCCCGAAACTCTGACAACCAGTCTTACCAAGGGGTATCGTATTACTCAGTAACTGGATTGTGGAGGTCAGATAGGCAGTCGCTCCATGTAAAATACTGGTACTCAGCTGCATCCGGTTAGACTGGAAGCCGACCCTAACATAGTTGGGAAAAGGCTAGGCAGATGATGAAGAATTTGAGTTAAGGCTTTGACAGAATGTACTATTCATGGCATAAAATAATAATTAATAATGGAGTAGTATAGGTACTAAGTAAAGCTACTTAGCTATTAAAATGATTTTCTTGTGAAAGCTAATAAATACCCTTTGTAGTGGAACAAAGGAGCTTTAAAAGATAGAAAAAGATTTTTTTTATTTAATGCATTAATAGCGCGTTGGAGGGAAAATGGCAGCTGGCCAGACAGACCAGAGCGGGGTGGCGAAGCGTAGCTGAATTTTTATACTTGACCGCTGTAACCCCATAGACTTTTATGAGGTAATTATGATTTAAGAGGGATTTCTGTTTTTCACTTCAAGACCAAGTTCTTCACGTAGAAATTCGTCTTAAAGACGAACACTTCGTCTTCGAAGTCGATTTATTTTGATGTTACAAAAAATTTATGGACGAAAAGCCGCAACAGACTACACTTTTTTCTCATCAAATTCTGATGTATGGACGGAAATGATCGTGTACATAATATCTTTTACCAGAGATTTTTCGCATGATTTGTCATCATATTTCTTCCAAAATATTCTGTCATTTTTTATCCAAACACATTACAACAAGATCATCCTTTTGTAATATAAAAATACGGATCCAACTTCACATATCGTTGGCCATCCCTTTGGGAATGCGAGCTTCTGCCGCCATTTTTGTGACGTAACCGTTCTCCACGCCTTTTGCCAGATAACTCTTGGTTTATTGATAAAACTAGCAGAGGATTTGTGTTCGAGTATTGTTTTTCACATGTCCTACTAAATCTCTTTGATCTTAAATAGGAGAGATTTATGGAGGCAACTAAACAGCTGAAGGACGTATTTGTGTTATCTGTAGGACTAAGACTACAAAGTGTAATTTCTAGTTAGATTTAGAAATAGATATGTATGTCCGTAGGTGTACCCAGCGGGACTTCTCAGAAATTCAGAATACCAAAGTTGCAGTGTTTAATTTTTTAATATCGCAGCATTATCTGAGCTATGCTGTTTGGCAACAGGTCTTTTTATCTTCGTAGAAAATAATGTAAATTGTGTTCCTTTTAAAGTTCCTGTTTTTTACTCTTTGTATTTCCTCTTTGATAATATTCAAAAGTTTAAGTGTAGTGTGGGACGGCTCCCATCTAGATAGACCGATGACCTTAAACAAGGTGGCTGGGACAGATTGGATGCGGAAGGCGGAGGACAAGGTGGTTTGGCGCACAGTGGACTGCGATAGGCTGAGTTTATTGATTTTTCCAAATCATATGGGATGCATGAAGAAGCCTCCTCGTGTAGCGTAGTTTGTTCCGCCAGTTACTCAACTGAACCGAGCGCTCGGCACATCCTGAACAGTCACACCCAACACCTTATTTGACTGGCCAATTCTTCTCTTGCGGTGGTAGGGCTAACGCCCGCCTGGTTTGCGATACTTAATGACCGTTGTTATTATTTAAAGAATATTCCATACGAAACTATACTAAATGTAGTGATGGCCCTGTGACTAAGGCCTCGCCTCTCATGCACGACAATAATAGACTGGTACTTATATACCGTACTATCAGTTAGTTAAAAAGTATATTGATAAAATAAATAATTTTGGTATCATTGGTTGTATATGGTTTTAATATAGTAATTAACTAATTAATGTCATATCCCCTTTAGAGGTTAGAAGAAAATTTGTATGTCTATCTCATTAACACATTTGTAAAGTTTTTAAACGACGATGTAGCGAGCCTTTATGCTATAATCTGGGGTAGCGAGTTACATCTTTTCTCCAAGATCTTAAGAAATGCTCTAAGATTTAAAGCCCGATTTCGTCGCAGACTTTCGTTAAACCTGAAACTTATACTAGGCTTCTGTCGGATTAGTCTAGGCTGAGATAGTAATTCTAAACTCGTCAGTATTTGACTAAACACCTACGTGAAAAAGTGTGTAGTATTATCCTCTAAACAACATTTAAGAGTTTGTATAATAATGTGGGGGGCTCGTGGCTAAATAATAACAGCTACACGGGTCGATCGAGGGTTATATTGCGCTTGCCGCAGTCGGTTCGGGGATGGGTGACCATTTGTTACATATCGAGACCCCTCCGTGCCTTTGAAAGCATGTTAAGCCGTTCGTCCCGGCTGGTATTCGTTAAGGGCAGTCAAAAGCTCAAAAGTCTGACAACCAGTCTTACTAAGGGGTATCGTATTAACAACTGGGTTGTAACTGGGTTGTGGCGTCAGATAGCCAGTCGCTCCATGTAAGATACTGGTATTCAGCTGAACCCGGTTAAACTGGAAGCCGACCTCAACATAGTTGGAAAAAGGCTAGACGGATTTATAATTTTTTTTTATAATGGCGAGATGTCAATTGTTGATTGATGATTTAATTTAAAAACAAATGAGTTCGAAATTTCGAATTTTGTGCGGTCACTTGAGAGAGGTTCGAAGTGAAAACAGAATAAGTACTCCTGTTTTGTTTACTTCGTTCATCATCATTCATGAATAAGGCCTTTATTTACTG
Source organism: Hydraecia micacea (assembly GCA_914767645.1). Taxonomy (NCBI): domain Eukaryota; kingdom Metazoa; phylum Arthropoda; class Insecta; order Lepidoptera; family Noctuidae; genus Hydraecia; species Hydraecia micacea. Next base: position 10,935,004 of record OU611794.1, on the reverse strand, counting down.
CTTCTTTTAACGTGCTTTATATTGAGCGTGGGGTGAATACTGATTTAAGTGAGTAGTAATACGTTATTCTTCGGTAAGTAGGTACCTACATGAGAAGTTTAGGGGTTCTTTGCAAGTTCTTTGGGATAAGGGATAAAAGTCTGATTGGTATTCGGAAGTTACTTCAAACATTTTGCAGAGCTTGGTTGGTTGGTATACAGGATGATTTGTAATTGGGTGCATTCCTTGAAAAGGGTGATACAAGAGCTAATTTTGGAGATGAGAAGCTGTTTCTATAAACTGTACTAGTTTAGTGAATAAGGGCCTAAGCGATTCTATAAGAAACTTGTTCTGGGTGCGTAGTATACATACTAAAAGTGCTGACGATTAGAAAGTAGGCTGGAGTGGGGGAGAGTGGCACAAAGTTCCCGCTAATATCTTAAAAACGGTGCGCCGTAGTATACGTCAAATGCCTTAGATTTATTATGAACAAAACTGCCCGAAAAAACCAAGTTTAAAAAATTGGTTGTCTGTAAAGTCGGTTTACGGACGATAATTTTACGTGATAACGTCATAAGAAAACATCAGATAGATGCGTCACAAGCTGAACGGTTAGGCCGATCGTGCCACTCTATCGCTTGTTCCGCGCTCTCGCTTGCACGCACGGCTCAGGCGGAACGTGACAATGAGTCATGCTTTTTCGTGCGTGCAGCCGGCGTTCATCGATTTATAAGGCGTTATCACGTCAAAAAATTTTATAAGTAACATGAAGTTTTACGACACTTACTTTCAAAAGGTATTGGATACTTTTTTGATGAATTGATTTTCGAAGGATTAATTCGTTCATAGGCCATCAGAAAAGTTTAAGGTCCAAAGCGGAGTAGATTTTTCACAATTAGGTCGAGATGAGAGAAATCAAAAAAAAAAATAAGCTCTATATCTCCAAAACAACTCATTTTGGACCCAAAGTTATTGGGTCAAAAATGTTTCAAATTAGCTCTAGTATCACCCATTGCAAAGAAGGCACCACATTACTAATCACCCTGGTAGCCGATAGACGCTTATAATAATCATGATGTGTATTTAACTCGAGCTAAGCCCAGGTACGCACGCGCGCGTTTTTCCCGCAACGCACTGTTGCGCCGAGAGTTAAAAATCCAACAGTGTGTTTTTTTGACGCACTGGGATGCACTCAATTGGATTGTCAACACTCGGCCCAACACCAAGAGTTGAAAATCCTGTGCGCGATAAAATCCCGCCGCGATAATTTTCCGTCCGTGCATCTTACGTGGGCTACCTCATAATCGCGAAGCAAAAACAATTACTTTTTAATTTAACAGCCTCAAAGGGCATGTCTAAAAAAACCTTTAAAAAATAATATTTCGCCGCTTCCCGTTTTGAAAACGCAGAATTATTTTCTTAATTTAAAAGTAACAACTTCCACATTCGAATTACTCCCACATGCGGTAAGATTGCGCGACTAAATTTGCATGTTACAAACGAAAAGTGGAATGTACGTCATGATGGAGTATGCCGCATTTGTGTGTGACCTACTAAACTTGGTTGGGTTATACTATTAGGTAGGCAAGTAGGATAATGGCGTTATGCCTACGTAGCCTAAACTCTGTTGAATTTTGTGGTCACTTGTAGAATAATTCAAAACGGTGAAGGAAAACATCGTAAGGAAATCGACATGTCCTAGAACCAAAAATTCGAAGACATGACAGATTTGACATCTACCAACCCGCACTGGCCCGCGTGGTGGATTACCTACTCCCTCTCACAGAGAGGAGGCCTGTGTCCCAGCAGTGGGAATATTGTAGGCTGATTATGTTGTTGTGTTGTAGAATATTTTTCATCATTTGTTTTTTTTTTATATTTTTATTGATTTAATATTATATTATTCCACGATTCTTGTAAAAGTTTATTTTTGATAAAAATTCGATATTCTCAATGAAAATTCGGCTGTCAAAAATATATTTATTCATTCAGCAGAACTAGTTAATCCATCGCTGTTTGATCGCAGGGCGTTTGATATGACTGTGACAGTTTAAATTAAAATTCCAATAAATATTGATGTACAAAAATGACCTATGCAATGTCAGACATCCATTACCCTCACAATATACAAATTGGACTTTGATGGACAGTTCTGTTTTTATTCCACTAGGTCCAAGTTCTATTTATTTTGATAATACTATCTTTTGCCCACGTCTTCGCCCGCGTGGATTTCGGAAAATATCCCACAGGAACGTAATACTTGGATAAAAAGTGTCCTATGTGTTAATCCAGGTTATAACTTATCTGTGAGGCAAATTTTATCGAAATCTATTCAGCCGTTTTGCGCTGATCCGGGACAAAAATCCAGACAAACAGACTAACGGACGAAAATTCTAAAAACTATATTTTCGGCATCTCACTCCTTCCCACGCATAGTAACGATTATGTTTTTTGAAAAATATTCAATGTACAGTTTTGACTTCGTTACTACACACATCAAAAGTGTCTAGGGATCAAGCATTTTTATGCGGATTTCTTGAGATTGAGATGTGGCTTTGTAATAAATTTATGATTTTATAAATTTATATGGATCCTTTTTGGTGCATTTCATAATTTGAATCAGGAACTGTGAATCAAATTCGAGTAAAAGATGAAAATCAGCTGTCAATATTTTCCCTATAAAAACATACAACGCATTGAAGACATTATTAGTGCTACTGTTTCCCTACTACTGATTAAAACCAACGTTATTATGGAGCGGCGACGTCATTTAAGCAGGGAAGAAATGCTCAGAGCCGTGGGAATGATAGAAGCTGGTTCCCGGCAACGTACTGTGGCTTTAGCTCTGAATACAAGTCAGAGTGTTATCAGTCGACTTTGGACACGTTACCGAAGCACTGGTACCGTGGCTGAGCGCCATGGAGGACGGTATCGCTGCACCACACGGAGACAAGACCGATACATTCAAATCTTAACTCGAAGAGCTCCAACAATAACCGCCATGATGTTAGCCGTGAGGCTTCATCACTCTTCAGGGAACTTAATTAGCGACCAAACAGTCAGAAACCGCTTGCATGAAGTGAACCTTCATTCCCGAAGACCGCTACGGGTACCACCTATAGCAATGCACAATCGTAGGATTCGATATCAATGGGCTCTTGAACACAGAAATTGGGCAGAAGAACAATGGCGTTTCGTGTGCTTTTCTGATGAGTCTCGTTTTGGTATGAGACCGGATACAAGACGTATACGACACTGGAGAACCCCTGGACGCCAACAGCGATTAAAATCCTGCCAGGAAGTCCATCCTTATAGTGGTGGAACCATCATGGTATGGGCGGGTATTTGGATCGGCGGAAGAACTGAGTTGATTTGGATCAGAGGCAACCTCAACGCTCAAATTTATGCTGAGACGATTGTATCAGACGTCATCGTTCCTCTACAAGTGCAAATCGGTCCCTTATTTCAGTTAATGCATGATAATGCACGACCGCACACCGCAAGAGTTGTAAGACAGACTCTCGCCGCAGCTAACATCAATGTCCTGCCCTGGCCTGCTCAGTCGCCAGACTTGAACCCGATTGAGCATGCATGGGATATGCTACAGAGAAGAGCTCTGCCGAATATGGAGGGTATCCAGTCGCAAGAAGACCTTTTTTTGTTGTTGCAACGAACATGGGCTGCCATTCCACAGCGTGATTTGGATGAACTCATTTTGAGTATGCCAAACCGATGTTCTTGTGTTGTTAGTGTTCGCGGTAGAAACACGGATTATTAATTGTTTAAGTTACCCAATAAAATTTTAAAGAAAACTGTTATTTCAGTCTTTTTTTCGAACTTTTGTGTTAGTGGTTCAAATGTCAAAAATCCCTTTATTAGGAAAATGGCAAATTTCTTTATTAATGCAAAGGTGACTTGGTTTATCGTTACTGTGACAAACGAAAACACTTTATTTGATGAATCCTTAAAGAAAATTTTAATTAATATCAATCAGGAGAAAAGTTATTGCAAAAATATATGTTGATCCCTAGACACTTTTGATGTGTGTATTTTATTATATCTATACATATGTAGGACTAAGAAACTCGATCATGTCACTAAATAATTGACAGTTATTAAAAATCGTATCGTTCGAAACTTCTATGGCCACTAATAATAAACAAAAAAAAAACCTAAAAGAAATCGTGATCGTGACGTTTCAATAGAACAGATAAAAAATTCAAAAAAGAACGTTCGAATAAAATTCGAAACGAGTCTATCAATTTCTTTATTGGCTGTCTCGACTCTGAAATAATGAAGTAAATTACAAACTTGGCTAACGGTCAGGTTGTTCAAGCTCGGGCTGCATCAATTTATTCTAGCCAAGTTCCTAATTAATGGGACATTCGTTACTCGTAACCTCAAAGACTAGAATCAGTCTGGTTTCTTTTAGAAACTATCCGAGAAAGGATATCGGTGGAATTAAAGGGCGATGAGTCGTAACGAACCTTCTTGTCTTGGATTTTTTTCTTTTTTGTGATTTTCCTATTAGTCGTTGGAGTAAAATGAAAATAATTCTGAATAGGAAAACTGTAATAGCTAAGTTTTTTTTAATGAAATAATTTATTTTTATAACCAGTTATGAGGGGCTTGTAGCTAAGTAATAACAGCTGCACGGTTCGATTGCTCAGGATAAGCTACGCTTGCTGCGGTTGGTCTGTGGATGGATGACCATCTTAACATACCAAGACCCCTCCAACTCCGTGCCTCGGAAAGCACGTTAAGCAGTTGGTCCCGGCTGTCATTCGTGGATCTTTGACAGTCGTTACAGGTCGCCAGAAGCCCGAAAGTCTGACAACCAGTCTTACCAACGGGTATCGTATTACCTAGTAACTGGGTTGTGGAAGTCAGATAGGCAATCACTCCATGTAAAATACTGGTATTCAGCTGAATCCGGTTAGACTGGAAGCTGACCCCAACATAGTTGGGAAAAGCAGATGATTTAACAAAATTGTATAGGTTGGCTAAAAAACATCCATGCAGTCTATTATCAGAGAGGTATGGCGCTGTATGCCGAGATATAGGTTTTTCAACAATTTTTTTATACCTAATTTTATAACCAATTTTTAACTACATTTTTATGTATTCTTTTGATGGATTCTTATTTTGTAAATGTGAGGACTTTGTAAGCCTTGTAGACTTTAGATCTGTAGACCATTTTTTATTTTATCAAGTACCTGGTACTTGTTGACAGGCCTACGCTGTCCTCCCATACCTATTGTAATTTGAAAACATTTTAAAAGCCAATTTTTAAAAGAGTAACCGTGTAGTTTCTTGCCGGTTCTTCTCCATAGGAAACGACCAATTGGAACCGTACACCTAGCTTCTGACGTTTCATAAGTGCCCATGTCGGTTTATGTGAAATAAAATATTTTGATTTTGAATTCGGCTGCAGATGCAACCATGTTGTATTATTTTCATTATAGCCTAACCTAGCCTAGCCTTTATTACGCGATAATAATTATATCGCGTAATAAATTTTAGGCTATAATGAAAACTCGTATAATAATAATTTATTAAGAAACTTTTTGCCATTGTTCTTGACATCATTCAACCTTATTGAATACCTCCCTCCCACACACAACTCAGGTAAAGTACTAAGTAGACACTTATAAACATTATTATCTTGGAAAAGGTCGAGTATCTCCTAGAATTATGTCAAACACAGTCAGGGCGTAGGAAGCAGTCATTTTTGCGCAACTTATTCAGCTTGATTTTTTTCCCTTTGCCAACCAAAAAAGATAAAAAAGGTATGAGCACGATGCTAATGTGTTTCACAGGTTTTTGTATTTTTTTTCGTTCAGGAAAGATGAATAATTTGTAGGTAGAGATGGTAAGGGTTTCTTCGCTTTTTGTTATTTGTAGGTTTCGTGTGATTGCATGAAAACATTTATTTGTTAAATGCGGTACCGACAAAAGTTTGGTCTTCAAAGAGTTGGTAAACACTTTCTTTCTTCTTTTTCTGGGATGTCTGAAAAAGACAAGAGTTCAAGCAGTAGCATCCTTTGTTTTTTTTCACATTCGATCGAATTAAACTTTATATGCAATAATGAAAACTAATTACGGGTCGTCAGAAACCCCAAAGTCTGACAAGCAGTCTTACCAAGGGGTAACAAGAGGTGTTACTTCCGTTATCATTACTGTGCCAAGTACGTATAGTCAGTCATTTATTCATTAACAATAATTTATATTTGAATTTACACAAAATAAATTAATCAGCCTATGGCTTGTATTTTATTAAAAATTCAAATATTTACATAATTTAAAAAGCTAACAGTCTTAAAATAATAATATGTACAAGTATATAAAAAGGGAGGGGAAATAATCAAAGAGCATCAAAAATGAGCCTATAATGTTCCCAATGCTGGAGTCACAGGCCTCCTCTATCTGAAAGGGAGTGGGCCATAATCCACTACCCGGGCCCAGTGCGGTTTGGTGGATGTCACATCCCTTAGAATTTTTGTTTCTAGGACGTGCCGGATTCCTTAAGATGTTTTCCTTCACCGTTTTGAGAGCAGTGGTGATGAAATTAAATACATAAAGTTCCTGCCTAGGTTTGAACTTGTAAGTCAGGGCGAATACCACTGGGCCACTAGTGCTCTCAAAAAAAAAAAAAAGTGATTTTATGAAATTAATTCAAAATTATGGACATGTGCATCCTTCCTATTTTGACCTATGGAAGTCCATAGGTCAAAATAGGAAGGATGCACATGTCCACGCTCAAGGTTTGCCAACGTGCAATGGAACGTGCATTCAGTATTCTAGGCGTCAAATTGACAGACCATATTCGCAACACCACACTGCGCTCCAAAACAAAGATTACTGTCGTTGCTCAAAAAGCCGCTAAGCTGATGTGGGACTAAGCTGGCCACGTCTGCCGTATGCCAAATAAGCTGAGCCACCACGTGGAGCCTTGACACAGCTAGAAGACGTCGCGGACACAGACCCCGTAGAAGATGGCGGGACGAGTTTGACAAAACAAATGGCCAGTGGTCTACTTTAGCCCTGGATCGAAAGAGCTGGAAGTCATGAGCTTAGCCCAGCAGCGGGATTATGCAGGCTAACAGTAACAATAGTATTATTCAATTACATAAATCATCTAGGTATTGTTACAGAGCCAGATAATACCTACACTCTATAGATATCTTGTTTTTCTTTTACTCCGCGATTAACATGTCTTTTCCTTTATCTGGGAGAATTTGTCACTAAATTGGGGCCGAAGACATTATTATCTACGTTAAAAGGAAGAACGAGGGACAAATTCCCAAAATTAAGAATTAATGTGTGCCTAAAGTAAGCATCACGCTAAATATGTAGGTACCTATATTAAATTTCCCCAAACGGAGATCAAATATGTACTCGTAGCGATGGAACGAGAATTAATTTATTTCAAATTTGTAAGATAGGTTTTATCTTGCTCGTTTTATTTATGACATGGTACGCGTTGTAAGATTTTCCATGTTTCATCTAATAATATTTGTAAAACAGGACTGAATGTCTATCAATGGAGATGGAATGTTTAGAATTTTGTACCATCACTTGTTTCTTTTTGACAGATGAAGCAATTTTATTATATACATTTTTATTTATATAGATTATAATTATTATTATTGTATAAAAGCGGCCAAGTGCGAGTTGGACTCGCATACGAAGAGTACACAGAGTACCTACATTCTTCTTTCACGACGGATTTTCACATCGGTCTCATTCTACATACATCGTCAGCCTACTGTCCCTTCTGCTCATAAAACCTCTCGAAATGGACTCGCTGATGAGTGCTTAGATCGAATATTTTAGGCTAAGGTTACCTGACCTGGCTCCATGAATAATCTGATGTAGGATGGACAACAAGCCAACAGCAAGGTGTGTCATCCAAGCCTGCTTGGAAGATTAATTTGACCAGTTCTGATTTCCTTTCATCTCTTTCTTGTTCCCAAGTAATAACACTAAGGGCTGATTTTTCAATCGACCGATAATTTTTATTCGTGGAATAAAACTGATTGTCAATAATTCAAAATTATTCCTCCGATAAAGTTATCTGGCGTTGGAAAAATCAGCTATAAAAGAAATTAACAGTTTTAGATCAAAAAAATAATTTTACGGTAGTCATCAATGTTTGGCAAAATTAGACGTAATATTTTAGAATTTTAACTAGCCATGGCAAAGTTATTGCGAGGTAGTTCATGTAAAATGTAAAAAAAAAGTTAGAGATATAAAAGTCAGTACCCAGTTAAAGCTAAATTCTAAGTTGATCAATGGGAAACATAATTAATTATATCGTTTTATCGCCTGTCATACCGCTTGATCGCGCGTCATACCACCTGATCGTGCGTTATGCCGCTTGATCGCGCGTTACAACGCTTGATCGCGCGTTATAACGCTTGATCGTGCGTTACATCCCTTGATCGCGCGTTACAACGCTTTATCGTGCGTTACACCGCTTGAACGCGCGTCATACTGCTTCATCGCACGTTTAAAGCGAGGCTTTGTTCGTATCCATGTTGCCGATAGTGACAGCTGGCAGATGGCCGGTCAAGGCATTATACGCGCAGAATTTAATTATAAAGCCGTGGCTTCCATGCGGTTTTGCTTCGATAAACCTGACCGTATATTAAAATTAGCTTTGAAAATAGATTGCTATTAAGTTTTCCTTGCTTCTTTGTTGTTGTGGCAAGGTGCTTGTTAATGAAATAGAGTGTGGTTCAGCTCAAAGTGATTACATTGTGATGGAAGAAGAAAAAGAGACTTTATAGCCTGGCTAAGACTTTAATGAGCACGTTGCATCATCATCGAAGTACCTAGCCTTTTCCCAACTATGTTGGGGTCGGCATCCAGTCTAACCGGATGCTGCTGAATACCAGTATTTTACATGGAGCGACTGCCTATCTGACCTCCACAACCCAGTTACTGGGTAATACGATACCCCTTTTTAAGACTGGTTGTCAGACTTTCGGACTTCTGATTACCCGTAACGACTGTCAAAGATCCACGAATGACAGCTGGGCCCAACGGCTTAACTTGCTTTCCGAGGCACGGAGGGACCTCGGTTTGTAAAGATGGTCATCCATCCACAGACCAACCGCGGCAAGCGTAGCTTAACCTGATCGATCGACCTGTGCGTCTGTTACTATTTAGCCACGGGGCCCTCATGATTTTTAATACGCAGATGAATTTATTAGATTTCACGCTTATAATACAAGTTGGCCCGTATATTGTAGAACGCGGATCCACGCGAGATATCGACTTTTCAATATAGATAGCGGCTTTTTAATTGTTTCTGTAATTACGGCATTCAACCGGTTAAGCTTTCTAAACATACATCGGGTTGATTCGGAAAGCCCTTGGCGAGAGGCCGAATAAGTTGTTTTGGATCAAATTGAAACCCTCTCTGTAGATTTTCGCTCTTGAACCTATTAAGTGAATATTATGTTGACTAAATATGAGCAGCAATATTATGGTAAATATATCATAAATAGACATCTCCGAATATAGTTTTCATTATTCACAATTCCCAAATAGAATAGGAAAACCAAAAGGAATAATAAAAAAATACATTCAACAAAAAGTCTGAGGCATAACCTGCATTCTTGAGAGACATGTTATTTTGCCAATTTTCTAGGTACAGGGACTTTTCTTTGTGCTTTTGGCAAGGGATAAAACTTCGCACCCATTTACTCTGGACTTTGGTAAACATTTTATCGAGACCATTCTTAACCAGGTTCTCCGTGTTTCTCTTTGTTCGCAGTCGTTTCCAAGGAATTACTTTTCTGCAATTTTATTTATTTATTTATTAAAACTTTGTGCACAAGTAAAAACTGTACAAAGGCGGACTTAATGCCTTGGGCATTTTCTACCTAGTCTACCTTAGGGTGATGCAGAGACAATACACAGTAGGTGCAATAACAGAGAAAAAAAATATAAGAAAATATTTATAACTAATATAGGAAAAAAAAAGTTATGAGACATAAACAAGAAACCCTACTACAAATTAATTCTGAGACGAATCTGCCAACTTCTTCAATTTTACTTCAATTTTACTTGGCTATGTGATCGATCTTTTTATATCCTGTATGCACGTTTAATATTAATGTCATCATGATGTGTATTATATTCACCATCCTGTGTATAATACATATCATGATGGTGAAGATTGCATCAAAATTCGTTGCGAGTTTAGGAGAACAACGCGGTCATACAGATAGATACGAAAAGCGACTTCAATTTATAATAATTATTATTTTAATATAGGTATAGAAGAGAAATATTCGTGACGCATAACATAAAAAAAGCAAACATACAGCCAATGGGCTCACTTCCTCGGAACAAATGAAAATAAATGAAAATTGACACACACAAAGCGATACCTGTGCGAACAAAGAGAAACTCACAGAGAACTTGGTTAAGAATGGTCTACATTTTTTACCAAAGTCCAGAGTAAATAGGTGCGAAGTTTTATCCCTTGTCAAAAGCACAAAGAAAAAGTCCCTGTACCTAGAACATGATGTGCTGCCAGTCTGTACAATTGCCATTTTGCCGGCCAATCGTGGCTGGCAAACGAAGGTAAAGACGCCAGCACGTCAAGCTACCCGAAACTGTCATATTTACCCAATCAACTTTGAACCATATACTTTAGCGGTAAAGTTGAAAATCTATTAAAGAAATTTGACAGACTGTAGTAGCTTGATGTGCTGGCGTCTGTACATTGACAAAGAATATTAGATTTCCTAAGCACATAGATTTATTCTGCCACGAACCATGCTGTATGTATGAAAATGGTTACGTAAATAACATTGCTGTTTGTGTTTGTAAATCTAATGCAATTTGATGCGGCGCGGTGAGCGTAGAATCGTGCTTTCCTTTTAGTTAACTGTTTACTCACGTTGTAAAATATTTACAGTATTTAGTGTATTCATTTCACGGTCGTAGGAAAAATATCCTCATTTTATAAACGTAACAACTTCCAGTGGCATATTAGTCGATTCGCACGAATTTACTCGCCCGAAACGGGCGAATCGCCACTTTTAAATATTATAATTTTTTCTATTGATGACTCGCACGAATTGGCACATTTAGAATTTTATGTAATCACGTTAAGAAAAGTACACGTTTTAAAATATTTAACTCTTATCACTTCTGGGCGCTAGTGACCTTTTATCTATATTTTATTGCATAAAATTCAAAATGTGTCAATTCGTGCGAGTCGCCAATAGAAAAGGTGAAAATTCGTACGAATCGACTCATAAGCCCTTCCCTTCCAGTCAGTCAAAGAAAAAAAAAAGATAAAATAGGCTTGCATATTACAATGTAATAATAACAAATCAGCGTAAAAGAACACTGTCGCAAAATACACCAAAATTAACCAACGTGTATTTTCACCACAAATGCGCAACCTTACACAACTTTAGAATGTTTTTCTCTCCTAAGTACACGGAAAAACAATTTCAGAGTTAGTTTACCCAACTATGCATACAAGGCGGGTTCTCACAGTTCAAGTGCCACGTGTATTCAGCCTTGAAAAGATCTGAAGAATGCTCTGGCGCAAGAATTCTCCCCCTCAAGCTTTTCATGCAAAAACTTATTATTTAGACCGTGTGTCGAGTACCTACGTTATATTAAAATTTGCTGACAAAATTTTTTGGTGTTTCTAAACAGCTATGATGTTATCTAATGAAGTCGGAAGGACAAAATAAGTTACGACCGGAAATCAAGCGTAACTGACGCAGCTTTTAGTGGGTCGTGGAAATTACGCTGCATTCTGTATCATACCATATTCCTTTGTTTTCTTTCAGTTGCAACACACTTGGTGCAAAACGAGTCCAACCATTTTTTTCTTATGTACAGACGCTATCACATCAAGCTACCCGAAACTGTAAAATTTTCCCAATCAACTTTGAACCTTAATTATGCTTTAGCGATAAAGTTGAAAATCTTTTAAAGAAATTTGACAGATAGCAGTAGCTTGATGTGCTGGCGTCTGTACCTACACGTACGTAAATTCCTCGACTCAGCTTGAACCAAACCTTCGAAAGGTTTGGTTACGTTCGAGTTCGATTTCGCGAATTTTTCAGGCTAAATGAGTCATCCTACATTTGTGACCATCTTCCACTATCCATTAATTCGATGTTTACGTGTCGAGACTCCTCCGTGCTAGGGAAAGCACGCTAAGCTGTTGGTCCCGGCTGCCATGCGTGAATCCTTGACAGTCGTTACGTATTGTCAGAAGCTCAAAGTTTTACCGAGGGTATCGTGTTACCCAGTAATTTGGTTGTGAAGGTCAGACAGGCAGTCGCTCTACGTAAGATACTGGTATTCAGCTGCATCCGGTTACACTGGAAGCTGACCCCAAAAATAGTTAGGAAAAAGCTAGGCAGATGGTGCTTGTGAACTTGTGACCTAGTTGAAATGATTGCTAAAGAGTCAGCTTATTCGTAGATGGAACAAAATTGTAATTGGGATTTCCTGTTACAAAAATTCAGGTAAGATTTATACCGGCTATAGCCGGGATTTGGAATCGTGCCCGATAAAGCGATAGGCTCCAAACAGATTGAGATCTATAACCGTCAGCTGCAGAGCTGTACTTTCGGTTTACGATAATTCATCTGTGCTTACCTCCTCGGACTGTTATAGGAGCACATATTTTATGTTTTATTAGGAAGATATAAAACCTTTGCTTATAATATGTACTTTCGAGGGTTCCGAGACCTCAACGAATTATTATGACTTTGTCATAATTTCTATCTCCCAAAATGTGTCGGCCCTAATGATACTGTTTTATTATACTTGAACTGAAAATAAAATTCAAGGATATCGTTGACACGATCGTTTCAACATAAGTAAACTTAATTGGAAACCTCTATAAAGTTTTTAAATTTGTTTTTCTAAGTACAAAATGTTCATGAAAACCGCATAAAGCTTTGGCATGTCGTGTTTTTCTAAGATAACAGAAGGCCAATTCTCGTAATTTAAAATGTTCAAAATCTAGTCGCAGTCTCATCTCGGCGACAAACAAATGTCAAAAATGTAGGGAAATTAAACGTATTTTTGACAGATTGAGACTGAGATCAGACTGAACGTTTTTAAAATTACGAGAATTGCCCCTCTGATATGTTTGCTACTTTATGTAAATATCGATACATTTACATAAAGTAGCATTTACGTACGGTAGATGGTCCGACGACCTTAAGAAGGTGGCTGGGAAAGACTGAATGCTGAAGGCGGAGGACAGGGTGCTGTGGCGCAGCCTGTTGGTATGTCCAGCAATGGAGTGCGATAGGGTGAGTTGATAATCGATACGTACTTTTTTTTTCATATGGGACTCCCACCTCATCGTCTTTATTTTCTGGAAAAACCACTTAAGGCTATACATGAGATTCCAAATTATCAAAACATTCTCGACTTATGGAATATCGACTCTCATAGCATTAACAAAAATAAAAACGAATACTGAATGACTAACCGATATTAAAACTCACGCACACAAATACAACTAAGCTGGTTACAATATCAACACAAGTAATTTGTGCGTGTGTTCGTAGGGGGCGGGGCTAGCTCTGCGTTGAGACGCCGGGTGCAAGCGATAATGGCCTTAAGTGTGCTTCACCGGAACCGTCCGCGACTATACATACGCTGTTATCACTCTCTAACCTCAAACCGTGTCCACACCTGAGATAATCCCTTTGAAATCCTCCCAATGGTTTATCCCGCATAAATAGCCTATTTACTTGCAGCCAAGATCTCGTTTAGATTGTGGTCTCCGATACCAATTGCCTTCTACCACAAAATAGATAGGTGCAGAAGGTCATCTCTAAAAAACGAGCGAGAACGCACGCACACAGACATATGCGACTCGTCGTTCGTTTGAGTTTGAGATCGCCGTAAAGGCCACTGCAGACAGGCGCAACGCGAATGTAGTAGAACAATTTCTATGAAATTGCCATGCAACATTTTTGTGTATTTTCATCACCCTATGATAGATCGTAGGAATAACTAATTTATAATTAATATTCAGATCTTTTTTGCTAACGCTACTTGAGAACTGCATTTCCGATTTACTTTGACAAGGTTCCATCCCATTCTCATCGCGCGCGGATTATACAATTATTATAGTATCTCTTTTACTTACACGGGACCTACAATCTTTTGTACGTTTCTTGAGCATTTTGGGCTAAGACCACCACGACATGGGTTCCTGAAAACGTCCAACGGCATCACGGAAGACCACAGGCATAGATGGTGGAACGAACTTGACGCTTATAGGAGATATTGGTCCATATTGGCTCAGGATTGAGTTGAGTGGATAAAGGAAAGGGAGGCCTTTGCCCCGCAGTGGGACAATACAGGCTGATTATTATTATTATACTAGCTTTTGCCCGCGACTTCGTTCGCGTGGAATAGTGACTTCCGGCAGATTTTTGGTTTTACCCACATAGTTCCCGATCTCGCGGGATACTCTTCAAAAATGAAATGTGGAAGATATTCTAGGGAACTCTTCAAAAATCAACATAATGAGCTCTGCGTATGAATCACCAACTCGACATATTATAGTACTAATAGAATTATCTATACTCCGTTAGAGCATTTTCTTTGTACTAAAAGTTGTATTATATTATATTTTCATACCTTTTTACTATTTATTTACATTTTTCCGATGAATTTTCAGTACTGAATTGATGCCGACTCTTGACCAATAGATGGCGCTGTATGTCCGGAATAAATTTTATTTTTTATTTTATTTTTTGTAATAAAAACTATCCTATGTCCTTTATCAAGTTCCAAACTATGTATGTACCAAATTTCACACAAATCGGTTAAGTAGTTTAGGCGTGAAGCAAAGACAGACAGACAGACAGACAGAAAGACCTTGACAGACAGACAGAGTTACTTTCGCATTTATAATATTAGTTTGGATTGAGCGAGAAAATCTTTGATAGCTTGTCGTTTTCCTCGTCGGGAGTGGGACAGGTAAGTAGGCGTGCGCCTATGTTCGCTCTTTATAGTATGGAGCTGACCTTCTGCACGTTAGTATTTTTCAATACTACTCTACAATACTGTGTTTTGTCTCTTTCTCTCGCATTAATGTTTGCCATCTTTTTTCCTCCACAGTTCTTATTTCATTAGTACACTGAAATGTTTCGAAACTTTCGTCCCTTCTTAAGAGGTTCGTAAATAGCCTTACGGTGTTGACGCTGAATCCTTCACCTTGAAATTGGGAGGTCTCAGACTAAGGAGATTTTGTCACTGAATATTGAATGGTTGCTTTTACATAACATCGCGCCTGTATTCGAAGAGGTAAGCAGAGGTGTTATACAGGGTGGCAGGGAAGTAAAATGTGCTGTTTCATAGAAAAATGCAATACCTACGCGGTTAAAATACGTATGGAACCGCAAATTATTTTTTAATAACCGACGAAAACTTTCAACACGGGGGGTTCAGAATCATGTACTGAATTCATGGTAACAGGTGGATGAACCTGCCAACCTGTATAACTTGGCGCAGTTCAATTTTATTGCCTGTTAACTTAGCTATAAAATTCCAAATTAAATTTTTATTTGACTCTCTTCAGGCATATCTTTTTTTATTTGCTAACGTTTTCCTCTTCTGTAGATGCCCGACAAAAGTGGCGACTCCAGTCTTCTGAAAAAAAAAAGAAATAAAAGATATTAATTAAAGTGAAATGATAATCTCAAATAAAGAGAAAAAAAGCTTACAAAAGGAGAGCCTAATAACCCCGCCAGTTCAAATACCAACGACCCAAAAAAAAGTGTTAATTTTATTTCTAAAAAGGTAACAGTTACTCGTTTTTATTAGCCCTAAGTCAAAATACGACCTTATTTAAACGTTCCACGTCTGTGTTTAAACCTAATTAATTACTTTTGCAAATATTTTTCTTTAAGCCGAGTTCCTCTCGGGAATAAAAATGGCGTCGGGCTTAGCAACCCCTAGTTGAAAATGGCCGAACATCAGATTTCATGACATAAGCTCGCGGCCCATTTACAGGATCGTCTGGTTTTGGAAAAAAAGAACAAACGTTTACTCAAAATAGGATTATGACAGATTTCGTGCCCATTTGCCTGACTTCTATCATCTAACTTGATCAGTGATAAGACCTCTTTTAGCAACATGAAAAATTCCCGTAATTGAAAACGATCAAAATCTATAGGCCGCTGAGACGGATTACGGATCCCCGTCATACGTGTGTGTTGGATCAGTTAGTTCCCTGCAAAATGGTTAATCCATGCGTCATGTTCGTGAATGGGCACCGTCAGTTGGGGCTGGTCATCACTTAGCTGCCTCGGTTTATTTTTAATTATTTTATTTTTGGATTGTTTCTTTTGTTACAATTTGCTGTACTCTGGACGCTTTTAACGTGTGCATCTTTTTTATGCACATCGTTCTCACATATAATTATAAATTCAACATGAATGATGTAACTAATATTTTTGTAAAAATATTATTTAAAAGAGTGTCCATGGAGTTTCTTGCCCGTTCTTTGGAATGGGCAACTATAGCTTCATATTTTCCGACCTCTTGACAATTCAAAAGCGCCTTTAAATGGTTTAATTGAAATAAATGCTTTGAGTCTGAGATACGATATTTAATTTACACAATCTCTCCAGCTTTTCCTTAATCAAATTTTCGACACAAATAAAAATAAAATTAAATGTTTTACCCAAGGAAACTTCTTTGTTACGTTTCAGTAATAATATAAAAAGTGGCGTATTATAATAATATGATCCTGAATAGAAACCTAATTTGCGTATGTTAATCTTACTTTTATTCAGAACCTTTTTTTATACTTACCTAAGTTTATATTGAATAAATTATAAGCATCTTTAAGTTAAAAGTAAAGTCGGTAGCCTATTGAATTTGATTTGAATTCTAGAAGAGAAAGGTTTTGATTTTTAATCAAAACTTTTCTCTGAATTTCTCTGAATAAAATTTAGAAAATTATTATTAGTCTCTGTACATATTTATTCTAGAACCAGGTGTGCCCGCGGCTTCGGTGAAGTGACTATGGATTCTATTGTCATTACAAGTTAATCGAAAGTCGTATCCTCTACACCATTTTTCAGTTAACGTATGTAGTTCCACTACTGGGCAAAGCTCTCGCCGATATTTTTCCACTTTTCTTTGTGCTGGCCTTCAAATTTATAGAAAACTAGCAGCGTCCCGCTGTTTCACCCGCATAAGTTTCGATCCCGTGGGAATATCGGGATAAAAACTATCCTATCCTTCTCCGGGATTCAAAGTATCTCTATACCAAATTTCAGCTAAATCGGTTCAGCAGTTTAAGCGTGAAGAGGTAACATACAGACAGACACACTTTCGCATTTATAATATTAGTATGGATACCTATAAGTACAATCTAAGTAAGTCAAATTAAATTTTATTATTATTTGGTAATCTTACATAGAAATCACAAAAAGTGAACATCAGTCAGGAACCGAACTCAAGTACCGTGGCATACAGGGTGTACGTGAAACAGATCGGCTGTTTAATTTGCTGAAAATTTGACTACCATCGCCGTTCATATACATGTCAATATTGACTGCTTAACTCCTTGTGGGTATAGTGTGATGATATTCATCTCAGAGATTAAATCTGTATCTATCTGCAATATTACGTATAACATTCTTTCTCGTCTTATTAAGTCTCGCATGTAATAGATTATCCTAATTATAGGTATTGTTATCATTTTACTGTTAAAACTTGATAAAATAGTTGTGCATAACCTAAATATTAAGGAATAATGTAGCAAAACATAGAAAATATTCCAAACGGATATCCATCTTTTATGTTGTTGATATTTTGGATGACGGTAGATAGAAACGTCAAAGTTGTTCTGTTCACGACTATAAAAGGGGGAGCTCCCAGTGGCGAGGATCTTTAGTTTGTAAGCCCTGGCTGGGGGCCTTAAAGTAATTTTCGGCCACCACAGGATAGTCCGGTTAAGCAGTAAGGCAACCTTAGCGAGTTGCATCTGCGAGTGGTCATATCAAAAAAAAAAAAAAAAAAAAAAAAATGGCGAGGATCATTCTTGTTCGAGACATCGACCAGAACGGAGCTCCGGCCTACAGTTAGTTGATTAGTACTAGTGACGTTATTATGTGGAATAGATCGACCAGATGTCATGTAAGTTTATTGATATTATTATCTTGATTATTACTGATAACTATGATTTATGTAATAGTAGATTGTACAACTAGTGCATAAAAGAAGCCATTTTACCCCGAGATGATTATATCCACCCGAGCCGCAGGCGAGGATGGATACTTAAGTCGAGGGGTAAAATGGCTCGTTTATGCCCGAGTTAAACACTCTACTTTTCACTTCGATTGCGAGAAAATGAAACGGGCATAAAGTATATAACAGTAATTTCACTGTTCAAAAATGTTGCAAAATTGTCGAATAGAATAGCTAATTTCCGCCACAAAACTTATCAAGTTTTTTTTTTATTTGCAACGTGTCATTCGATACGTTATATACTGCCAAGTCATAAAAACGTTTCTTAGCATATTTAAATAAACAAAACTGCATTACAGCAGCTGGTTACAGCGAGACCATCCTCGGTGGTATCGGCAGCGCTGTGGCTGGGGTTGGAGCGGCCGTTCAAATCTTGGGACGAGGTGACGCAAGAATTTCTGGATACGCCGCACCAGGAAACAGCACCCGAGCTGAAGAGCACCGGGAAAGCTCTACACGTACGTCTCATCGTGCCGAACTATCCCGATGTTCCTCTGCTCGGGTGCTATGTTAACGACTGCTGGCAACACCAAAAGGCATCCAATGACAGGTATGACGTATCATGCAGTGTTTGTTAAGTATCACATTAGAATTCATAATTGATTCGATTATTTTACAGTTACGTTTAAATAATTAATTCAATATTATATTATACAACTTCCGATAATTATTTGATAGTATTTCGAAAAAAAAAAAAATAGCAAACAATATCGATGGTAGGGAATCTACGTATCTTGCAACCACAGGTTTGCAAAGCAGTCGTCGAACCACGAAGCTATTTGCCTTGTTAAAAGTTGACTAAAATAGCTGTTTTTATTATGACGTGATTGACTGCTTAGCTCTATATAGGTATAGCGTGATGTTAATAATTTAAAAGGTTAAATTTGTAACAATCTGCTATATTATAACCTTTTAGCTCGTCTTTTTACAATTTGCGGTAAACTATAGAAGAATACGAACATAATGCAATACTGCTCAGCCACCCTAGCAAATAGCGTGATTATTAATACCCTACCTACATACTGACCAGACTTATAGGAAATATCTATGCGAAATTTGAACCAAATCTATCCAACAGTTTTTGCGTGATACTGGAACATAGATTCAGACAAACACAAAAATTCTAAAACTATATTTTCGGCATTATAATATATTACTTTTTCAATGCACAGTTTTGTGTTTGCAACGATTTTAATAATTATAATTATGTATAGAAAATAATCAAATGGTTTTGCTATTTAATCATAATAAAATTATTTCGAAACGTGTAATTAGTCCCTGTAAATATTTATTCTAAAATTCTAAAGATTTTTTAACGTCTTTTTGCCAGTATGTTAGACATTAAAAGATTGGAAAAACTTCTTAAAGGAAACGAACAAGTACGTGATTTTCTTTTCAGAGAATCTTTGAATGGGTTCACTTAAACAAACTTTCAACATGTTTACTGAAAGACACGTTACGTTCATCCTACGTGCAAAAGGATGAAAAAAACATAGCGAAATTGAAAAGTTATTTCCTTTTAATTTGAGATTGCGTAAATTACAAACTTTAACCTTAACAAGTTTGCAGTCATTAAAATTTGCATTAATTTAGATAACGCTTTAACCTAAGCAAAAGCAGTAAGTAAGGATCGTAACTAGTGGCGTTATGTAGTTTTTGCTTACCCCATGGGAAAAAGACTTTATGCATGTACCCAGTGGAGATGACGGTAGTATTGTGTGAGCGAGGGGGAGAGTGTGAGAGGGAGAGAAGTAGGGTAGGAAGATGGCGGTGTGCAGGTAGACGTTTGAAAATTAAATCGAAAGTGTCACCCATCCTGGCGTTTGATTTTCCACCATTCACATCTACAAAAGTGGATAATTGCGAAGTTAATGAAGATGGACGACGAATTATTCAAGAACAAAAAAAAAATCAAATTCTCGGCGGCCATACTTATTTGGTGTAACGACGACGCACGAAGTTGACAGTCGACAAGATGAGGCGAGGGCGTCGAGGGCCGAGTCTACGACAGCGGCGTAAACTCGACGATGCAAGGATGCAAGCCGGTTTGGAGTACTACGCGGACCTGATTCTCAACTTTAGTGGCCAAAATAAGAGTTGCTTTGTGACCAAGTGGACATAGGTGTACCTAAGTCCTGTATCCACTTGGTCACAAAGTAGCTTTTGTTTAATGCTGCTTGTGGATAATGGTGAAATATTTCTGTCGACGCGCGACGATTATTGGTGGAAACGGCGGCGCTGTGGCTCAGGTCTGAGCGGGCGATCAACCTTGGAACGAATTGAAGCAAGCTAACGGCAAAGAATTTCCAGATACGCTGGATCTGAAGACAGCACACGAGCTAATGAGCAACAAGAAAAAACGTCACGATGAGACCGAAAAGCAAGCTAACAACAAAGAATTTCTAGATACACTGGATCTGAAGACAGCACTCGGCTCATGAGCAACTAGAAAAATGTCACGATGAGATCTATCTAGATTCGCTTTTACTCATACAAGAACTATACCCGCATCGCTTTAGTGTGACAATAAAGGTCATTGACCGACCTACATTTTCTAGCATTCTTTATTTCAAACACTGAAACAAAGTCCGTTAACGTCCTCCCATATTTATCGTGATCTGTAACATGTTCCAATTACAAAAAGTAACAATAAACATACATACATAGTTTATTGTTTGGCTATTGCCACGCTAACGCGATTCGGGTATAGACTGTCGCTCACACAGAACTGTCTACATCTACAATATTATGTTCAAAAATAATTTCCGATCCGTAGGGGTTTGTTACGTATCGTAATAAGAGTATATTCATGTGGTCATTTTAAGAAATATAGGAAGTAAAAATTACGCGCCATTTTTTTAAATAGCGTATTTTCCCTTGTGTAGCGGGCGTCTAAGTCATAACTTATGACCTCAGAATATTTGCTAGTTTTTAATGAAATTCGGGTAATTTTGGTGCTTAGATAGCTATAACTTTTTTGACGATGATGGCGCCTAATAGAGAAGTATAGAAGAAAGAGACATGTCGCGCCGACCCCAAGTAAATTGCGATTATGGCACGAGAATGATGATGACATAGCTGTAACTTTTATTGCAAAAAATAAAAAAAAACAAATTCGACGTTCTATGTCAAGTGGGGAATAGATGTTTGAAAATCATCTTTAGACGTCTCAGTAATCAGATTTTATTTTGAATTACCAGTTTTCATTAGCAACCATCCTCACTTAAATTTTCAAAACTTATAGTAAAGCTGTGAGATTATTATAATCGCAAAGTAAGTATTATTAACGTGAAAAATAATTAATATACTATAAATCTTAAAATCTCGTGACAAAGCCATAATTTTACTGCTTTGAAAGGAACTAACTTTACCGCATTACTGAATAACAGTGAGAGAAAAATAAAAGAATAGGTAAATAATAATAATAACTAAAAAGTGCCTTTGTGACTTTGTGCCCCTTGGGTACTTTTTTTAACGTCTTATTATTTTGGGCCATTACTTTTCTGTTTCAAAATGTATAAATGTCGCATCGCAGCCAACTGGTTAAATTAGCCGTTTAGTTAACCGCCTGGCTTTTGGAAGTAGTGCTCGCCTAGCTCTTTCTCTCGGCTCGCACGCGGTTGATCACAGTTCTAACCTAACCTAACCCATTTGGTCGGGGTGCCCTGGCTACTAAGCCAGGGCACGCGCGAGCCGAATTGGTCACAGTAACTATACTGTGACCAATTCGGCTCGCGCGTGCTTGGTTACAGTTCCAACGTAAACTATAATTGAATATCATTCAGGCCGTTAGTTGAACGGCCGCCGTTTAATTAAAAGGCTAGGCGATTAACTAAACGGCATAATAAACCGGTTGGCTGCGACATATATACCTACTTTTGAAACCTACCTATATGCACACATACTTATTCCTCCTACCCTCGCCATTGTGCGTCAATGCCTCGAATCGACGATACAACCTCGACCATTTATTAGAGTACGGTAGAACCGCCATGATTAAGGATTTTTCCGTGTAAATGAACGCACTTGACTTGCATTAGGCCCGATGTTTCAGCAAAATGGATGTAAAAAGTCACTTGTATACATAGGACTTTGTTCCATTTGCGTTTTGTTCGACATGGATGTGAATTGTGTAGATAAATTCGTAATTTTTCTTTCTTCCTTTAGTTTTTGATAGAAGTTGCCTGTTTCATGCTTGTTTGTCGAAGTTAGTGTTGTTTTGTTTTTTTGTGCCTTTGCATTATACGCTAAGGTCACATAAGTAATGAGGATAATGTTCTAACCAAAAACGCTAACCTCGATACAAATTTTTGAAATTATATGGCGCATTTCTATACATAATCAGCCTTTCTTGTTCCCACTGCTGGGACACAGGGCTCCTCTCGGTGAGATGGAGTGGGCCGTAATCCACAACGCGGGCCCAGTGCGGTTTGGCAGACGTCATATGTCTTCGAATTTTTGGTTCTAGGACATGCCGGTTTCCTCATGATGTTTTCCTTCACCGGTTTGAGAGCAGTGGTGATGAAATAATTTACACAAAGTAAAGCGCCTGTAGGTCGTAGGTTCGAATCCAGACAGGCGTTTTACTTTGTGTAAATTATAAAAAAATATTTGCTCAACAACGTAAATAACGCAATGAATTTTGTTGAACTGTCAAAATGAAAGCCCTTGCTACTTATAGTGTGTTATAAATTACCCCGCTGCCGCGCTGGATTGGTTAACCACGACATTAATTAAAATTCTCATAATTATGTACCTATACGGGAGAAACAAATCGAGTACCTACCTATTATTAACAATTTTTTTTTTTAATATGAAATTCATTTGTGTGATGAAATTTGAATGCTTTTGAGTTCATCCCACCACACCCCACAAACCACCCACACTGTTTTTATAGCGTGGTTGCATGAAATAATATTGGTATGTAGGCATAATAACCGTTCGTTTTATTTGTGGATTTGAATACAACACACGCATAATTACAATATTTCCAATAATTAATGAAACTGTCAAAATTGTCAGTTTCAACCAAGTCATTCATTTTAATTCTGCCTAGCCTTTTCCCAACTATGTTGGGGTCGGCTTTCAGTCTAACCGGATGCAGCTGAATACCAGTATTTTACATGGAGCGACTGTCTATCTGACCTTCACAACCCAGTTACTGGGTAATACGATACCCCTTGGTAAGACTTGTTGTCAGACTTTCGGGCTTCTGACTACCCGTAACGACTGTCAAAGATCCACGGATGACAGCCGGGACCAACGGACCAACGGCTCAACGTGCTTTCCCATCCACAGACTAACCGCGGCAAGCGTAGCTTAACCTGATTTATCGACCTGTGTGGCTGTTATTATTTAGCCACGGGTACACAAAATTATCACCTAATTTACAAAGCAGAATTGACTTACTTACTTATTTATTTACTTACGCTTTAATTTACGCGCCGGACTCCGGTGGGAGGGTGGTCACAAATCAGACGGGCGTTAGCCCTACGGTGGTAGCAAGAATTGGTCAGTCAAATAAGGTGTTGGGTGTGACTGTCCAGGATGCGCCGAGCGCTTGAGTCAGTTGAGTAACTGGCGGAACAAACTGCGCTACACGAGGAGGTTTCTTCATGCATCCCAATCCCATCCCAAGACTCCGGGATACTGAGAAATTCCAGATGGAAAACCCCAATAACACTTTGTCCGCCCCGGCAATCGAACCCAGGACTTCATGCACAGCAGTAGCGCTTGCGACCACTATACCAACGAGGCATGTTATGTTTAGTAGGTATCTGTAGCGAAAAACCATTGACACTAATTTAGAAAATCGCATCTATGGGTTTTCTGTTCTAAAAATACCGTCAATATATTTCAGTGCAAACACCATAAAAATATAACCATATTTATGTACGGGACCAATATTTCGAGTCCCTTACATGTCCAACACAGTTAAAGGACAAGCCGTCAGCCATCTCCCCTCTATCCCCTAAGATGAAAGGGGAAATATTTTCGTCCACTATAATTCGATCGGACCAAGATTCGCAAAATTAAAACGGACATCGGATTGACAGGTTGAACGAAATACGTTCGATATCCGAACACTTCCAGACAAGGGTCTACGTTTCGACCGACAAGGTTTAAACAATCTATATGAAACCAACTGAGTAATTGAAGGATTAGTGGAACAAAGCTTTGGGGCTTTTAAAAGTAAATAGTTTCTGTTCTTTGTGATTGGACCTTTAATAAAAGGTTACGACCTTGCGACCTTAGTTAGCACTCGAAATTGACGCGCCATTTTCTTTAGCGAATAGGTATTTATGCTTTCTCGCAGCGCCATAATTTCTGTAAATAATGATACTAGCCTATTATTCCACTGCAGGGCAAAAGTCTCTTCTCGTATAGAGAAGGTACGAGCCTTCTCTATACGAGAAGAGCCTTCGTTGATCACCACGCTTACTCAGGACGATTTGGCGATTTCAGACTCATATTATTAACTACCTGTAAGTCGAGGTTTCCTCACGATGTTTACCTTCACCGATAACAGTGATGTCCAAGATAACCTCAGAAAGTACATTATGAACTGAAAAGTCACATTGGCAACCTCGTACATGAGAGCCGAGATCTTAACCACAGGGCCATCCGCAGATGGGCCACAATTTCCATAGATTTTTTGGGATGCATGAAGAAGCCTCCTCGTGTAGCGCAGTTTGTTCCTCCAGTTATTCAACTGAACCGAGCCCTCGGCGCATCCTGGACAGTCATCCAACACCTTATTTGACTGGCCAATTCTTCCCTTGCGGTGGTAGGGCTAACGCCCGCCTGGTTTGCGACCACTCTCCCACCGAAGTCGTCAAGCAGCCTGCTGTGTTTCGTCGATGCGTTTTGTAACTTTTTCAAGGAGTGTTAGTCACTCTGAAATCAACTTAATAACCATTAAAATAAAGAGCATATTTGTTTAACTTGAAATTACATCAGTTTGAAACATAAATTTGAATAGACTAGCTTGTTTGTAGCTTCTGCAGCAAGACATAGATAGTTGCTATAAGAAGATAGAATCATTAGTACAAAGGTTTATCTCTAAAGCAACTACAAACATACACTTTTGTTTTCTAATCATTATTCCCACTGCTGGGATTCGGGCCAGCTCTCGGTGAGAGGGAGTGGGCTGTAAACTAACACGCGGCCCCAGTGCGGGTTGGTAGATATCACTTATTTCTTCGATTTTTTGGTTCTAGAACATGCCGGTTTCCTCACGATGTTTTCCTTCACCGTTTTTTAGAGCAGTGGTGATGAAATTAGTTACATAATTTATAGCGCTAAGCAAAGAGTAGGGTATACCTGAGCAAGCACAATATAAAGCTATGTTGCAACTTATAAACCACTTTATCCACTCTTGCCAAATAAATTTACTTAACAATTGCTTAGCCGTCACTTAGGATATATATTACGTTTGCCAATAGCAAACTCAGCACCTGTCAATATAGGCCCGCAGCTGAAAATATTTCAGTGTACAGTCAACAAAAGAGATAAGTATGCAGGATCGTCGGTGAAGTTTAGTAAAACCGATGGATGTTCTCGAATAAAATTTAATTTTATTAATAGAAAACAAACAGCTCATTTATCAAATTAAATTTCAGTGGACAACATCCATCGGTTTCTTACTAAACTTGAACTATATCCGACGATCCTGCATATTTATCTCTTTTGTTGACTGTACAGTGGGCCGCAAGTCAGTTTTAAAAGCCAATATAAGCTGGCTTTTTATTCTATTGAATTCCGTATTACGCTAGGCCAGGTCAGGGTCAAAGTGCTTCCACCGATGCACGTGCAGCCTAAACTGTACCTACTTGTTCTGATTTTTCTTTTTAATGACATATTTTTATTTATTTGCCAATAAATGTCGGAGAAGTTTTGTGTTTAAGTATGGGGAGAGCGACTCTTAGAAAAATATTCAATTTAGGGCTGATTTTTCCATCGCCAGATAACTTTTATTCGAGGAATAAAATTGACGTTTGACAGTTTTCGTATGAAATAACTGTCAACATTTCAAAATTATTCCTCGAATAAAGTTGTCAGATGATTGAAAAATCAGCTCTTAATATAATAAAAATTAAGAGATTGTATCTTTGTTTAAACGCGCTAATCTCTGGAAGTTCCAGTCGGTTTTGAAAAATTCTTTTGGCATTTGATAGCCCAATTCTTGAGGAAGGTATAAATGGCAGCCGTGGGGGGTTGCAGAAGGATCCGGAAAAAAAAAAGGTATAATTGACAGCAGGTAGGTTAGTTGGTTGGGGGCTATGGCATCTCTTTTAAAAAAAAAAATCACTACAAAGTGATAAATAACTTTAATTTCGGAAGTCGGTGTCGTTGGTTCCGCATCTTTGTTTTTTGACACCGGACACACGGATAAAAGTTGCCACTATTATCCGTTTTAGTGATTATTATAAAACTAAACAATGTAAAACTACCGTTTGTAATAATGTTAACGTATGATCTTGTGGAGCACAACTTAACGTGTTTATTTTCTGCATTGTCATTCTAAAATAAAAGAAATAACCAAACAAACGATGAGGACGCCACTGTACGGTCGCCGCCGCCTTAAAAAACTAAAATCCTACTAAGAAATAAGTATTTGCGTTTACTGAGGACTCTTCAAACAGATACAGTTTAAATACAAACGGCACTTTGTTTAAATGCAGCATTCTCTATAATTATATAATTCGTGTACCTACTCAAAATACATAATTATAGAGAACGACGAACGATGACGAGTACCTACTCGTCAAAGAAAATCAACATCACAGTAATTAACAAGCAAAATCAAAACAAACACTGCACCACATTAAAATCACTCACAGGCTTTCCAAACGTTTGCATCAGTTTCACAATATTACAAAGTAAATACAAATCGTTTGTGACGAGTCTGTCACACACGTCGTTACGGGTAGTCAGAAGCCCGAAACCTGTCTTATCAAGGGGTATCGTATTACCCAGTAACTGGTTTTTTTTATTTATTTTCTTTATTTAGGCTACCAACAGCGAAACACACAGTATGTTACAGAGTATGTGTATTACAGTATTGTATGGCTAATAATATAGGTTTCCCTGTATAACTAGAATATGTATAAAACATGCGAACGGACTACAGACTATGAAATATTTAAAATACAAAAGGTTCAGTTTTAGGTATATCTTTGACTTAAGTTTAAACTTTAGAGAAAAAAAAAGTTTAAATATCAAGAAGACAAAAAGTTTGAATATTAGATAGACAGGCAGCCGCTCCATGTAACATATTGGTCTTCAACTGCATTCGGTTTAGTTGGACCGACCCCAACATAGTTGGGAAAAAGCAAGGCAGATGATGAAAAACTTACAATGTGCTTTATTGGACTCATAAGTCTTCTCATTATTCGTTTTAATAGCTCGACGTCACTGCAATGACCAAGCGACGGCGCCAAGTTGACGGCGAATCTGACAATGAAAGAAGGGCATATAAGTAGATATATACAACGTTAATCCCAAGGGTGTTAGAATAATCTATAGGACAGCGAGAGTTGGGTACGATGTTTAGAATAAAAGATTGATAAACAGAAAGCGGTAGGCAGCCTAAAAACAACAGTATGCTAATGTAAATTATAAAGGCGAAAGTTTGTGTGTGTGTTTATATGTTTGTTATTTCGTCACGCTCAAACGGCTGGACCAATTCTAATAAAATTTTGTACGGAGGTAGCTGACACCCTGGATTAACATATAGGCTACTTTTTATCCCGATATTCCCACGGAATCGACATTTACGCGGGTGAAACCGCGGGGCGCTGCTAGTAATATTATAAACGCGAAAGTTTGTGAGGATGGATGGATGGATGTTTGTTACTCTTTCACGCAAAAACTAGTGAATGGATTTGGATGAAATTTGACACACAGATAGTTTATAACCAGGATTAACACATAGGATACTTTTTATGCCGATATTCCCACGTGATCGAAACTTATGTGGGTGAAACTGTGGGGCCCTGCTAGTTGTAAATAAACTGGAAGGACTGCTTTTCTGTGGACTGTGGCACAATATCAAATACATTGGTTGGTGATAAACAGGAGTCAATTTCAAACTCAAGGCTTTTATTTCAATTAAAACAGGTGGTGTTCTGCCATTTTTGCCTACCCGCATAGGAACAAGGTGTGAGTTTATGTATGTATGTCAACCAGTTACAGGTACTTGCATTGTCAAGGAGTCGGTCAGTCAGAAAGATGAAGTTAGTTGCCCATTCCAAAGCGTACTAGGTTCCTATGGAGAAGAACGGGCAAGAAACTCCATGAACACTAATCAAAATATTGTTACAAAAAATTGATTACATCATTCATGTTGAAATGCCTAAGTAAAACAGTAGGTATGCTATTGGGAACTGTAGCTTCTCAAGAAAACTGTGCTTAGAAACGCCTTAGAAATACAGAGTTGAATAGAGCTTACTTATCTTCGCCAAATTGTGAGTAAACTTAAGGAGATGCGGTTCTATAGTCTGTGAGTTCTATGACACGCACCCGAAGAGGTTTTTTGGTGATACATAAGTACAAAGAAAAACTAAGACAGTGTACCTGTGTGTGCCTAGCCTAGCCTAGCCTTAGAGGTACGGCATGTATCAAGGTTATGTTTTGCAGAATTTAAATACTAGAACGCATATTTTCCACAAAGGGCCGACGGATAGTGTTATTCAGCCATGTTTTTCAGTATTGCACTAGCAGCATAAATCTTTGAATTACCTTTAAAAACCACGCCCTTTACCAAGGACTGTATGCACGTAACAGCAACACAACTTTCTCAATGGGACAAACATAGTAATCGCAATAAAAGTTAATGTGAGGACTTTGTAAGCCTTGTAGACTTTAGATCTGTAGACCATTTTTTATTTTATCAAGTACCTGGTACTTGTTGACAGGCCTACGCTGTCCTCCCATACCTACTGTAACTCGAAAACATTGTAAAAGCCAATTATTTTTAAAAGAGTAACCATGGAGTTTCTTGCCGGTTCTTCTCCATAGGAAACGACCAATTGGAACCGTGCACCTAGCTTCTGACGTTTCATAAGTGCCCATGTTGGTTTATGTGAAATAAAAATATTTTGTTTTGATTTGACAGCCGTCCCATTTATTTATGTCGCGTAGGTATTGAAGTTTTATATGGGGCGGCTGATAATTTCTTCGCGATTGCGATGTTAAATGATAAATGATTTTATTTCTGTAAAGCAGGTTTGCACAAACACTTTTACACGTCAATAATTTTTTTTTAAACTAGATGAGGTTGGCGTTATCTGACTACTCTGAGAAGAAAGGCTGAAACAAACTCAGAGGTCACAGTCTCTTTTAAAGTCCAGACATAACCTTGGTCAGGTTATATGAAGACCATGTAGATCGATGTCTGAGATGGTCTTTTGAGGAAGAACCACACAGATTGAGTGGACCTGTCCAGTCAGTGCACGCATTTGTCAGAAATCATGCAGCTCATCTCAAAACTTAAGGAGCTCAACGATTCGACGAACAATACCAAAGAAAGGACATTTGGGTAGGCCACATAAATTACTCAAACTGCCAGACCATGACAAAAGCCAACGGAACAAAGAAAATAATAAAAAAAGTAACAAATAAAATGACCCACATTGTCTTCACATTCACATAATTAAAATAATATAATACTTTACAAAGTAAGCAAATGTCATTGGTTATATAATGTTGGTCCTGAACAGTTTTTGTCATGAAAACTGTTCTGATTGATGGTCTATGTCACACCTCAAATTTGACCGCACTTTTCTGTTACACGCTGTATATGGCTTGACGGAATCTTACTGATCTACTGCAAACTGTAAGTCAACTGAAGGGAATGCGTTCCTACAGCCTTTGACACACGAGCAAAGACGTTAGTTTGTAATACTTGTAACGAGTTTATTTATCAGATAAAATACAATTTAGTATATGATTAGAAAATACAAGAAAAGTAAAAAACAAGGGAGGAGGAGTATGCCAGGCCTCAGTAGTGACCCTCTGGCAGGAAGCGGCTGCAGCAGGCAGCGGTTCCCAGAGGGCAGAGGCTCCAGTAGGAGGCGGTCCTCAGCGGGCAGGAGCTCCAGCAGTAATCGGTCCTCAGCGGAAGAGGCTCACTGCTGGTAGTGACCTCCGCAGGTAGGAAACTCCGCAGCGGCCCTCAGCAGAGAGTGGTCCTCCGCAGGGAGAAGCCTCGCAACGTCCCTCAGCAGGGAGTAATCCTCCGCAGGGAGAAACCTCGCAACGTCCCTCAGCAGGGAGTAATCCTCCGCAGGGAGAAACCTCCGCAACGTCCCTCAGCAGGAGGCAGTCGCAGATAGACGGAGGTAGAATCCGAGAGAATGCTGCTGTACCAAGGTCGAGGATAGACTGCTGCTGTACAAGAGTCGAGGATTAACTGCTGCTTGAAAGTCGAGGATAAAACTGCTGCTTCTTCTGACGGGCCACGCTTTTATACCCGTCAGCTAGCCTTCATAATTATTCTTCTTTTCCATTTTTAAATAGTATCAGCCAGTTTTAAAAATCATTTTTCTTTTCCACTAACAAATGGTTTCTTCAAATGTAGTGGATCCGAATATATCGGACCTCCTTTGAGTGTGTAAATTTAGAATTAAGTTATTCAGTACAATCATTATATAAAAATTAAATGAATACAATATTTTATAGCGAAATCAATAAGAATGATTTTAGTTATATAAACCAAAAAGTAGTACCTATCATAGACTAAGACAGACAGAAAAATAAAAGGAACTGACAGTTTGACATTTGACAGAAGTGTCACAACAACATGAAAATTAACAAGTAAAAATATTATAAATAAAAGGATGATAAATGAGATGAGAAATAGTATTATGAATGATGAGAAATAGTATTATGAATGACGTAAGTATACATAAATACTATATACTCGGAAAGCAGTGTCCTAAGAGAGTGTACCTAACCTTAGGCTGTTTTTCCACCAGAGATGTACTATGCTACGTTGCTATGGATGCGTTTGATATCCACCAATCATATTCATTGGTCGACATAGCATAGCACTGGTGGAAACTGATTCAACTAAGCTACGTTTCTTATATGGAAGAATGCGTGCTTGTGGATGCGTGCTATGGATGCGAGCTATGTATGCGTGCTATGGATGTGAGCTATGGATGCGTGCTATGGATGTGTAGCTATATGCAGAGCAGTGTACATTTCCTATTGTCGATACGTCGCATAGCTCGAGCTGCGCATCTTCCTCGCACAGCTACTCGTACCTTGCGGTGGCGCATTTTCATAGCACATTTTAGGCATCGTTCACACCAAACGTATTGTCCGCCGCTGACTGTGAGCACGCGTTACGCAGTTTATCGCTTTTCAATATATATTTAACTTCTTGTTCACACCGAACCGACTATACGCTATTACGTAGTGCGTTGTCGCTGACTCTCGGTGGCTGATTATTGTACCACGTGTCTATGCACGGCGGACGCGGATTGGCTACGTTGCCGAATGTAACAGCGTATTAGATTGAAGCACGCTGTAGCGTATTGTCGGCTTGGTGAGAACGCGTACTGCAGACTGAGTCCACGTTCACACTGGGGCAGATAGTGAGCATACTCACAGTCGGCGGCGGACAATACGTTTGGTGTGAACGATGCCTTACTCGCTCCGCTACTTAGCTTAGCATTGGTGGAAACGGTCACATAGTTTCGTAGCTTAGCTTTTACATTTTCGCAGCATAGCTACATAGCACATCTCTGGTGGAAAGGCACCCTTAGAAAATGCATGGGTTGAGGGCAGACTGCAAACTGTACCTATTTAAACTGAACGGAATGCGTTTCTGTAGCCTTTGACACACGAGCAAAGACGTTAGTCTGTACACAGAAAGCAGTGGCCAAAGATAGTGTATCCAGTCTTAGAAATACATGGGTTGAGGGAATCTTACTGATCTAGAGCAAAAGGCGATGTATTTCTGTACTCTATGGCTAAAGTTCAAAGGCGTAGGTTTACTAATGTTCTGCTAAGTATCAAGACTACTTCGGTCTAGTTAGCGCGGTTCTGAGTTTAATGGTTTTGGACTGTTGCCGAAATATTTTATTGTAGGTAGATATACATAATCAGCCTATAATGTTCCCACTGCTGGGACACAGGCCCCGTCTCGTTCATAGTGACCGGGCCGTAATCCACCACGCGGGCCTAGTGCGGGGTAGTAGGAGGTTTGTCACGTCTTCGAATTTTTGGTTCTAGAACATGCCGGTTTATTTACGACGTTTTCTTTCACCGTTTTGAGAGCAATGGTGATGAAATAATTTACACAAAGTAACCTGTCTTCGAATCTACGACCTACAACTCGTAAGCCGGCCGTTACCACTGGGCCACCGCTGCTCGGCCACATATACAGATGAATAAATTAAGATCTCGTGATCGACGACCTGACGACCAATAACAACGCTTTGTCAATAAAAGAAAAAGTTTATTCCTCTGGAAGGTTTCGATGTG
Source organism: Hydraecia micacea (assembly GCA_914767645.1). Lineage (NCBI taxonomy): Eukaryota > Metazoa > Arthropoda > Insecta > Lepidoptera > Noctuidae > Hydraecia > Hydraecia micacea. The sequence continues at coordinate 10,902,247 of OU611794.1, read as the reverse complement.
TTTTCTCAGCCATTTGTACTAGTCCCAATCACTTACATTAGAATGGCAAAAAACCTGAATATAGGACCCATTTTTATTGCCCTTAATTTTCAAAAAGCATACCACAAAAATATTTATAAGTCCAGACGTAAATATTTTCCCAAATAGCCTCAATTTTAGTCCCACACAATATTTTATAAAATAATTTTGTTCCGCTACGTCTGGCTACATGACCTAGATAGTTGAGAAAAGGGTTGGCAGAATGATGACATGCAAATGTTTTATACCCCTCTTTTGAAAGTCATGTATCTATTCCACTTGTCTCACTTGTCTCAATAATGAAAGGTTTACCTTGGTGGGTACGCGTTCTTTATATTACAATACACACCCTCTAAATACCGCTTGAAAATTTTGTCCTGATTCGAGTTTTGAGGTGCGGTAAGGGTGCGGGGAACAGCGCCCTCAAACAATCAACAAATATCAATCAAGCTGTAATCATTTTACGCTTTACGTATTTAATTTGTTTGTCGAGATCATCAAAATTTGACTACTCTGCAAAAAGTTATGCTTGGTAATCATAGAAATGTAAACATATATATAGATATATGTTTTATGTATTACCACCATAGGGTGGTAATACTTAAAAAAAAAATATTATGCCTCGACTTGAAATCCACCTCCTTTTTTCGTAGTTTATAAATGTTTATGACCTCTATTTGAATCGTCCCCAAATCACCACGTGTTTTCCCCATACGATGTTTTATATCCCTGCCCAGTTTTGAAAGTCACGTCCCCAACCAACTTTCTTCAGTTGTCCCATAACAATAAAGGGTCCGACTGACCTTGTCAGCTACTTGATTTTATTTCTTTTTCCCCTACCCGTAACTTCAAGCCGTTAACTTTTATTACCCGCCATAGTTTTTATGGAGAATACAGAGAATTTGATATTTCTTATAATCGTCCTTTCTTTTCTTAAGTATGGCTGTTATTGTTATTTCCTTGTGTATTGCTTTATATATTATTGTTTTTTGTTTCATTTGGGGTTTCTAATTCTTTTTTTATAAGGAAAATGCTGATATAAGAAGACTGTTCAAGTGTTCATAAGAAATCGGGTCAGTCGTCCTCATCTCCTAGAGGTTTATAGAGCGTAACATTTATCAAGTTTTAAATTATATCACTCAGTCCGGGATTTTTTTTAGGCGGCCATCGTTATTAATTACGTATTTTTAAAGTAAACATAATAACTCATTATTTTTTAATAAAGCGTCAAAGTTGAGAACAATTTGGATTCGGGGATATATCACACTCACAGTATAATATTATAAAGGCGAAAGTTTGTGAGTGTATTTGTATGTTTACCTTTCACGCCAAAACTTCTAAATGGATTTGGATGAAATTTGGCAAATAGATTGTTTATAACCAGGATTAATACATAGGATACTTTCTATCCCGATATTCCCACGGGATCGAAAGATAAGACCGTTGTATATCTTTGTTCTCAAATTCATTACAGCATTGTCGCCATACAAATCAATATTTTTACTACTGCGACCATTCAAATAAAATGTAATTAATTTCTGACCGCCGACTTTTTATTTTTTATCCCAAGTCACCGAACAAAATGGGTGATCTCCTTTCGGTGCCATATATTCTTTTAACAGCAGCCGTAGACCAGTGGTATGGGCACCGACTTACGAGTTGTAGGTCGTGGGTTCAAACTCTGGCATGCGCTTTACTTTGTGTAAATAATTTCATCACCACTGGAAGGGTGATGAATTAATTACTGTGTGGGAATCTGAATGCTAAGATGTAAATGAGCTAGATGACGTATGCTTTAGACGACGCTCGGGATGGCATGTAAGATATTAAAGAAATGTAAAATGACAGTTGACGACGGGAGAGAAAAGACTTAAAGTTGACATTTTTACTTATGATGTTATTTTATGTTTTATACTGCTAGACCAAATGACAGGTAATATTATATACTAAATAATGTCATGTAGCACTGAAACGCTCACAATGGGCCTTATTAGAAGGCTAAAATTCACCCAAAGGGCAATGGAGAGGGCTATGCTTGGAGTTTCCTTGTGTGATCGAATCAGAAATGAAGAAATCCGCAGGAGAACTGACATAGCCCGAAGAATTGCCAAACTTAAGTGGCAGTGGGCAGGGCACATTGCTCGCAGAACAGATGACCGAAAGGTTCTGCAGTGGCGACCGCGTACCGGAAGGGTTCCCTATCCATTTCCATTAAATTTTAAGACCTAATATAACTTGGCATACTTTTGTTTCTCCTAATTATATTTTCGCATAACATTATTTACGCATAACAGCTTACGTATATTTTTTTTAAGCATAATTTATCTAATCACAATAAAGATTAAGCATAACATTCTTAAGCATACATTTATCATGCTCGTTTTATTTCTATCGACGTCGCGCTGCGTGGGGCTCCTATTTTTGTCTGCAGGGCTTAAAGGAACCTAACCAAACCGAACCTCGGAGTGCCCCTGAAGTCGTTTAGTATTATGCGAATTAAATTTATGCCACAAAAAATTAGCCTTCAAGATAATTATGCCAAAAAAAATATGGCAAAGTATTATTATGGCAAAAAAATATACCAAAATAGTTATGCCAAAGTATATTAGGAAAAAGAACATTATGCAAAAAGAAGGGATCCCTTCCGGAAGATGTAGCGTTGGAAGGCCTTCCACAAGGTGGACCTACGACCTTATGAAGGCTGCAGGAACCCGTTGGATGCGAGAAGCACAAAACGGGTCGAAGTGGAGGTGCTTGGGGGAGGCCTATGTCAAGCATTGGACGTCTTTCGGCTGATATGATGAATGTCATGTTGACAAAAAAAGGTCGATCGCCGGTCACCATTTTATTCTAGCAAATAAAAAATCAGAGTTTAGTTTGTTTTTACAATAAACTAGCTTTGAGATATTTTAAGTTATTTTCGTGTGTCCAGTTTCTATTCCCACATAGATTCCTACTGTGTACGAAGAATGTTGAAGAAATGTAGACCACAGGGTATTCTATTTCACTAATATCTGCAAACAAGTGTTGGCTTTGAGTTGTGACTGTAACTACATACGCGGATATCATATTTAGGTTTGTTTGTCAACCAATTTACTAAGTGGGCCAGTAGTAAATATGTACAGACGCCAGCACATCAATCTACCCGAAACTGTCAAATTTTCCCTATCAACTTTGAACCTTATGCTTTAGCGATAAAGTTGAAAATCTATTAAATAAATTTGACAGATTGTAGTAGCTTGATGTGCTGGCGTCTGTACCTACTCGCAATCGGCATGAAGGTATGAACGTAAAAGAGGCATAAGGAGTACGCAAGGATCGTAGCAGGTGGCATTCTGTAGTTTCTGCCTACCCCCATGGCAAGAAGGCGTTAGTTTATGTATGTAAGTGTGTCAAATAAAACGATATCATAAATTTACCAGGCGAAGCACCCGTATTGTTGCAAAACGATTCGAACTTGTACCTATAAATTCATCATAATCAGCCTATAATGTTCCCACTGCTGGGACACAGGCCTACTCTCAGTGAGAGGGAGTGGGCCGTAATCCACCACGCGGGCCCAGTGCGGGTTGGCAGATGTCACATGTCTTCGAATATTTGGCTTTTGGACATGCCGGTTTCCTCACGATGTTTTCCTTCACCGTTTTGAGAGCAGTGGTGATGAAATAATTTACACAAAGTAAAGCGCCTGCCTGGGTTCGAACCTACGACCTACAACTCGTAAGTCGTGTACGTTACCGCTGGGCCACCACTGCTCTATACCTATAAATTACGTAAGATGAAATGCCGACGCTGGCAAATAAATCCATCATAGGCCTCCTTACAATTGGGAACGACAAACAGCCAACCATTTGATCGAAGCCAATTTCGAATTCAATACAAAATGTTTTCTAAGGAAGCAATTTTGTGTACATACTTATGTGGAGTAGAGGTATCTACATACATATTTTCATGTCTAAAACCTCTAGAAACGTAGAACACAGCTCCGAAGGCTATGCCACGAACGTTGCTACTGATTCAATTAACTTATTCAGGCATTTTAACTGTTTTCTTGTTTTGTTTGAGACAGCTAAAATTAGAATTTCCACGCGATATTTGCAGCGTTGTAGCACAGATTCAGTTGGTACAGAAGGCCGGCACCATACAACTTATCCATCATCATTATTTCAGCCGAAAGACGTCCACTGCTGGACATATGCCTCCTCCATGCACCGCCACTTCGACCGGTGCTGTGCTTCTACAACTTATTGCCATAACTTAATCTGTAATTAATATTTAGGGGGAAAATTGCCTCCTGTCATACAGTTAATACTATCACAGGAGCCAGGGAATTCTTTAACACGTTCTCTATCCCAGTACAAAGTTATAAAGTGTAATCGTACGTCCACCAACCAACAATCTCGCCCTAACTTGACAAATAATCATTATAAGGGATTACATTTATAATAATAAGCCTGAAAAAAAATTTTTTATTCATACGTCCAGTCAAATAAAAAACATCAAATTTACTTTTGGATTATGACTCCAACTAGAGTCATGGACATATTATGAGTTTGGTACAAATGTGACTGCTTTGGAGTCATTGGACAGTGAACGTGTTAATATTGTAAACATAGCTTGTGTCCAACAACTAAAAACAGGCACACATAGACGAGTACGTGCGCCGATGTCAAACTACATATGTGAAACGAATGACAGTCAAGACTCCCAAATGTATCTGTGAGCGAGAGTTTTCTTCAGTTACATAAAGCTGACCTTCTGTAACTATACTAGCTATCTTATCTTTGGTTGTTCTTTGCTCGTGAATTTCTCGGAGACGAAATATTGTGTGCCAAAAATAAAGATGTTCGTGTGCTTTGGAAGCTTTAGTAGTGAATGAAACTGTTGGAGCGAGACGTTTTATGCTTTTAACGTTCCTAGTTTACATGTTTTTGAACAAAAGCTTACGAGTTTCTTGAGCGTTATCATATTATATAACAGGGGAGGAATGTTATGAATATAACATCGCGCCTGTAGGATTACAATAGTTACACCTCTGCAACTATTGTTCATCCTTATTTCGTCCCAAGTACTAGGGGACTTACGAGTTGTAGGTCGTATTTTCGAACCCAGACAGGCGCTTTACTTTATGTAAATTATTTCATCACCACTGCTCTCAAAACGGTGAAGGAAAACATCGTGAGGAAACCGGCATGTCCTAGAACCAAATTTTCGGAGACATGTGACATCTGCCAACCCGCACTGGGCCCGCGTGGTGAATAAACGGCCCACTCTCTCTCATCGAGATGAGGCCTGTGTCCCAGCAGTGGGAACATTATAGGCTGATTATTATTATGATTAGGGGGCAAGCTTATTGCAATCAATCGGGCACAAATCCGGACTCCGGGCAGCTACTAAGAAATTCCTGATAGCAAAACCATATCATTCCTGGTCGAAATGTATTTATGTTAATAGTGCAACGTATGGGGGTTAATCAATTAGTCATGTCGCTGGTTTAGGGAATAAGACAGACCTAAAATAAAATAAAGTTTACTGCTATTATAATTAAGTACTATTTAAGGGGAATGCATGACCTAAAGCGCGGTCTTTGTCGGACTGCATAGAAAAGAAAGAGAAGCGCGATGACACAGCGCTGGTAATTTATTGCAAAATATGAAGCAGTTATCTATTTACGAAAAATCTATTGTTTGGACAAAAAAATTAAAACACTAGAGTTTTAGTATGTTGCTTGTAGAATAATCTGACAAAAAAATCATAATGATTGTATGTATATTAGTATGGTTTTTATTGTAAAAAGAAAGTTTTTAGAGGTATCTTCATGATTTTATTCTATCGTACCAAATAAGTTGTATTATGATTTCAACACACTATCTACCTAGCATATATCCTGAAGAATACATATATTTTTTATTTTGTTTACTGTAGTCGATCATATACTTTTATTGTTTCTAAAACTTGTGTTTTTTGCGTTTAGGTCCTGTAAGCCCCTTATCCGTTTTGGGAGTATTGCAACAGAGGTTTAAACTCATTACCTCTTCAGGTACGGTTTCCTACTGAAACGTTAATTTGACGCCGTAAAGTCGAACTCCGCTGCCATTATTTCAGCCATCACTATGGCTGTTATATGGCTGCTAACGGTCTTCTACGAATAAATAACCTTACTCGATATTTCGAAAGCCTGAGTTAATGTCGCATTAGCACTATCGTAAATATCATGGTTGAAAAATAACACGTTCGCCCCAGCGCCGCTCTCGTAAGGTGCGCACATACTGACACAATATTTTCTTATACAAAATGGATATACTTTGATAAAAGTTCTGCTCTTCAAGTATCCTAGAGTGTCATAAGATTAAACACTAACCCACTCACTATTAAACGTTGTATAGCGTCTGTATAGTTACACAACGCTTTGTCTTCTTCTTTCGAAAGTCAAATTAATGACGACTGAAAGAGAGAAATCGGTGTGTAACTAATCATCTGATATAATACATTTATTAGTAAGCGATTAAGTCAAAAGACGTCGACTTTAGATGACGTCGACTTCGGACGTTGTGTATGTGTGCGTTATATGCGCTTGCGAAAGCATTAGACGATAACAATAAGCCCTCAAAATTTGATTTGTTGTGGCTCTAGACGTTTGACAGTTGCAAGTATTGCGGCGCAAAAGTTCAACTAATGGAATTTACTATGGCTTCCTGGCGTTGTGAGGACGTATTCCACATTGGGCACCCGTTTAAATGGCACCTGAGTGAATGGCACCTGAGGTATTCCACTTACGGCACCTAGACGTAGTGCAAATCAAAATAATATTTTTATAAGCCGTAGTTAGACGTTCGCCCGGAATCACCCTCTGCTGGGTATTAGGCCTCTCCTTTCTTCTGCCACACATCACAATTCCGTGCGTCTCTCATGCAGGTGGTGCTGGCTGGTGGTGGTGTTGTATTTGGTGGTGTAGACGTTGTGCTAAAAATAATTGTACAAATTTGACGTTATAAGACGTTGCTATCGAACATGATAATGATTTGTTTTATAACTGTACTAGCAGCGCCCCGCGGTTTCCCCCGCATAAGTTTCGATCCCGTGGGAATATCGGGATAAAAACTATCCTATTTCCTTTCCCGGGACTCAAAACCATCTCTATACCAAATTTCATCTAAATCGGATCAGCATTTCATTTAGAGGTAACAGACAGACATACACACTTTCGCATTTATAATATTAGTATGGATGTTGTGCTACGATACGAGCCATTTTTCTCAGCTAGTGGATACAATACCTAATAAACCTTTCACTCAGTTCACTTTACGACTTAGGAGGGATGAGCAGATGGTACGTTTTTATGTTTTTCTTGCTCGAGGGAATAAAAATGCTAAATAACTATCGAAAGAAGGTATCTAGGGTATGATGTTCTGCTTACAATTTACTACTGTTAGCTGGCGTTCTCACGGACGTAAAAATATCGTGACGGGGCTTTATCGCGCACTAGATTTTCAACCCACTGCTTAGAGCCGAGAGTAGAAAGTCCAACAATGTGGTTTTTTAACGCGGTGGGATGCGCTCTGTTGGATTGTCAATGCTCGGCTCAACACCGACAGTTGAAATTCCAGTGCACAATAAAAATACGCTGCGTTATTTTTACGTCCGCGCGAAACGTCGGCTTAGCCGTTGGTCCTACGCCTGGTCTCTCTCTGGTCGTGTCGGTGTGAGGGAAGAAGGAGTGCACCCATATCTGCGCACACACTTGTGCACTATAATATCTCTCGCGCCGAAGGCTAGTCTCCATTGAGATCGGCCGCCGTGGCCGAAATACGGTCTGGAGGACTATTAGGCGCCATTTTATTAAAAGGCTAGCCGGTTAACTGAATGGCTAATTAAGCTAGTTGGCGCCTGGCGGCAACATATATACTACTGTTAACGCCTCCCTCACTCCGTAACAGTTACCTGGTGTGTCAAACATATCAAAAGCCAATGATTTTCGGCTTTCAGTTCAAAAATGACTAACACTCATAAGTGTTAGTCGTTTTGAACTTCACTTCTTCTACTCTCTTTTGCTATACCACAAATTAGTGACTATAAAGTATAATGTCTTGTAGTCTTGCGCATAACAGTTCGCGACCTGCGGGTAATTGCTTAACACACTATCAGTAGCAATGGGTTTCATTTTGACAGTTCAACAACATTCATTGCGTTAGTTACGTTGTTGAGCAGACACATTTTGCGATCATTATGAAGCAATGGATTAGCAAAACCCTCAAAATGATTCAGATTGAGATCAATAGTGTATTACGCAATTAAGGTGCTTGAGCGCTCAATTTAGTTCATGAACTTTAGCGAACTAAGTTGTAGTTTTAGTTCGTCAGCTCTCGTCTCGAACCAGAGAAAGGCAGAATTCTTGCCTTGTCTCTATTTAGATACAAAAAGTTGGAAAACAAATCAGAACCCGCTGCATTTTCCCCAAACATATACAACTTATATAACAAGCGGTGCGTCAGAGGAAACTTTAAAAAAATATGGCGGTCATTCAATTGACATCACAGTTAAAAAACGCGCCAAATACGAAAATAACGAGCGCAAGCCAAGCTAAACAACTTTCTTTTCGTTAATTTAACTTCAATCTATTTTCTGAGAAGTCGACGAAGCATTTGGCGGGCATCGTTAATATTATTTAGTGACGGTTAATTCGGTTAGGTTATCGTTTTTTATCTTAAGATTAAGTGTAATTGATTGCAGATTGACTGATAGACAGTGTTTTAATTACTTTAAAATAATAAAACTTCATCTATCAACCCGCCCTGGGCCCGTATGGTGGATTTAGGTCCACTCCCTCTCACAGAGTGGAGGCCTGTGTCCCAGCTATGGGAACATTATGGGCTGATTATGATGCTGAGCTGATAAAATCTCTTCGAAATAAAAATATAAGCTTTTACTAACCCAGATGACAGGAAGATCGTCGCTCCACCTAGCCTACGGGCGTCCTACCTTACGTACGTCTACCCCGACGGCAATCAGTCCTACGGCAAATATGGCCGGCGCATTGCCACTTCACCTTGCTTATTCTGTGAGCTATGTCGACAATTTTGGCCAATCCCTTCGTTCCGAATTCGATCCCTCAGAGAGACTCCAAGCATAGCCCGTTCCATAAGTTACTAGTACTACATAAAATTTTTATACCAGTACACCCTCAATTTTAAACAAGATGCTCAACATTTGTTACGAGTTGTATATGGCACCGTATTCCTTTAATTAATTAAGCTTCGCGAATGGCACATTGGAGGGGAAGAAGCAATTACAGCAGCAGAACACAACGACATAACTATTACGTCTGCAATACTTCAAGGGCGGATTGTCACGTTCTGTTTTATTGATGTTAATTGCGATCTTAGGCTTTATATAGCAGCGAAGAGAGTTCAAATTATAGAAAATTATATAATCTAAGGATATATAGACTTAAATCAGAAGGCCAATTCCCGTAATTAAAAACGTCCCAAATCTAGTCACAATCTCACCTTAGCGACAGTCAAAGGGAAATTATAAATATTTTTGACAAATTGAGACTGAAATCAGACTGTGAACGTTCTTAAAATTACGAGAATTGCCCCCCCGGGCATCCTTACAAGACTTTCTAGTCAATGGTGATAGATGCGTCTTTTGCGTCGCCAAAGACACAGAAGTGGTCCTAGTGTAAGACAATGTCAAAATAATAACATACGGTTTATGATTTTCAGCCGAAACACCTTGATTCTATGCCAAGACCTCACAATTCGCTGCCAAGTAACTTACTAGGCCGTCTGACCGCATTCTACGCGCTAGCTCAGCCGTATCACCTCTAACAAATTTGGTACAAAATCGTGTCAATTTTAACATAATTCACGAACCTCACTAATTAGAACCCCGGCTAACTTTTCAAACATTACACTCTGGAACTAATTTGTCGCCTACAATGGCGCGATGACGGGACTTGTAATTTGATTATAGAGGCCTCGGCTGCCTGTCACACTGTACCGCAACTTTGTTGTGTTTATAATTAAGTTTGTCTAACAAGAGTGAGCAACGCATTAAAATTCAGGCTTGTTTAAAAAAAAACTGTTTCAATATTTTTGGTGTTGTTTTAGGACACGCGTGTTAATTTTGGTAAGATGAGTGGAAGTAAAGTTTATTTTTCTAAGCTAAATGACGCACACGAATAATAATAAAAGAAAACCACTCGCTCGCTTACCATCAGGTGAGAAAGAAGTGAAATAACTAGTGTTAATTAGGAATAATAAAAAATTACATCATCATCTACCTAGCCTTCTCGCAACTATGTTGACCCTAGTATAGTTGGGAAAAGGCTAGGTAGATGATAAGGCTTTCTGTATAACCAGATGCAGCTGTATATCTGACTCCACAACCCACGATATCTCTTGATAAGACTGGTTGTCAGACTTACTCAGAATACTAAAAAAATTACATAGTATAGAATATTCTTTAAAAAAATGTATAGATTCAGTTGCAGATACCGAATGGAACCATTCTAATTTGATAATAGGTAGGTAAATAAAATTACATCTTCCGTGTCATCAAACGAGTCCTTCATTTAAATGTCAGAATAATAGTTTGAAACCTTGGGCTAGGGCCTAGGGTTAGGGGCTTGTGGCTAAGTAATAACAGCCGCACGGGTTCAGGTTAAGCTACGCTTGCCGCGGTTGGTCCGTGGATGGGTGACCATCTTTACATACCAAGAACCCTCCGTGCCTCGGAAAGCACGTTAAGCCGTTGGTCCCGGCTGTCATTCGTGGATCTTTGACAGTCGTTACGGGCAGTCAGAAGCCCGAAAGTCTGACAACCAGTCTTACCAAGGGGTATCGTATTACCCAATAACTGGGTTGTGGAGGTCAGATAGGCAGTCGCTCCATGTAAAATACTGGTATTCAGCTGCATCCGGTTAGACTGGAAGCCGACCCCAACATAGTTGGGAAAAGGCTAGGCAGATGATGAATAATAGTTTGAAACCTGAAATAAGCACGTTTCCCTACATTTTAAAATCTTTTTGTTTTTCTTGTAGAGTTCTGGCTGCATATTTCTTTACTTAATTAGCCTCTTTACTTTACAAACTCAATTTGGACTAGTTTGAAGTTAAACTTTGGAATAAATATGATTATTTTATACCAAACTATCGATTGATCATTAGGCGCAAAACCTAAATTGGTTTAAATTCTGGCATTTCTAAATCTGGCAATCTAAAGGTGATTACGTAAATAAATTATGGCTGAAGTATTTAGGACATTGAGTCCAATTAATAGATTACTTTAGAACTTGCTCATGATTACATGTAACAAGCAATTAACTTGTCACCTACAAAGCCCTCGGTGGGTTCGAATCCAGGCAGGCGCTTTACTTTGTGTAATCATCACCACAGCTCTCAAAACTGTGAAGGAAAACAACGTGAGCAAACCGGCACGTCCTAGAACCAAAAATTAAAAGGCATGTGACATCCACCAACCCGCACTGGGCTTGCGTGGTAGATTACAGCCCACTCCCTCTGGAAGAGAGGAGGCCTTTGTCCCAGCAGTGGGAACATCATAGGCTCATTAAGCTATGTTATGCTACCAAGCCCAAACAGTTGCTATAATATATATCAGGCGTAATTGTATATATTTGTCACAGATTGACCTTTATTTTCCCGTCGAGATAATTATCTCGGTGACCTCTTGGCGAAGCGTTAAGCCGCTATCAATTTTTGCAGACTATGTGACATTCAGAAGTATTATAACCGGTTTAACCTTTGGAAATTATTAGCAATTACATATAGAAATTGGGTTAGGCATGTCAGATTCAGTTGGTCTGGGTCGTGGTAATCTCCAAATTGAAAGGCACACACGTTGCACGGTGTGGTGACGCCTATTTTCCCCCAACTTGTTCTATTTACACGACTGCTCAAAAAAAGGACTGTTATGTTTTCAGGGTTCATGTGTGTTTTTGAGTTTGTTTATTTGTGTTTGTGTTCTTCCTATGCGTTATTTTTACCGCAATTAAACGTATTTTCGTTTATTTCTTTTTTTATTTCTAAATGCGAATATGGTTTTCCGAAGGCTTGCCAGTCTCCATTGAAAAAAATATTCTTATTTGGTAATACGTTACTATGATCTGGCGTAGGGTCTACGCCACAACAACAAAAACAACATACAATGCAACATCATCATCAACAACAACATAGATTCAATTACCGAATACATATAACATATATATATATTTATTCATGTCTTCAAATATTCCTATTATTCAAGGAGAATTTATAACAGCACAAATTTATTTGTATTTTTTCAAAAATACATATGTACCACAGTTTCAACACAACACTATCAAGAAACCAATATGAATTTAGGAGATTACAAACTTTTGACACATTGATAATGGTGTTGTCTTAGAATGGCAGTCATAATGCCCAATAAAAAAGCTTCGGTGTGACAACCGCCCTTTGCTTCCTTCGTTCATTGTTTTAAAAGATAACAGTTCACTAAGAGCAATGATCAAAATGCCTGAAGAGATAGGAAATGTCGAATTATTCCATTGAAAAGGGAACCAAATCGTTGCTCAATTACCGTAGCAAAATTGATGGAAATTATTTGTGCCGTGTTTTGACGAGTTCCGCAGGGCTTCCGTGGTACTGTGATGTGATTTGTTATTTCATCAAGTTCTTCCTGTTTATACAATGTTATTTTATGTGCCTAAGGCCTGAACGTATGTCAGATGTTTCAATACATTTGTCGTAGATTACTGTCTGATCCGATATCGTACATGTTGCATTGCTGCTTATTTTTAATTTTATTCTGAATGGACCCGCTTTTGACCTCGAGCACGCCTGATAGAATGCGATGGATGAGGTCTATGATGGAACGAGCGTGCCCAGAAGATGCCTAAGGCACTGGGACTCCCACGCATCGACGAAACAATGTAGATTAGTTGCATTGTGGCGCCCACATGCGGTGCAGAGTGAGTTGCTTGAAAATTAGCGTTCAGCAGCTTAAACCGTCTGTTTTAATACGTACTCTTGATAAAAATATTCCCCAACGTAAGAATACGGCGTCTGCAGTTTGTTACTGAAGATGCCTAGGGCACTGGAACTCCCACGCATTGACGTAACACAGCAGGCTGCTTGACGCCGGACTCCAGTGGGGTGGTCGCAAACCAGGCGGGCGTTAGACCTACCACCGCAAGGGAAGAATTGGTCAGTCAAATAAGGTGTAGACTGTCCAGGATGCGCCGAGCGCTCGGTTCAGTTGAGTAACTGGCGGAACAAACTGCGCTACATGAAGAGGCTTCTTCATGTATCCCAAAAAATGCTTACGCTTGGGTTTTCTAAGAAATCGATGCCCGAGCTCATGAAAATTACGGTAGGGACTTTCAATCAACTCAGCCTCTCGCAGTCCACTGACTGATGCAGCAGTGGCTGGATATAGGCCTCTCCCAGGCTGTGCCACAACACACTATCCTAGACCTTTTACATCCAGTCTGTTTCGGTCACCTTTTTCAGGTTGTCGGTCCATATTGCATGGGGGCGTCCCACAAGCCTGAATTTATGATGTCATAAATTGCTCTTTATTGCCGTAATTTTTCAGCATTTATATCATCATCATTTATTTATTTTCAGATCATAAAATCCATTTTATTAGTAATTATTATAACTGACAGCACTGCATTCCTAGGAAATACAAACTTATCGAAGCAACACATGTTTACTTGGCCTTGCTAAACTGACAACTGTCGGTTTCAAAAAGCCCTAAAATCCGTCAGCCAATTGACATGTCTAAGCCATAATCCACACCTACAATACATGTTTTATATTCCCACACTTTATTTATCTACAAACAGAAGCTTAAGGCAATCTCAGAAAATCGACCAATGACACACAAATAAAAGATGAATGAAGGAAAGAAGATAATAATACAGGAAATATATGAACGATTGTATCGCGAATCATTCGAGGATCACTTCCCTTTTGATAATGTTTGTCGAACAAACGCCGATTTTATGACAAATGTTTCGAACAATGAGAAATAGTCCTTATATGTAGAACGGTGAAGTTTTTTGTAGGCAGTAATATTGTTTGTCATATTGAATTGGGTATAAAGTTATTGACTGTTGATGAGAATTGCTTTCAAAACATATATAAAATATTTTTATTTTTATATGTTTTTTTTTCCTTTGTCCCTTAAGAGAAGACTCATTGACGTGTGCATACTTCCCATCCTCACATATGGTGGCCAAACATGGTCTTTGACAAATCAGCAGAGGTCCACGCTCGAGGTTTGCCAGAGGGCTATGGAACGGAGTATTCTGGGTATCAAAATAACAGACCGAGTTAGGAATACGACCATCCGTTCCATCACAAAGATAACTGACAGATGTCACTTGGAAAGCTGCCACGCTAAAATGGAACTGGGCTGGACACATCTGCCGCATGTCAGACGAACAATGGGCCAAACTAACGACTCAATGGGTCCCTCTTAATGGCAAACGACGTCGTGGCAGGCCCAGACGGAGATGGCGGGATGAGCTGGACTCCTTCAACAAGAACTGGTCTTTAGCAGCTTTGAACAGAGAGAAGTGGAAAGAGAATAGGGAGGCCTTTGCCCTGCAGTGGGACATCACAGGCTAATAATAATAATAACTTTTTTTTGTACTGCTGAAAGGGCATAGTCTTGACCTCGATCACGCCTGATGGATGGCGACGGAAGAGGTCTATGATGGAACGAGTATGCCTATAAGGTTAATTAAAATGTAATATGACACTTTCTTAATATAGAAATGCAGCCTAATTTGGTCACACCGAAGTTCCTACCTGGTCTATATACAGGGTCCCATTAAAATAGATGGACAAATTTTAACACAGCGCCTAGTACGTCTAACCAAAGATATCCAAGCAAAAAAAAACACTGATTAAAGTGATTTTATTTTGACCTAAAATAATAAATTGCCGGCACATTAGTGTATTTTCATTACCTGATTATTTTTCTTGTAAGTATCTAAAGCGTTTTTCTTATATATTTTTTTACCATCGTCCTTATTTTGGTGGTCTGAATGATTTCTAAAAGTTTGTCCATCTATTTTAATGGGACCTTATATAGTTGTGGAAAGGTTTACCGAATGGCGAATGAAGCAAGGTTAACAATATGTAATAATAAATCTAGAACCATAGCGAAAACTATCGAAAGTGGGACGATATATCGTCACTCCAGCATCACTGAACACAAGAACAAGATGACACTCAACCTAGAGCCCTCTTTGATCAAGTTCGTCCTCCTTGCTTCGTTCTCTTTAATGTTGAGGGATGTATAGATCATTATTATTTTTCTGTGGATGTTGCATATACCTTTTCAAATCGTACAATATGTATATCCTCTTCTCGTAGGTACCTACCTTTCGTCTTTTTATCTTATTTCAATTAAATATTTAAAATGACCAAAGAAACAATGGATGAACTGTGTGAAAGATGATATGGCTGGAGAGGGGGTGACAACCGAAATGACGACTAATAAATTGGGATAGCCGGAAGACGTAGCGTTGGAAGGCCTCCCACAAGGTGGACCGACGACCTTATGAAGGCAGCAGGAACTCGTTGGATGTCAAAACCGGTCGAAGTGGAGGTGCTTGGGAGAGGCCTATGTCCAGCAGTGGACGTCTTTCGGCTGAAATGATGATGATGAAATTGGGATAAGACGATTTCAAATTATTAGATATAAACTTTTAGTCCTTAGGATGGTCAATGGTACAGTTCTTGTAACAATTAAGGTGAAACCAACGCATAATAATCTTTTTGCGGTTAGAGAATGAACATATAGGCTTAAATCGCTATTTTCATTTGCTCCAAAACCAAAAATCTCTTACAGGGACAATCATTTCAATCTATACTAATATTATAGAGATTTAAAATCTCCAGAAGTACTAGTTGGATTTAAAAATTCTTTTCGCATTTGATAGCCCAATTCTTGAGGAAGGCTATAGGCTATTTAACATCACGCTAGGACTCTTTGGAGTCTAGCAAAAAGAGAAAGAGTCAGAAAGAACACTTAGCAAAAACGAAGTAATAGCTCGGGCAGGCGATACGATACGACGGGAAACAACAAATTTCGCGCAGATGAAGTTGCCGGCAGAAGCTAGTTTTAAATAAAGCAATCTACCGAAATTGCTACTTATTAGCTAAAGTGGGAGTCTCTGTTTCTTGAATCAACGTCTGCGCGGACGAAAATTCGTATTTTGACGAAATTGCTTCTTGAAGAACGAATTCAATGTAAACTCATTTCTATTCTATTACTTTTAAAGGTACTGGCATTAATTTTCTTCAAAGGTATGAAAGACCCATAAATTATAATCGTTTAAAAGTCGCCAGAAGTTAGACCTTAATTGCCTATTAGTCAAAAGTTATTGGATTTAAATATTATATATATAAAGGATATTGGATTTAAATGGCCCCTTAGTTTTCGAAAGCCTTTACAATTTAATTATTTATCTATGACCACTTATATCTATCTATGTATATATAAATAAAACAAAGTAGGGTTAGTTACACCATTTATAACTCAAGAAAGGCTGGACCGATTTTTATTATCTTTGATTTGTTGGATTTGTCTCTGCCCGAATAGCAGAATAACTATTAAAACGGGAAAAAATCACGAAAAAATATATTAGGATAATTCATTTTCTTATACATTCGTTCTGATTCTTAGGCGGTACGAAGTTCACCGAGTCAGCTAGTGTATACATAAAATAATCAGCTTATAATGTTCCCACTGCTGGGGTCCAGGCCTCCTCTCTTTGAGAGGGAGTGGGCCGTAATCCATCACGTGGGCTCAATGCGGGTTGGTGGATGTCACATGTGTTCGATTTTTTGTTTCTAGGACATGCCGGTTTCCTCACGATGTTTTCCTTTACCGTTTTGAGTAAAACCCGTAACTCCGAACCGTAAACTGTACTTATACATATGGCTGTCGTTATTTAATTTTGTGAATCAATTACAAAAACTCGCATGAGATTTAATGGAAGATCCTGAATCTTTCTCGGAAGACCTATCAGGGACTTGATTAGCTTTCTAGAAACCGGAGATAACTAGGAAGATTAGATTGATTCTAAAGCCAAACGACACCGTTTAAATTGATTGGATGTTTTGGAGCGGAAATCACGTCCATCTTTATATAGGTTTAAAGAGATTTTATTTCTCATAAAAACTTAAACAACCGTTGACTTAAAATGAGATTCAAAATGAGATACGTCTAAATAATAATATTATATTTATTTATTTATATCCTACTACCTACTTTAATCACGCTGATATTATAAAGGCGAAAGTTTGTGAGTGTGTTTGTATGTTTGTTACTTCTTCACGCGCAAACGGCTGGACCAATTTTGATAAATTTTGGTATGGAGGTACAACCTGGATTAACACATAGGTTACCTTTCTCCCGATATTCCTACGGGATCGGGTTTTATGCGGGCGAAACCGCAGGGCGTAGCTAGTAATATTATAAACACGAAAGTTATGACCACAGAGAGGAGGCCTGTGTTCCAGCAGTGGGAACATTACAGGCTGAAAATGATAAGTAAAAAAAAATTTTTTTTTTTTTTTTTTTGTAACAAGTATTTTTAAATCATTCTGCACTCATGACACATGTTTTGCAATTTGTGAAGACCACATTTTTTGAACTTCTTCATTTTATTTAGATTCGAATTTCACAAATTTTTCTTTTAAAAAAGGTCTTTAAAGCCTGAGGTTCCTTAAGTAAACAATCAACCTAAATGAAATTCAGAATGACTCTCCTTAAACGTCTTGATTTACCCTACGTCAGCAATTTAAACTAAGTAAAATGCGATGTAACACAAATGAAAAAGCGCTGTCCTTATAAATCAGCGGGCTTTTTGGAAAAAGCCACAAAAAGAGATGAAAAATAAAAAGCCGATTTACACTCGTGTATAGGTATTTATTTGAACAGTCGGTCGCCCTAAAAAGTATAAACGAGCACAATGACATGAAAATCCGCGTTATATATTGATGCGGGGAAAAACGTTGCGGATAAATGCGGTTTTGAGTTTGGTGAGCTGTATGGATGAGTTAATGGAGGTTTAAGTAGAGAAGCGTGGTAATGTTAGCATAATCAGCCAATAATGCCCACTGTTGGGACACAGGCCTCTTCTCTTCGAAACGGAGTGGGCTGTAATCTACCACGCGGGCCCAGTGCGGGTTGGTAGATGTCACAATACTTCGAACTTTTGGTTCTAGGATATGCCAGTTTCCTCACTATGTTTTCCTTCACCATTTTTAGAGCAATGGTAATGTTAGGTAGGAGGGTTCAATTGGTTCTATTTTATTTACAAGTTTAGTCTCCTTGTGTTAGCCTTTTAGAGGTACAACTATAACTGAACATTCGAGTTGAATACGAGGTCATTCTATTTCCAAATCACAATCAAAGTTTTTGTTTGTTAAACATAGATGTCAAAATAGGTGTTAGATAAGTGTTTCAAAATTAACCCAACAAATTTTAAGAGGTGCTTTAGACCATCGAACTGAACAACTTTCACTATGGGACCAACCCTGAAATCACGAAAAAAAATAAGCTGTTTCATACATTTTTGTCAAGTAGGTATTGAACTTTTGTATTAAACAGCAGATTTTTTTTAACCCACTTCAAAAAAAGGAGGAGGTTCTCAATTCGGTTGTATATATTCTTTTATGTTTATTACCTCAGTACGCCGTCATATACCGATTTGAAAAATTCTTTTTTTTATTTGAAAGGATATACTTTCAGATTGGTCCCATTGTCATCAGGTCAGGATCTGATGATGGGCTCCTGGAGAAATCGAAGGAAATCTTCAAATATTATAGGCACACCTATAGCCATTTGGGTATTTTTTAGAATAACTCGTGCATTTCCCCTTGGAAGAAGTAGACCTGATGATGAAGACCACAGATGGCCACCGGAACTACTCAATTATAAGTATTTCACGGGTTGCGATTCGATTACTTTAATATGGTTGCTAAGCAATTTATGCTCGTCATAATGTGAATGATGAAATGGAGCTGATGGTGGACTAGAAGAACTCCTCAACAATTAACGTCCGTGCATCGGGAAAAGCAATATTTTGTAAAAGGCGATGAGCAAGTTGATACTAGGCTATTATAACTTAGATAAATTACAAGCAGATTTACTAAAAAGCGAGAAATAAAAGCTTTTTAACAAAAAGAAAAAAAAACGGCTTCCAAAAAAAACACTACAAAGTGAAAAATAACTTTAATTTCGGAAGTCAGTGGCAAAAAACTAAAATACAAATCCAAAGACACCGACTTTCGAAATTAAAGTTATTTTTCACTTTGTAGAGTTTTTTTGGAAGTCGGTTTTTTTTATTAAAAAGTTTTTTCATGATTTCAGAGTTGGTCTCATAGTGAAAGTTGTTCAGTTCGATGGTCTAAAGCACCTCTTAAAGTTTGTTGGGTTAATTTTGATACAACTTTTACATAAAATAGGTACGTACCTAAATAGTCTGCTATTAATATTGCCCCATTTCCAGCAACATTTACAGAAAATTCGCTTAGGTATTTACTTGTTGCTTGAACTGACACTTCAGCCCAAAATCATTACAAAAACTCCACTTTACTTGGATATGATAATATCTACTAACAATATCTAACATACGCACAGAGAAAGGAAAGTCCCTTTATCTCATAAACTCAGCAAGAAAATGTGTTGTTATTTTCACTCCCTATCATATAAAGAACATCACAAGAATTCTCCCTAAATAATGAGATCAATTCTGATACGGAAGCCAAGTATATGAGCAAGCATATTAAGTCGCAGGCTCTCAAATAAATTATATTCTCATATAGCACGTTTGAATTATGTGCGTATTAAGAAGAAAGACTTTGTTATTGAATTACTCGACGTGACAGTTTTCATTTTGAATTTTGCGAGTACTCAGTCTGCGTTTTGCGAGTTGGTGGTGCAAGAGACAAACTTTGTTTTTCGGGAAGCTTCTAACCGTGAGCTTTAAAAATGAGTTTTAAAAGTTAAAACTCGGTTTCTTCTGACTTTAAAAGTTTCACAAGCAGCCCGTGACTTTTAACAAGTTGACCAACTCTTCGAAGTTTAAAATAATCGTAAAAAATAACATTAGGTACAATAATCTTATGACAGCTGATGTCTTAAAAGCTTCACTTTTTTTTTGAGAAAATTATTAATAACTGGCTAAAATTTTGGCTGTGTGCTCATCCAAATCTGTTCAGTAGTTTTCGCGTGAAGAAGTAACAAACATACAAACACACTCACGAACTTTCGCCTTTATAATTAGTGTGATTTTATTTTTATTAAGGAAAACAAAACAGTACCTAGTATATTCAAAATAAACTGAAAGAACTTATCAAACGTACTACCCACTTCATTTTCTATAGAGGTATGAGGAACAGGGTGTAAAGTTCACTCATACTCGTTGCGCGGTAAACTCTGCTTGCGAGATGCAGGATTTTGCGTCACGTCAGTATGACGCGTTGTTCGCAGGTGGCGTTGTAGATACCGCTACATTATAAGATGTATAGAAGAAAACTTATCTACCTATAGGTGAATACTAAAACCACGTTGAGTACCACCAAGTCTGAACTTTACGAGCTATTCAATGGTAAAATCCCCGGACTCTCTGTTTACTAGCATTTCATGCGTAAAAAGCTTTGTTTATTGATAAAAGATAGATCTACCAGTTTATGTTTATACTGTACTCTCGGGGGGAAACAGAAGGGAAACGAAAAGTCGATACGCATATTTAAATTCTATTGTTTAAAGAGTACGAGTGTAGTGATTGAATGATCGCAAAGTTAAGTGATTATGATGTTGAAGCTATGAAGAAAGTTGCTCAGAGGGGCAATTCTCGTAATTTAAAGAACGTTCACAGTCTGATCTATCTCAGTCTCAATCTGTCAAAAAATACTTCTAATTTCCCTAAATTTTGACAAGTTTTTGACATTTATTTGTCGCCGAGATGAGACTGCGATTTATTCCGGTCTGATCACCTGAACCACCCCTCCCCTCCCCTCCACCCCCCTCGATCCCTTGCTAGTTCGTCTTCTGCGACTAGATTTTGAACGTTTTAAATTACGAAAATTGGCTTTCTGTTTGATGCTCTGTACCACAACCTTAAATGTGACAACGCCTTTCAGATCACATTGTAGAACAAAGGCGTCAACTTTTTTAAAAACTCTGACGTCATCCTTTCTGCAATGGTCCGGCGACCGTTCTCGCTGTGCCAAGGGTGGCTGGTGAACCGGAAATTATTACGTCATTAATTTCACACTCCCTGCTCCCAGGATAATCTGTATTTTTTTTCAAACAGTGCTAGTTCAGGCTATATAAACCTCGTGAAGGATTTGTATTTTTCGGTGTAGAATAGCGATGTCCAAATAGATGAAGCCTGGGAAGGCTAATATTCTGGTTAGACATTATTTGGAGCAAAACTAGTATTGAAATCAAACAAAATAGTGTTCTATACTTATTGACGATAAACCTCCCTCTCTGTGCAAAAAAAACCCTGTCCTTGGCATCCAGCCTGTCCCAGCTAACTTTTTAAAAGGTCTTCGGTCCATCTAGCTAGAGGGCGTGTCATACTATACTTGCCGATAGACGGTCTCCACTCTAGGCCTCTTCAGCTCCACCTGCAATCTGTTAATCAATCAGTCTGGGACAATTAATAAAATATAATAGCATGCGTATTGCTTATTAAGGCTATGTACGCACTGACAGGTGCTTAGCGCCTAGAGCCTAGCGAGTTAACATGCGAGTAGCGAAGTGAAACGAACGCTCTAGAATTTTCGCAACCGCCCATACTGCACGCTTGGCGCCTTCACTAGTCGCCTAGCGTGTATCGAACGATGCTAAGTCACTTGGCTCTAAGCGCTAAGCAAGCCGCCTGTCGGGGCCCTAATTCACTATGACCATTTAACGATTCCTTACTTCGAAACCACGTCAATTTCTTAGCTATTCCCGCCAATCTCGCGTTCATTTCGCGCGGTTTCGTTCATTGTGTCATAGAGAATATGGCCCCAGTGCGAACGTGGCCTTATAGAAATTCTACGTAGCAACAGATAAAATATTATGCTCACATCAATTTATATTTTGGCCAATCACTGAAATGAATGCCGTGTTCCAAATGTGCGGTTTTTTCCATACGTGCGCGGGATACATTATTAACTCTAGACCCTGGAATATAATGCCTTTAGAGGGCCTCATTAGACAACCCCTGCGGTATCGGTTTAATGGCGAAACGGGGATATTGTATTTGTGGAATTATTTAAGCTTTGCGAATGTAAAACATTTAATTATTTTCAGCGTGAAAATGAAATTTATAAGCGGTTTATGGGGAAGGTCTGAATTATTTCAATGAATGGTTTAGATAAGTGTTGGGATACAATTGAATTGTTTAGGGATGTTCGCTTACCTGCGGTTGGCGCAAATTGGTTTGTGATAATAACGGTTTGACCACGCGGATGAATTACCAGAATTATCATTTCCCGCAATTCATATCTCTAGTCATTCATCTCTCGTGCCAAACCTAGCCTTTATTTTACATGTACGAGTATGTAAACATATCACCTATAGTTCACCCACATTTCATTTCTGTCGGTGAAAACCAGCGCTGGGGCTCTGTCTTGCATAGGGTCGCAGCAGAATGCTGAGCGATAGCCGTTTTGCGTGGATGTGACGCATGTTTCCCTTACCTTCTTTTTTTATTTTAGTTTTGTGTTTATGTTAATTTTTGCGTCATGTTCACTGCAAATAAACGTATTTTCTTTCTATCTTTCATTTCGCCAGTTATGTTTAAGTCCCATGTTATAGGAGCGAGCCTATTGTCATCTTCCTGGCACAAACCCAGACTCCAGGCTGCTACAGAGATGATGGAAAAATTTGTCATCATCTGCCCAACCTTTTCCCAACCACGGGGTCGGCTTCCAGTCTAACCGGATGCAGCTGAACACCAGTAAGAAAAAAAATGTATATGTATTTTAATATAATGGTGAACAATTATCAGTCAGGAGGACGGCTGTTCCAGGTCACATCCGTACTCGAGTATCATAAATGTTGTGTGCTTTTTACTATGTGTACATACATACATACATTCATGTTTTCTGCCCATGGGAGTAGGTAGAAACTATAGACCGCCACCTGATACGATCCTTACATACTCTTTTTGCTTCGTTTACGTTGATACATTCAGTATGTGGTGTATAAAAGTATTTCCTTTCTTTCTTTGTAAATGGAGGCTGCTTTAATGTACCCTGATAAAATGTGTGGAGTGATTGTTTACTTATTTGACATAATATTTTTTTTTACCTGAAATATCTAAATGTTTATTGTGATGACTTGTAATAGTGTCCTACCAGTAGGTTAATGCCTATGACTTAGTATCTGTTCCAAACTTTGAACCCAAAGTCGAAAGAATTTTCTAAATCCAACATAAAAATAAATTCACTTACCACAGACTGACATGGTTGTAAAATTATTGCAATACTAGCTTCTGCCCTCGACTTCGTACAGGTGAAATTTCGGCCCCCGACTCACCGCGTCGCACATCCTGTCGCTCGCCCGCACTATTACTTGGTTTTCTGTTTTTTTTTCTTTTTGCCCGGCTCCTAAGGGTCGTAGCGTGATGTTAAGTAGCCTATACTGCCGTCCTTTAACTAGAAGGCCGTTAAGCCCAAAAAGTTGTTTCGGAGTAAATGCCAAAAAACGTGGGAATCGTTGTTTCTTAAAAACTATGATACTTAGGATAATGATTGTTGGACACATCAATTGATATTTCTTTCTGTTTATCGTAGATAACCCTTTTTGTCCAATAACTATTATTAATTAATTTTAAAATTCATTTTTCTCATTTTGTTAAGCATGTAACCTAGTTATTGCATCTTATTACTGTACTAAAAGGCCGTTATCCATACCTTAGCGGCTTTTTAGTCAAGTAATTTATTTAAAATGTTAAGCTTCATAATGTTTGTTATATTTTGTTTAGAAATACTTAACTAAAAAGTTGTTAAGTGACATAACTGCTTTATAGTCATGACATTCGCTTTAATTTCAATTTCAATAACTTTCCTAATGAGCAGTTACGGGGCTTTAGATGCTTTTTAGCTATTTGTTGGCAATGTTATATGGAATTTTTGTAAACTCTTAACTACTTTACTTAACTAAAAGGTGGCTAAAAATATTTCGCTTGTGGTTAACTTCTGTATAGTGTAGCATTCATATGGAAATATGTGAGTAATTAATTAAATACTTACATCATGTTCTTTTAAAAATCAAAAGTATAATTCAACATTTAAAAGATAAAAGAATTACTTATAATTTTAATACGCAATAATAAATAATCAACTTATAACGAATTATGATCTAACAGATCATGAGCTCATTATTTGGCATGGACAATATTCTTAATCCATGTTCTTTATTCCATTGATTCAACCATTGATTTAATAGAAAACTTCTAACCCAGTTATTTTAATAAACTAAGGCTACATTATATCAGACATGAGGCAACTTCAGTCCTAAATTATTTAAATATTATAACAAATAAAAGTACCTAATAAAATATGTAGTAAAATTGCACACTAAATAAATTATAAAACATAAGCTGGAATAAAACATTGAATACTTTTTATACCGGTAGTTCATTCCCGTGGGTTAATTATTCGAAATGATATCGTTTACCAACCTCCACGCGGACGGATCCATAAGCAAAAGCTTGTAGTTTTAAGTATTTAGGAACATAACAATATCTAAATTAAACACAGTCATCAATATACTCAGCCTATCGCAGTCCACTGCTAGACAAAGGTCTCTCCCAGGCTGCGCCATAACACCCTGTCCTCTACCTTCCGCATCCTGTTTATCCTAGCCACCTTATTTAGGCCGTCGATCCATCTAGTTGGGGGGAGGCTCACTCGACACTTGCCGATACGCGGTCTCCACTCCAGGACTCGTCTGCTCCACCGGCCATCGGTCCTTCGACAAACATGGCCAGCCCACTGCGACTTCAGTTTGCTTACTGTGCAAGCTATGTCGGTAACTGCGGTTCTTTTCCTGATATTTTCATTCCTGATTTTATACTTCAAAGAGACTCTGAGCATAGCTCGCTCTATAGCGCGCTGAGCGGCCTTGAATTGTGTACCAGCCCGACCGTCAATGTCTTCGTTTCGGCAACGTATATCATGACAGACAGGACGCACTGACCTTAGTCTTCAAACACTGCGGGATAGGCGACGAGACGACTTGACGAAGTTTTCCAAATGCTGCCCAGCCCAACTGGATCCTTCAGTCGGCTTTTTTCTCAATGTTGTGTCTACTGAGCTGGTTGACTTGCCCTAGGTAGACATAATCCTTCAAAACTTTGGTTGGACTCGTTAAGATGTGCGAATTGTACATGAATTTTGTCTTGTCCAAATTTAAGCTGAAGCCAACCCACCGAGAGGCTCCATTTCGGCTGGAGAGATTTAGTCAATATGACGATGTCATCGGCAAATCGAACAAGATGAACAGACGCTGAAACAGTTAGACCAGATGTTGCACAACCTAAATGGAGCCTCCATTTAGGCTATGCAGCATCTGGTCTAACTGTTTCAGCGTCTCTGCCATTAGGACGATATCATCGGCAAATCGTAGATGTGAAATGTACTCGCCATTCACGTTGATACCCTGTCCAGTCCACTCAGCCAGGGATATTACCTACATCCCCCTGTCTCACCCCTCTGAGCAGTTGGATGGGGTTGTTTTCTGATCCTGGATCTGAAAAGTCATTGTGGCAGCGTCGTACAAATATCTCAAAGCCCGCACGCGCGCGCGCGCGCTCTCTCTATCTTTCTCTCTCTCTCGTCTCTTCGATGTAGCGTCAGTCAATTCGAAATCGTTGCAGAAAGGCCAGAACTGCCCATATTTTGACGGAGTCGCATCGTTTCTCGTAGTCCACAAATGCTATACACAGGGACTGGTTATACTCCGCGGTATTCTGTATAATTTGCCGAACATAGATGTGGTCTATGGTACTGAAGCTTTTTCGAAAACCGGCTTGATTTGGCGGCTGGAACTCGACATGTCTCTTCGCGAGACGGTCCGTGACGACCCTCGGGAGCAGCTTGTATAAGTGTTTCAGCAGTGAGATGGGTCTATAGTTCTTCAGCGAGGATTTGTCACCTTTTTTGAAGAACAGAACCACCGCATCTCTGCTCCATGCCTCGGGCGTTGTACCCTCTTAGATGACGGAATTAAAGAGACTCGCTAGCTCTTTGATTTTATTGTATTTATTTTTTTGGATCGTAAGTAAGCACTAGGAAGTGGTGAAGGGCCGGCGTTTTGGGGACTGTCTTTTGTAATTTTGACGTTCGAAAAGTGCTGATTCTCAGCCTAGTCTGAATAAATGACTTTTGATTTTGTTTTCTTGTCGTTTTGGGTTTTTCTGTTTCAATATCTTCATCTGTATCGTCACTTCTTCGATCTTAGTTAGATCTCGTAGTTCATATCTTTGACAGAGTCAGTGTCAGTGTCCTCCGGGTGGAAAGATTTAGTCCGACGGGACGGCGGATGGCTTGAGCAGGGCACCCGCACCCCACTCAACCCCGGAGTGAACGCGGCGCGAGAGTCGGCTAACTGCCTTTTAGCTAAGTAATGAGGCTTAGCTGCTTTTTAGTTAAGTATTCTGGGAAATGTGCAGAATTACATGCTTAACTAAAACAGCGTTAAGGGCTGGTAACTGCAAATAAGTAAATTTTTTCACATAAACTGTTCTTTAAATGCTAACTATAAAGAAGTTATAGTCCGTTAGCGTCTTTATAGTCAAGAAAAATCAGATAACGTGCTTGTAGTTAAGTAGAAGGCTAGAAAATAATCATCACATCGGGCAGTTAAGGTATTTTAAAGTACATTAAGCTAAGAAGTGTGGGTTAGACGCTTTCAAGTGATGGAATCATCAAAAATTATGTTACTTAACGGCCTAAAAGATGTCCATATCTTTGGAACTATTTATGTTATAAAAATGTTTCTTAGACAGAAAGATAGAGAATTTTAAACTCTATCACTTTCTATTAAAAAGTAAAAATTGACCATTTGAGGGTTAACGGCTTTTTAGTTAAAGGACGGCAGTATAGCCTTCCTCAAGAATTGGGCTATCAGATGCAAAATAGTAGATTGTTATACGTGGGTGGAAAGGAATTGATGACTTTCACTCGTGTTAAACACTCTTTTCATTTCCAATATAAGGAAAGTAAAAAATAGTGTTTTTTCTAAAATATTTATTGATAATAATAACATGAATACCTATTTAAAATTAATTGAGATGTTAGAACAATACGTGTACTATTTTAAATATGGAACACACCGCGTCACTACCGCGGGTCGTCCCGCTTAATAGGTATTTTTTTTTAATTCACACTGGCTGCTTATACAATCATAAGACCGCGACATTTTTCTTAATTATGTAAACAATTACGTAGCTGACTACCTAACCAATTTAGTTCTATTTTTAAAATTCATTCCCTCCCTAGAGAGGGAAGCAATTACTATGAGTCTTTCCCGTCCTTAGGGAAGCAGCGTCTTCCACCCGTTATTCGAATCAAACAAACACTACTTTCCGAGTGTGAGAAATGAAAAGATTTTTTCAAATCTGACTGGTAGTTCCAGATATTAGCGCGTTCAAACAAACAAACGAACTCTTCAGCTTAATTAGTATAGATAGAATTTACAATAAGGATATTTGAGTCATAAACTAATTCAAGCCAAGTCAGATACCTCTTAGGTAACCTAGTTTCCGTAACCAGACTATGTCAGATAATCTAATGTAGGTACATACTTAGGTATTAAGACGTGTCGATGTAGCTAAGTATGATTAACATCACGTAGTGTGGCTAAGACTTTGAATTGGTTAACGTGGCTAGGAGATAAGGCTGTGTTTACAGAACAGCGGCGCTTAAAGCGGACAGTTTGAGCTTTTATGTTCAACGGATATGCTCTGGTCCAACGCGTCACGTTAGTCATGTAAACTCTGCCTTATGTTATGACGTGTCTTATTCATTTCGTGAGTGCAATTGCGCCTGTCGAATATGAGGTCCTAGATTCAGACGTAGGGTTGGAAGGCCTCCCACAAGATAAACCTAGTCTAAATCTAGCCGCAATCTCATCATAGCTACAATCAAGGCTAAAAACTTTTCAAAAATGTAAGGAAATTAGATGTGTTTTTGACAGATTGAGACCGATATCAGACTTTGATCGTTCCTAAAATTACGAGAATTGCCCCTCTGGTGAATGCCGCAGGAATCCGCTGGATGCGGGAAGCACAGAACGGGTCGAAGTGGAGTGCTTGCGGGAGGCCTTTGTTCAGCAGTGGACGTCTTTCGGCTGAAATGATGATGATGATGAGATTCATACATGCATAGGTTTTCAGCAAATTACAGCCTTTCGTCTCTTAGAATTTTGCCTGATAACGGTTAGGGCATTATGAATACATAGAGGGAGTGCCTTTTTCTCAGCAAACAAAGGCTCTGGACCTCTTTCACTTACCTAGTATGGTATATCCTGTAACATTACGGTTTTAGGGTTCCGTACCTCAAAATAAACAAACGGAACATTTACTGCAAGACCCTTTTACCCAAGAACGCGTGGGTATTAAGTTGAAATTAATATCAAATGCTTAGGTCTACGGTTCCTTGGCTCCAAAAAAAAAGTCAAATTCAACGCAATGAAAATATACGGTCATTTAAGCGACATATTTTATTACTCGCAATTTAATCAAAACCTATACGGTCCTTCCCGTTGACTTAGGGCAAGTAGCAAGGTCTCACAGTACAAATAAAGATTACAAACTTACATTTGCAATTGGAGAATTGATATATCGATGTATGGAAGAACATTTTCTCAACTACAATGTTAAGTTTGTTCGTGGGATAATTTCATCCCAACTATGGAACCCTTATGCGTGGCAGGCCCAGAAAGAGATGGCGGGATGAGCTGGACTCCTTAAAGGATCGGTCCACAATCGCAGTAAAACCGGGAAAACTGGAAAGATGGAAGGGAGGCCTTTGCCCTACAGTGGGATGACTCAGGCTTATAATAATAATAGGAATAGGATATGATAATAATAGGCATTGTGCGTGGTCCGACACGCTTACCTGGTTTTTTATTATTTTACTAACGATGAATGGAAAAAAACGTACCGTACCTTACCTCGGTATGTTTTAACTTGTATGAGGTCATTTTAAGAAATACCTTCGTTATAGTTGGTTCCTGCCTGTTTGTATTTATGAACCGTTTTATTCTTACTGTTATTTGCACTCGTTAGGTGCAAGGTGTTAGCGTGTTCTGGACATGTGCCAATTCGTTTCCATCTACCTACATACTTTTATAACCGACATCAAAAAAGGAGAAGGTTCTCTATTGGACTGTATGTTATATAAATATACTGACTCAAAACCCTATACGTTAGTTACTTGCCGATAATTATTTTAGCCAATCCAAATCACGTTTAACACGGACCTCATCATTCATCATCTGCCTAGCCTTTTCGCAACTATGTTGGGGTCGGCTTCCAGTCTTAGCTAACAGTATCCTGTCACAATCAGTCTTGCCAAGGGGTATCCCCCTAGGCAAGACTGATTGTCAGACTTTCGGGCTTCTAACTACCCGTAACGACTACCAAAGATCTACAAATCACGACGACTTAAGTTGATCACTCATTGTAACCGCACCACCCCAACACAGCAAATAAGTTAGAATTTTAAATCAACTGCATTAAAGTAAATACGTTTACACTACAGAATTGTATTTATAATGAGTGATGACCTTTAAAGTGCTTTTCGAGGCCCGGAGCGGTCTCGATATATAATGGATGGTCACCCATCCATGGACCCACCTCGGCAAGCGCAGCTTAACCTTGGATCGACCCGTGCGGCTGTTATTATTTAGCCACGAACTCATTGATAAGCGTTTGTAGTGTATCATAATTCCTGGTTAATCTGACCTATTCAATTTAGGTAATCTGCTGTCAAAATAACGTGTTGTGATTGGTTCAACTAATCTTATACGTTGACACGAGGCTTGGTCACAGAGTTAATTGATCCGTGGGGATTAGAGACATGAAGGGCAGTCTGGTTACGAAGAAGACATTTGCCCAGCAGCGGGTTAGTGAACAGATTCATATAGATGACATAACAGAATTTAATCAATACCTATCATTATCACTGACTCACTTGTCCCTATAGGTTCATTAGAAAACCAGCGTCAGATAGCATCTATCTGTCTGGTATTAATACTGATATGAACCTTTTGGCGCAGTCGTGAAACAAACTCTGTTGTAGTTTAAAAACATTATTTTTACTTTTTAATTTGTTTTAAACTATTTGTGATATAAATAGATAAACTTATTGTGCCTAAACTAAGTTTTATTACAAAACCTGTAAGTCGGGTCACCAGGCGCCCCCCTTAACAATTTATATATTTTAAGTATTGTCATTCATTATTATGTCATTTATAAAAAAAAAAATAGAAATGCTTTGAGTTTGAATGCTCTGCATGTTACACTGGCATACTTTAACAAACAAACCTCACATGCACAAACAACCAATCAGTCTACGCCAATAGCCATCAAAGTAGAAAGAATAAACACGAAACACAAATATAACCTTTGACAAACAGACATACATATACAATAGCTAATCTGGCTGCAGTTCTAACGAGCTGCCAGTTAAACCTGGATGCCATGGTAACCGATCTGATTGCGTATCGACCTATTGTGTGCGTAGCGTCAAAGGGTTTCGAGCACTGAAGATAGCATTTTATTTATACAGATAGGGTGTAAAAACACTATTCCGACCGACGTTTTTAAAAATATAAAAGGTGTACGGAGCCTTTGGCATACAAATTTCTTTTTTTTTTTCACAAAAAATTAGAGAAAGTCTCTTTTTTTTTTACATTCAGTCCTTTTTTGATTAAAGCCGGCAGACATCTCCAATCAAAGAATCTCACTACGAATTAATTGAATTGAAAAAATCTCACTATGAATTAATTGATCATTTCTGCGCGTAGAGGGGGTGCCTATAGGTTGATTGTTTTAATATTATTTAACGATTTACTTGTTTTTTTAATTGCTTGTTTTAGTATGAAAAGTTTACTTCAAATAATAGTAATTACTTCAAGTAATAGTACTCCAAGTAATAGTATTTATAGATAGGTTAATTCCATTTTAGGTTTTTGAAAAAAAGAGAGATAACTCTTTCTATATTTTTCCATAGGCTTCTACTCCGTTCACCTTTTATACCCTGTTTTGTCCAGACCGTAAAAAAAGTCAGCCGGTATAAGAGAGACTCGTGGTTATATAATTAATAACAGCCGCACGGGTCAATCGAAAGTTACGTTACGCTTGCCGAGGTAGGCTTTTGGATGGGTGACCATCCATTACATATCGAGACCCCTCCGTGTCTCGGAAACAACGTTAAACCGTTGGTCGCGGCTGTCATTTATAGATATTTGACAGTCGTAGCGGGTATTCAGAAGCCCAAAAGTATGACAACTAGTCGTACCCAGTAACTGGGTTGTGGTGGTCAGATATGCAGTCGCGATAAGGGTGTAAAAAGACTTAACACAAAGCCATCATTTACGCATTTTGTACTCATCAAACTAAATAAACGCCAGCACATCAAGCTACTCGTACCCGAAACTGTCAAATTTTCCCAATCAACTTTGAACCTTATGCTTTAGAGATAAAGTTGAAAATCTAATAAAGAAATTTGAAAGATTATAGTAGCTTGATGTGCTGGCGTCTGTTCAAAAAGAATAACTACTTTTATTTTTGTTGAGAAAAATCTCTGTTCACGGATGCACGCAATGTGACGCACGCAAAACCTTGTGCTTCTGTGTGCATGCAACGGTACAGGGGCTGTGAGGATATTTAAAGTTAAGTTGTAACATTAAAAAAACCAGAAGGTTCTAAAGTATTGTCCTGTAGGAACAAAATATCGCAATTACAGGAAAAACAAGTGACTCTCGGCTTCAATAGGCGTCTGTTAAAATAACCATTAGGCCCTTTGTACACGGCACGTTTTCTTTACGGTATGGCGTATAAACCACGCCGTGAATAAAACGGATTACTTGCATGTCGTCAGAAACGCAAGTGGTCAAATACGCATTTCGCCAGAAAACGCATGTCGACAGAAACTCATCTCGTCAGATTTGCACTACGTCAAAGACGCAGCCCGATAAACACGCAACTTGGCTTTATCGTGTCTGTCGAGCTTACATAGTGATCTGTACAACACCGACAACCGTGCCCATGCCTACACACGGCAAATAAATCGTAAATTTTTCACGGCAAGAAAAACGTGAGTAGACAAAGGGCTTTCTTCTATACAATCGGAGAAACGTGTTTTTCTGAAAGAGAAAAATCTTCCCTAGCTAACCCACAGTAGGCGGTCGATAATAGATGTCTTTATCAGTCTATAGCAGTCACTGGGTAGTTCCTATCGTTTCTCGACCATCTTCATCTTTTACCAGCAACGTTACCCTCCGTTATTTACCGAGTACCTTTTAAAACTGGTTATCGTGACATTGAAACATCTTTTAGTACTCGGGAAAAGTGAAAATTATTTCAAAGTAAAATTCTTGGAACTATGATTGCTGGGAAATATAAGTCTTCACTCGACAAATTACCATCAAAATCCTTCTAGCAATGCTCTTTGTATGAATGTAAAAAGGTTTCATTTCTATTACTGATTTCCAAGAATCAATATTGCGTAGTTTCTGAGAAACAAACATTTCTAGAATAATATATTATAGTGCAAGCAGGGGGAAAAAGGATTGATAAAAATAAACCTTAGCGTCGTATTTTGTGGGCGTGGCTTACACGTGTGGCTGATACCCGGAAAATCTATTTGTATGCTAGACCAAAGTTTCTTCGTTGGTAGCATTTATTGATTACTGTATTCCCGTACTTAGTTACATACAGGCCTAGTAAATAAATGCTATCCTATGTGAAATTAAGTTGTAAGCTGATGACCACCTTACAATTTGAAAAATTACATGTAAAAGTGTTATTTTTATACAATTTACACAGTAAATATAAGAGTTCGGGGCGGTCAGTCAAGGCTGTGTTTGTTCCAAATGTACGTTTGGTCAATGGAGCGTATCGTCAAAATATACGTTACGTCAAAACCTCGTATTGTCAACATGTCTATTTGTCAATGTTGCATCTATATATCGCTCACTTGGAGAAACGTCGACGTTAATGGTTTTTTTCCCGAAAATGAGTTAAATTTGCCAAAGCACTTAGAAAGCGTATTTCCGTTAGGTAAGCATTGACGTAAACAAAAAAAAATTACCAGTCACGTCGATGATATATCAACGCACCCCTATATATCCTAAACCACCGGTCCTAGAGACATGAAATTTGGAGGGTGTGTTCTTTGTGAAGAGTAGGTATCCCCTAAGAAAGGGTTTTTCGAAGTTCCACCCCTAAGAGAAAATGGTAAGAGGGTGAATGGGGGGAGGGTGAAATTTCACGCGGACTAAGTCGCGGGCAGAAGCTAGTTTATCATAGAACATTGAAGCAGGGAAATGACCAACGACTAAGGGTAAAACGATATTGACGAACATTTGAGACCGGGTGCGAGTAGGCAGGTACGAACTTCTGTGGACGCAAACCCATGCACGCCAATTGAAAGCAAGTAGGTAGACTCTTATTTCGTGGTATCTACTAACCTTGGAGTTTCTTTGAAGGTAACGTCAGATTTCTGACGTGAATTTCATTTGAAATTATCCGGAAAAGAACCGGAGTTACCAACATAGCCTGCAGAGTAAGCAAGCTGAAGTGGCAGTGGGCTGGCCATGTTTGTCGAAACCCGAAGGCCGGACCGATAGATCAGACGAGTCCTGGAGTGGAGACCGCGCATCGGCAAGCGTATTGTGGGACTCCCCCGAGCTAGATGGTCCGACGACCTTCATAAGGCGGCTAGGACAGACTAGCTGCGGGAGGCGGAGGACTGGGTGTCGTAACGCAGCCTGGGCCTAATTTCCAGCAGTGGACTGCGATAAGCTGAGTTGACTGCTGGTTGACTATCCTTTTTTTTGGGTGGGAAATTATCTAAATAACTTCTCCCGCTCTGGGTGGAGCGAGAGGGCGTGTCAGACTTTTACTGACTAAAACCCACCCGTGTACCTTTAGTTGCCTGTGCCAGGGGCCACGGTATCTCTTTCGAACAACCCGCCAACCCGGCAGGCATCGGCCCTAGCGGACCCCGTCAGTTAGTGGTGACATCTCTTTGAGGCGGGCGTGGAACACAACGCGCCGACGACCCGGGCCTGGTCCTTACCGGACGGCGAGCTGCCCATTGCTCGCCGTCCGGAAGCCCGCGCTTACGGTGGCCCGAATCGGCTATCGATTTCCGACGCCCAGGGCGTCTCCTGCGGCGACTAGGGGCGCGAGGGCGCAAAGATTGCCTCTCCCTCACGCACTCCACCTCCTCCTTCGCGAGCATTACTGCTTCGCAGAAGGAGGCAACGGCTTCCCATGCACTCTCGCTCCGTACCATGGCCTAGACCAGGGCCGGACACGAGAGATCGCCGCCGCCGAACGCCGCCGCGCCATGAGGACGCGGCGGTGTTCTGCCCAAGCTAGGCAGACCTCCACCGTGTCTTCCGGGTGACCCACACAATAATTATGACACCCGGTATGGTTGACTATCCTTCTAGTTACATAATATGAAACCCAAATTCATCGTAACCTTTTAACCAATTCAATGCCGTAATTGCAGAAGCAATTAAAAAGCCATTGTGTCTCGCGTAGATCCAATACGAAGGGTATAAGAACAAAAGAGGCATCGACAATCGCGTTCTTAATTTTCCCATCAAGAGATATACTCTGCTAAACATATCAGTTAACTGCCGTCGTCTTTTCGCTACGATTCTACATAGAAGCGACAAGCTGGTAATTCCCTTGGCGAAGCCCGCCATTGAAATTATTCGCATACCGAAGGGTGCGTGGTAGAAAATTTTATACCCTTCTTTTACGACAAGGCATGGCTAAAAAATCTAGATGCTTAGATAACTTCGAGTACCGAATTGCTAACCGTGTTTCCTTTTAAGAGAGTGGGTTATTTTTCATTATATTTAGAGCTTTTTTTTTCCATTTTACACTCGCTTTTTTCAACTTTACTGTCTGTGTAACAGGTTTGACTTATTTTCTAAAAAATAATGCAACGTCATTGCATTAGCATAAAATAAAATTTGCAAGCTTAGCACAATCAACTTTCTTTTCTGTCTTAAGACTACATTATCTAGTGCTCGTATGCAGCATGTTTTGATTAAAGATATACTCGTATATCCAAAATCAAAGAAAGCGAAGCTGGTTCCCAAAGACGGTTTTATTTGAATTTCAGAAAGAGGACCAGGAGGCAAATAAAAATAATCTTTGAAGTGGATTTAACACGCAAGATGGACTCTAGCGCGTTATTCTAAGATTTATTTTGCTTAAATACTTTGCGAGAGTGGCTCTTTAAAAGTTTTCATACTTGAGTTACCGCTAAGTCACCCGCGTGACTTTTTGTCCGGACTTAAGCAATAACTAATAACTTCCGAACTACTAAAGGCACTCTGATTTAAGTGTGTAGTTTCTTGGTGTATTTTTTATAGCTTAGGTACAGACATCAGCACACCAAGCTACCCGAAACTGTACCCAATCAACTTTGAATCTTATGCTTTAGCGATAAAGTTGAAAATCTATTAAATAAAGACAGATTTTAGTAGCTTGATATGCTGGCGTCTGTACGAAGAAAAATATTAATATTATAATCGAAAAGTGTTAAAGTGTTCTCTTTTAAGTACTGATGATTTAATCAGTGCGTCAGTGTTTGAATTATGTTCCGTACATTGTAGTCTTTGAGCTCGTGGCTAGTAATTACAGCCACACGAGTCGATCGATCAGTTAAGCTCGGCTACGGCGCGGTCGGTCCGTGGATGGGTGACCATCTTTATATACTGAGACCCCCGTGCATCGGAAAGCACGTCAAGTTGTTGGTCCCGGCTGTCATTCTTGGATCTTTGACTGTCACTACGGGTCTTCAGAAGCCCGACGACCAGTCTGACAACCAGTCTTACCAAGGGGTATCGTATTACCCAGTAACTGGGTTGTGGATGTCAGATAGGCTCGCTCCATGTAAAATATTGGTATTCTAGCTGCATCCGTTTAAACGGGAAGCCAACCCCAATATAGTTGGAAAAAGCTAGGCAGACGATGATGCCGAAATTATTTCAACAATCACAACCAATAGATTCCGCATAGATAAGGCATCTGATAATGATATCAATGAAATTCCCAGCACAACCTAAAATTATTTATTTCGTTTAAGAAGCAAATATCAAACTTATAAAACCTGCATTACGAGTTTTTATCTGATACAACATTTAGCATAAATTCGCCTATTATGAAAATACTCTCAATATTCAGTATAAATATTGAACATAAAAGGAAGCAAAAATGTCTCGCTAATAATTTGTAGTTTCCCCAGAATTTCACACCACGCGCTATTCATCCGAATTTAATCGGGATTTTGGGAACGTATCTTCTCTTTGTACCGAGCTATAATTCCGCGAAATGGACCATTTTGAATAGTAAATATGAAACTGTATTCTGAAACGGACGTTAATGATTTCCAATGAAACTGTTCAATAGTATCCACACAATACTGGAGGTATTTTGTTGTCGATTTGCTGATAATTTTGCTCAGAATAAAAATATACGATACAAATATATTGAAACTGTCGATTTCGAGGAAATAAAAAGAGGCTTTATACAAGGTTATTGAAAAAGAACCATTACTATTTATCAAGAGTAGAATTTGAAGACATACAAGATTGAATAAATACAGGTTTTTTATGGGGTTCAATAGTAACTCTTGTATTAAAATTTTTATAGGTATAAATATTGAGAATAGCATTAAGTTTGTGAGAAACGATTGATTTGATATGTGAAATCCGAAGTATGCTTGAGTTGTTTTAATTACTTTTTTTTAAACGCTGAGTGGGCACGCTCTTGGCCTCGATCACGCCTAATGGAAAGCGATGGATGAGGTCTATAATGGAACGAGCGTGCCCAGAAGATGCCTAAGGCACTGGAACACCCACGCATCGACGAAACACAGCACGGCTGCTTGACGCCTGACTCCGTTGGGAGGGTGGTTGCAAACCAGGCGGGCGTTAGCCCTACCACCGCAAGGGAAAAATTGGCCAGTCAAATAAAGTGTTGGGTGTGACTGTCCAGGATGCGCCGAGCGCTCGGTTCAGTTGAGTAACTGGCGGAACAAACTACGCTACACGAGGAGGCTTCTTCATGCATCCCAAAAGTGGAAAACAATTATAGCTGGCATTCAATGATGAAAAGGATTTCCCACAATAATCCTATTGCTGATAGTATTATTGCCCGTCGCAGAGATTATGATGACACGAGGATTAATTTATTAACACTCTATGCAGTGAATTTGTTGTTGCCTCGTTGGTGTAGTGGTTGCAAGCTTTACTGCTGAGCATGAGGTCCTGGGTTCGATTCCCGGGTCGAGCAAAGTGTTATTGGGTTTTTCTATCTGGAATTTGTCAGTAGCAACCCGGAGTCTGGATTTGTGCCCGTTTCATGGCAAAAGGCTCGCCCCCTATAACATAGAACCTAAAAAAAATCTTGCGAAATGTAGTTATTCTGTCGGTGTTCCTCTGCCTAACCCGTGAGGAAAAACAGGCGTGAGTTTATTATATTGTTGTTAAGGGGACATGACCTAAGCGCGGTCACTGTCGGACTGCATAGAAAAGAAAGAGAAGCGCGATGACACAACGCTGGTAATTTATTGCAAAATATGAAACAATTATCTATTTACAAAAAATCTATTGTTTGGACTAAAACATTAAA
This sequence comes from Hydraecia micacea, assembly GCA_914767645.1. Classification (NCBI taxonomy): domain Eukaryota; kingdom Metazoa; phylum Arthropoda; class Insecta; order Lepidoptera; family Noctuidae; genus Hydraecia; species Hydraecia micacea. The sequence continues at coordinate 10,864,300 of OU611794.1, read as the reverse complement.
ACTCTAGTGCTTTAGTATGTTGCTTGTAGAATAATCTGACTAAAAATCACAATGATTGTATGTATATTAGTATGGTTTTTATTGTAAAAGAAAGTTTTAGAGGTATTTTTATGTTTTTTTCCCATCGTATCAAATTAGTCGTATTGTGTTTTCAACACACTATATCTACATATAAATGATAAATGATTTTATTTCTGTAACAAGGTTTGCACAAACACTTTTACACGTCAATCATATTTTTAAAAACCAGACGAGGTTGGCGTTTCCTATCTGACTACTCTGAGAAGAAAGGCCGAAACAAACTCAGAGGTCACAGTCTCTTTTAAAGTCCAGACATAATCTTGGTCAGGGTATATGAAGACCATGTAGATCGATGTTTGAGATGGTCTTTTGAGGAAAGAACCATACAGATTGAGTGGACCTGTCCAGTCAGTGCACGCATTTGTCAGAATTCTGAAGAATATATCCTGAAAAATATCATATATTTTTCTGATTTTGTTTACTGTAGTCGATCATATACTTTTTGGCGTTATAAAACTTATGGTTTTTTTGCGTTCAGGTCCTGTAGTCCCCTTAAGGGCAAAATCGGCGTGTAGTACTTAAATATTAATGGTTGAGCTACTTTCGCATTTAGAAAAGCAGTTGCGTGTTTTTATGTCACGATTCACATCAGAGTCGCTCAGTGTGTCACCGGCTTGACACCTTTTCCGACATTAAAAGGCAAAATTACAAACAAGACTTCTTTTTCCTTTTTCTAAAAAAAGCAACATTCATTTTTAAAAGCGTATCTAAAGGCTTTTTGGCAGTCAAACGTCTCTTTATTTCCGTTACGATTGACTTGGTACGAATCATAGAAGCTTTTCCTTGTGTGCCTTCATATTTTTGTAGGTTTTAAAAGTTCATTTTGACGTTGTATTGTTAGAAAGTTTTCTCGTATAACGGGTGTAAAAAGACGGTTAACGAAGCCGAGAGTCTCTTGTACTCCCCGTCATTGTAATATACCATACCTTGGGAACCTTCTGGTTACGGAGATTTTGAAGGTCAAACATTCCAACTTTTACTGATGCTTTTTCACGAAAACATGTTTTTAAAGTTATTTTATCTAAATCCCCACAGCCCCGGCACCATTGCATACAGGTCTGGTTCATAATATCGATAGTCACTACATCGACGGTCGCTGTATCGAAAACGTTCCATCGACGGGTTAATGTATCGACAGTACCCCAAATCGATGGTACGCTACACCGACAGTACACCAAATCGATGGTACGCTGTACCCATTAGTATAATGTTTTGCGTGTCCATTGCGAACTACAGCTAACAGAAAATTTTCACACCAAAAATAAAAATCTTAGATCTAAAACAGCTTGCAGAAACTTAACAATAGATCGTTGTGAAAATCTATTTTCAAAAACAATCTTAACTTTTGACGTCTACTGAGAAGGATGATGCCTTTGAGCTACGAGTACTTCTTAGTTTCTTTCTCAAAACCTGAAGGCAACTTAGCCGACAGTTTGTATTTATTTAGCTAAAAGCTATTTTATCGCACTCCGTCGTCCCAAGCTATAAATACTTACCCTACTTTTATTACAAGTTTCAGTCAATCGAGTGTCGTCACAGACAGTTCTTGTTAGATTGATCGAAGATAGAAATAGATATTGGTAAAATAGATTGGAAATTGTGATATATCTGGGCTGTTTTCAGTTAATCTTAGCCATATGACAAATAAAGTAGATATGTGAAGGATTATTGATACCTAACCTACTATTTTTGGGGCTTAGCGGTCATCCTGCATGCGGCTAATGTGACCCGCCCAATCGCACTTGAGCCTGGCAGCCTTCTTATAATATATTGGAATCCATATATTATAAGAAGGGTAAAGGGTAGGGTAATATGCCCATTGAAAACTTTTACACTATCAACGTAAAATATATGACAAAAAAAAAGAACAACCAGTGGTTGTATAGACGCCAGCAGATCAAGCTACTATAATCTGTCAAATTTATTTTATTGATTTTAAACTTTATCGCTAAAGTATAAGGTTCAAAGTTGATTGGGAAAATTTGACAGTTTCGGGTAGCTTGATGTGCTGGCGTTTGTACACAGATTTTAGGTAAATGATGTAGCAAAACAAACCATGTGCCAATAATAACGCCGTCAATCATTTCAAACTTCTCGATCAGAAGCACTGCAATATAAGAAGTTCGCAGTCGCGTTGAGAAGCACGAAGTTTTTGAAATTGCGAAACTTCTTCAATATACCCCATGATGTCACTCTGTATATCAACGTAGCTAGTACCAACACAACGAAATTTAAAATCTTCTAAAAAATATCTTATCTATCTATCTATATACACACATCAAAAGTGTCTAGGGATCAAGCATTTTTATGCGGATTTCTTGAGATTGAGATGTGGCTTTGTAATAAATTTATGATTTTATAAATTTATATGGATCCTTTTTGGTGCATTTCATAATTTGAATCAGGAACTGTGAATCAAATTCGAGTAAAAGATGAAAATCAGCTGTCAATATTTTCCCTATAAAAACATACAACGCATTGAAGACATTATTAGTGCTACTGTTTCCCTACTACTGATTAAAACCAACGTTATTATGGAGCGGCGACGTCATTTAAGCTGGGAAGAAATGCTCAGAGCCGTGGGAATGATAGAAGCTGGTTCCCGGCAACGTACTGTGGCTTTAGCTCTGAATACAAGTCAGAGTGTTATCAGTCGACTTTGGACACGTTACCGAAGCACTGGTACCGTGGCTGAGCGCCATGGAGGACGGTATCGCTGCACCACACGGAGACAAGACCGATACATTCAAATCTTAACTCGAAGAGCTCCAACAATAACCGCCATGATGTTAGCCGTGAGGCTTCATCACTCTTCAGGGAACTTAATTAGCGACCAAACAGTCAGAAACCGCTTGCATGAAGTGAACCTTCATTCCCGAAGACCGCTACGGGTACCACCTATAGCAATGCACAATCGTAGGATTCGATATCAATGGGCTCTTGAACACAGAAATTGGGCAGAAGAACAATGGCGTTTCGTGTGCTTTTCTGATGAGTCTCGTTTTGGTATGAGACCGGATACAAGACGTATACGACACTGGAGAACCCCTGGACGCCAACAGCGATTAAAATCCTGCCAGGAAGTCCATCCTTATAGTGGTGGAACCATCATGGTATGGGCGGGTATTTGGATCGGCGGAAGAACTGAGTTGATTTGGATCAGAGGCAACCTCAACGCTCAAATTTATGCTGAGACGATTGTATCAGACGTCATCGTTCCTCTACAAGTGCAAATCGGTCCCTTATTTCAGTTAATGCATGATAATGCACGACCGCACACCGCAAGAGTTGTAAGACAGAGTCTCGCCGCAGCTAACATCAATGTCCTGCCCTGGCCTGCTCAGTCGCCAGACTTGAACCCGATTGAGCATGCATGGGATATGCTACAGAGAAGAGCTCTGCCGAATATGGAGGGTATCCAGTCGCAAGAAGACCTTTTTTTGTTGTTGCAACGAATATGGGCTGCCATTCCACAGCGTGATTTGGATGAACTCATTTTGAGTATGCCAAACCGATGTTCTTGTGTTGTTAGTGTTCGCGGTAGAAACACGGATTATTAATTGTTTAAGTTACCCAATAAAATTTTAAAGAAAACTGTTATTTCAGTCTTTTTTTCGAACTTTTGTGTTAGTGGTTCAAATGTCAAAAATCCCTTTATTAGGAAAATGGCAAATTTCTTTATTAATGCAAAGGTGACTTGGTTTATCGTTACTGTGACAAACGAAAACACTTTATTTGATGAATCCTTAAAGAAAATTTTAATTAATATCAATCAGGAGAAAAGTTATTGCAAAAATATATGTTGATCCCTAGACACTTTTGATGTGTGTATATAAAAGGAGAACTGACTGACTGACATATCAACGCACAGCCCAAACCGCTGGGTCTAGAGATTCCAAATTTGGCACGTACGTTCCTTATGAGGTCTAGGGGTGCACTAAGAAAGGATTTTTCAAAATTCACCCCCTAAGGGGGTGAATGGGGGGGGGGGGGTGAAATTGCACGCGGACGAAGTCGCGGGAAGAAGCTAGTAAGTCCATATAATATTAGGTACATTTCTGTGCATTTATCACTCACTGCAAAGCCATGCACTCTGGTATTGTTGGCAGACATGGCGAATTTCACTTGCATAGTTTTGATTGACTTTGGTACAAAACAAACTAGCTCAGTAAGTTTTTAAACTGTATTTGTGAATTGTTTGACGTAAAAAACGTTTTTGGGATGCATGAAGAAGCCTCCTCGTGTAGCTCAGTTTGTTCCGCCAGTTACTCAACTGAACCAAGCGCCTGGCGCATCCTGGACAGTTACACCGTACACCTTATTTGACTGGCCAATTCTTCCCTTGCGGTGGTAGGGCTCACTCCCGCCTGGTTTGCGTTCACCCGCCCACCGGAGTCCGGCGTCAAGCAGCCTGCTGTGTTTCGTCAATGCGTGGGAGTTCCAGTGCCTTAGGCATCTTCTGGGCACACTCATTCCATCATAGACCTCATCCATCGCTTTCCATCACGCGTGATCGGGGTCAAGAGCGGGCCCATTCAGCAATAAAAAAGTGTTGCTTATGAAACATTCGGCACAACTAAAGTTAGTGATAAAGAATCTATGTTTGAATATAACACCATATTTAGCTTTTTTTTTTTCTTATCTACTCGTTAGTCGTTGGGCCGCACCGCAGACTAGCTTTGAAATTGAAAACCGTATTTACATAATCTAGGTATTAATATACAACAAACTAACATTTAATATTGATGTTGATACCGAGAGATACTAGAAATCATTTTACACAACTGTAGCGGACTGCAGGGGCGCGTCCAGCACCCGCAGTGATCCTGGGACAATCTCTCACTATTGCTGACGTGATCTCCCTACTGCCTGAGTCTAGAGACTGCTGGCGGCACACGTCTCCACGCACACCTGAATGCGTCGTGTTATGTTCAGCCTACAAATCGATGGTACGCTACACCGACAGTACACCAAATCGATAGTACGCTGTACCCATAAGCATAATGTTTTGCGTGTACATTGCGAACTATAGCTAACAGAAAATTTTCACACCAAAAATAAAAGGGTATAGTCGACTAATGTCAGATTCTAGAAATATCAGACGAGTTTAAAATGCCAGATTCTATGAATGCCAGATTCTACAAATGCCAAATTCTACAAATGTCAGATTCTACAAATGCCAGATTCTACAAATGTCAGATTCTACAAATGTCAGATTCTACAAACGTTTACGCTCTCGACTACAACACAGCTGGGCAAACAAGGGAGAAAATATATGCGTTCCATCCAATATCCTACTCGCCACACATACCTACAATACACATACTCTGAAACAACAGTCTTATCCACCTAGTGGTTTGGTCAGCTACAATCCCAGTATTCATGTAACCACTCTGGTTAGTTCACATGTACTCACTTTAATATATTAGTGCATTGGGTACATTTACATTCGCAAAGTTTGGCTGCAACGCGTCTTGTTGACCGGTCAGTGCCTTCACTACGCGAGATTCGAAGTTACGTAATTGCAAGCTAGTTTTCAAGTATAATATTAAATGTTGAACAAGGTACTGAGGTTTTATCAGGATGGCTTTGTCAAACGACGTCCAAGAAGGTTTAATACATTAGGTAATTATATTAGGAGCATATGACGAGATAAAATTATGTCATATTTACTCGTAGGATAGGAAAAGGTTTGGTAGTCAACCGCGGTGTTGACAAGCGGTGTATTGAGACTGAGATCAGACTGTGAACGTTATTAAAATTACGAGAATTGCCCCTCTGATTAACGATATTTCGGATCCCAAGGAGGCTCTTAGCCCCTTATTACAAAAACAAGGATAAGACAGCCCATTGTGTCACGCATTGCAAAGTTTCTATATTTATGTCTGTAATTTATATGGAGTACATAATAAAGAGTGTTCTATTCTATTATATTCAAGGTTTTACTTTAGATCAGGTTTAAACCACCGAGCCAGTTATTGAATTAAGAACCTAAATGTTATAGAAATTCAATTCTGTATACGAAAATGACTGCTGAGTTCGGTGCTATGTTGTCATTTTAGTATTATGAACTTTGCTTAAATCGAAATAAAGTTCGAATTACAAATACTGGCTCAAAGGTTTAGGCTAGAACTAAAGTTAAATTTCATTTTAAAGTTAAATTTCATATTTTTTCATACGACATTCAACCGGTTAATAAGATGGTAGGTGTGTGCTTTTTTGTCAAGATAATGTATATAATAATAACCCTAAGGCTTCGTCATGTTTCCTCGACCCTTGCTCGAGGTGGCCCGCGCCGCTGAGCTTGCAGCTTTATATTCGCCTCAAATTAATCCGATCCAGCCTGTCCCTTGCTCTGCTCCCCCAACGACGCCCTAAGCCAAGGTCCATTCCTCACAACCCTTAGGCCGCTTAGTATTTAAGTTTTTCAGCCCTGGCTGGAGGCCTTAATTTATTAAGGCACCCACAGGCAAGACCGGTTAAGAAAACCTTTTATGTCGACCTGCGAAGTGCCATTTATAAAAAATAAAAATAATATTTTTCATGTTTCTTGTATTGAGTCACGGTGCCCTTATTAACATTTCATTTCAAAATGGAGGCAGCACTTTCAGACATAATCTCATAATACTGCTTCCATCTTCCGGGAACTTATTACCATTCCACTTTATTTCATCAAATTGCAAGAATTTTCAACAACATGAAACATTCTTGTTGACGAATAATAAATGAAACTGAAACATTATTGGGTAGCAATTTCAGGGAAATCACCGTTCCTTCCTTTTGTATGTATAAGTGGGTTCTCCATTGTCTGTTATATTATTTTCTTTTTCTTGTAATTTCTTAGATCGAGGCGAAGAAAATTAATTTTTGATTGGAAGTGTAAATGACTTGGTCGGGTGAGTTTTCGTTGTTATTGATTTTTAACTGAAATGGCTAATGGCTTCTCGGGAAAGATACTTTGTAATATGTATTGTTTTTTTTTAAATGGACTTACTTTTGCTGAGACAAAAATCCCGGGTAGATTCGGTTATGTGTTCTGTTCAGTTATTTTGACTGGTTCTGTTCTGTTGTTGTTTTGTTTTCGAAGTAGCTATGTTTCTAAAGCAAAATCCAAGTCGTTTAAAACGTCTAGCTGCTGTATTTCCAAGAAATAGGCGTGACAATAGTAAATTATGTCAAATAACGCGTTAAACTACTTTGGTGCGCAGAAGTGTTTCTGTATGGCTCAAATTATTTACAATCAATTACCAAGTGGTTGGAGAGACTATCAACAGTGTTGTTTGAGACTAGAATACGTAAATTTTTAATGGATAATAAGTACTACAGAGTGAATGAGTTTTTATCTTGCCTGCCTGAATTGCCTGAAGTGAATAATAATATAAATATTACATGCCAAATGTTGAAATAGGGCTGAGTTTGTAATGCATTACCAATATAGCCAAAATAAAACTCTATTCTATTCTATAAATCGTAGGTTTTCAATGTTGCAGCTAACTTTATAATGTATTAACCATAACTACGAAAGGAGACATCTATATAGGTAACTTTTAATGGCCTAGATCGTAATTCTATATCTTAAGTATCACAATAAAGTTAGCAGTAAATACAGTCCAAGTTGCAACACTGAACTTACATACGACTTTGTATATCGAGAATTTGAAGCTAAAATAGAGTAATATATTGTATTGTATATAAACGACAGGGATGGCAAACCTTTTCACATAAGCGTGTCATATTAACGTATTATTTTCCTTATTGCTTTCTCGGGAGATAAGGAGATATACACAGGTATTATGAGAAAAGTAAGACGAGCTAACAACCCAAATTACTCAAATAAAAAATCCTTTCTTGACAAAAATATGTTACATATTTTAACGTTAAGCATTTTAGCTACAGGCTGAACAATTGCAAAGGTAATGCAAAAAAAAAACGACCACGTGCGAGCCAGACTTGCACTCACCGTACAATGTTTAACACAAACAATAACAAAAAAAAATATTATTAATTTCTCGACGGCTGATCGACACTTCACGTGACCAGAGGGCTGGATCGTTCTTTGACCAAAGAATTAGCATTGCCATTGAACGTGGCAATGCTGCCAGTATTCTGGGCACGTTTCCGGATGACAGCGATGCGGACGAATACTTCGACGGCTAAATTAGTAGTAGTATTAGTTAGTTAATTAGTCTTTTAATTTAGTACCTATTGTATGTTCATCCATACTATAATATTATAAATACGAAAGTGTGTCTGTCTGTCTATCTGTCTGTCTGTTACCTCTTCACGCTTAAACCGCTGAACCGATTTAGATGAAATTTGGTATAGGGATAGTTTGAGTCCCGGGAAAGGACATACGATACTTTTTATCTCGATATTCCCTCGGGATCGAAACTTATGCGGGTGAATCCGCGGGGCGCTGCTAGAAAGGGAAAAAAATATATATTACCCTACTACCCTTTAATTTTTTTTTATTATTAAAAACACGTTTCTTTTTTGTTGTTATAGCGGCCATAGTAGACACTTGAAATTTTCAGTGTGCACACTCTGTGAAAATTTCAAGTGTCAACCTGTTACGGTTCAAAGAAGCCCTGTGACAGACGGACGGACGGACAGCGGAGCCTTAGTAACAAGCGCATCCTTTAGGTACGATAAATTTAAAAAAATGCGATTACGTAATTGAATAAATATCTTGTCCACAATTATTTTTCGTGCCATTGGTTTGCCTTCCCGACTTTTCATAAAGCAGCGTGCACACTAAAATAATAGTTTGAATGAGTTCACGTTTAAGTTATCTTGTCTAATATTTGTTTTCTCTTTCGGGGTAAAAGTCTTGGAGCGTGTGGGAGCGAATTTGTTTAAGCTTTGAAAACACGCGAGAGTATGTTATGTCTAAGTTAGATCTAGAAGTCGAAGTATGAGATGTTCTGTCCAAGTCATAGGTACTTTATTATTTATACAATGTTCTCAGGAAAGCTTAGAGGCTATAACAGTAGGGGAAGACCAAAGAATTTTAAAACAATGTACAAAAAAACAGTCCCAATAATACTTGTTCCTGCCCAGTGACGGTTGTTAATTGCATACAATCAGTCAACGATACGATGGAACAAACAACATGAATCATCACAATAAATATGAAATACTAGCTGCGCCCCGCGTATGTGCGTTTCATTTAAAAGAAATCGGATTATTTATAAATTACTGCGTTTTCCCTTAGCGTTCTTTCTTACTTTTTTTTTTTGTTCGGCTCCTAAGGGTTATAGCGTGATGTTAAGTAGCCAAGAACCTTAAAATATTTTTTCCTGTGATTAGCGCGTTCAAACAAAAATCTAAATTAAAAGTCATTTATTCAAATTCGGCTAAGAATCAGCACTTTTCGAACGTCAAAATTACAAAAGACAGTCCCCCCAAAACGCCCGCCTTCACCACTTTCTAGTGCTTATGCTGGGAAGAAGAAGTGGCGCAACAAACTCCCCAGCCGAACAGCTGACTGTTCAGTTAGAAAAACTTGCTTGTATACAATAGCTGGTATGCAAAGTAATTAACATTACAGGAAGCAGAACATTAAATTAAATGTTAATTAATTTAAATTTTCCATATGTTACCTAACCACGCCAGTACATACCCAATACGCACAATAAAACACAGCACACACACACACACACACACAAACACAGTATAAACACAATGAAAACTATACTCAAACAAAAAATAATAATAACAATAATTATCCTATCCTAATCCTAACTTCCAAATATTATAATTTATGCGAAAGTAAGTTTGTTTGTTACGTTTTCACGCCTAAACCACTGAACCGATCATCCTGAAGTTTTGCATATACGTTGTCAGGTGTACAGAAACGGACATAGGGTACCTTTCATCCCGAAAAAAATCGCTGTTCCCGAGGAAAACAACAATAACGTTATAATGGTAATAGATGGCGCCAAGTTGTATAATTATGATCAGTATGTAAAATCATAGAAAAAAAAGAATTTAAACAAAAGACAAAAAAACTCTTCAACATTATTATATTAGTACAGATGTATGTTTGTTCATAAATTGTGGCCATTACAATGCTATAATTAATAGTATAGTAGCATTGTTCGACTAAACAAACGATTAATTAGAAAGTAAACATTGATGACAATTTGTAGTGTAATGAATTTCCGTGTCGTTAGGTATCAATATTTTGTGGTAATTAATTGGAATGTCTGTTTCATGCAAATTAGTGTTTGTAATAAATGGTGTTTAGCTATTTTGGTAAATAAGAGTTATTGAATCATGGCGGACCGTATGAAGGTTGTATAAGGTGCAATAATACTTACTTACTGGGCCTTTTTGGCGCAGCCGTGAAGCACACTTTCCTGCTAATTTCTTACATCGGACTTTCACTTTTTTATTAACCTACTTCAAAAAAGGAGGTTCTGTATTCGAACCGTATATATGTATGCATGTTTGTATGTCCGCGATTTTCTCAAAAACTAATGAACCAATTTTGATAATTCTTTCACTAATGTGATCTACATACTTTCAGGAAGGTTTTAGTATATAATATACATTATGTAATTATTCTTATGTACGATGTTTATGTATAAATATACTGCACTGCGTATTCTTCTAGTCGGTGGCTTCAATTCTTCAATGCACTAGTGTTATTTGAATTTGTGTGGAGTAGGTACAACTAAAAAGTAAAAAATAAAAACTTTTTTATAAAGTACAAAAGTTTTTTTTTTATTTATTTTTTTATTTAATTGATGTATAATAATATCGAATAAAAACTTTCGAAAAAAACGCCTCGATACGCTAACCAAAAAAAGCCAAAATTCGTAAAGAGAGTTCGTCCTCCTATATCTATACCTTTAAATCTGCCAGTCAACTCGATTGCATTAGTTGTGATCGGGTATTTAAAACTAAATTCGGTCTGGCTAGACACGCTAGGAAATAATAATAATTTCAAGGGGTCGCCGGTATCGAAATCGATAAGGAGGACTGTGATTATGATATACTAGCAGCGCCCCGGGGTTTCACCCACATACGTGTCGAACCCGTGGGAATATCGGGATAAAAGTATTATATGTCTTTCAGCGGTTTAAGCGTGAAGAAGTAACAGACAGACAGACTTTCGTGTTTATAATATTAGTATGGATTGTGTGCTTTTTAGTCTGTGCTAAAAAATGTATTTTCTTTTGTTTGCTTGAAAGTTTTTCTAGTTTTGACTACGTTGTTTAAGTATTATTTTATATCTTTTATTGATTTATTCCCGTCTGATCCCCCCCTCCATCCCCTTCCCCTCGATCCCCTGCTAGTTTGCCTACTGTTTTAAACTTTTATGTTAGTGTAGAATAAAAAAAAATATTTCTTCTTTCTGGGAGAGAATGTGCACTTTTATAATTTCTAACATGACGTTAATATTATTGTTGAAATTTACGTCCACGTTACGTCATCACGATAACACAGGAAAGTAAAATGTATGGAAATTGAAGATCAACTCGCTTGTTCTATTAAAAGAAGACCACTTGTCTCCTCTCAAATGGAAACTAGGTCGAATTGTCTCTCTCTACCCCGGTTCTGATCAAGTTACTCGCGTGGCAGGTATCTCGAAATAGCACGATGAATGAATGAATGAATGAAAACATTTATTTGTTAAACACAGGTACATACATTTGGTCTTCAGTAGTAATTCAGTTGACTCTTTCGGCCTTATGACAAAACAAGGTTTATCTTTAGACCCAAAATTAAACCAATCGAAATTTTAAAATGGCTTGATATTTATATATCTTAACTATATGTTAAGATATAGAACTACAATTTGGTGCCATACTTCATTACACCGCAATTTTAGAACTTTAGTTTCTTCATATAAACTAGTCCTGTCCCGAGGGATTTTTGGAAATTATGGGAAACTTTTCTTGTATCAAAGCTCCGTGCTTGAACTTTTGAATAATAATAATCCATCATTAATTAATTTTAACAATCATGCTAATTACCTCACCATTCCCTCGATTAATTAAACAAAACGTGATGTAAATTCACAACGTGTAACACAAAATGGTTCCGTGTCCAGACGGTTGTAGCGTTATTAATTGCAACCGATCAGTGGAGCGTAGCACCGTAGCTCCGTAGCTGCACGTAGCGTGCTACGCGCTACGCCGTGATAAATGCATAAATTATGAAATTACACACCCTTTCTCGTCGTTTCATTGATAAATTGTTGCAAATTGATATTGTTAGAGGGAAATTTAATTCTAACTAATGCGGGAATTTACTAGACTTGACTTACTAGACTCAAATTACGATTTTTATATTTATTTATTTAAAAGATTATGTCAAAGAAGTATTACATACGTCATTGACAATCTCTTTGACAAATCTTAATCTTTTTATTATTTGACATTATATACAGACAATTATTTATAATTTTTCACCTCTTTATTAGTGGTTGTAATGGCAATTATATCACTCGGTTTTAGTAGATTTTTATATTTTATTTATCCTTTGATAGATTATTTTGATAGACCATTTTTTATTTTATCAAGTATATGGTACTTGTTAACAGGCCTACGTTGTCTTTCCATACCTACTGTAACTTGAAAACATTGTAAAATCCAATTATTTTTTAAAAGAGTAACCGTGGAGTTTCTTGCCGGTTCTTCTCCATAGGAAACGACCAATTGGAACCGTGCACCTAGCTTCTGACGTTATAAGTGCCCATGTAGGTTTATGTGAAATAAAATATTTTGATTTGATTTGATTTGACTTGAAAAATATGTTAGACAATGTGCAAATTATCGGCACATAATTCCTGTAGAACTCGATGCCTTTATTTCACAGTCATTTTGTGTAGCAACCTTGACTTGAAATCAAGCACTTTAAATTAAACTTGTTAATTAAAATATCGAATGCTTCGTTCCAATTTTAAATCAGAAAACAAGGTCAGAGCACTACTATTATACCTAAGTATTGGAAATTGAGTTACCCTTCGTTATTTTCACCTAAATGTTAAAATGAACACCACAAGCCCTCGTTTTCCGACCTCTTCATCACTGTCAATCGTTAAAACGAAGTGGCCGCAACACTTGAAACCGGACGCCCGGTTTTTTCACCGCCTCGGGTCCATGAAACCGGACGCTCGGTTTTTGTAACTGCCATCAACTGTGTGAAAGCCTACACGTGACGCATCGTTTCATGGATACCGTAAAAGCCCGACAGCTAAATAACTAATCATTTTTGAAGTATATTTTTTTAATGCAACAACCGCGTGGGTCGATAATCAGGTTAAGCTACGCTTGCCGCGGTTGGTCCGTGGATGGGTGATCATCTATACATATCAAAACCCCTTCGTGCCTCAAAAGCACTTTAAGCAGTTAGTCCCGGCTGTCATTCGTGGATCTTTGACAGTCGTTACGGGTCGTCAGAAGCCTGAAAGTCTGACAACCAGTCTTAACAAGGGTACATAATATATTAATCAAAATATATATTAAAACTCATCATCTGTCTAGCCTTTTCCCAACTATGTTGGGGTTGGCTTCCAGTCTAATCGGATGCAACTGAATACCAGTATTTTATATGGAGCGACTGCCTATATGACCTCCACAACCCAGTTACTGGGTAATACGATACCCCTTGGTACGACTGGTTGTCAGACTTTCGTGCTTCTGACTACTCGTAACGACTGTCAAAATCCACGAATGTCAGCCGGGACCAGCGGCTTAACGTGCTTTCCGAGACACGGAGGGGGTCTCGGTGTGTAAAGATGGTCACCCATCCACAGACCAACCGCGACAAGCGTAGCTTAACCTGATCGATCGACCTGTGCGGCTGTTATTATTTAGCCACCTGGTGAAGTGTAGGTGTATTTAAACAGGTACACAGGTATAGGTACTCCTCTGCCTATCCCCTCGAGAAATACAGGATGATGTTATATTATGTTGTATGTATTACTATTATTATAATCCTGTCAATCTTCAAACAAACTGTTCACAGTAAAGGTCATAGCACACGTATCAAATCGGAAAGGGATCGTTACCGTATCAACTCGAGCCGTTCAGTATTCTTTGTATGAAACTACTGCAACGCACACTAACCGGAATCGTAACGTAATCGGGGGGCCTCGGGACAAGCTCACAAACCGCGGTGCGGTGCGTTACGGCTCGTCGTCCCCGCGCTTACGTCTCTCCGTACCCAAGCCTACGTCTCTTCGTCCACCCTTGCCCCTCTCACCCCTCCGGCCTGCCTGCTGCACCATCAACTAGCGGTCGGCGAGCCGTAAGCGCGGCGTCGCCTAGCCGTAGCCGAGTCGACGTATCGGAGCTCCTGATCCGCTTTGGTTACGTGTTTACGTTAGGTTGACGCCTGTTTGACGCTGAGGCGAAAGGCGATACGTTGACGATCCCTTTTCGAGTTGATATGTATGCTATGACCTTAAACGTCACACTGATTCCCTTCAAAACAAACTTCAATACCGAATCCTTTGTTTCAACAACCCAAAATTTATACTTATTTGAGAAATGTCTGGTCTCAGCTGAACCGTTTGAGAATTATGGAGCCTAGGGCATCTGGACGTGAGCTATGTATCTAACTTAGTTGAAACAATATGTGTATTCTATTTCAACTAAGGTACAGATGCCAAGCACATCAAGCTACTGTCAAATTTCTTTAATAGATTTTCAACTTTATTGCTAAAGTATAAGGTTCAAAGTTGATTGGGAAAATTTGAAAGTTTCGAGTAGCTTGATGTGCTGGCGTCTGTACATATACATAATAATACATACTGCTTTCTTAGGGGTACATTATGTTTTATGTTTGTGTGTGTTGAAACATGATTATTGCTCTGTAAATACCTGCGTCTCGTGTATAACTATACATAGTTATAGTCGACCTAGTTGCTTTAGTACTTTTGACAAATACTCCCAATTAATTAAAACATCAATAAAGTTAATCTCAAACTCAAAGCAATTATTTCAATTAAACCATTTACAGGCAATTTTGAACTTTCGAAGAGTCTAGTCGGTTAGTTAGTCAGAATGTTGAAGCTAGTAGCTCATTCCAAAACGTAGATCTCTATGGAGAAGAACGGGCAAGAAACTGCAAAGACACTTTTAAATCAAGATATTACAAAATCCTGGATAAATATTAGTGTATAGTACTAGTTGCACCCCGCGGTTTGACCCACGTAAGTTTCGATCCCGTGGGCATATTGGGATAAAAACTATCCTACGTCCTTTCCCGGGTCTCAAACTATCTCTATCATCTAAATCCATTCAGCGATTTAAGCGTGAAGAGGTAACAGACAGACACACTTTCGCATTTATAATATTAGTATGGATTACAATAGCATGATCTATTCTTACGTGCAAAATATTAATATTACGTACTACCATTTCATATCATTACAAAATTTACACCAACATCCTGAACGAAAACTGTCCCGACACTTCATAACAGACAATAGCACGTAATATACAAGAGCGAAGCAATCAAACAGAAACAATGAATGAACAAATAATCCCCAATTTGTAAACTCTGAACGGTCCAAATAACAACTGAGCTGCGCATTCCCAAATATCGGTTTGACCTAGATTAAATGCCAATAGCTAGGATTTATTTGCATAGCTGTATTTGTTTAGGACGACGACGGGATTCCTCTCGTAAAATGTTTCTCGTCTTGGAACTTTCTGGTGGTTTTTGCTCCGTTTCGGTATAGGCTTTATACATTATCTCATCATCTGCCTAGCCTTTTCCCAAGTATGTTGGGGTCGGCTTCCAGTCTAACCGGTTGCAGCTGAATACCAGTATTTTACATGGAGCGACTGCCTATCGGACCTCCACAACCCAGTTACTGGGTAATACGATACCCCTTGGTAAGACTGGTTGTCAGACTTTCGGGCTTCTGACGACCCGTAACGACTGTCAAAGATCCACGAATGACAGCCGGGACCAACGGCTTAACGTACTTTCCGAGGCACGGAGGGGTCTCGGTATGTAAAGATGGTCACCCATCCACATACCAACCGCGGCAAGCGTAGCTTAACCTGATCGATCGATTTGTGCGGCTGTTATTATTTTGTTTTGTTTTTTTTTTTTTGTTTGTTTTGCTTTGTTTTTTTTTGTTTTGTTTTTTTCCTGTTGTTATTTTTATACATTATCTACGTTTTCTAAATAGCTATTTCTCTTGTCTTGTTATAAGGTACGACACCCGCCAAAATGTAATTATTCGTCATCATTATGAATTATTGATGATTAGCGACCCGCACCTGTTTTGCACGGGTGCAATGGTGAAATGTCAAAATTGTAGGAAATGTGCTATTGATTTTTAAGTAACATATTTTTAAAAAAATATGACATTATTTTTACATTCTGTGACTACAGTAACTCACACACATGTTAAAATTATATGGAAATCATCTACTTTTACAATATTTGTAAATATGTGAGCACCATGTATCTATCACATTTGATTTACTTGTCATTGCTTTATTTTTAATTCTTTAACCTTTTGTAGGTAGACTAATTTTATTCTAGGTGCATTGTCTTCACATATAATTATATAATGAATGTATACAAAACCTTGTAAAACATTTTAAAAGAGTAACAGGGGGTTTTCTTGCCCATTCTTCTTCATACGAAAACTACCTTTTGGAAGGGGCGATTAGAATCAATTTCGTTTTATTGTAATTTTTGACGTTCAAAAGTGCCTTTAATGTGTCGATTTGAAATAAATTATTTGACTTTGACTTTGGCATATTTAATCTATGCTTATAATAAAGCTGAAGAGTTTGCTTGTTTGTTAGTTTGAACGCGCTATCTCTTGAACTACCAGTCAGTGCATGCAGGGATAATTTTCGGTTGGTGCCGCATTTCATTAAAATTTCCTAAAGGGCCTCTGCGAGTTGGCTTCGGCCCCTCGTACGCCTTCCAAAGGACCGGGACCCCATGGTCCCGAGATATATAAATTCATAAAAAAATATAGATTGTACTTTTTTTTTGAGGGTAGGAAATCTTCAAATGACTCCTCCCGCTCTGGGTGGAGCGGAAGGGAGTGTCAGACTCTTACTGACTAAAACCCACCGTGTTCCTTCCTTAGCCCTTTATGTTCCGGAGCAGCGGTAACCCTTTCGGACAATCCCGCTGACCCGGCAGGCTTCGGCCCTAATGGGCCCCTTCCCTTCTGCTGACATCTCTTTGAGGCGTGCGTGGAACACATACGTGCCGTCCGGCACGGGCCTGGTCCTGATCGGACGGTGAGCTACCCATTACTCTCCGTCCGCAGGCCCGCGCCTACGGAGTCGTCACGCGGCTCCCGACGCCCGGAGCGTCTCCCGCGGCGGCTGGGACGTGAGGCTCTCTCCCTCAACCATCCCGCCACCTCCTTCGCTAGCATGACTGCTTCGCAGAAAGAGGTGACGGCTTCCCACTCCCTCTCGCTCCGGATATAGATTGTATGTAGTTGCAAAATGGCTTTCTGGCACTAAGACCACCTCATTCACCCCGCAACGTTAGAAATCAAAGCTTAATTTACCTTCGTCTGTTTTATTCGGTGCTTTTCCAGGGATTTTCCTAGATGATATCGAACATTAAAGGATTTAAGATATCGTCATTGTCGCCTTGAAAGGGACCGGTATGCCACAGATGGCGATACGGTGGGCCTATCAAACGCTCGGATTTGGGTACTTAGCGCGGTCAGCCGGAACCTTTTATGTGCCTGCGTATAGCAGTGGCCTTTTTGCGCACTTGTTCCTTTTGCCCGGTTTATTTCTGAGTGGTCAAGCTTGAAATAGATTTTTGTTCTGAAAAACATTTTGGTCAATGTTTTTTCATAGTAGCTGGCTTGTGAATCGGTTGGAGCAATTATTTTGGCTAGCCTGTTGTTATAATTTTCCTATCAAAAGTCTATATCAATTGACAATAACTATGTATGTTTGTATTGTAAACTGTTTAAAACAATCATTATTTTATTGATTTGCGGCGAACTATTAATTTTATATATTTTACTTTTTAACCGACTTCATATTGAACGATTAAATAAACTTTTTAGGATTTTATTAAAAACATAACTGTTGTTGTCGCTGAAGTCATTTGAATGAAAAAAGAATTACAAGAAGACGTGTCAATTGTCTGACGGAAGAAAAAGCCATGTACTTAATTTCAGTAAAAATATTCATATTATAATTATTAAACTCGCAGAAGTAGGAGGCAAACACTCCTTTAGACTTACCCCTTTCTTCATAAACGTTGGTTAAAGTTAAGTAGTGATTAGCGACTGTTTAACCATAAACTTTTGACGTTTAACCGTCACTTAACTTTAAACCGCTTAATTCCCATTAAACAACTTACATAACCAAAGTATTTTACGATTTAATAAATCTTACCCTTATGGCAGCTAATTTCCAAAGATATAAACCTTTAGTTTCAGTTTATACCCAAGCCATGAATATATCTAAAGGCTTTCGACTTTATTTGATGTTTCATACAATCGCCTTTGCCCATCCATCTCAATAGCTACCTAGAGGATTTCAAGCGATGATTCCGGGTTATAGCCTTATTATTCCGTATATTTTTGCCTTATCTGGATAACAAATGAAGTCGGTTAAAAAAGGGTCAACTCGCAAACAATTCGACCCTTTTTCAGTGTGTGTAAAAAGTAAAAAAATTGGTCAAGTACGAGTAGGACTCGCGCACTGAGGGTTCCGTATAAATTTGTAGGTATGTAAATAGTTTATCACGGGTTTTTTTTTATATAACTGCAATATTACGGTCTTCGGATTTTTCCCTTTACTTGTGCTATATGACCTTACTTCTTGCCAAATTTCATGATTCTAGGTCAACGGGAAGTACCCTATAAATTTTGATTCCCTTGAGAGTGTCGAAATATACATTTTTTGTGGCATAAACGGCCGTATCTTTTTTTAGAACTTTCATTATTTCACAGTTTCAAGAGACTGTACAGTAGACTTAAGTACTTATATGGTTTTAATTTCAACTCGATACCTCCACGCGTTCCCGAGATAAAGGGTCTTGACAGACAGACAGACGGTCAACAAAGTGATGCTATAAGGGTTAATTTTTTTCCTTTTTAGGTACCGAACCCTAAAAATAAAAGTTATTACAATTTGTACATTGTAATTTGTTTTACGCTTCGTCCGTTCTGTTTCCAGTTTTGCTTTTGTATCGTTTTTTTTTTATTGTTGATGTTGACATTGCGTTTTTTTTTTGTAATTGGCTATGCGTCGTGTACCTATAGTCAAATAGGTTGATATGAGGTAGTTGGTAGTATGAGTTATGTTACAATCAAAGAGTCGCGAACAAGCGCCTACAGTAGTTTACAGAATTTTATTGTTATCTCACGAAGCAACGCGCGCTTTACTTGTGTTAACCAAGTATAGAAACGCGCTGTGAATGTGTGCGCGAAGACGAGTAGCGTGGGCATATAACACACACACACATACACACACTTCTAACTTCGCCATTGTCTCGGCCGGTACCGAGAGCTCCTGCGCTTACACACACATTCACAGCAAGTTTGTACGCTTGCTAACCACAAAGAAAGCGCGCGTCGCTTCGAGAGATAAAAATACTATAACTGACTAAGTAAGCCCCATCCAGGCCAACGCAAATATCTGATAGGCTTTCGACGGTACATTTAGATTGCTATCGACACGCTAAGAAGAAGAAGACGGTAGAACGTGTGTATAAACCTTTACTATTGTAAAAGCCTTGCTTGGCGTTGTAATTATACTGTCTAATATTTATATATTTTTGTTTCAGGTAAAGAACATGTTTCTATGAAGTACATAGTTCGGCTGCGGCATATACTTACGTAAGTCAAAAACTAAGTCAAAATAGATAGATTTAAACATATAAATGCATTTAGAACAGTAGGTAAACTACCGAATCGATTTTTAAATTCAATAATCACCTAGCACCTGCCATCTAATCTATTCACCACCCTTGGTTGACTGGTAGAGAATGCCTAAGGCATTAAGTTCGCCTTTGTACCTTTTTGTGCGAAAAGTATAAATAAATCATATTTTTATTAAGCTATACAGGATGGAATTGACGCGCAACCTCTTACATTGGAGTCAATACAGGATTCTGAACTATTTTCGAAAAGTATTCACCGTCTGTTAAAAGAAATACATTTTGACGGTGTATATACCTACCTTTTTTTTTGTTAAAAGGCACCCGACCTCCGGGGAGGGAGGTCGGGGAGTGTGGGATTTTTACCTCACTAAAATCACCCCGGTGATCACCATCAGCACATAGTCCCGGTTCCTCTTAAAATACCAATTCCGGAACCCCCCCGTGCAACGCCTGTAAGGCATATCCCTGGGGAGACTATAAAGGGGTCTCCCCTGAGCCTCGCTATGCACGGCAGCACAAATGACCACGTTTTTTGATAACCAACGAAATAATATTTTGTGGGATCCAACGCCAAAAATATTAAACTGGGATTCAAAACTGGGATCCAACGAAAATAAATCAAAATTTCTACGCTAGGGGGGTCTAGAATCTTGTGCTGAAGTTTTGCTTACAGTTTGCGTGTTGATGTACAGACGCCAGCACATCAACCTACTACAATCTGTCAAATTTCTTTAATACATTTTCAACTTTATTGCTAAAAGCATAAGTTTCATAATTGATTGGGGAAATTTGACAGTTTCGGGTAGGTTGATGTGCTGGCGTCTGTACCCGCCACCCTGTATAAACAGCTATCAACCCATCGTCAATCTCTTTAGAACATTACCTTAAAATGTAAAAGTACACACATCAAAAGTGTCTAGGGATCAAGCATTTTTATGCGGATTTCTTGAGATTGAGATGTGGCTTTGTAATAAATTTATGATTTTATAAATTTATATGGATCCTTTTTGGTGCATTTCATAATTTGAATCAGGAACTGTGAATCAAATTCGAGTAAAAGATGAAAATCAGCTGTCAATATTTTCCCTATAAAAACATACAACGCATTGAAGACATTATTAGTGCTACTGTTTCCCTACTACTGATTAAAACCAACGTTATTATGGAGCGGCGACGTCATTTAAGCAGGGAAGAAATGCTCAGAGCCGTGGGAATGATAGAAGCTGGTTCCCGGCAACGTACTGTGGCTTTAGCTCTGAATACAAGTCAGAGTGTTATCAGTCGACTTTGGACACGTTACCGAAGCATGGAGGACGGTATCGCTGCACCACACGGAGACAAGACCGATACATTCAAATCTTAACTCGAAGAGCTCCAACAATAACCGCCATGATGTTAGCCGTGAGGCTTCATCACTCTTCAGGGAACTTAATTAGCGACCAAACAGTCAGAAACCGCTTGCATGAAGTGAACCTTCATTCCCGAAGACCGCTACGGGTACCACCTATAGCAATGCACAATCGTAGGATTCGATATCAATGGGCTCTTGAACACAGAAATTGGGCAGAAGAACAATGGCGTTTCGTGTGCTTTTCTGATGAGTCTCGTTTTGGTATGAGACCGGATACAAGACGTATACGACACTGGAGAACCCCTGGACGCCAACAGCGATTAAAATCCTGCCAGGAAGTCCATCCTTATAGTGGTGGAACCATCATGGTATGGGCGGGTATTTGGATCGGCGGAAGAACTGAGTTGATTTGGATCAGAGGCAACCTCAACGCTCAAATTTATGCTGAGACGATTGTATCAGACGTCATCGTTCCTCTACAAGTGCAAATCGGTCCCTTATTTCAGTTAATGCATGATAATGCACGACCGCACACCGCAAGAGTTGTAAGACAGACTCTCGCCGCAGCTAACATCAATGTCCTGCCCTGGCCTGCTCAGTCGCCAGACTTGAACCCGATTGAGCATGCATGGGATATGCTACAGAGAAGAGCTCTGCCGAATATGGAGGGTATCCAGTCGCAAGAAGACCTTTTTTTGTTGTTGCAACGAACATGGGCTGCCATTCCACAGCGTGATTTGGATGAACTCATTTTGAGTATGCCAAACCGATGTTCTTGTGTTGTTAGTGTTCGCGGTAGAAACACGGATTATTAATTGTTTAAGTTACCCAATAAAATTTTAAAGAAAACTGTTATTTCAGTCTTTTTTTCGAACTTTTGTGTTAGTGGTTCAAATGTCAAAAATCCCTTTATTAGGAAAATGGCAAATTTCTTTATTAATGCAAAGGTGACTTGGTTTATCGTTACTGTGACAAACGAAAACACTTTATTTGATGAATCCTTAAAGAAAATTTTAATTAATATCAATCAGGAGAAAAGTTATTGCAAAAATATATGTTGATCCCTAGACACTTTTGATGTGTGTATGTACATAAAGTTCTACGAAACATGTAACTCGTATAATATGTTTTATTTCCTTCCTAAAAATTATGCGAACCCTTTTTAACGTCTAAAATAACTCTGAACCCTAACGTTATTTTTCTAGTGCATCGCACTTTTGCGGTCAGCGGTTTGTTCCCACTAGTTCTACTGAACAGTTCTACGGTAGAACTAATGGGATATTTTGCAAATAGTGGGAGTCTCTATTTCCCACTTGTTCTACCTGTTCCATCGGTAGAACTAATGGGAAATTTTGTTCTCACTAGTACTAGCGTCTACTGACACATGTTCCAGTTGACCCAGACTGTGAGGAAGCCTTGACACCAATTCATTTTATACAGGGATCGTCCTCAGGAAGACCATTCCCAGCTACGTTGACGGATCGGGATATCATCGGACGAGACGGTTGGCTCAGAGCCGTAAGACTCACGGATCATTTCTGGTCTCGATGGATGCGAGAATATCTTCCGACTTTGGTACCTCGACGCGGCGGTGGATCTTCCCCAAATATAAAAGAAGGTGACTTGGTTATTGTGGCAGATGGACAACTACCCAGGGGATCATGGCCGAGAGGTAAAATAATAAATATATACCCAGGTCCAGACGGAGTAGCAAGAGTGGCGGATGTACAAACAGGTGCTGGGCCTCTCAGGAGACCGCTTAGGAAGTTAGTGCCCCAGGAGCTCTAGGCTAGACTTTAAAAAAATGTGGAGTATGTTGCGAATCAAACTTATGCAAAATATCACCTTTTTTCGGAACATTAATATTGTATTCTAAATTCTAGTGATTTTTGGCTGTCAGGTGAGACACGCGTCACTTTTTGATTACTTATTCGATTGAATGTGAAAAAAACTAAAACTAAAACTGTGGCTACCTACCAGCAGCGCCCACAGAGTACTTTTTGATAGACTACTTTTACTTTTCCTTTCACGGTCGGTAATAACTGTATTTGTTAATACCAATAAAAATGAGTGCTGTGGACCATACCATAATTTCAAGAGGTCGAGGAAAAGTTTTGCTGTTATCGGGGCATCAGTTTTACCAACAACGACTGTATAAAAGTGGTAAATCCATATGGAGGTGTAAAAGGTACAAGGATAGCAAATGTGCTGGATCCGTAACATTGTCCACGGTGAGTACTTTACAACATAACATCACGCCTGTATTTGCCTCTAGAGGTTAGGTAGAGGTATTTTATGCCAACATTTCGCCAGTTATGAGTCCCATGTAACAGGGGGCGAGCCAGTTGCCATGTACCGGGAACAGTTCCAGACTCCATACTGAGAATTTCCAGATTGAAAAATCCAATAACTCTTTTCTGACCTGGGAATCGAACCCGGGACCTTGTGCTCAGTAAACGCGCTTGGGTACGCTAGACCGACGAGGCAGTTCTTTATAATTTCAAGTTTATCCTTTTTTGACACCCACTCCTAGAAAAATATTTAATACATTTTATTTTTAGGACCTTCATGAAATATTGCAGTCTAAACCTCATAGTACCGAATGTCAACCCAATGAAAATCAAAATACAATTGATGTCATGATAAATAACAGTTGCGAAGAAGCAGCAAGTGGAAAGGAGCCAGCGCCACGAGCATTTAATGCGAGGTTTGGCGAGCATAAGGGATAAAGGACTGGATCTATCTGTAAATAAACCGGTCCCTAATTTCAAAAATAAAAAGTCAACAATTTATAGATATAGAAATAACAATGCTAGTGTTAAAAAAGTTTTTACAAATAGTGTTAGAGATGTAGAAGTGCCTAGACAGCTTCAAAATTTTTTACTCGCTGATTATTATGACAAACGACATAGAATAATAATGTTTTGTTCAGAAGATGCCAGAGAAAATATGAAAAAAGTGAAACATTTTTTTATGGATGGGACGTTTAAGTCCTGTCCTTCACCATTTAAGCAGATTTTCAGTATTCATGGCGATATTGGCAGTAATTGCAACCAAACGAATGTAATTCCATTACTGTATGCATTTATGTCGCATCAGACAAAAGAAGCATACTTAATTTTATTTGACCTAATAAAGTCACAAATCCCAGATTGGCAACCTAGTAAAGTCACTATAGATTTTCATTTTTAGATTCACTGTTCAGTAGAACTAGTGGGAACAAACGGAAATTAAGACAGAGTTCACACCAGAACAAACACAGTTTTGTCTATCAAAGACAGAACAGTTTTGTCTTGTCAAAAAAGCGGGGTAATTGCGTAACATACTATCGATAGCAATGGGTTTCATTTTGACAGCTCAACAACATTCATTGCGTTATTTACGTTGTTGTACAGACAAATTTCGCGAACACATGAAGCAATGGATAAGCAAGACCGTTCAAAATGATTCAGATTGAGATTGGTAATGTGTTACGCAATTTGGGGGCAGGTCTTTAACCAAAAGTAGGTAACTTGATAATTGTAAAATTATCATGTACTCATTGCCTACAATTCAAGCGAAACCCAAAATTCATTATGTAGTTTGAAGATCTAAGGGGTCAGCTAGACAGGCGCGAAAAGCGACTTTAAAAAAATAAGTATGTGAGGTTTTTAAGTAAAAAAAGTAAGTAACTTGAGTGATTACCAATTGGTTATCTACGAAAATGATTATGTCCAAAAATGCAAATTGCAACTGTAATTCTTTATCAGTAGTACAGAATGGTTATAACACTCCAAATTGTCGTAGGGTGTCAATATTCTACGAAATAATAAAGTTTTGTAACTGTGTACATTTCGAGAACTGTTATTTATATATTTATATACCGGGAAACTGAAAGCTATAATAGAAGGATAACGATTGATTTAGAAACACAGAGCCAATTACAGATTCTCACAAGAAAAGGCAGAAAAAAAAACAGTGCCACTCTGGGAGTGCCGACAGAAGTGAAAACAAAACAGAAACAGAATACTTTGCCATCACTCACTGACATATCGGATATACATTAAAACCGAGTACATCCCGAGGACAGCCGAACACATCCGAAGCGGTGTCGGTTACGGTATCAGTGGTGCGAATTCCATGTTTTTTTCACAATCTCAAAAAATGCCCAACGGGCCTAAAGAAGTTTTCACTACTAATAAGCACAGAGAGCAGTGGTGACCCAGTGGGTATCGGCCGCGTCTTATGTGTTTTAGGTCGTAGGTTCGAACCCAGACAATGGCTTTACTTTGTGTAAATTATTTCATCACCACTGCTCTCAAAACGGTGAAGGAAAACTTCGTGAGGAAACCGGTATGTCCTGGCACCTAAAATTCGAAGAAATGTGACATCTACCAACCCGCACTGGGCCCGCGTGGTGGATTACAGCCCACAGTGAGAGGGACTGAGAGGAGGCCTGTGTCCCAGCAGTGGGAACATTATAGGCTGATTATGAATAAACACAATAAAAAAATTCAAAAAAATTGTTTATCATAAGCGCAATGAACTTTAAATAAGTTTTGCTAAATGCGAGCTGGTTTTAAAAGATTTTGTGTTATAAGTGTACGCGCCATCATTGTTTTAGACATGTAGTCTTTATAATAGACAGTCTTTATTTAGATATTATTTATACATGAAACAGCCAAGGCCAATTACATCAGTTAAAGACCCAAACACATAGGCTAAGTACAACCTAACAACTCATAAGTCGCGGCCGTTACCACTTGGCCACCACTGCTCACTTGGCTAGCACTGCTCTACCACTGAAAAAAAACACAATTTTGGAGAAACCACAGGTAGTAAAGTTGACCTATTTACTTGAAAAAATACGGAACAATGTCCTTTTCCTCTACAGTTCAAAAATATTCCACTAGATGGCGTTAGTAAGGTAGGGATGTGTCGGGACGGAGTGTAATTAAGTTTGGGCTCAGCATATTAAAAACCGGTGAAATGAGTTCGTCTTGTTCCAAGTCTTGTTTAAACACGACTTTTGTTATTTGTCTTGTTTATATTACATCCGCAGGATTGCCTGTAGCTGTTTTGCATTTTGTATCTGTGTTTGTACTCTTTTTATGTTTTTATTCGGTTTTAGATTTTTTATTTATCTGTGTGCATATTTTGTGAATTTTGTATAACGTGACTGTGTAAATTTATGCAGTGGAATTTAAAACCTTTGTGTGCATATATATGCATTACTATGGTTACAACTTTTTTAGTTGTAGGAGTTTCACGGGAATCTGTAAACAATGTGGGATGTCAAGTAGCCAGAGAACTGACGACCTGAAAAAAAGGATACTATAACATTGACTGTATATAGGTTATTACGCTCGCTTAGCTAATACCAACATTTAAATCGTTCTAGTTTAAATTCATTATAACAAACATTCCAGTCCATTAACAGATTTATAGTAGCCAAATTCAAACTGATTGCATGTTTATTTAATTAGGTCGAACACTGCATGCTTCCACAGTAAATCTATTCGATTTAAATATCGTTGTAGCTTGTATGGATTTTCATGACCACAAAACCACATTTCGGGGTTATAAACAATTGGTTTAATTGGTAGTCAATTGTTTTTAACTCGGGTCTGTATAAAGCTTGATTTACACGGCTCGATTATATTGCCTATCGCATTCCGTAACTTGAAGTAACAATCAAAATTGCATCGTCTAAACAGTATTTAGACGATGAAACTAGTAGAAGCAATAAATATATTAAGTACTAGCTGCGCGCCGCGGTTTCACCCGCATATGTGTCGATCCCGTGGGAATATCGGGATAAAAACTATCCTATGTCCTTCCCCGGGATGCAAACTATCTCTCTGCCAAATTTTATCGAAATCCGTTCAGTGGTTTAGGCGTGAAAAGGTAGCATACAGACAGACAGACACACAGAGAACAGGCCTTTCCACTGCAAAGGGACAATAATAGGCTGGTATTATTATGTTACCTATAATTATGGGTGCTAAAACACAAGCTTTTCCCTCGGTATTGGTAACGGGAGGTCAATCACATTACCGCCTGCTGCTGAACGTGTCCCGTGATTGGCCAATTGACATATTTACCAATAAGTCGCACGTTGGACGGGTAACTTTATATGTAGCGAATATCTTTGTGTTGACGTTATTGTTCATTTAGGGCGGTTTACACAATTATGGTGGTATTCAAGGTGGAAACGACTATACGACAATAAATTAAACTGCGTATATCTAAAGACGTTGCCAGTTTGCATACGAAAGTGCAATCAAATATAAATCTAATACTTTAGTCACTGTAGCTAGTCGGATGATCGGCAAACCTCATAGTAGGCCCCTCACTGAATAGATCGTTTGGAAAAATCACCTAGGTTAACAATTTTGTATAATTTTTTGGTTGTCCTGGACAAGAGAGCAGCCAAGCACATACACTAGCTGCGCCCCGCGGTATTACCCGCATATGTCGCGATCCCGTAGGAATATCGGGTCAGGATGCAAAATTTTAAACTAAATCCGTTCAGCCGTTTTAGCGTGAAAGCGTTACAAAACAAAAATTTTAGATGACAACTGTAAGTAGTATTTTGTAAGTTCGTCCATACTTCTTTGGATGACTTCGCATTTCAATATGAATGTAATTCATTGGTTCAACCAACAAAATGATTTTGGACTTAGCTTTTATATCATTCTTCATGTCGACATCGGTGCCGGGATCAATACCGATGTCGAAAACATTTTAAAAGAGTAACGGTGGAGTTTCTTGCCCATTCTTCTCCATACGAAAACTATCTTTTGGAAGGGGCGACTAGAATCAATTCCGTTTTATTGTAATTTTTGACGTTCAAATGTGCCTTTAATGTGCTTATTTGAAATAAATTCTTTGACTTTGACACATTCCCATAATCTTTCATGTTCTAGATATGATTTAACTGCAAACTTTCACGTAGAATAATTTTCTCGACCGACTAATCTTTCAATTTGAAGGTTAGAGACGTAACATTCGCAAATTACAAATATTAACGACTGTACTTTTTACTTTATAGCAATAAATATTAAACTTTGAACTTACTTACGTTTACAGGACCGCCGATAACCTGTGGAAAATTAATTATAAACTCAAATAGATACTTAGTTTAACAACGTTTATTGCACGCAGACAGTTTTATCAAAGACAAGCGCCCAGATGAACAAAAATAGAACTAACATAATTCGTTCATAAACTAGGTATAATTAGTATTTGGTTTTTACTATTCGAACAACAACTATATTGTCCCACTGCTGGGCAAAGGCCAGCCTCAAATGGGATTAGGCAGATCACATCAGCCGTTTCATGCAGGCCAACACCTGGCCGGGGGAGACACCGCGTGGTTTTAGTCAGTAAGGAGTCTGCCAGACCCCTCCACCCACCCCGGGGTGGTAGACATCCATGAGGATTTCAAATCACATCACCCGTATGCACGATGATCGCTGGGCAAAAATCTCCACAGAATGGATGCCTGAACAACAATATTATTACAATTAAAACCGTTTTGTACGAATAGTAACTCCTTTCAATCTCGTTCCAGACACAATTCAGCTTACATTTAAATCGATCTCTAACTTAATACTGAATATACAAAACTTAACACGAACCCTTTAATAGTTACATTTTCCACAACATGAATCCTTATTTTACGTTTACTAAGCCTATCTAATTAAGAGGTACTGATAGCCAGCATCGAAAATTCGGGAATTTCAGCATCCCTACGGGAATCCCAGAAAGTAGGGATGTCCGATGAAAATTGGGACCGTTAGGATTAACTGGTTTAACGTGCTTTTGGGGACAAGAGGAAGGTATTAAGGAGGTTTTAGCTCGGAAGTCTGGAGTATGTACCTTCTTGTGCAATGTTACCGAAACGAGAATTTAGGTCAAATTACTGAGCGATTCGTTGGTGCTTGGTTGTGCTTAACAAATTTAATTGATGATTGCTTTTGGAAGCTGCTCATATACCCTTTTTTTTGTTTTGATATTAACAAATACCTTCTCCCGCTCTGGGCGGAGCGGCGAGAGGGCGTGTCAGACTTTTACTGACTAAAACCCTCCCGTGTTCCTTCAGTTGCCTGTGCCAGGGGCCACGGTATCTCTTTCGAACAACCCGTGACCCTGGCAGGCATCGGCCCTAGCAGACCCCGTCAGTTAGTACTGACATCTGACAATTGGTCAAATTGAGTTTAGCCTCTTGGAAGAAAACTTCGAATATGTGCAACGGATTTGTAGTGGATGTTTTACACGTTAGTCCACTTTTTTATCTCATCTCATTATTTCTAAAGTAGGTGAACTAAGTAGGTGCCTAGGTAAAAAAGAAAAAAGGGTTCATTTGTCACAGAAACACGTGCATAAAAAAAGATAATTACTTAAGGGTCGATTTTTCCAACGCCAGATAATTTTATCGGAGGAATAGTTTTGAATTTTTGACAGTTCTTCGATACAAAAACTGTCAGACGTCAATTTTATTCCACAAACAAAAATTATTTGTCGATTGAAAAATCAGCCCTAACTCGAATAATAAATAAATATAAAAACAAAAAAGATCTATAAACACGAACACAGAAGAGGAATAGTCGGCAGCTGTACATTTAAAGGTAGACAGGTATACTCGCAACTTATGCTGGAGTAGTGGTGGCCCAGTGGTAACGGCTACGACTAACGAGTTGTAGGTCGTAGGATGAAAAGAAAGAAAGAAAATAAATGTATTTGCGGCAAACGTGACGCATAAAAAAAAAGGTAGGTTTGAACCTTGACAGGGGCTTTACTTTGTATAAATAATTTCATCACCACTGCTCTCAAAACGGTGACGGAAAATATCATCAGGAAACTGACATGTCCTAGAACCTAAAATTCGAAGACATTTGACATCTACCAATCCGCACTGGGCCCGCGTGGTGGATTTCGGCCCACTCCCTCTCACAAAGGGCCTGTGTCCCAGTGGGAACATTACAGGCTGATTATTTATTATACATAGGTATACTCGTACACTTCTGATGGGCTATACGTATCCCGGATAAACCCATAATAAGTGTATGACCTTACAAAGCCTATGGGAATTCTAACGTGACTTATTCAGCGGGTTCAAACAGTAACTTCCCGGGAAAACACCTAAGTAAATCCGTCAAGTTAAAGTCAATATAACTTGTATGAAGTTCGTCCCTATTGGCATGACTTGACAAATAGTGATGGTTAAGTTAATACCACTAAGCAGAGAAGTTAAAGAAGGCCAACTCTTACGGGAACGCGAATAAGGGATATAGTTGCCAAAAGGTGAAATGGATCTCTGCAAAACTACTTCCACTGTTGCCACAAATTCTCCTTTTCAAGCATTTTTAGCTAACAAACTCAACACCTAAAGAAAATTCACGTGCATTTGAGCACCGTACTAAAATACACGAGCGTCAAGTTGTCGATGGCAACTGTCAACGCATCGGCGGCGGCCGTCGACAAGTTTCGACGACTGCAGTTGTGTACCGTTGGCGCGTTACGCTCGTGTGAAATAATATAATATGCAGCTTTAATTGATAGTGTAGTAACACGTTCAATAGTTAAAGAGTTAGCACAATACCTATTTAAAAATACTGCCCTAATGCCTTTTATTTAATTACATGCTTCTGCCCGCGACCGACAATGACGAAAGTTTTGAAATAATATCGAGAACGTCATCAATCCGCGGAAAATCTTAACACAGCGCAGCGATTCTGAAAAATTATGTATTTGCACAACGCTATCTATGGGTAAATGGATAAAACGTCTGCACAAAGCATTTGCGCGTGATGAATGAAAGTTGTATTCCTGAATGTTTTAGCGGCATTTTGCGTTTTAGTAATTTTATATTATCTCCGAAACTATATGACCATTTGACACACTATAAAGGTCAAATCTTATCTCCATGATGTCCTTAAAATAATTTATTTTGATACGAATTCCTATTTAAAAATTATATTTTCATCCAAACGTAAGTACATATTTCGAAAAAATACTTTTTTAAAACATAAAAGAGATATTGAAGTTCCTGAAGATGGACGGCGCCGCCGAGGCCGGCCCAGAAAGAGATGGCGAGTTGACCTGGACGCGTACTACGAGGGCTGGTTCGAGGTGGCGCGGGAAAAGAGTTCCTGGAAGGATTTGGGGGAGGCCTTTACCCAGCAGTGGGACAGTATAGGCTTTCAAAAAAAAAAGAGATATTAAAAGAAAAAATATAAAAGATAGAAATATGGTGTCGCAGAATTATTTAAGGCAGACCAGATGGCTATACATTATTTTTTACTATATAAAACTGTTTAGGCAACGCATGCAAATAATTCTGTTTTAAAAGGTATTTCTTTCCGACTTAACTAGACAAAAGTTGTGGTTGCTCAGCTAAAATGCAAAATATAAATATAATTTATAGCTTATAGCACTCAGGAATAATGAAGCTTGCTACCAGCATTTTTTTTAGAATTGGGTCGTTAGCTCCAGAGATTACTCCCTACATACATATAAACAAACAAAAAACAAACAAATTTTATCTCTTTATAATATTAGTATAGATGTATATCTTCAAAAAGTGCCTCTTATTCTTGATGTCATGAGAATTTAAGCCATCTAAAATTTTGCGTTTTGAGTTAACGCGTTATGCGTTGCGTATGGTACAGAGTGAGCCTTCTGTCCAATTTCTCATAGTTTTGAAAATGTTTCAAACTCGCCTTTTACGTAACTCACATAGTTTGTTCATAACATTTATTTAAAGCACTCAACTCCTGCACTAAAGTTCTTTAAGTACAGATTGCTGCAAGATGCTATTTTAGTGAATCGCCGAAATGTATGTACGACTGCACTAAATTGGATAATTATTTTTTGTTGTGTTTGGTATTGCCAGGACAAGGTTTGTATGAAAGAAAATTTAGGAAATTTGAACCCGTGCGAAGCTGGGGCGGGCCGCTAGTTTAAAATAATAATAACGAAAACGTGAAACCGTATACGTGTATTTTAATGTCGCCTTTAAAGCTGCACGCTCTATGTAAAAGGCTGTCTTGCACACGGCGCCTGCCAGGCAACTTTAAAATATCCCAGAATTCTAAAAATACTACGTTTAATTAAATATAATCCTGTACCATATTCAATACGATCCCTTAAGTATTACAAACAAGTTCAAACAACCCTTTCAGAAACACAAAACTAATAAAATACAGTTACAAGTCAACTCAACCAGGGACTTGCGGCGACTACTGTTCACTCCAAAACTCCTGTTTTATGAGAGAGGGTGTAAAGTACCGGGCATTCCCCAGACAGCAGTAACTCATTACGATTTAGGACACATCGGTTCCTGGATGGGTATGACGTTGGGTAAATGTTTGCTGGAATGGAAACTTGTTTTCTTCACCCAAGTTATAAATCGAACTAAATATTGATACTAATATCTTTATAATTATATAAAATTCAAAGTCCCCGACTGACTGATATATCAACGCACAGCCTAAACCGCTGGTCCTAGAGACATGAAATTTGGAGGGTGTGTTCTTTGTGAAGAGTATCCACTAAGAAACGGACTATATCTCATAAATCGTAATAGGTAGACAGTTGTTTTCACAGAGTGTATTTATATTTCCGCTATAACAACAAATAATAAAAATATAAGATTTGTACCGTGGCACGAAACCATAGAAATGCAAATTTATGCACGGAACCCTTCGTGTGCGTGTGCACTTGACCGGTTTTTTCTTAAAAGAAGAGCAGCTTTAAAAAAAAATCGAATTCGCATAGTAACATATGTAGGTACTTATGTAACGGACACTTATTACATACATAATTGTAAACGTGTACTTTTTATAGCCCACATAATGCTCAACCATTACTCGAGTTTATAAGCTATAAACATTGTTCCAAAAGCCTCACATTATTGAGATGGAAGATATACTTAAGTAGATTAAAATCTTTATTTACACGAATTATAAGAGGGTTATGAAAACTCCATTTCAAAAAGAGTGTGGTAATAATGTGTTTGCGATTAAAATGTCGGTATAACAAGACCATATGCTTGAGTTTTTGTTTATTCATAGCGTCAATTTTTATTTACTATTTTATGTTTATGAAAATATACTGTAAATACTGTAATTGCTTGTACTTATATTTTTATCTCATCTTAAAACAAACTAGAACTAGGATCCCTGTTATTTCCCTTGGGTAAAACGTGACCTATTTCAAATTTACCTACGTCAAAGGTATACGGGGCCTACCTCTATCTCTCATAACAGTAGATATTATTATAATCTTACTCTGTCTTTTCGTACCAAGACGTCCTTAAAATAAGCTTATTATATATTCTTGAAACAAAGTCGTTTTTTTCGCAGTTTTGATGACGTCACCTCTAAAAGTTCATTCAATTCGTACCACGACGTGACTTTTGACAGCACGCAATAGGTATTGTTTTATCGTCAAATTTAACAATCTTATACTCGTAAAAGTTACCGGGACGCGCCGGATTTTTTATTGCTTTGAAAATTTATATAATAAAAATGTTTTGTCGTGTAATATAAAGTAGGTAAGTAAAATGTATATATTTACGTAAACTTGTCAAATGAATTGTGTTTCTGGCGATTTTAATACCTGCAGGAGTAATCATTTCTTATTTGATTCTAAATGGCGAATGTATTATGAAATATTTGAGTTTTTGGAAGCTTATAACGCATAAGGCAATTATTACATGAAAGCGGCGTCGTATGCAGCTACGTGGAGAATGTGACCACTTTGATTTAGACGACGACGCGGAGTTTCTTAAACGGTACAGACTCATAAAGTAGCTAGCATATAACCTGCGTGATAAGGTGAGGCCACTGATGAAGAACCCTAAAAGATCTACCGACTTGTCTTTAGAGACGAAGGTAAATATCATACATTTATACTGCAAATTACATTAAAGCAGTATAATTATGTGCCATCATGTAACCATCTTTGGCTCCGCAGTATTTGAACACCCACACGTCCGAAGCATCACAATTTTACAGCGTATACATGTCATTATGTAAAACACTTTCGCGAAATCTCACACGGGGCCAACGCTTAGTTTTTGAGAAATAAAATCCTAAAGTTTCAGAAAATTCAGCTTATTTACATAAAAATATTGACATTTTATCACAAATAATGTACGAATTTCACTCTTTAAGTTGTTCCGTTATACGTTCAGACAAAGTGACAGCGAATTTTAATAGTTTTTTTTTAGTACACGGTACATATACCAAGATATTTTTTTTTACAATTTTTGTCTGTTTGTCTGTCTGTTTGTTCCGGCTAATCTCTAAAACGACTAAACCGATTTTGACTGGACTTTCACTGGCAGATAGCTGATGTAATAAGGAGTAACTTAGGCTACTTTTATTTTAGAAAAAGAATTAACGTTTCGCGCAAAAAAATTAAAACGTTTTCCGTCATGCACACGAACAAAGTCGCGGGCACAGCTAGTAAATAATATATTTACGACACCGCACAAGGGTGCTTGTATGATATTGTTGATGAAATGCTCTTTAATTGAACAAAATTTTAAAAGATAAAGAATACGGTTTTTATAAAGACGGCAAAATAAGCTATTCGCCTGAATTCAAAATCATCTCTAGTGCGAACATAACCCCGAATGTAGTACAGTACTCGAGAAAATTACCTAAATTAATTTGTTTAACTAAACGTTGATCTCCAAATTGATGCTTTCAGATCAACAATGAGTCTAAGAGGCCCTTAGACGTTCCCTTAAGCCCCTTTTATGGTGCGTGATAAAACATTGTTGCTTCAAAATGAGCATACTGAGAAGATTTTAAGTCGTTTCGTACGTAAAGTTTATGTGAGGGCTTCATTAAGTAGATCATGTCAAAGTGTGGATTATTATTGAGTCGACGTTGTTATGAGGCTTTGTTGTTTGTTCAAGATGTTAATTTGTTTTATGGTTTTAAAATTAGATCGAAGATCGGTTTGGTGTTTCAATTATAAGAAATGTTACCTATAGGTAGGTAGGTTGTTAGATCTCTAATATACAAAATTATTCGTGTCACAGTGTTTGTAACAAAACTCTTCCGAAACGGCTTGACCGATTCTTATAAAATTTTATGTGTAGGTATATTCAGTAGGTCTGAGAATAGGACGTGAACTATTTTTGTTTTTTTATTATTTTTCGTGTAGGGTAGGGGTAGGGTAGGAGTAGGGTAGGGGTAGGGTAGGAGTAGGGTAGGAGTAGGGTAGGGGTAGGGTAGGAGTAGGGTAGGAGAAGGGTAGGGGTAGGGTAGGAGAAGGGTAGGAATAAGGTAGGAGAAGGGTAGGAATAAGGTAGGAGAAGGGTAGGGGTAGGAGTAGGTTAGGAGTAGGGTAGGGTAAGGGGTAGAATAGGTGCAATTAACTAGCTAGTTAATTTAGTATAATATCACTACATGTATACAATCACTACATGTATACATGAACTCAAACCTTGGTCCCATGGGGAAAGACAATTTAGTATAAGTGTTTTATTCAAGTAAATAAATACGCTAAATTCAGGAGCTATAAGAGATGTTTGTAAAAAAAACAACGGTAGGGTAGATTTTTGTAAATTATGATTGAAACAGGTTGATATAAAATAAACATAGTACCTCCTGCATTAGGGCCGTCACGGGTAACATCAATGTTAATAATATAAAGACTTTTAAAGAAAACAACGATATTACAGCTTTCACAGGTATCATTAATCTTCTTTGTCTATTAACGGTCCATTTTAGCAATGAAATACGCTTTTATTACGAAGTAAAACAATGTGTTTTTTGGAAATAAAATCAAAAATTACCTGGTTGTTAGGATGGTCACCTTCTAGTGATAGTAGTTTATACTTTTTTTAATTGATAAGGTATGCTGGGGTAGTTTTGGAGTTAGCTTCAATAACACGAATTTTTTCCACCTAGTTTATATTGATAATGTTTTAATAACTTCCTGTCCTGATATTTACATTTTGTGGAGTAGGTACAGACGCCAGCACATCAAGCTACTACAATCTTTCAAATTCCTCTGATAGATTTTCAACTTTACTACAAAGGAATAAGGTTCATATTCAACTGGGAAAATTTGACAGATTGGGGTAGCTTGATGTGCTGGCCTCTGTACAACTAAAAAGTGAAAAATAAAAACTTTTGCTGATGGGCCCGCGAAGCAAAAGGAGTATGTAAGGAACGTAGCAGGTGCAGTTCTGTAGTTTCTACCTCCATCTTTCGATGGGAACACGGTCACATATCATAACATTCATTTTGCATGAATGGTCACCTAAAAATATTCCATAATTTGAATTTTAAGTTGATTTGTTCAGCGATGCATTGTTAATATGGTCACATATTCTGTATGCGACCATATTAACAATGCATCGTTAAATTAGTCGAGAGCTAGAGCGTAGAGTTAATTTAGTAGAGAGCGTGTAATTAAAAATAATATGTTAATTGTGTAATAGATATTAGTTTTTCAATTATTTAAAATTAACTCTTACTAATTCGTAGATTTAATCTGAAATCGACTTTTGGTTACACTCGAAAATACAAATAACTGTCGCATGACTGCGACATTGCGATTAAAAATTTTCAAAACATTAGAAACAGTAGCAGAAAGGAGGCAAACATTTTTTTTCGATCGTAAAGCACTCTCTAATGCTTCGTATTATGAGTCGTGCAGAAATAGAAACTATTTGTTTTTAATTCAATTGCGACAGCCTTATTAGGACTTACGTAATCAAATATAACAAAACCAGAACACAAAATAACCTATGGATACGATTACCAACTTAGCTCAATACGAGTATGAATAATAAGGTTTTGCCTGCGGCTTCGCCTATACCACGGGAACGTACTACCGGGATACAATGTGTTAATCCAGGTTATAAACTACATGATTATCTGTGCGCCGTTCATCCAAATCCGTTCAGATGTTTTTGTGTGATTGAATTACAATCATCCAAACTTTTACATATATAACATAGTAGGATCACACGTCTAACGACCCTAACAACTTAACTAAAATAAAAATACAAAAGTCAAGCGCATTTAAATCAATGAACGAAAAAGCGAGCAACGAAAAGCAGCGTAATACAAACACTGAATCTTCACAATTAAATCAGTTCCAAAGGTCAGAAGGTAAATTCATTCTGCTAATTTGGGCCAGAGTGAAAAGTATTTTTGTTTTCAAACAAACGAAATACTTTCTAAAATCGTCTCCTTAAGGTAAGCCTGTTCATTTGCTGATGTTTTTTGGAACTTGGATGTTGAATAGATTGAATAATATTGTTGTATTCAGAAATGTCAGGTTCGTAGTACTTGCAACGCATGCGTGGTATGGCTCGCGCGCGCGCACGCCGTCATCATACCACCATTTACCATACATAGTAGCCGGTAATTTTACCGTAATTTACACAAATTACCGTAAAATACCCGTATTTTACCAGCGTTTTCGGTAAAATTACGTAATTTTGCAACCCTAGGTATGACCAGAAAGAGTAAATCCCGTATTTTTAACCGACTTAAAAAAAGGAGGTTCTGTATTCGACCCGTATGTATGTATGTTTGTATGTCCGCGATTTTCTCAAAAACGAATTAAGAACGTTCGCATTCTAATCTCGGTCTCAATCCTGTCAAAAATACAATCAAATTTCATAAATTTTTGACATGTTTTTGACATTGGTTGTCGCTGAGATGAGATTGCGATTTGATATTGAACGTTTTTTAAGTACGAGAATTGGCCTTGTTGGCGTTTCGTAGTTTCTGCCTACCCCCATAGGAAGTGGGCGTAAGTTTATCTATGTAATCTGCATTCGCGATTTATTTGCCAAAAATTTAAACAAATATGAGTTTATGGAAAAATAACTTTAAATCCTACACAATAAAGTTCAGTTTACGCTATAACTTCAAAATTTTTTTCTTTAACCATAAAATTGAGCATAATAATAAAAAAAAATTGTAGGCAAACGGTTTTTATTTTGACCCATTGTGATAAAATTAACACTCATTTTGTTTGAGAAGTTCACATTTTGAGAAATGCACATTTTGCGAAGTGCACATTTTGCGAAGTGCACATTTTGCGAAGTGCACATTTTGCGTCAAGTGCACATTCTGCGAAGTGCACATTCTGCGTCAAACCCTTTTATAACTAATTCAATAGTGCTACTCACTCTGAAATCAACTGATATTTGTTTAACTTGAAATAATATTAATTTGAAACATAAGTTTGAATAGAGTTTATGTATGTAGTATATCTTTGGATAACTGAGCTGTACTATAGTGAGGATTGAATAAATGTTATGTGCAGCTTGTTAGTGATTTCCCAAACATGAGTCGTGTATGTACGTTAAAAATTCTACTTGTTCTTGTTCTACCCTGTCGAGCGCAGCAAAAGTAGGAGAGAGGAAGAGGGCTTTTATTTGACTGCTTTGTTGTTATAATAAATATTGTGATTATTTTATAAAAAAATATGTAATTTAAAATTTGTCATTTAAATATTCATTATAAATAGGTTAAACTTACCAAGCTCTAAGTTAAAAATACACTCAACAAGTACAGTAACAAGTTCAAATATCTTACTTAAACACACAAATCCAGGTAGCATCTACACTCGTTACAGACACAGTGACATCATGCGGTTTCAATGGGATGCCTGTGTAAACCTCATACATACCGCGGTTGCAGTGTGACCAGTCGAGTCGAGCTTCATACCGAATGATTGAAGAGGTCAGGCAGGGATGCAACATGTTGGGGCATGTTTGTGTTTATTTGATATTTTTATTATGATGTGAACAGGCTTTAATTGTTAGTGTAATCAAGTGCGAATAAATGCTTTTTATAGGGTTACGTACCTTCAAAGGAAAAACGGAACCCTTGTAAGATCATTTCGTTGCCCGTCTGTCTGTCCGTCTGTCAAGACTCTTTTTCTCAGGAACCCGTAGATTTATGAAGTTGAAATTAATATCAAATACTCAAGGCTGCAATCCCTTGAAGCAGTGGAAAAATCAAACTTCTAAGTTAAAGCAATCAAAAGATATATCACAAGTAGATAAAGGAAAAATCCGAAAACGTAAATATGTAGTTACATACCTACAGATTTGTACGAATCCCTCGGTGTGCGAGTCCGACTCGCACTTGATCGGTTTTTTTATATTTGCTTGCATTGCGGGACAGCTTCACATGCTTATTATGCTTAGCCAGTCAGGAAAAGCCTTAGCCAAAAGAGAAGTTTGGAGTTTATTTGGTTATGATATGAATGGGTTTTTAGTCGAATCAAGAGCCATTAAATGGGATTTTCTATACTAATATTACAAAGAGGTAAAATTTATTTATTTTTTATTTAAATGTGTATGTAGGGGTAATCTCTGGACTACCAGTCGGATTTAAAATACTCTTTTTACATTTGAAAGCCCAATTCTTAAGAAAGGTAAGGTAGGCTATGAGCCGAGTAAAAGGAAAAAAGTCAGAAAGAACGCTAGGTGAAAATGAAGTACCTACTTAGTAGCACGGGTGAGCGATGGGAAGCGCCGCGATGGGTCGGAGGACGAAATTTCACGCGGACGAAGTCGCGAGCAGAAGCTATACCTAAGTCTTTATATAAGCTTGCATTGCAAACAGCTTGATAGCTATTAATCCTTCGTATTCGGAATGTTGATCTACGCGAGACACAAGGGCTTTTTAATTGTTTCTATAATTATATAGCACTCAACCGGTTAATACTCGTAGCGTAATTTCGCATGCCATTGTCCTAAGACCCAAGGCAATCTCAAAAAGTCTTATCAAAAATAGATGTTTAATGTTTATTTAATTTTTTGATTATAATATAAATGGGTTTTATAATCTCATCATGAGCCAATGAAGCAGATTATTAGATATCAGCTTGCATTACGGACAGATTGGTAGGTATTAATAGAACAATTTCACATGGCTATTATGCTAAGGCAGTCTGAAAAAGTCTTTGAGAGTCTTTCTAGTCAAAGTTTTTCTAGAGGGGCTTGTGGCTAAGTAGCCGCACGGGTCGATCGATCAGATTAAGGTATACGCTTGCCGCGGTTGGTCCGTGGACGGGTGATCTTCACATACCAAGACCCCTCCGTGCCTCGGAGAGCACGTTAAGCCATTCGTTACTGGCCTTCAGAAGCCCGAAAGTCTGACAAGAAGTCTTACCAAGGGGTATCGTATTACCCAGTAACTGGGTTGTGGAGGTCAGATAGGCAGTCGCTCCATGTATCATACTGGTATTCAGCTACATCATGCTACATAGTTGGGAAAAGGCTAGGCCGATGATGAGTCTGAAAAAGTCTTTAAAATAAGCCAACATTGTCTTTAAATAAATAATTAAAATACCTGTTAACTATTTAAATCCATTTGATTAAAGTAGTCTTTTAACTTACAAATTAAACAAGAAAAAGACAAATCTTCAGAATCAAGATGTCTTTGCAAACTTTAAACACAAATCGAACTAGTGAGTAGCTATCCAAAAATATGGGGAATAACTTTCAAAAAACCTAATCACCATAACTTCTGGGGAACCTTTCGGTTCCAAATATTCAAACACTTTATTTTCCTGGCCAGGCAATAAATAAAGGAAAAGTTTTTTTTGTCATGAAATATTACAAAGACTCCGATTCGCTTTGGCGCCTGTCGATTTCAGCTGGCTTCTGTGAATGGAATAAGGGACCTTTTATATAGGAGATGCGAAACGCGCGATTATTGCTAGTGACGTAGGTACGCCAAAGGTTTTATTTTAAAATCGGAGATAGCGATGACATGGATCGTCCAAATAGTCTTTTCCTAACTTGGCTTTTTTTTTTGATGGGAAATCATCTAATGACTCCTCCCGCTCTGGGTGGAGCGGAAGGGAGTGTCAGACTCTTAATGACTAAAACCCACCCGTGTTCCTTCCTTAGCCCTTTATGTTCCGGGGCAGCGGTAACCCTTTCGGACAATCCCGCTACCCCGGCAGGCTTCGTCTCTAACGGGCCCCTTCCTTTATGCTGACATCTCTTTGAGGCGCGCGTGGAACACATACGCGCCGTCCGGCACGGGCCTGCACCCTAATTGCGTAACACACTATTACTCGTAATTTGAATCATTTTGAAGCTTATTGCTAATCCATTGCTCCAAATGTTCGAAAAATGTGTTTGCTCAGCAACGTAAATAACGCAATGAATGTTGTTGAACTGTCAAAATGAAACTCATTGCTACTGATAGTGTGTTACGCAATTGCCCTGCTGGTCCTCGGACGGTGAGCTGAGTAAGGAGGCCTTTGCCTAGCAGTGGGAAAATAATGGCTAGTAAAAAAAAATTGCTATCCTTTCATTCATTTATTTCAGCCGAAGGACGTCCACTGCCGAACATAAGACTTCCTAACTTGGCTTGGGTTGGCTTCTAGACACACCGTGTATAAAACCGCCCATTGTATCAACCTATATAAAACTACGATTATATATATAATTCATATTCATAATAAAGTGTACTCCATTCTATTCTATCAATTCTGACGTTTCTTAAGTACCTACCCATGAGGGTTATTTTTTTAATAAATTGAATACTTACCTCTAAAAACAGAAAAATAAGAATAAAGAGTTGCGAAAGAATATTCTATCTATCTATAAAATTGAGAAAGGCCTCCTAGAAATTGTAAGCTAAACGTCGTTATTTATTAGACAATTAATTTAAATAAATATTGCGGATTTATATGTATAAATTCCCCATTTCGAGTATTCTATCTTAAAAAAATTGAGAAAGGCTTCTTAGAATTTTTAAGCTAAACGTCGTTATTTTATTAGACAATTTATTTAAATAAATGTACGGATTGATATGTATCACTACCCCATTTCCCAAGGCAGAGGGAAACTATGGCAATCTAACCACGCTCGTCTTTTTACAATTATTTTAGAACAGTCTCAAGTCAGTTGAGATCGTGTACTCCTTTTATGCTAAAGCCTTACATTAAAATAAAGGAAAATGTTTACCAAACAATATGTTTGAATTAAGGTTTTGTCCAGAAAAGGGTTTAGTTACGTTCCTGACCCTTTCGTAAGCGGACTAGGTACACAAAAAGTATATCCGAATAAACAAAAAATGGCGGCTTAAATTTGCCTTTTGGACTTTGTAAAGTGATACAAAACAGGTTTTTGGAAAATAAATGCGATAGCTATCATTTAGTAAGTAAAATTCTATGTTACATTCGTTCTTGGGATATATAAAGGTGGTGCTAGAATCCTTTAAATAATTGTAGCAGGGTAATTGTGTAACACACTATCAGTAGCAATGGGTTTCATTTTGACAGTTCAACAACATTCATTGCGGTATTTGCGTTGCTGAGCAGACACATTTTTCGAATATTTCGCAATTAGGGTTCTGTTCGTTTTGACTGTCTTTACCAGAATCATAGGAAAAGGTTTTATTGTTACGAAAGCAAGAGCAAGCTTCCACGGACATGGTCACGAAGCTGGAATCATAACCAAGCTGTCGGGATTTGTGAAAATTACTTCATTTGTTGGTCTGAATGATTTCTAAAAGTTTATCCATATATTTTAATGGGACCTTATATAAGAAACTCTCAGATTCCTATCCTTTTCATAAATATAATTTATTCAAATAAAAGTAAAGAAAAGCACTAGAAGCAATTTTCCCATGAAACCTCTTCACCGTTATAAGCCTTCCACACACCTAAAAGTGAATCTCTTACCACAAAATTTTAAAAACCTTCCCACGTGGAACATAAAAGTCATTCCTTATGATTACAGCAGACATAAGAAGAAATAAAAAGGCACACAGAATAATGGAGGACATTAGCAAGATGACGCGTAATGGCGCTTTTAAGGCGTACGTGCCTCGGAATTACAAGCGCGCATATTTATATCAACTTTTATCTTCATTTTTGTGAAAATAACATGAGTGAAGATTTTTCGAAGAACATGTTGGAATTATTTGAATTGAAGAGTAAAAAGCCAAACCAAGTTTCAAAAGAGAAGTTGTGGCCCAGTGTTATCGAACCCAACTAACGGTCGTAAGTTCGAATCCAGACAGGCGCTTTACTTTGTGTAAATAATTTCATCACCACTGCTCTCAAAACGGTGAAGGAAAACATCGCGAGGAAACCGGGATGCCCTAGAACCAAAAATTCGAAGACGTGACATCCACCACTGGGCACTGGGCCCACGTGGTGGATTATGGGCTGCTCCCTCACAGAGAAGAGGCCTGTGTCCCAGCAGTGGGAATATTATAGGCTGATTATGCTAGCTTTAACATTATTTTCTTAAAAACAAACGTAGGTAAGTACTTTCGAAACTGATTATATAGGTAGAGTAAGTACTCTACCTATATAATCAGTTTCGAAAGTACTTACACATAACATAGATTTGTTTACGAAATTGTTCTTCTCTATAAGTATAGAGAAGAACAATTTCGTAAACAAATCTATGTTTCTTTTCCGACTTCACGGTCTGAAATTAATTACCATATGTATTAAGTGATATCACTAAAGATGGTGAAAATCTGAATAATGAAATGGTTATTGATGAAACTTTAATCAGTTAATTGCCGTAAGTAATTACGGCAATTAATTGTTTCTGTAAAGAAACAATTTAAAATACATTGTGTCTCGCGTGGATCCACGCATACGAAGGATTAGAGGTCAAACTCAAAAAGATGGTTACATCGACCAGATTTCATTTGATAGTCTATAATTTGTGTTCCATTATACTGTATCAATGTGTAGCTAGAAATAAGTCCCCAATGTGTAATATGATTTGTGGCTACACGTTGATACAGTGTTATGGAACAAAGAAAGTAGACAATTAAATAAATTCTTGTCGATGTCATCTTTCTGAGTCTGTCTGAATGTTTCCTTATTTATATTATTATCAACTTTTATTGCTTTTTCTCTCCGTTGGTGCACTGCGCATAAGTGAATAAATGTGCCAAAAAATACACTAATATTATAAAGGCGAAAGTTTGCGAGTGTGTTTGTATGTTTGTTACTTCTTCACGCTAAAACTACTGAATGGATTTGAATGACATTTGGCACACATACAGCTTATAACCAGGATTAACACATAGGATACTTTGTATCCCGATATTCACACGGTATCGATGTGTATGCGGGTGATACCGCGGGGCGCTGCTAGTAAAATATAAAAAACATAATAGAGGCTTTTACGTCGTTATGACGTCATTTGTTTTTGTATAAAAACGTAAGGTCTGTTTTCCATGCTAGACGGAACTATACTGTTCGCAAAATATTTAGTCGTTTCTCGCACTTTTTGTAGATTCAGGGTTAGGGTTTTTGGATTAATGGATTCTATAATTTGTCAAAATTTTGTTAAGGTTTTTGTCAATACCATTATAACTTTA
Source organism: Hydraecia micacea (assembly GCA_914767645.1). NCBI lineage: Eukaryota > Metazoa > Arthropoda > Insecta > Lepidoptera > Noctuidae > Hydraecia > Hydraecia micacea. The sequence continues at coordinate 10,819,660 of OU611794.1, read as the reverse complement.
TTTATGGTTATAAACAGCCCTATTACAACTTAAAATAGCACAATAACGTAAATAACAAACAATAAAACAGCTCAGCTGCAAAGATAATCCAGTTTCCATTTAACTGTCATCTAAATAGGGATCTAAATCTGGTCTAGACAGAAAACAATAAACATTTCAGTCCATTTCACGGCTTTAACAACGATAAGAAACTTTTAAATAATGACAAAGTGTCACTTGGTTTATTTATCTTCGCTTCTTTTGCTAATAAAGACACATTTTGGGTCCAAGATAGCGCTAGTGTGGCCAAAGGGACCAAGTTTTTTTGAGACTATGGGCTTAGATAAAGCAGACGCTGAGTAATTGCAATAGTTGGCGTTAGTGTTGGCCCTTGTTGGCGTTGGTGACGCTCTTTTAAATACTCTTTGGTTGTAGGAACTTTTTAATGTCGTTGACCACTACGATTTTTCTCTAACATTAAGTGACCCCCACTTAATGTACGCTTAACGTACGCTGGGCGCGAGCGTTCCTCCGGCGCGTCGGTCACACTTTCGAGGAACGCTCGAGCTCGGCACACTTCTAATTAGGGGGGGGGGGGGGGCTAAAGGACTACCGCGTTAGTCTAGAGGTCACAAACGTTACGTAGCAGCCCGTAGCTTGGACGTGTGCCCAGTCGATGAGAATAGGCTCGCACCCTATTACACGGGACTTAAACAGAACTGGCTAAATTTAGGTGAACTATAGCGGCACCTCTACCTAATCCTTCGGAAATACAAGCGTTATATTATGTAATTATTTGACGCAAATTTATGGTCCCCTTATTATTGGTAAAACCGAGTAATTCCACAAGTCACATTTTGATCCTTCGAGCCGGATCTTGTTTACACGCCGCCACAGAAAAGAGTCCTTACGAGGTCAAAGGCGCGGCAGGAACAGAGGAAGATGCTCGAGCGGCAACACATGAAAGCCCTATGGTATCCATACCATATTCGGTCACCGCGCAATGCACACTAGCTTCGTCAATACGAAATATATGCGAGTAGCAATACGAAACCAGATTTGTTGCTGCACGAATGCGCCCAAGAAGACATCTTATTCTTACAACCAACCAACTTATAATATCATTGCATGCAATAGCAAAAGCTCTCAAAAATGGAGTAACTATACAATTCACAAGTCTCTTACGTTGTAGGTAATCCTAAGATTGATACAATGAGAAACATTTTGAAATCCACAGACACTTTTTCCATTTTTATTTTTATCAAACGAGTCTCCCGGAGCGATGTTCGTTGGAACTGGTTATTTTCTCTGTCCAGTTTGTAATCTCAAATTAGAGTTAAATAAAGATTAACTCAATAGAAATCTGGAAACCAGACCCAAGGAACTTAGGTAATCAGTCAGGATGTTTGACGAATAGTTTCCGAGCGGTTCTTAAAAAAAGTCTACTGCCATCTAACGACCACGAAGTGTACCTACTAAAAAGCAAGAAAGTAAAGTTTAACTCAGTATCCACCTTTTGATAACAAACTTCCTACTTGACCATTCTTTTTTACTTATGTTTATGCATTTACCGGTTAGAAATATAATAAATCTGCGAAACGGTAACCATTTTTAAAAGCACATTAATTTCTTCGCTAACCTACAAGGAGTATTGGCATTCATTGTCATTGTTCCATACAGAAATTCTCAGCATTCTATTGGAGTTTTCTCTCCCATATTTCATGATAATATAGAGGGCGGGAATCCCTTGGCGTGATGTATTGTCGATATAAATTGCTTTCGTTTATCTTCGGAATTCCGAGACTGTTAGTTATCGCGCCAGGTGTATAGACTTCAGTTGAATAGCTGGGTTAATTCCAATGCCAAGGTTTATAGGGTAAGAATGACTATACTACTATTGTACTCTAATATTGAGTGCTTGGCCAGACTGGCAGCGTGGGGCGGGGAGCGGCGCGGGTGCGGGAACGCGCACGATCTGCATGTCCGCAGTCGAGCGCGGCTTCGTTCTGAGTGTTACTCGTATCGTGTCCAGTGTTTGTCAAAATATAATATGGATGATGAAGACTTATTTTTACTAGAAAAAAACTCGAACTAGTTTGAGAACCCCGGTCCACGCGCGGGCCGCCCGCGCGCTCACTGCGGCTACTTGTATGAATGATCTATGGCATGAGTTGCACGTGCGCTCCCCGCGCCAAGCAGCCCGCGCCACTCACCGTGCCCGCGTGCCCACTATGGACGCTCAAATGAAGTTCTTATGTTTGAGTACGCCGTGCCGCGCCCACCCCGCGCCCGCGTTTGCAGTCTGGCCAAGCACTGTACGTGATTTTCGCTTTGATCAAAGTTTTATTTTTGTAATAGGTGATACATGTAAATAGCCGGGTCCTTTGGCAAAATCCTGATGCTTGTAACACGCTGCATATGAACGGTACAAAATCTTACAGTTACCAGCCGTGCGTGAACAGTGGTGGCCCAGTGGTAACGGCGGGGGACTTACGAATCGTAGGTCGTGAGTTCGAACCCAGCCAGGTGCTTTACTTTGTGCATATAATTTCATCACCACAGGGCCCTAATTCACTATGACCACTCAATGATTCCTTACTTCGAAACCACATCAATTCCTTAGCTCATTACGCCAACCTCGCGTTCATTTCGCGCGATTTCTTGACATGGAACTCTATAGCACGAAATTCCACTGGTATGCACAAACACTAATTCACTCCAACACATCATAGGTTTAACCCCACGGGAATATTCTCTATAGCTATAAAGGTCGGGGTTAATGTTCCACACTGGACGTTATAGTGTTATTCTCGAAACAGTGCGAGTGACAACTCAGGATTTATATATGCAGTGTCTTCGTTTTACAGGGCCATCAGCTGTCCTAAATTCTAGCTCTGTTGAATATGGATGTAATTTCTGGTCGTTTCTTGTGACTTTGTTAATGTTTGTTCGTGAAGGCTGGTGGTGGCAAGAAGCCGAGTAAAGTTGGCTGTGAGAATTGAAATTATAATGAAGTAGGTTACTGAAAATTGTTTTTTTTTTATAATCTTTTTGGCAGGAAGATAATAATGAAATGAAATGAGGTTGTTTATTCTGTAAATAGGATATCGGAATCACTTTTACACGTCTTAATATAAAAAAATAAAAATATGCTAGTTGAGTTCGGCGTTTCCTATCTGACTACTCTGAGAAGAAAGGCCGGAACAATCTCAGGGGGTGGCCTCTGAGTTTGTTCCGGCCTAGTTAATAATAATAATAATTGTATTTATTTGTTAGAATATTGTTGTTACAAAGATGTTACACGTCGGTTTCGTTTGGCCCGGATTGTTTATCTGGATCAAGATACTGTGAATGCCTCTTGGTCCAGACATAATATTGGTTAGACCATGTAGATTGATGTCTGAAATGGCCTTTGAAAGAAAAGAAAGAAAAAAAGTTTATTTGGTCACAGTTCGTGAAACACAAAATACAAAAATAAATAAAAAGGTTTCAAACAACAATAGTGTATGCCTCACGGCTGCGCCAAAAAATTGCGGAAAGTACCGCACATATTTTTGAGTGGACCAGGCTTGTCAGTGTAAGCATTTGTCAGTAACCGTGCAGCTCAACTCAGAACTTGGGGAGCTCAACGATTCGACGAACAATACCAAAAGATGGGCTTTTGGATAGGCCGCATACAGTACAGTGCTCTGAGTGGAATACTTCAACTGCCAGGCTATAGGTAAGTAACGTCGAGACAGAGACCGAAATGTCATCGTAATCGTATCCATTTTGATCTAGATAGATAAACCGTTTATTCAGTGCAACAAAAGACACAGTACAGGCATTAAAAAAAACATCAAAAAAGGTGAGAGAAAAAAAAACAAAGATTTAAAAAAAAAAATTGACCCATAGACACCTCGCATGACATTTGTAATGGTCGATCACTACTGGGCGGTGTGTATCCCATAGTTGCACCAAATGGGAGTCCAGCTCAGCATATGCCAGGTACAATACCTGACGCTGGTATTCTGCTGCATCCCGTTAGTGACATATAGAACTCTAACAGGTATAGCGGGGAAAGAGTTCCTGGGAGAACTTGGGTGAGGCCTTTGAAAGAAAGAAAGAAAAAAAAAAAACATTTATTAGCGGCAAACATGACGCATCAAAAAAAAAAAACCAAACAAAATAACAATTAGGGAGAAAACATGCGTCAATTCTATGCAAAACGGCCATCGCTCAGCATAATGCTAAGACCATATACTAGACAGAGCCCCAGCGCTGGTTTTTAGCGACAGCCAGCGTTGCCCAACAGTGGCACAGTATAGGTTTAACAGGATGACTGTACTAGGCGGTATTATGTTAAGTACGTTGGCAATACAATAAGACATACTACACAAAAATAGCCTTTGATAAAAATTACCAAATCCAATAAAAACAGGCTTCTTCTGGGTAAGCTCACTCCATCGTCGACTTTGTCTCTGTCACCTCTGACCTAGACTAGAGTCAAGAGCAAACCATTTCAAATAAAAAAATAAAAAAAAAACATAAAAGTAATATGAGTTCTTTAAGTCGTAAGCAAAAAGACGTTTAGGTTCATTCAATTGAAAACAAGCGTTTCCAAAGTACTTCAACGTTCCGCGATCACATCACAACTTGTTGTGCCAATGTAACTTTACAGGAAACTTTTTTTTTCCGACAAAAGGCAAATTCTTGAAGCGGAAAGACACCCTGTTTCCGCCTCTTACCTTTTTTCTGCACTTAACGATTTAACAAAGAAGTTGTTCAACTTTCTGCTTTGATTCAATTGAAACGAATTTGAATTTGAATGAAAAATTTGTACAAAATGATTGTCTGCATAAAGAGGCCTTATTCCAACCTAGAGAAAACCTTTTAAGTTCTTTTATTGAAGGTAAAAAGCTCAAAGGGATGGAAAGATTCGATTACTTTTATTTATCTTTGTAGCCCTTTGTTGGTTAGAGGAGGGTAGTTTGAATAATAATGGGGTCGCTTTGTGGGCTATAAGAACAGGTATCAGTTTTTTGTTGGGTTTTTCGATATTTAGTTATAAGAAATAAGATAAGAAGAGGGGTGTCTGAAGGGGGATTACTGTTTACCTGTGAAAAAGGTTATTCTTACCTCAGAAGGATAAGGATTATATCTTCACCCTGATCCACCTTATGCTACTATAAGAGAAAACATACAAAAGCTGATTTTTCTCCGTGAAATAGTGAATTTCACTTTATATGTAAAGCCATTTAGGATTTCATACAGTTTCACAATACTCTTGGCTGCATAACAGAAAAACCAGAAGTTCTACATTTATTAACGTTCAATTGATCAAACTCCTACGGCCTATATCCACGTATACATGCATACGTTGTACATGCATGTTTAGGTAAAGACGAAATTCTCAAAATGCGAACAGCAAAGTCACGACATCATATATTTTTGCTTAAAAAATTGAACTGCGTAAAAACACTGAACAGACTTCTCCTTTTGCTTATGAAGTTTTATAGTTGTTCTGAAACCCAAACTACACACATCAAAAGTGTCTAGGGATCAAGCATTTTTATGTGGATTTCTTGAGATTGAGATGTGGCTTTGTAATAAATTTATGATTTTATAAATTTATATGGATCCTTTTTGGTGCATTTCATAATTTGAATCAGGAACTGTGAATCAAATTCGAGTAAAAGATGAAAATCAGCTGTCAATATTTTCCCTATAAAAACATACAACGCATTGAAGACATTATTAGTGCTACTGTTTCCCTACTACTGATTAAAACCAACGTTATTATGGAGCGGCGACGTCATTTAAGCAGGGAAGAAATGCTCAGAGCCGTGGGAATGATAGAAGCTGGTTCCCGGCAACGTACTGTGGCTTTAGCTCTGAATACAAGTCAGAGTGTTATCAGTCGACTTTGGACACGTTACCGAAGCACTGGTACCGTGGCTGAGCGCCATGGAGGACGGTATCGCTGCACCACACGGAGACAAGACCGATACATTCAAATCTTAACTCGAAGAGCTCCAACAATAACCGCCATGATGTTAGCCGTGAGGCTTCATCACTCTTCAGGGAACTTAATTAGCGACCAAACAGTCAGAAACCGCTTGCATGAAGTGAACCTGCATTCCCGAAGACCGCTACGGGTACCACCTATAGCAATGCACAATCGTAGGATTCGATATCAATGGGCTCTTGAACACAGAAATTGGGCAGAAGAACAATGGCGTTTCGTGTGTTTTTCTGATGAGTCTCGTTTTGGTATGAGACCGGATACAAGACGTATACGACACTGGAGAACCCCTGGACGCCAACAGCGATTAAAATCCTGCCAGGAAGTCCATCCTTATAGTGGTGGAACCATCATGGTATGGGCGGGTATTTGGATCGGCGGAAGAACTGAGTTGATTTGGATCAGAGGCAACCTCAACGCTCAAATTTATGCTGAGACGATTGTATCAGACGTCATCGTTCCTCTACAAGTGCAAATCGGTCCCTTATTTCAGTTAATGCATGATAATGCACGACCGCACACCGCAAGAGTTGTAAGACAGACTCTCGCCGCAGCTAACATCAATGTCCTGCCCTGGCCTGCTCAGTCGCCAGACTTGAACCCGATTGAGCATGCATGGGATATGCTACAGAGAAGAGCTCTGCCGAATATGGAGGGTATCCAGTCGCAAGAAGACCTTTTTTTGTTGTTGCAACGAACATGGGCTGCCATTCCACAGCGTGATTTGGATGAACTCATTTTGAGTATGCCAAACCGATGTTCTTGTGTTGTTAGTGTTCGCGGTAGAAACACGGATTATTAATTGTTTAAGTTACCCAATAAAATTTTAAAGAAAACTGTTATTTCAGTCTTTTTTTCGAACTTTTGTGTTAGTGGTTCAAATGGCAAAAATCCCTTTATTAGGAAAATGGCAAATTTCTTTATTAATGCAAAGGTGACTTGGTTTATCGTTACTGTGACAAACGAAAACACTTTATTTGATGAATCCTTAAAGAAAATTTTAATTAATATCAATCAGGAGAAAAGTTATTGCAAAAATATATGTTGATCCCTAGACACTTTTGATGTGTGTACATAGCTAGTATAGTAGAAACTATGAACCTTCTGCTTCCATATTTTATGAACAAAGCTAAATCCTCTCCGCATAACGTCTCACCACGCCTTGAGAGAATCCTCTTAGGTATAATTCGCACCGGATGAAAAACAGCTGATTCATATTATTTATATTTCACGTCAATAATACAACATCGTAAGATCATCACATTAGGTACAAACTCCATTGCAGTACTATGAACGAAAGAGATAACATTACTTTGAGTGAAATTCATGATACAATTCGGTATACTTAAAGGAGCAGGATAGCCTTTAGCAGAAGTGGTCATCGCAGCAGCAGCCCTAATTCACTACGATTACTTCAATCAACTCAGCCTATCGCAGTCCACTGCTGGACATAGGCCTCCCCCAGACTGCGCCACAACACCCTGTCCTTCGCCTTCCGCATTCAGTCTGTCCCAGCCACCTTCTTTAGGCTGGGGCGTCCTAGACTACGCTTGCCGATACGCGGTCTCCACGGTCGCGGTCTGTGACTACTTAATGATTCCTTACTTCGAAACCACGTCAATGCCTTAACTAATCACGACATCTGCTAATAACGTGTTCTCTATGACACAATGAACGAAACCGCGCAAAAGGAAGGAAAAGTTGGCGTGGCTTGAACTGTCAAAATACCACGCTTGACAACCGTACGTGGTTTGCACGTGGTAAGATTACGCGGGGAATAATAATTACCATACAGAATTGGGACCCAGGATTGTGCCGGACTGTAGAAATTCTTCGTGGATGCGGGTTATTTCAATGTCAATTAAGTTGATTTCAAAGTGACTAGCACTATTGAAAAAGTTATAATAATGTTTGAAGTTGTAACGTAAACTGAACTTTATTGTGTAGGAATTAAATTTATTTTTCCATTAATTCATATTTGTTTACATTTTTGGCAAATAAATTGCGAACGCAGATTAGGCAGCGCCACTTGCTGCACCGTCCTATTGATTACTACTTATTACCTCCACTTAATGTTCGCTATATTATATATTTATTATATGTGGGTAACATAATATAATAATAAAAACACTTGGTTAATAATAAGGTACATAAATGATGATAACTAAGTTATCTCATTACAAAACTTTCCCAAATAACACGACAATAAGTTATTTTGCTGCTAACAGAAGAGATTCTACAGTTCACAGTCATTCTTCATACGAAGCACGTCACGATTGTCCGTACAACTGTGCAGGGAACTGTCCAGGAGCATAGAAACAACACGTAGAAGGTAATAAAATTTTTTTAAAGTATTTTTTCCCGCCCTAGCTAGTCATGTGAGGCTCGATTCTGATAATTTAAAGACGTTTCAATGTAGTATCGATAGATTAGTTTTAGATATTTTGGTATTCTGCTAGATAATCAAGACCACTGGAACCATATGAAAGCCGAAAGATAAATAGGTAGATAGTGTAAACTACACCAAAGACCGATCTGTTAAACTGCTAATACTGTTTTGAAGAACTATGTATTTGTGTTATTTTAAAAGTTTTACCAATTCCCTTAAAAATAAATAACACGATGCATCGAAACTCGTGAAACTGCACATCTTGGAAAAATCACCACTGAAACGAAACCTAGGACCGTTAAGCAATTGTATGATCATTTTGCGCATGTTGTAGTGTTTTTTGTCCTATCCCTTGCTTCTACAATCTCTGAAATCTGAGTGGCGGTGTTCAGCGTTTGCCAGACTGCTGACGTCACCATTCATTGATCCGTCTGATGTCGATGGCCAGAGAATGGTCTCTCGATGTTCCCCGCTGTTCTCTTCTTTTTTTGAAAAATGTTGGCACAGCTGCTTTTATCGAGGTATTCACGCTTTGTTAAGGTACTCGCTTTGTTTTTGTGTGTGGCGATTTATCATAAAAAACCACTGCTTATAACATAATGAGTTTCACCAACAGCAACAGACATAATAATTATATTATGTTAAACTAATTATACGATCATAATTGAATGTAACAATGTATTTTTTATCAACGCCTTTATTACACTACCTTTAGTTTATCGTTTGGCCAGAAAGCTTTGAAACGACATGTTTTGGACAAAAACATAAAAAAAGAATCGGCGAAGCAACAATATCTTTCGTTTATTCTGGAAATTTTGTCCTCTATTACATACATAAGTCCTTATACTGTCAAAGAATAATAATTATCTACTAAGAATCAAAGTCAAAGTCAGATGTGAATTGAAAAGTTCATTGTAGTCTTCAAAGCAATCAAAATATTTTATTTCACATAAACCGACACGGGCACTTATGAATTGTATTCATGATAACAAACAACTTTTACTATGGGACCAAACCTGAAATTGCGAAGAAAATCTGCTGTTTAGTCGTTTATGTTCGCCTAACTGGTCAAAATGTACTGAACAGCAGATTTTTTTTTCGCGATTAAAGGTTTGGTCCCATAGTAAAAGTTGTTTGTTATCATGAGTACAATCACGTGTTTAGGTATCGGTCACTAATTACCAGTCACCCTATTTAATGTCAATATCTATATTAATTAATACAGCCGAATAACTTATGACCTTTCAAGCTCCGCTAATGAGACACATCAGACAACTGATTTTCTATTTTATCGTGCTACATAGCCTACACGCGGAGCTTGAGTTCATATATGTGTTGTTTACAGAGGGTGGCGATCACAATATGGGGACTAAATTAATAAAGGGTCTAAAAGTTGTCTGAAGGTCATTCAAATAATATATATTGATTTTTTGTGTGAGTAAAGAATACATCTATTTAACAAGAGTTCGACGATAAGTATTTGCAAAACGAACAGCTTTTCTTTAAAAAAAATGTTTCCATGAAAAAATATTAAGTGACAATCCAACACGTATGTAGCCTGGCCACTTCTACTCTGCGAAGACAAAATTACATTTTTTTTTTCTTAATTTTTCACATAGCGCCGAATCTATTATTTTATACTTCATAAATCTACGATGGTCATGGAACGCCTGCGGGCGCATTTCGGGAAATGTGCGTAACATATTGCATGAACATAATATATATTTTAACCGCATGAAGCTAAATATAGTCTCATGCTGGAGAGGGTACAAAATAAGTTTATAAGATATTTATATAAGCTTTATTACGGAGTCTATCCCTTTTACCCGTTAATGTATCCAACCTTCTTTATTTTAGGTATGGTTAGGAAAGATTTTGCACTCACCTCATATAGAATATTTAAGTTACTGAGAGGGAAGGTGCATAATGCAGTTGTTTTAGGGCTGGTGAGTCTGTGCGTTCCGGACAGGTACGTGTGGCGACGACGGCAGCCGCCTCTGCTAGTGGAACCGCGCGCTCGGACCAACATTTTAAGGGAGGCTCCCCTGATGCGTGCACTCCACACGCTCAACCTCATAGCGAGTGGGACGGACTTATTCTCTTGTTCTCTGAGTGAATTCACAAGGAATGCATTATTTATAATAAATTATAAATTTTAGTATAATTTAAGTTAGGATAAGCGCATTTACCGCATTGGGTTATATCCTGTAATGTCACATGTCAGTTGATAAATAAATAAAATACGAGTAAATAAGTACTGGCAGTAGCGGAAGGCGGAGGATAGGGTCAGTCGCAGTCTGGAAGAGGCCTATGTCCAGCAGTAGACTGCGATAGGCCGAGTTGATTGACGTTGGGCAGATGTGCTAAACTTATTTCAGAAATCAGTTTAAAACAGTAAAAGTAGGCTTTTCACTTTGATAAACTTTGTATGATCTTTTAAATTGTTTCTGTCTTACCCTTTTTTTTACCACACATAGTCATACCCTTTTTTTTTTTGGATGGGAAATTATCTAATGACTCCTCCCGCTCAGGGTGGAGCGGAAGGGAGTGTCAGACTCTTACTGACTAAAACCCACCCGTGTTCCTTCCTTAGCCCTTTATGTTCCGGGCAGTGGTAACCCTTTCGGACAATCCCGCTGATTCGGACAATCCCGCTGTATAGTCATACCCTCCAGCAATTTATATAAATGTCAATTGCATTCGATATTCCGTTCAGCCGTTCAATTGCCTTCAGCTCCGTTGTAGTTTAATAATAGATACATTTGCGAGACACAATAATAACGTAGGTTCGCATATTAGTTCGTATGTGCATGGTCTAATTATCTAATTAGTAGATAAGTGATAGCAATTAGGTTATGTCTTGTTAGTCTTTGTTTGATCCGAGAGGGGAAAATGGAATGTGTTTGTGATAATGCCTATTGTATGCACATTGTGTACACCAGAACTTAGAAGCTGTATTTATTGGTACATTTATTAACCACGACGTTTATATAGGGCTGTTATAAATTTTACGGCTATTTCGTTTTGTGTGTTTACGTGTATCAGTATGCCTGTCTGTGGTATCGTAGCTCCCAAACAGGAGGTCCGATTTAAATGCGGGTTTATTAGTAAGGGGGTTTATGAATATTGTTTTGTTGAATGGTTGAGAGAAAAATATAGAAAGTCAGCTTAATTTAGTAAATAATTTTAGATTATTTTATAATTATGTAATTAAATATTTTTTTGGAAAAATATATACGTAAAAATAAAGCCATTATTGGTACGTGACATTTAACGCTAAACTATATTAAAACTTTGTTAATTAAGACTTACGAATATTATAATATTCCAACAGAAATAATCTCAAACTGTCAACTATCCTATTAGATGCCAAAATGTCTGAGTCAAACGTAAATTCCTGGACTCATCTACGACTTCGCAAGATAAATATTAATTATTGTGCGAGTTAAATAACATTTTATTTCAGTTTTTTATTTGAATCTTAATCACTAATGGAAACTAGGCAAGACACAATAGAAGTTTTATTTTTATTACGCCTAAGGGCGTTCAGGGTCCCGCATTGCGATAAAAGAGAGTTTGATTTTATATACCTGCCTACACGTATGGAGTTTAATACGCAAATGTTACTTTTATAGCCACTGAAGTATTCAATTCTTAGAAGAAACCCGTTTCTACAAAGTCGTATTTATTCCCAGTTTCTTTCATAAATATAAATTGTTTACTTTGCAAAATAAATTCTTTTTTCATAATCATAACTTTGTTTGCTGCGAAGTATATGTTTGTTATATTGCTCACCAATGATCCAATATATCGTATTGAAAATTGAAGACAGTAAAACTTGTCTAGAAGCATGCTGGTCTATAAAATCGAAAAGAGGTTTGAACAGTGCAACATGTGCTATTTATTGCTGGGATATAAAAACTTTTTGTAAAGTTGCATTTCAAGTCTATTATGTTTCACTAAGAAACTATATATCAATCAAATAGTACCAGCATAATTATAGCATATAGAGGACTATGTATGTCGGCCATAGACCACAACGCGGGCCCATAGCGGGTTGATGGTTAAAAGATATTGTCAATACGACATTCTAATAAACTAATCATAAAACTTTAATAATATAATTTTCGTGACAATTTAATAAAATTCAATCGTTATTAGTTGACAGACAATACTACGCCATTAGTCAGTGACACGCGTAGTTACGCTACATGTGCTACACGCGTAAACTACGAATGCACTACGTATGCTACGAAAGTGCTACGAATGCGCTACGGTGGTGCTACGTATGTTGGCTACGAATGCGTAACGCTCGTAACATTGTAATTATTTTTCAGTATCACACATTAGTGTGTCGGGGTTCGGGCTCTTGCTCGTGGCTGAATAATAACAGCCGCACGCGTCGATCGAAGGTTAAGCTACGCTTGCCGCGGTCGGTTCGTGGATAGGCCACCCATTATATTTATATCGGGACCCCTTCGTGCCTCGAAAAGCACGTTATGCCTTTGGTCCCGCCTGTCATTCGTAGATCATTGACAGTTGTTACCGGTAGTCAGAAGCCCAAAGTCTGACAACCAGTCTTATCAAGGGGTATCGGGTATCCTAAGCGATTCTTTTACAAACTTGTTGAGGGTGCTTAGGAAGTGAACATACGAAAAATTCTGACGTCTAGGGGGTGAGTCGGAGTGGGAGAAGGGAAAAGATCCTAACTTTAAAACTGACGGACTTTCATAAAAACTTTCATCCCTTATTTAACTTCCTTAGGGGACTAATATTATAAAGGCGAAAGTTTGTGTGTATGTTTGTTACTCTTTCACGCAGAAACTTCTGAACAGAATTAGATTAAATTTAGCAAACAGATAGTTTATAACCAGTATTAACACATAGGATACTTTTTATCCTGATATTCCTACGGGATCGAAACTTATGCGGGTGAAACCGCGGGGCGCTGCTAGTAAGGCAAAAAGCCAGGGCGAATAAGAACAAACATAAATAAATGAAAAAAAAACATAACATCACGCCTTGTTTCTTCAAAGGGTTGGGCAGAGGTGTACAGACGCCAGCACATCAAGCTACCCGAAAATGTCAAATTTTCCCAATCAACTTTGAACCTTATACTTTAGCGATAAAGTTGAAAATCTATTAAAGAAATTTGACAGATTGTAGTAGCTTCATGTGCTGGCGTCTGTACACCCACATATCGCCAGTTATATTTAAGTCCCATGTATTAGGGGGCGAGCCTATTGCCCTCAACCAGGCACTAATCGAGACTTCGGGCTGCTACCAAGAAATTCCAGATGGAATAACACTGCCTGACCTGGAAATCGAACCCGGAACCTCATGCTCAGCAGCAGTGCTTGCGACCACTAGACCAACGACGCAGAACTAAAATAACTTCTGATTTTGATAACCTTTCGGTAAGGAATCAGTTCTCTTCAACCCGAGCCCTAAACTCCATTTGAATTCTAAAATTAATCTAACTAACTCCTAACTCCGTCAGCATAACGAAATCAAATTTTGGAACTAGAACGAGTGAGCGAGATAGCTCCTACGAGTTAGAAAGGGACAGATATGTATACATCGTTACTGCAGTTTGGAACACCAATTTAGTGCAGAAGCTATTTTCAGTGGGCAGTTCTATAAAGTCTAGTACGGTCAGCTGCACTTCGGCAATACCATTTGAACAAGGAAACCGCCCTTACTGCTACAAAATAAAGGTGATGTCAAAGTCAGATCGTTACGATGTACGTGCACTTGATTGTACGTTATTTGAAATACGACGAACATTTCGTACCCTTTTCCTTTCCTCAAAGTTGAAAGAAGTTCCTATTAATTGGGGGTATCGAATCAAGTACGTGTTCTAAAATTGTTCATGGAACTGTTATGTTTTCTGTTTATGAATGGGATACATTTCTTGAAATAATAATAAAAAGAGAAGTCATTACATAAGACTCGCTTTTGTAGGAATTGTGATTATAGTGTGGCGGCGGCATCTGCACCGCCACATGCGAACTACTAGTAACTGACGTCACGGAACTAGCATATCCTGCATCGCGCAACTAGCATATCTAATCACCATTCGCGATTTATTTGCCAAACATGTAAACAAAATGAGTATTTGGAAAAATAACTTTAATGCCCACACAATAAAATTTAGTTTACGCTACTCCTTCAAACAATTTTATAACTTTTTAAATAGTGCTAGTCACTCTGAAATTAACTTAATTGCCATTAAAATAAAGTTGATATTTGTTTAATTTGACATAAAAGCAAATTGGAAACATACATTTGAATAAACCTTAAATACAACGTCCCAACATCAATCGGTGCCCACCAGCCTCAACACCCGTCTGGTCGGAGGGTCCTCCCTTTTCCATGGAGGGTGAGTGAACTTTTACACTCTGTTCCTCATGCCTCTAAACTAAATTACTTTTAACTTGTAGGTTACTACTGTACTTTAATTAATGTGTCTCTTAAAAGTCTGTCGAAGCTGTCAATTTATCTCGAGTAACACATATTTGTAGACATTTACATTATCACATATTAGAGAGCAGTGGCGGCCCAGTGGTATCGGCCGCGACTTACGAGTTGTATGTCGTAAGTTCGAACCCAGACAAGCGCTTTACCTTGTGTAAATTATTTCATCACCACTGCTCTCAAAACGGTGAAGGAAAACATCGTGAGCAAACCGGCATGTCCTAGAACTAAAAAATTCGAAGACATGTGACATCTACCAACCCGCCCTGGGCCCGCGTGGTTGATTATAGAGAGGAGGCCTGTGTCCCAGCAGTGGAAACATTATAGGCTGATTATGATGAACATAATATATTTTATCAAAACTTCTCTTTCCTCTAATGAGACAGGCTGGACACACTCCATCAACCATCGCATTACGTTTCGTCATCTATCATATGGCGTCAAAGTTACACTACACGTTTCTTTCATTTCATTAATGGGTAAAACTTGTTAGATGAAATTACTAGTTTGAGAAATAAAATGACTTGTGAATTTTATATTCCCATCTCTAAGGGAAAAACATCGCAAATGTGAAGGCAACACTAATAGAATTTCAACAATTTCTGCTCCTAAGTTACGCAGTATTCAAATCTAAAATTCCCGCTTTTAACTATTTATGAATTTCTAACACCAAATTATTCTCGTCAACTACCCTCATTACTTAAAAATTAATTACAAAGCACATGAAATTTCATATTTGACGGTAGGCACACGTAATTACGCAGTGCGGCACCAAACCACAGGAATAGTGGACGTCCACGGATGCGGTCAACCCCGAATTTAGGGACAGCCGACAAACATCCTCATACACACTTTATGTCATATATAACTAACCTATAAATTATTCCAATCAAAGATTATAGGGGATCGCAAGCTGGAGTGTTTTATGTAAACTTGTGGATATCAATATTATTTTGGGATAATGGGAATTTCGTAGACGGAAGTGTTTACAAAGTTTTTTTAGTAGTAAATGTTTCGGTGATAAAAAGGCAGGCAGTGTTCAGTTGAACTTGTAACAATAATGTAAAACTACGTAAGTATCACATAGATGATTTTTCTAAAACGACGAACTAGAATTGGGATCCATTCTTTTCGCATAAAGTTCTTTTTCCTAATATACTTTGGCATAACTACTTTGACATAATTTGTTTTGGCATAATAATACTTTGCCATATTTTTTTGGCATACAGTTTATGTTGGTATAATTATATTTAAGGCTAATTTGTTTTGGCATAAAAATTCACATAATACTAAACGAGGTCAGGGGCACCCCGAGGTTCGGTTTGGTTAGGTTCCTTTAAACCCTGCAGACAGAAATAGGAGCCCCGCACAGCGGGGCTACGTCGACCTGACGTCGTTAGAAATAAAACGAGCACGCTAAATTTATGCTTTAGAGTGTTATGCGTAAATAATGTTATGCGAAAATATAATTAGGAGAAACAAAAGTATGCCAAGTTGGTCTTAAAATTTTATGCAAATGGATAGGGAACCACTAGAATTATGGGTACAAATATGATAACAGATAATCTCTGTAATCATTTTTCTTCCTATAGCGGCAGAATCAAAGATTATCTAAGCACTTTTACGGAAATATTACTGTTATAATACTGACCGCAACTATTTAAACCACCAAGCTTACATAGACCCTGCACTCTATTCTCTATAACATAATAAAAGTTTAAACCAGAGACCATAACATCAGATACTCAAAGTACTCTCTCCATTTATCCATCCAGCTGAACATGCAACATTCAAAAGAGGATACATTCGTGATTTTCACCGCCTGCACTTACCGCAACATTCCGTGCTCACTACACGCCATTTTGTATTCGTGTTGCAGTCCAAGTTTAAATCTTTTTATGTCGGACGGTTCTTGGAAGCTGAGAAAAGATACTGGCAACTCAAAAAAAGAAAGTAAAAAATAGTTAAAAATAGGAATAAGCGAATTAGGCTTATAGATTTTTGAATATTAATTCCAAGTCCAGTTTTGCTAAGGGGTATCGTTTACCCAGTAACTGTGCTGTGGAGCTCAGATAGACAGCCGTTCTATATAAAATACTGGTATTTAGCTGCATCTGGTTACACTGGAAGCTGACCCTACATAGTTGAGAAAAGGCTAGGCAGAAGATATTTGCTTACAATTACGTGTTGAGGTCAATTTTGATTACTTTTCTACTCTTTAAGGTTAATTGGCGGTGAGAAAAACTAATAGAAAGGTCTTATCGTTTAGTTTTAACACGCAGTATAGTATTTCATTAGCTTAAAAGTTAATTAACTTAGTTAACTATCCTGAGAATTTGCGATGCACATACCGTAGTAATGAATTTTATTATAATGAGTCTTCTTTAGACCGTTCACTCAATCTGTCGATATAAATGTTGAGTATAAAGTTGAGCGAGGCGGGTCCATCATAATTGACATTTAATTAAAACATCACGCCGTAAAATAATGTCAATAATTTGTGTACCTACTTTATTTTTGACCGCTTTGTTCGCTTTATTCAATGGGTAATTATCGTATCTTTCCAAGCGTAATGTTTTCCTTTACTATAACAAAAGGAATGTTTGCGATGGATGATTCTCAAAAGTATTATTTAAATAATGAGCGTCATGTGGAAGAATGATATCACATTACCTATACAGCATGTATTAAAAAGGTGTGACATGAACAGATCAGCAATCTGAACAACTTTCTCCCGGGGACCAACACTGTAATGGCGAAAAATAAATCAGCCGTTCCATACATCGGGACGAACGAAGAATAAATCATTTGAAGAGCAGGGTGGGCCAGTTGTAACGGCCGCGACTTATGTACGCGGTCGTGGGTTCAAACCCAAACAGGCGCTTCACTTTGTGTAAATTATTTCATCATTACTGCTCTTAAAGCGGTGAAGGAAAACATCGTGAGGAAACCGGTATGTACTAGAATAAAAAAATCAAAAACACGCGACTTCTACCAACCCGCACTGGGCCCGCGTGGTGGATTAAGGCCCACACCCTCTCACAGAGAGGAGGCCTGTGTCCCAGCAGGGAACATTATAGGCTGACTATGCTATACATTTGGGTCAAGTAGGTATTGAAGTTTTGTATGGGACAGTTGATAATATTTTCGTGATTACGATGTTGGTCCCATGAAGAAAGTTGTTCAGTTTGAGGGTCTACCCTTAAATTTATTCACACCTTTCTGATGTATTCTGTATGGCTTTAATACCTGTTTTTATTATATTACAGTCGGGTGAAGACTAAAAGAACCCTTTACTTCAACTAACGGACCTATAAAAAATAGTAATAATAAAATGAATTTATTTCTCATCACATATGTTGTTGTGGACAACTATGTTTCTAGACTACATTTTTACCTCTACAAAAGGTAAGGGGACAAAAACACAACGTAGAATAAACACAGAGCACAAACAACAAACAGATACAAATCACTCCATTCCTAATGTGTTCGTAAATGAGAACATCCAAATTCTTCCTAGTTTAATCACCAGAAAACATAAACATAGACGATATTTAACGCTTTTCTATACAACAAACATGCAAAGGAAAGCAGACACTAGCGTTATCCAAACACAGTTCAATTTTGAAACTCTTTAAAGTACGTTTACGAACATTTTTGAATGCGATAGCATTGTGTATTGACTGTTAACTTGACACCAAACTTGGGCTATTTTGTTCCTACCTTGTTGAAAGTCGATAAATGCAGCTGAAAGTCACCTGGGTGCTGGAGCCGCCGAGAATTTCATGTGCACGCGAAATGGTGGAATTAAATTGTCGATAGCTTGAAATTTATGTTTTCATGTTATTGAAAAGCTGTCTGAACGCTGGCTAGTAAAGGATAATACATTTTCTTCTTTTGGATTTTGTAAGATTGATAAAGGTATTTTTCGTTACTGTACTGTAGCATCAGAGGGATTGTAACTGTACTATGATTAATTAATATAAGACTATTTACGTTTATATAGCGTCATTATTATGATCTTTTTTTTTAATTTTTATATTTTTGTCCTTGTCAGCCATATCTGACTCTTATTGTTTTCTATTCTCAATTTGTATTGGCGTTTATGTTATGCCATTATTTTATACACTCTTACATTTGATCGTTTTAATCCTTAAAAGGGGTCATTATACTCATCATTGTGAAAATTTTTTACTATGGGACCAACCCCGAAAACGTGAAAAAAAAAATCAGTTGATCCATGCATTATGTCGAGTTATGCGAACATAAATGTATGGATCCCCAGATTTTTTTTTCAATCCAATCCAACCATTTGAATTTCCACATTCAAAAAGTAGCAATAACAGTATAACATACTCAAACCTAACAAAATGATTACAACAACAAAGTGAATACAAACTTGCACATCTCCATATCCCCAGGGATTTAAGGATATATTCGGTTGGGAGCCGAATTGTCCATTTTGAGTGCCTTATGCGATATCTAGGGCGGTTTAACGATTGCACACGCTCACTGGGTCATCTATAAACCTGACACCAAATAGATAGTGTACAGAAGGTAGGAACCACACAGCTTTGAGAGGACCTCACCTAAGGTATAAGAAAAGCAGATCCTTAAGCAACCACTTCGTTCGTTCCTTTATCACTAGGCAAATCGTAAGCTTCAAAGTCTGAATTTTTGGTACGTGTCTATGCGTTATAAGTCAAGTTTGGTGTCTATGATATTGTTAGAGACAACCCGTAAGAATTTATTATGTATATTATGACGGCGCAGCATGTGGCGCCCTCTAGTTTTGTTGCGAAGTAAGTGGAACCACGGGAAAGGTCAGATAAGAGGTCACTTTAATCGAGTCACCAGCCAGTGTTAACTGAGATCTTTCTTAAGAAAGTTCGACTTGTTCGTCAACTCGCGAGTGTCAAACTCGCGCCCGCGCGCGAGTTGACACCTTCCGATTCACAGTCTGTACTCAGTGTCAATCTGTCAAAAATACCTCTAATTTCCCAAAATTTTTGACAAGTTCTTGGCATTGATGGTGGTGGGGTGATTGTAGGTATACAAACATCAATTAAGTTAAATAATTATATTTAGAAAGTATGAGTTATTATATAATTATTTGTCTATTAACTTTTAATTATTTATTAATTTTATATGACTACTTTAGCTCATCTCGCCCAAAACACAGGATTACCTAGTTCAGGCACGTAAGTAATAACAATATAATTTTATTTAAGCAAAACTGTACTAATTTTCATGCCTTATAATTTTTGAATAAACATATTATTATTATTTTATTGATTGTCGCTGAGATGAGATTGCGACCAGATTTTGAACGTTTTTAATTACGGGAATTGAACTTCTGATGACATAGTCGCTGTCATACCACGTCTACTGCGAACTACTATTATTCCGATACGGTACAATCCTTATGATATTGAAGCTGCTGAACCCTTACGAGGGCCGCTTCTAATAAAGGCTATCCTGCACCGTTACATATATAGCATACCTGGCGTTATGTAACTGCTTAATGTTTACGCATTAGTGTTAGTAAAAACGGGCGGTGCAACTGGTTACCGTCAGTGCAAGCGCACTCGAGACTGGCATTCGACTGAGATCGCCAAATATACAATCACCTTACCAAACACTTGATCACTTTTGGACTTAGTCCTATTAAACTTGTTATTTCTCAATTTACGTAATATCTTATCTTCACATGTTTGGCGTCCCACCGACATTTCGAGTCTATAGGCAAGATTCACAGATACGAATATGAACCCTATAGTCACAAAAATAAGGTTCATATTGGTATGAAGCACTTGTTTACAATCGCTTATACGAATATGAAAATTAATTTTAATAATAGTATGAAACGCTAACAAAGTAAAGTAAAGTCAAAGTGCTATCTGTGAATCGAGCCCTGAGTGTGCGTGTGCTTTCACTCGTTGTATGCAGTTGACCTTCTGTCTCATTCTGTGCTGTGAAGCCTAGCAACTTTGCATTTTGTGACGTTCTATACATCGGATATGATATTAAAGATTCTTTTCTTGTCGCACAATGGACGATGCTTTTGTTACTTGAAAGTTTTTGCGATGAAGTTCGCTTTTGTTTTGTTGGCCACTTTTGTGACTGGAATTTGATAAAGGACATCATTCAAGTGTCAAAAATTTTAGACTCAAATATTAAAGCACTATTTTTAGCCAGAAAAAAGGAGTATTTTCTTATAGGAAATAACATCTTGAGCATTTTTACAATTACAGCAAAAGCCTAAAATTAACCCCCGGCTGCTATTTGAGATGGAAAATGCAAAAATCATACTTTTACAACAAGTATTTTAAGCATAATATTAAAGAAATACCAACTTTTAATTGAATTTAACTTCCTGACTTCATGATTTAACTTCATGTTTAAGAATAAACTTGTTATCGAAATATGATTTTTGGCACTTTCAATCTCACATAGCAGCCGGGGGGTTGATGATAGACTTTCCTTGTAATAGTAAAAAATGCTCAAGAGTTCATTTCCCATAAGACAGCAGTACTTCTTTTTTCTGGCCAGCACTTTATATTTTGGGTACGAAATGAATGATGTCCTTTTTCCCACCGAAGTAGATATAAAAGATCAGAAGGCCAATTCTCGTAATTTAAAACGTTCAAAATCTATTCGCAGTCTCATCTCGGCGACAAACAAATGTCAAAAACTTGTCAAAATGTAGGGAAGTTAGAAGTATTTTTTGACAGATTGAGGCTGAGATCAGACTGTGAACGTTCTTAAAATTACGAGAATTGCCCCTCTGATAAAAATTTCTTCAAAATTCGCAAGAAAAAAGATAGACTTCCACATTTTTACAGCATTAGTTGTCTATTTATATTTACTGTCATACCTAGCTGTCATTGGTTGCATTTTAATGATAGAACTTCAAAGTTAAAACCGCAAGGAACTACTTTTCCTATTTTTCGTCTTATGGTTAATTCCCATAAATTCACACTGTATATTTTGTAGGCAAGACACATAATCTGCATTCGCGATTTATTTGCCAAAAAGGTAAACAAATATGAGTTTATGCAAAAATAAACTTTAAATCCTACTCAATAAAGTTCAGTTTACGCTACAACATCAAACATTTTTATAACTTTTTCAATAATGCTAGTCACTCTGAAATCAACTTAATTGCCATTAAAATAAAGTTGATATTTGTTTAACTTAATATAATAATAATTTGAAACAAGTTTGAATAGAGTTTATATAAACTCGCGCTTTCTTCCCTTGGGGGTAGGCAAAAACTACAAAACGCCACCTACTACGATCCTTATATACTCCTTTTGCTTCGTTTGTGCAATATTATTGTTTATACAATCAATAAACCTTTAACGTTGTTTTATTTTGTTTCAGGTAAGAACGCAAATTCTGAAAGTTTTACGCAGTTTCGATCACGGAAGACAAGATAAGAAAACTTATAATTAGCTATTAGCTGGTTTGCGAGACCAAGTTTAGTAATATGACCTAACTTTTGATTTTGCAATTATTGTAAGCAAATATTGTTGTCATTCATTCTTGTTTGAAGTTTACAAGGTAGATAGGTAGGTAGTCGAAAGGTGTCGTGGGACACCCCATAAACATCTGAACGAATGGTCTTAGAGATCCGGCGCAATAGTAAAAAAATATAAGGAGAACTACTTTACGTTGGCCGGCCATTTTGGATTTTGGGCCCAAAATGGCCGATCTCATTCAAGGACATATTCACGTCAAAAGAAACGAAACGTAAGCAAATAGCTCTCCTCAACTCGTAGGAAAGCTAGTTACATCACGATTCTTTTATGCTTTACTAGAAAATGCTTTAAAAAAAAAGACACAGTCCTTTGAGTGTCAACAAAAGGCATCTATGCCGTTTCGTTCCTCCGCTTCGTCTCGACTGCATTTGAACAACCAAGATTCGTTATCTATTCTTATTTGAAGTAGTTCTACATTTCAAGAGATCTGACTCAAGAGAAAGGAACGCTTTTCTTTGTATTAAGTGAGGAGTAGGAAATATTGGTTTTGTAGGAGAAAACAATTATTTGCTGTGGCAATAAATGCCTTGTAGCATAGTTGTTATAATGCCCCTCTTGATACTTGAGAGTACAGTAGTCTTACTGTCGCGCTGCCAATCGATTTTCTTTTGAATAGAAAACCTTTTGTTCGATCAGAATGGTTTATTAACCGGTTGAATGCAGTAATTACAGAAACAATTAAAAAGCCATTGTGTCTCGAGTGGATCCACGTTACGGCCATACGATGATACTTGGGGTACATGAAGAAGCCTCCTCGTGTAGCGCAGTTTGTTCCGCTAGTTACTCAACTGAACTGAGCGCTCGGCGCACCCTGGACAGTCACATCCAACACCTTATTTGACTGGCCAATTCTTCCCTTGCGGTGGTAGGGCTAACGCCCGCCTGGTTTGCGACCACCCTCCTACCGGAGCCCTTCTGTGTTTCATCGATGCGTGGGAGTTCCAGTGCCTTAGGCATCTTCTGGGCATGCTCGTTCCATCATAGACCTCATCCGTCGCTTTCCAGCACGCGTGATCGAGGTCAAGAGCGAGCCCATTCAGCAATAAAAAAAAAACTGCCCTACCTTTTCGCTTTTTGGATTAAAACATCATTAGAACATTCATGTTGCATTTGCGACAAAAAGGCATAACAGCTTGATTTAAAACAAACCTACTCGTAAAATCCAAGCTAAAAAGAAAGAAGCAGGAAAACGAAAATAAAGAAAACCTTTATATAAAAAACGAAAATAAATAATGAAATAAATCTTTCAATGAACGTCCATCATTCCTAAAAGCATTTCTCAAAGTTTTTTCTTGTAACCAAAACAAAAAACAAAACATCATCGACTCATTACTTTGTTCCTTTGTTCGAAGGAAAAATAAGGAAAAACCGGCCAGGTGCGAGTCAGACCCCTGCACTAAGAGTTCCGTACCACGAACACTTATATAGCATACTTTCTTTTTATTTTATTATTTGTCATGATAGAGGCCATAGTAACTCGTCTATTCAGGGTCCAAAAAACACTACTAAGTGAAAAATAACTTTAATTTCGGAAGTCGGTGTCGTTGGTTCCGCATTTTCGTTTTTTGACACCGACGGTTTTATTTTTCACTTTTTAGTTGTACCTACTCCACACAAATTCAATTAACACTTCTTGCTAAGTAAATATCAGTGTCAGGAAGTTCTTAAAACATTATCAATATAAACTAAGTGGAAAAAATCGTATTATTGAAGTTAACTCAAAAACTACCCAAGCAAAGTTAATCAAATTTATATGGGACCACCCCTGAGGCATACTTTATCCATTAAAACAATACATAGTTAAACAATTGCAGCCAAGCGGAGCCAAGCCTTGGTGCATTGAAGAATTTAAGACACCGACTAGAAGAATCATCAAATTCCATTTAGGAATGCCGCAGATGTACATTTATGCGCATTACTTTGTACATAACAATAATTACCTAATGTATTATATTACACTAAAACCTTTCTGAAAGTATGTAGATCACGTTATTGAAGGAAACATAAAAATTGGTTCATTAGTTTTTAGAAAATCGCGGACATACATATATACGTGTCGAAATCAGAACCTCCTTTTTTGAAGTCGGTTAAAAAAGGTACAAACCTCTGGCAGGCAGACAGACGGACAACATAACATAACATTACGCCTGTAGGTATTCCACGAATGGTAGGCAGAGGTGACAGTACACTCACATTTCGCCAGTTATGTTGAAGTTCCATGTAATAGGGGACGAGCCTAATGCTTTCAACCGGGCACAAATCCAGACTCCAGGCCGCTGCTGAGGAATTTCTGATGACAAAACTTAATAATACTTTACCCGACCTGAGAAATAAACCCAGGACGGCATGCCCAGCAGTAGCGTTTGCGACCAGTAGACCAACCATGCAAACAACGTAGGGCCCTATTACTAATAATAATAGGCTCTTGTTTGCACCCATCTTCTGGTATGGAACCCTGAAAACAAGGAAAATGGAACTGCTAATTTATTCTTGACCTTTCGGGCCGTGATTGCTTGCGAACGTGCTTGAAAGACGCACATGTGGTTAGTAATACTCGTACGGGAACCGTTTAGGAAAAAGGAAAGGGTATAGAAACTATCTGGAGCACAGATATAGATACACCTAGATAATGCAAGAGTTTCGCGTGCCCAGCTTACTTACAAAAATCTATGGATGATACTGATCGTGCTTGTCGCAAAAATGTAAACTAAAATGCTTATAAATAAACAAAGTCCTCCAGACCGTATTGTTGTCACGGCGGCCAATCTCAACGGAGACTAGCCTTCGGCGCGGGAGATATTATAGTGCACAAGTGTGCGCGCAGACACAGATGCACTCCCTCTTCCCTCACTTTCATATTCCGATGGGACGGCGGGCGGTTCGTGTCGGAAAATGCTTAGAGGATGTTAATGAAGTTCAGTCAGATGCTTCTAAGTCAAAGTCAAAGTCAAATCATTTATTTCAATTAGGCACACTAAAGGCACTTTTGAACGTCAAAAAATTATATCATGTAATCATCACAAAATCTTAAAAAGGGCGTTTTATGGGCCCGTCAATTTTAATGAGCCCTGCCATCTACAGAGTGGCTATTAGGTTATCACATTAAATAGTACAGCGGTTATTACAAGTTGTTATCAGTCTGTTAAAATAATAATTTTTACTCAAAATAGAAAACTGATTTTTTCAAACAAAATAAATAGCGTAAAAATTGGCACAAAATAAAACATCCTTGATAGTAAGACAATAGACACGCGCGGGGCGATGGTATCAACAATTCAACACAAACTTTATGGTATTGTTACCAAATTGGCTAGAATGTTAATTGTCATTCATTATTATAATTGTGTATGTTTAAAATAACAACAACATAAGAAGGCCACGTCACAACTGTGCCTTCTTAGATAAATTAACATGAATGTAGAATACGTGATTTCAATTAATGTGATAACCTAATCGCCACACTAAATAACAAACTGCCTGAGTATCGTAAGCGTACTATTTTGCCGATTAGTCAACTTGTGATGAATTTAATACTCAATATTCAATCATTTATAGCATTCTACACACAATGTATATGCTTAGGTGGTAAGTAAACATTTGTTGTAACAATAGTCGACCCTGTCGGGAACAGCAAAAGAAAAATTTGAAGGAAGATTCTATTTATACATGTAAACTAACTTATTCTAAGTAAAATTGAAGGTAATTTTTTTTTCATTATTAATTTAGTCTAAAATGTTATTATTAATTTATATTATTATGTCTGTTACGAGTATATGGATTTTTATATATTTTTTTGACATTTGATTTGTCGTTTTTATTTATTTGATTTTTTTACACAATTTAAATGATATTATGATTCTATATATTATTTCATTGCACTGGGCCCGCGTGGTCCCAGCATTGAGGACATTATAGGCTGATTATGCTAGATAATCAGGTCAGCCTAATTGAATGCGGTTGCAACGTCGTTAGTCATAGTCGTAGGGTATTTGGCTAGCGTCGCAACGTGTTTTACTTAGAAACTTGAGTATTTGTGGCCAGTGTTTCGAGTAACTAATTTCCTGAACAGATTACGGTGTAATCAGAAAATTAAAAATAACCTACAGGTGCCGCCCTTTCAAGCTAGAAGACAAATGCGCAAACTTACATTGTTGACATACTAATGATTTCAGGTAGGTACTTTTTTTTTTGTTAGCGTATGTTGTGTCCCATTGCTGGGCAAAGCCTCCCCTTTTGCTTTCCAAACCTCCCTCTTGTGCGATCTCTGACCAGGTAGATACTTTTCAAGAAAAAAATAAACAAGGTATTATTGTAGGTACCCATCATTATGAAGAACTGTAACTAAGGCTAATTAATACCAACCCCGAAATCGCGTAAAAAAGCAGGATCCTGCTACAATTTGTCGTGATACGCGAACATAAATGTATGACCAGACCAGTTGACTTTTTCTCGATTGCATGGTTGCTCCTATGCTAAAAGTCGTTAATAATGATGAGAGAATAACCCTTTTACAGGTTTTCAGTTTTTACGTCTTGTAAATAAAGTTCTAAAAGACATTAATAACAACCAAACTTAAAGATCAAAATAGATTTATGACCACCTAAGTCGATTTAAATGACATTAATGTTGGTTCAGATCGTAAAGCTTGTGAATGGTCGAAGTTCTGATATGTACCACTTATAATCACGACCTTAATCCCTATTGATGGAGTTGCTGAACTGTTAGATTGTCTAAACGATTTAATGTTTAGAACTACGATGTTCATTGGTAGTTTGAGGTTTGTGGCTAGATGGAATGTTCACAAATCCATAGGTCGAAGAGATCCGATCGAAAAAATTCTTAAAAAAAACGTGTGGGGTTGGGGAGCCCCGGCAGGAACGAAGTTCAAGATGAAAATTCAAGAAGGCGGCTGCAAAAATTTTAAAATATTCGCAGCCGCCATCTTGGATTTTCATTTTGACCTCACTATTGGGTTCAGCGCCCTCAAAAACCATCAAAACGAGATCTATGACGAAAATTTTTAACATTTTTGTAGCCGCCATCTTGGATTTTCATTTTGACCTCACTATCGGCTTGAGCACCCTCGAAAACCAGGAAAACTATCTCTCTCGCTCTGACTCTCTCTATTATATGTAATAAAAAGTCGCATGCATAACGCTTTTTCGTTACGTGACGATTTCTCCCGGTTTACTCCTATCGCAAGCTCCGTTAAAGAACTTCATTCCAAAAAGTGGAAAATCCAATGTATCTATCTATTTAATAATAAACTTAAACTCAGTCACTGACAGACGACGCACAAGAGATCCTTTTGTAACGAAAGGAAGATGTTTTTAAATTCATCCCCTAAGGTGTTTTTTTAGGGGATAAAAGCTTCTATGGAAGTCTGTCTTTTCGCCGTTGGGAAATCCCATCGGGCTTATCTTTGTTGGATTCGACAGGAAAGATACGAGTATTAGAGCTCTTACACACCACGTTTTTTTACAGGCGCCGCGCCGGTGCCGTCGACGCGCGTCACACGCAACTGTAACGCGCTGCAAACGCGATGTTCACACGTTCATGAAACGTTTATTTTCACTTGACTGTACTTACCTGTCAAAAAGAATAACCTAAATAATGTGGATAAGACAGAGATTAAAACAGAAGAAGAACTAGCAGGGGATCGAGGGGAGGGGGGGGGGTAGAGGGGGGTTCAGGGGATCAGACCGAAATAAATCATAAAATTGTAGTATACAGACGACGAATTCCTACTAGTGCAGAGTTACAGCGATGCTGTTTAGCTGCATACACAAACGCACGGCGCGTTTTAATCGGTCACACAGCGCACGCACGTTTGTGGCTCCTTCGCGCGCGTACTACACGCATTCTACTTTGCAAGGACATTTGTTCACGCGCGTCTATAGCGCGTTTCTAGTGAGTTTGCAGCGATGCAATCGCAAGTAATCTGCCTTTTTCAAGTTTAGCAGCGCCGACAATGCGCGACAGCGAAACGCGCGGCGACGGCGCTTGAAAGAAACGTGGTGTATAAGAGCTTTTGCAGACAATGGCAGTTTAGTGGTGGGTAGCGGATTCAAAAGGTGACATACAAATGATATACAAACAAACTCTCGCCTTCCTCCTATTTGGGTAGGCAGAAAGTACAGAACGCCACCTGCGACGTTCCTTACATACTATCCTACGATGATGATTACGTTCATACATCAGCGGGGTAATTGCGTAACACACTATCAGTAGCAATGGGTTTCATTTTGACAGTTCAACAACATTCATTGCGTTATTTACGTTGTGGAACAGACAAATTTTTCGAACATATGAAGCAATGGATTAGCAATATCCTTCAAAATCATTCAGATTGAGATTGATAGTGTGTTACGCAATTAGGGTGCTGGTCATATACGCACACCAGTTACGAGTACTACGCATCGGACCTTTCAAAATATGGCGTGTGTACTTTACAAATAAGACGTTCTGCTAGTATGACAAACTGCTCGTAGGACGATTTGCTAAAGTGACGTTTGTGGAGGTGAGGGCAAGGGATATTGTGTTCCCCAGTACCTATAATAACTGGTTTGTAGGGTTTCGATAGGCAGTCGCTCCATGCAAAAGACTGGTATTCATGTAAAAGATTGACATGAATATCTCTCTATCTATTTAGTATTGTATTATTGTAATTATTGTGACTAGTATTTAGTATTATAATAATATTATTTTAATGATTGTCGGTATTATTTTTTTGTTTTTTTTTTCTCAGTTATTTTTAATTTTATCTTAGTTACTAGCTTCTTCCCGCGACTTCGTCCGCGTGAAATTTCACCCCCCCCCCCCCCCCCCATTCACCCCCTTAGGGGATGAATTTTGAAAAATCTTTTCTTAGTGCACCCCTAGACCTCATAAGGAACGTACGTGCCAAATTTGGAATCTCTAGACCCAGCGGTTTGGGCTGTGCGTTGATATGTCAGTCAGTTCTCCTTTTATATATATAGATTAGTTTTCACATGATCTGACCAAGATGTTTGGACTTTAAAAGTGACTGTGACCTCAGAGTTTGCTTCGGCCTTTCTTTTCACAACGGGAATGGACGAGATAGCCGACCTCATCAATTTCTTAAAATATGATTGACGTGTAAAAGTATTTGAACAAACCTACTTACAGAAATAAAACCATTTATCATAAATATTCAGCTTCATCTGGTAAGACTGGAAGCCGACCCCAACATAAAGAAAAAGAAAAAGAAAAAAGGCTCGACAGAAGGAGTCGGTAGAAAAGGCAGTTCCAAGGTTGACAAAGACGGTGAAAATCGGAAGATGAGAGAAAATATTTTTGCTCTGACATTAGGAGCCTTGTTTATAAGCATAGCTTATAGTTAAGTACGTAATGATTAACGTCTGCATTTTTGACGTTTAAACGTCTCTTGACTTAAAACAACGTTTACAAATAAACCCTTAAATTCACAGACGCAAATTTCTCCCACACTGATATTTTTACGAAGCAAAACAATTTATATTCTATAGTTTGAACGTGATGAGAATTGTCAACCGATGTCGTGCTCGCCTTGTTACTGTATGTAACTGAGGGGTAGCCATGTTTCATTGCGATAATATGGATACAAAACTTTTTATAGCTTGCCCTTCAAGCTCGACGTTTGAACCTGGAAAGTACCGATGTGATCTTTTCAAATTCGTATTATGTATTTTCAAGTTAACCTTGGTCAATTCACTAATAAAAGATTAAGAAAAACATCGCGAGGTAAGCCAGCACCCTTATTGCGTAACACGCTTTCAATCACAATCTGAATCAATTTGAAGGATATTGCTAATCCATTGCTTCATATGTTCGAAAAATTTGTCTGCTCAACTATGTTAATAACGCAATGAATGTTGTTGAACTGTCAAAATGAAGGCCATTGCTACTGTTAGTGTGTTACGCTATTACCCCGCTGAAGTTGTAGTACTTTGAAATCTTCAAAGCTGTACGCAAGAGTGTGCTCCCAACTTTACAGGGAGAAAGATGAATTTTATACTGTAGTTAAACATTCGTCAAGATAATCTCTAAATGGTGATACCTAAATTAAAATCCCACAAAAAAACATATCCCCCTTTACTCATAATCCTCGATTAAAGTTAAGTAGTGATTAGCGACTGTTTAACTATACATATTTGACGTTTAAACGTCACTAAAATTTAATAATCGTTTAAAATATTTAATTAAGTGAGTTGCTTTGCAAAAGAAAAAGCTTAATGTTTATATTTAGCTTAATACTTATTGCTTAATATTTATATTTAACACTAAAATATATATAGATATTACGAGTATAATATGCAAGTGTATAATAAAAAGAAAGGAAAAAAAAAAAGAAAAAGATAGGAGCTCATTGGGCATCAAAAAATTCGTCCGCATCGCTGTCAATGGGATATAATTAAATCTCATCATGTAAAGTACGTTGCCAAGCCTCACATAACGCTTTTACTGTTCAAAAGTTATCAGATCTAGCCAAGACCCAAGCCTACGCCTACATAAAGCCTAAGTCTACTCTACGAACATCATTTTTATTCTTAAAATCTGACTTATGTTCCAATATCTGGTATCCGTACTCGCTAGGGCTTATCTCGGTTTGTTCCTCATACGCTGGTTGACCTACATACCCAAGATTTTTCTTATGTCGCGGTTGTCTGACGGATAGGGCTGAGGCGATTACGTATCCACTATTCGATACGATTGTAACAATATGGGTTTCGATATGGTATCGTAGGTTAGTTTTATATTGGTAGTAGGAGGTATTTCTGTTGCAGAGATAACGCGAGTGGGTTACAAGGATACTTTTCTAAAGCTATAGTTCTTTATTGTCGAATATCAAGTCAAACTATGCAAAGTTGTCTTAAGAAATAGGTGCGTTGTAGTCTTTACAAGTATAGCTATTATGGTAGGTACAATCTACAAAAAAGGTTTACTAGCCATAATATGCCTATAAAGATCCCACTGCTGGGACACAGGACTCCTCTCTTTAAGAGGACGTGGGCCGTAATCCACCACGCGGGCGCAGTGCGGGTTGCTAGATGTCACATGACTTCGACTTTTTGGTTCTAGGACATGCCGGTTTCCTCACGATGTTTTCCTTTACCGTTTTGAGAGCAGTGGCGATGAAATAAATTATACAAAGTAAAGCGCCTGCCGGGTTTTGAAGGATTACTAAACTTCTGTAAATAATAATCTTTCTATGGGTACCATGTCGTATTTACTTACTTAGGAGCCAAAGTAAAGTTTAGCAGGTAGCTAAACCCTCAACAGGTGTAAACTTGACGACACGCTCGGGGCATGTAAACCTTCGAGCTCTTGGGATGATTTAATATGAATAATGATATACGGGAAGTATATCATTTTCATATGAGACCATAGAACATGCATGAGCGATGAGCAGTAAATGGTTTCTCTTTTGTTCGTTTTGGAACACCTTGAGATACGGCAGTTGTCGAATTTTGAATGATAGAAGAATTGAAGTCTATGTTACACCCCATGACAAATTTGTATAGACCGTATTTTTTTGCGATTCTAGTAAATTGTTGTATGTCTTAGGTACTAGTAAAGTTATGTTTTACATTTTGACGTTACAGCCTTTTCATCTATATTTTGATGTCGTTCAAGGCAGGTACCCCGATTTCTACCTAATAATGAGTTACATTTTTATTAAAAAAACAACATTACAGTCGAATTGAGAACCTCCTCCTTTTTGAAGTCGGTTAAAAATTTCGTAACTTATTCGAAAAATATTGGTTTAGGCTAAAAGTTTTCGTTACCTCTTCAATTTATTTTTCGCCCCAAAAAGAAATAAAACTTATAAAACGACTTTTTTCGCCCCTTCTCAAGGAATTTATAATTAAGTGATGAAAGAAGTTAGTTCAATTTTATTTCAAACGATTTTGAAACGATTACAACTGTAATTAGAATGGATGTTTAAAATCGTGGCTGGCACTTTTTATTTAGTTTTATAGAAATAGTTCAGCCCTTAAGCCCACGACCGTACGGACTTTAAACTGTCGATGTTGAGCCGAACCGTCTAACAGAGCGCATCCTGTGCGTCAAAAAAACACACTATTGGATTTTAAATTCTCAGCACTAAGCAGAGCGGTGAGAATCCAGGGCGCCAAAAAAATCGGCGCGGGAAAAACGCGCCCGTGCAAACCTGGCCTAATTCCTATTTATTTATTATATTACTCTGCTGTTTATAATGTCAGTATCTATTCCAATTGTCAATTAACTGCACAAAATTAATCCAAAAAGCACTTTAAAAATCTTACTTAATTATCGCTTTTTCAATAAAACCCATAAAGATGATAGAAAAGTAAAAGCCCAAGAGATTTCGCCATCTGAAGAAAAAGTTAAATAAGTCGTTTTGATACGAAAACGTAGAAAGATAAATGAATGAAATCCAACTTATTTCAGAAGTTGGCAAAGCCGCTTAGGTACAAGGGGTAAGTAATTATTAGATTAAAACAGTGAATTAACGGCAACCGACCTTCCATCTGGTTTGTTTCACTACAGTTTTAATTAAAGCAGGTTTGAATTTATGAAATGCTAGGTTAACGGAGTTGAGGTTCAAGTTGCACACCTCTTAAACATTGTATTAATGATTTATTATTTGTGTAGTTTAATGATATTGACAAACATGGCCGGCCCACTGCCACTTCAGTTTGCTTACTCTGCAAGCTATGTAGGTAACTCCGGTTCTTTTCCGGACAATTTCATTCTTGATTTTATCCTTCAAAGAGATCGATGGCCGGTGGAGCATACGAGTCCTGGAGTGAAGACCGCGTATCGGCAAGCGTAGTGTGGGACGCCCTCCTGCTAGATGGACGGACGACCTAAAGAAAGTGGCTGGGATAGACTGGATGCGGAAGGAGGGTGTTGTGGCGCAGCCTGGGAGAGGTCTATGTCCAGCAGTGGACCGCAATAGGCTGAGTTGATTGGTTTGAAAACCTTGTAAAGGCAGAAATCCGCTAGATGTGAGAAGCACAGGAGGTCTACTACCTAAGCACGATATTCGTATTTTCGAGCGAAGTTACGGGCGTCTTCTACTACGTAGCAACAACTAACTTTACGAGGATTAGTTCGAGGCCCGACCTAAGAATGAATGACGAAACGATTTGACAATTGTCCTTATTCCCGATGAAAATGAAATGAAAAAAAAATGAATATGGACGCACGCTATAGCGCACGTTAATGATGTCCGTAGTATTTCTATTTAGTAATATTTAGTGTTGGGATTCCAACACCTCAAGACACAGTGATTTATTTATTTTAATTAGGAAACATTCTCCTGTTCTAAGGACATGATGATGATGACAACAACTACCAACCTTAGGTACACGCATTGCAGCATACTTAATAATTTAATCATGTTGATAGGTAGAAAACATTCAAAATACATTTGAACAAAATTGACTCCCACCAAGGTAAAAACGATATGGTCCCCAAGGCTCGATTTCCCTGCATCCAATCTCTATGATTTACTTTCCAAAACTTTAATTATACATCGGAACTTCGAGAAAAAATGTATCTGATAATAATACTGCATTATCATGATGAGCTTTATGAAGTTTTAAAGAAACTTTGTGATCGCTTCCAAACTTGAGGAGATTGAGAACCTGCTCAAGTTTGGAAGCGAGTCATGATAAAAAAGTGTGAATATCACTGGCGAGGATTTTGTCTTAAGTTTTATGTTTATAAGATTACTTGACCTATAAAATATGAATTATTCCGATCTGTCACCCACTCACCCTGCTTTGTCCTCTCAGGGGGGCAGATCGGAAAAACAGATTGTTCTGTCCCCCTGTTAGCAACGAGGGGACATGACAGTTCTATCTTTATTCACTCCTATCTTTAACTTTTTATTCCTGTTGGTCCCCCATAGAATTTAATATACTTAGCAGTCGAGTCCCAGTAAACATTTGTACCTACCTTGTACAGTCATCAAAAGAGATAAGTAACAAGTATCGTCGGATATAGTTGAAGTTTAGTATGAAACCGATGGAAGTTCTTGAATGAAATTTAATTTGAGAAAAGAACGGTTTGTTTACTATTCATTAAATAAATCTTATCCAAAAACATCCATCGGTTTCTTACTAAACTTCAGTTATATCCGACGACCCCTGGTTACTTATCTCCTTTGGTGACCGTACATACACAAATGAAAAATGCCTACTAAGTACCTAAGTTATGTAGTGTATATCGCTTTTAGAAGGGAAATGGCTCCCATGTGTCACGTACGACGTAAACTACATTGCGTTTGTAATCAATAGTGGAATGTTTAGATGTATCGACCGTTAATTCCGACAGATGAATAAAATATTTGTTGTTATTAGGTATCGAGGTAGAGAGAGAGTATCTAAAAGCACATATAGAATAGAAAACTTTTATTTCAGGCAGGAGTCCATAGGGTTAGTAACGATTTTACTTAACTTCTAGTGTTAGTAGATTATAGACACAGCACTTGCAGCAATTTTTTTGCACTTGCGTGCAAAAAAATTGGCCCACCCCGTGTTCTCCATTTGAGACACGATATCTCAAAAATCGTAATGAATATAATTTATTATTTTATATTGTGCGAAGGTAGGTAAGGTACAGTTTATTTAAACATACACTATATTTTGATAAAAGCAATATTCTTGACAAGATCGACTCGATTCTTCAGATGTCCCCATCACTCACTTTTGCTCGGAAAAAAGTGCGTGACTTTTTTGTGAATGAAATTGACAAACGTTAAATTTTGTTCATTCCTGTTTGTTTTATCAAAATTAAACTTGATTTTCTTAACAGACTTCAAAAAAGGAGGTTCTTTATTCAACACCCATATTTATAAGTTCGCGATTTTCTCAAAAACTAATGAATCAGTTTTGATAATTCTTTCTCTAACGTAAACTACATATGTACTTTCAGAAAAATTTTAATATACAATATATTAGGTTATTGTTAGTAAAACTTGTTAAATTATATTGTTTCAAATCGAAGAGCAAGGGGTGGGTCGATTTTTTCACACGCAAGTGTATAATGTACAATTAAAATTCAGCGTGGAGCTGCATGCAACTCCGCAACATCGGGCAATCCCACCGATCTGCGAACACACTAAGAATACTGTTGGTGCTGCCGCGAAGATGCGTCATCAGGGATGCACATCTATTCCTAATAATGACGGCAAAACCATTAATATTATTATCCACAAACATCCCTGATGGACTTATAATAATGTGTATTGATTCTGAATTACCTTTTGCTAGAGCTTTCTTTTCACAGACTTCTAAAATCTTATAGAGTTCTGTGCACGAGTTAGCATTTGTACCTAGATGTGTTCCATTGGTGCTGCTTTTCAACTGAACTTGAATAACCTCAACACATTTTACGTGTTGAATGTGTTGCTGGAATCGTTCTGCGTTTACTGACTGAAAGTGAGACGTTTGTTGGATTTTCATTTTCGGTACTGAACAACTTAACAACCCAAAAGCGCGTTTTTCGTCTAGTATAAGTGGCAACTGGCGTAGTATTCGGACTTTAATGTGACAACTATTCTTTAAACTGCCAATAAAATCCTACTTGATATTATAAACGCGAAATTTTGTGAGGATGGATGTTTGTTACTCTTTCACGCAAAAACTACTGAACGGATTTTGATGAAACTTTATAGTAATATAGCTTATGCAACAGAATAACACATAGGATACTTTTTATTTCGATATTTTTACACAGTATCGACAATTATGCGGGTGAAACCGCGTGGCGCTTCTAGTACATAAATAAACTCACGACTTTTCTCATGGGGATTAGCAGAAGCTAAAGAACGTCAAATGGTACGAAATACAATAAAATTTCCACTAAAAGCCTTATCAAGACAAGACAATTACTCAAGTTACTTTAAATTAAACGAAGTAGCAACAGCCAATCAAATAATTTGACATGAGTATTGACCTCAAACTAAATTGCAATACATGCTTTTGGAGACCTTCCCTTTAACTGACCTCTGTTATATCAACAAAATACTGTTCTGAGAATGCTCGAAGCTAGCATAGAATTGGACAAGGACATGTTCTACTAACGAGCTAATTAGGCGACAAGACCAGTCACTTGTTTTGTTGAATAATACACACAGATATGGATAGACCTAGATAAGGCAAGTATCACGATCTGTATGAAAACCAAGCGTGCCATTTTTTGACTACCTACTATGGCGTCACAAGCACTATTTAGTGATGGGAAAATCAAATCGATTCAAAGACGCCGCCGCGTGCGGCACCCGTCTCGCTCCATCGCTGGGGCCTAGCGCCAGCGCTCACGCTCACCCAGCCAGCTGTACTCAGGACTGAGCGCGAAAGTGGCGGCTTACGATTTTTGTACGTAAGCTGGGCACGTGAAGTAGTTGGTCTTGCGTTATCGAGACGTGTATCTGTGATAATACAGTTTACTCCTCTAACTGGGAACATGTTAGGATAAAAAACATAGAATCACGTTTGTATTCCCCAAAGAGGAAGACAGAGTTGTATACTGTACAGTTACACCAACTGCTCCGTTGCCTTTGGTCTCATAGTCGCAAACACGACTGCTGTGCATGGGGTCCTGGGTCCGATTTCCAAGTGATATTGGGTTTTTCTAATAGTAATTTCTCAGTAGGAGCTCGGAGTTAGGAAGTTGGTGGTGTAATACCCCCGTGCCTCGGAAAGCACGTAAAGCCGTTAGTCCTACGCCTGATCTCTCCACGGTCGTGTCGCATTGCCGTCCCATCTGACTATGGAAGTAAAGGAACAGAGAGTGCACCTCTGTTTTCGCACACGCTTGCGCACTAATCTCATGCGTACCTGGCTAATATCCGTTGAGATTGGCCACCGTGACTGAAATCGGTCGGGGGAGATTATTATTAGTACACCCAAATCTCGCCGGTTTTGTTTAAGTCCCGTTTAATAGGGGCCTAGCCCACTGCCATGAACCGGACATATTTAAATCCAACCTTCGGACTATACCTGAGTTTGTAATGCAAAACCAAAAAACATTTAGCCTTACCGGGAGTTCCAACCTTAAGTCCCAGCAAGGTAGTTTACACCAGAAAAAAAACTATTTAAAATAATAAGATTACCTACTTTTATAAAAGCCAAGTTTAGATTTTAACAAAAAAATCCGTCATTTTGATAAATGTAAATTCACTTGAATACGGGAGTATGAATACAGACGCGAAAGTTTTGGACAAATTCGTGACTGAACAAATAAATTGTTTTAGATATTCATCATAATTTTGATATTATTTCGTTTGGTACAAGGCATAAGAAGTAGCGTTTACAATACAGATGATATTTTTTTAATATTTCAAAGTAGACAAACAAATCTGACGTAGTAACGATTCATCATTCATTCATCATTTCAGCCGAAAGACGTCTACTCCTAGACATAGTAACGATTCATTAGGTGCTAATTACGAATAAGGTTTAAGATAAAAACACAAAATGATCATTTCTTGATTAAAATGCGATATTTTTACTAGATGTCAATTTTATTCTTCAGCGGCTGTACTCTTACATGCAGTAATTGTTTTGTTATCGAACATCCATTAAAAAAAAACAGTGGCACTCCGGGAGTGCCGAGAAGTGAAAACAAAACACAAACAGAATACTTTGCCATCATTCACTGACATATCGGATATACATTAAAACCGAATGCATCTCGAGGACAGCCGAACACATCCGAAGCGGTGTCGGTTATACATTTTCGCCGCGCCGTAGAAAGAGAGGGGGATACTTCTACGCCGCGCCGGCTGTCTACTCTCCATCCATCTAACGAATTTTCGATCAGGGTCACGTGTCCTGACGCGAGTTTAACATTTTTTACACATTACAAAAAAAGTGTACAACGCCGCTAAAGAAGTTTTCACTTCAAAAAAAATGTCACAAAAGTTACTCGAAAACCTTTCACCAAAATATCGCAACTCCAGTCCCCATGATTCCCAGAAAATCATCCCAGATTAAACTTTCAGAACTCCATTCTAAATTACTCTCTACCGCTAAAATTTCTTATCTTCCTCCACTCCCCGAATCAACAACGGAGCTTGTCTCAAAATTATTCCCTGTTCGACCCTCATCATTAAAAGTTGGGACGTCCACGTCAGCTCCGTGTATCGAGTTAATGTTTTACTCCTGTAATATAAGCAATGCAATTATACATTTTAGTCTAAAGTCTTGTTGTGTGGGAGAATTAGGTTTAGTTTTTGAAGTGAATCCATCATTATTATCGTTAGTGTCTTAACGTTTATTGGTGAAAACTTGTCCATGATTGACTTTCGTAATGAACGCGAGTATACAGGGTGGTAGCGACATCGACGTCCAAATTGTAACCATTAATTCAGCACATGATTCTAGACCCCGAAATTTTCATAAGCATTGATTGCAACACATTGTAAATAACAAAGTACAGACGCCAGCACATCAAGCTACTACAATCTGTCAATTTTGTATAATACATTTTCAACTTTATCGCTAAAGCATAAGGTTCAAAGTTAAAAGCTGCTAAAGTCCTAATGTGAAAGCGGACTTAGTGATGACATATTTTTGATGTTGATACCCGAAAGTAAAATTTTACTATTGTAAACTTTTTGTTGTTAAGCCTGCAGTAAAAGTACATAAATACGATCATTTATGATCATCATCATCTGCCTAGCCTTTTCCCAATTATGTTGGGGTCGGCTTCCAGTCTAACCGGATACAGCTGAATACCAGTATTTTACATGGAACGACTGCCTATCTGACCTCCACAACCCTGTTACTGGGTAATACGAGTCTTTAGTATACCCCTTGGTAAGACTGGTTGTCAGACTTTCGGGCTTCTGACTATCCGTAACGACTGTCAAAGATCCACGAATGACAGCTGGGACCAACGGCTTAACGTGCTTTCCGAGGCACGGAGGGGTCTCGGTATGTCGGGTCGCCCATCCACAGACCAACCGCGGCAAGCGTAGCTTAACCAAATCGATCGACCTGTGCGGCTGTTATTATTTAGCGACCTCCTCCACTCCTCTCCTTGATAATTTATGATATAAATGTTAATTATTTTATAAGGCTAATAATGTCACTATCAAATAACTTTTATTCTAAAACACAAGACATAATTATATTAGACCAAAGTTAGTAAATCAGCCTCGGCCTCCCTTACATTTTAATTTATTCATCGAGGAAATGAATGCTCTTATTAGCTCATAGATATATGATTTCTATGTATTAGCTAGCGTGTCTGGCATACTTAAATAAAATCTAAATGAGAAACTTAAAATGCACCCTTCTTCAC
The DNA here is from genome assembly GCA_914767645.1 of Hydraecia micacea. Classification (NCBI taxonomy): domain Eukaryota; kingdom Metazoa; phylum Arthropoda; class Insecta; order Lepidoptera; family Noctuidae; genus Hydraecia; species Hydraecia micacea. The sequence goes on along the minus strand of OU611794.1, from coordinate 10,779,963 downwards.
GCCCATTCCTGTCTCATGACTGTCAGTCAGAGTTGGGTATCAGCCTGTCATATTCCACCGCCAACCCTCACTGGGCTCGCGTGGTGAATGGCCGACTCCCTTCCACAGAGAGAAGGCTTGTGTCCCAGTTATGGGAATGTTATAGGTTTATTATGCGTATACCATTATAATTATTGTATTATTGTTAACCACAGAACCAAAACCTTTATGCTCGTTTTCACGAACACAGCGCGCTTTATAGGCATTTATTTAGGCGTGTCTAGAGTTAGTGAAAACGGGCATTATTATGGTAACTGAGTATCGTATTACCTACCTTTACATAGGCACATACCTACTCTTGCTGCCAGAAAAACGGCAAAACAAAAAAACTTAGGTAATACATAAATGTAGCATGCATAAAACTAGTTAGCTAGGATTTAGTTAGTTCCGTCAAAATCGGATTTATACAGATTTTTAAGAGTTAATCCGATTTGTGTTGCCGTCTGTCTATACAATGTATGATTTGACACACAGATCTGACGTACAAGCAAAATCAAATCTGGCGCGTTTTAATACATTATATAATATCTATGTTATTTTTAGTATTTTCCTTTTACACTTTTACTTTTGTTTTCAAAATTGAGTTTGTTGGTTTCAAAATTGAGTTATCCAGGCAAAATTGGGGTTGATTTTATTGTTGGTTGATTGAGGGATTTGATGGGTTAATTGGGGGATTTGATTGATTAATTGTGGGATTTGATTGATTAATTGGGTGATTCTAAAAGATTACGAGGTATTGGTATACAGACAGGTATTGGTTGGTTGGACAGTATCATAGAGTATTGATGTTTTGTCCATTGTCATGTACAGTAGGAGCACGTTATTGGTAACATTTTTGACCTTGAGCTGGTCTAGCATAGTATGGAGTTTCAGTAGAATAAGAAGTCAGTTCATATTGGTTTTGTTACGACTGACGTATAGCCTACCATTACGCGTGTGACTTATATTGCAGTAGAATATTACCTACTGTCACCAGTAAGTGGTAAAAAACGCATTAAATTAAAATAAGCTATGAAATACTACTAAGAGTAGCGGTGGCCCAGTGGTAAAGGCCGCGACTTACAAGTTGCCGTTGGTTCGAACCCAGACAGGAGCTTTACTTTGTGTAAATATTATAAACGGTGAATGAAAACACCGTGAGGAAACCGGCACGTCCTAGAACCAAAAATTTCGAAGACATGTGTCATCTACCAACCCGCACTGAGCCCACGTGGTGGATTATGGCCCACTCCCTCTAACAGAAAGAGGAGGCCTGTATCCCAGTAAACATTCTAGGCTGATTATGTCTAACCTAATTAATTGACCAGGAAGAAGTATGGAGGATGGACGTCATAAGTTCGCAGAAGTCAACTATAAGTAATAAATAGGTATTCACCAAGCCAATATATAAAACTTCGAACCCATTTATACTGACCAACACTCCCCATTTGCCCGCCCCTCCACATAAAATAGTTGAAAACTTTAAAATCCCGCAGCATGTACGGTTTTAAGTCATTACATATTCATGAATACTTTTGGAAACCCTTATTCATATTAAAACAATGGTGTCTGAAAATATACGGTACGAATCTCACGGTATTATGTTATGACTTATGACTTACTAGGTTTTATCCGCGGCTTCGCTCGCGCGGAGGTCGGATTTTATCACGGGCACTACGGTTTTGCTGGGATAAAAAGTATCCTATAATTATCATCATGGTCTATCATACATAGTCATAATCAGCATATAATGTTCCCACTGCTGGGACACAGGCGTCCTCTCCTCGAGAAAGAGTGGGCTGTAATCTAGCACGCGGGCCCAGTACGGGTTGATAGATGTCACATGTCTTCGAAGTTTTGATTCTAGGACATGCCGGTTTCCTCACGATGTACTCCTTCTCCGTTTTGACACCAGTGCTGATGAAATTCTTTACATATAGTAAAGCGCCTGCCTGGTTTCGAACCCCACGACCTACGACTCGTAAGCCAGGCCCGTTACCACTGGGCCACCACTACTCTATCTGTGTGCCAAATTTCATCTAAATCTGTTTAGCAGTTTTTGCGTGATTGAGTAACAAACATCCAAACATTCACATTTTTAATAAGAGTAGAAAGTACAGGTCTTGGATTCAGCGAAATTGTGATATATTTTTGCATATGAATATCTCTAGTCTCGGCCTTTTGAAATTTCAGCCTGAATTGGGACGTGCCTACTTGAAACGTACTTATAATTAAGGAAAGAGTATTCATTTCGGCGCAGAATTTTCGTGAGAGTTGGCAGGGTTAATGTTTGTTAAGGAATACAGGAATATGTTTTAAATGTAGGCAGTGGAGCCCTCATCACGTTTCTATCTAAAATATTGGACTTACTTTGAGGAATGCTATTTGTACTTAGTTGCCAATTAAATAAATGTAATAAATCATTTTGTATGCTAGTTTTAGCGAATTGTTTTGGAAACTAAAAAACTCGATCATCTGTAATGTCAATTCTTGCAAATTTCTTTTTCATTTCATTTTTGAAGACTACGGAGTTATTGAATGAGGATCGACCGATAGCATAAAAATATTTTAGTTGATTGATTGTTTATGTGTTGGTCCGTGGATGGGTGACCATCTTTACATACCAAGACCTTCCGTACCTCGGAAAGCATGTTAAGCCGTTGGTCCCGGCTGTCATTCATAGATCTTTGACAGTCGTTACGGGTCGTCAGAAGCCCGAAAATCTGGCAACCAGTCTTACCAAGGGGTATCATATTACCCAGTAACTGGTTTGTGGATGTCAGATAGGCAGTGGCTTCATCAGCTGAATACCAGTATTTTACATGGAGCGATCCGTTTAGACTGGAAGCTGACCCCAGAATAGTTGGGAAATGGCTAGGCAGATTGATTGATTGATTGTTTATGTGCCTATATTATGAGAGCCACACCTGATAATAATACATCCTTAGGAGAGAACGACATTCTATTGTTATTAGAAGAATATAATTATTATCATCAGATTATAAATATTTTATATCCATAAAATCCTCCAGTTATTGTAGTGCACAAGTGTACGCGCAGACACGGGTGCACTCCCTCTTCTCTCACTCTCATAGTCTGACGGGATGGCAATCAGACACGACCGAAGAGAGATCAGGCGCATGATTGGTCCTGCGCCTGCAGGGCAATTGCGTAACACTCTATCAGTAGCAATGGGTTTCATTTTGACAGTTCAACAACATTCATTGCGTTATCTACGTTGCTGAGCAAACACATTTTTCGAACATTTGGAGCAATGGATTAGCAATAAGCTTCAAAATGATTCAAATTGAGACTAATAGTGTGTTACGCAATTAGGGTGCTGGTCTCTCTTCGATCAGCGATGATTAATTTGACAGGACTAAACTAAAATGTATCTTCTGTCATTGAAATAGAAAGAAAAAGATGCTCTGAACTTAAATTTTGTTTAATTTGTGAACAAGGGAATCGTCTACTTTTACAATGTTTGTAAATATGTGAGCATCATGTACACCATTAGTATTATTGTGGTATTTAATTTTACTCTAGGTGCATCGTCTTCACATAATAAATAATAATATAATTAATGTAAAAAAAATATTGTAAAACATTTTAAAAGAGTAAAGATGGAATTTATTGCCCATTCTTCTCCATACGAAACTATCGACGTTCAAAAGTGCCTTTTATATGCCTATTTGAAACAAGTGATTTGACTTTGACATCGCGATTGAACATTTGCGACTATGTTCCGTAATTAGACACCTGGACACTTTATATATCAATATATTCTACGGGAAATACACAAATATAGTTCCATCAGCGTGTTAGCCTTTGATGTAGCGGCATCATTAAAAGTTTCTACTACTTTAACTCTATGTATTTGCTTCCATAAGTCTGGCATTGCTTATTGGCGCGTTGGAGTTTCAGTTTATAACGGATGGATCGTCAAACGCAGGCTTGCAGTCTAGTTGTACGCATGGTTGTCCACCTTTACGATCTAGGATACATTTGACATTTATTTGGTAAAGTTTCATTGGTTTGTGAACGAACTCAGAAGTAGAATTAATGAAAGATTCATTTTGGGGTACCCACTTTCCTTTACAGCTGATTTGCCGCTTATAAACTCAATTTTAAGAAAGACTAGCTGTGCCCGCGACTTCGTTCGCGTCCATGACGGAAAACGTTTTAAATTTTTTGCGCGGAACCCTAATTCTTTTTCTAAAATAAAAATAGCCTAAGTTACTCCTTATTACATCAGCTATCTGCCAGTGAAAGTCCCGTCAAAATAGGCCCAGCCGTTTCAGAGATTAGCCGGAACAAACAGACAGACAGACAGAAAAACAAAAATTAAAAAAAAAGTTATTTTGGTATACCTACCGTGTATACATCCATATGCATTTAGTAAGAAGCGGTTATTTTAATATTACTAACAGAGACTCCAATTTTATTTATTTGTATGTATAGATTATTAATGCGTATCACTCGCAACAGACGTATGTGTATGATTGGCAGGCTTCGCTGATGTATAATACGAATTCGTGATATATGAGCAATTATTGAGCAAATTTCGCTATCGATAGGCTTCTGCAAGATACGTAATAAGCCTGCGGATGTATGAACGTAAACGAAGCAAAAGTAGTATGTATGGATCGTAGCAGATAGCGCTCTGTAGTTTCTGCCTTTTTTTTTTTTTTATGGATGGGAAATCATCTAATGACTCCTCCCGCTCTGGGTGGAGCGGAAGGGAGTGTCAGACTCTTACTGACTAAAACCCACCCGTGTTCCTTCCTTAGCCCTTTATGTTCCGGGGCAGCGGTAACCCTTTCGGAGGATCCCGCTACCCCGGCAGGCTTCGGCCCTGGCGGGCCCCTTCCTTTATGCTGACATCTCTTTGAGGCGCGCGTGGAACACATACGCGCCGTCCGGCACGGGCCTGGTCCTGATCGGACGGAGAGCTACCCATTACTCTCCGTCCGCAGGCCCGCGCCTACGGTGGCCGGGAGTCGTCACGCGGCTCCCGACGCCCGTAGCGTCTCCCGCGGCGGCTGAGGCGAGAGGCTCTCTCCCTGAGCCGTCCCGCCACCTCCTTCGCTAGCATGACTGCTTCGCAGAAGGAGGTGACTGCCTCCCACTCCCCCTCGCCCCGGACCATGGCTTGAACCAGGGCCGGACACGAGAGGTCGCCGCCGCTGCCGATCGCCTCCACGAGGACACGGCGGTGCCCCGCCCAAGCGGGGCAGACCTCCACCGTATGCTCCACCGTGTCCTCTGGGCGATCCTCGCAATGGTTGTAGTTTCTGCCTGCCCCGATGGGAAGAAGGCGGAAGTTTATGTGTATAATTTAATTACTAATAAGTATTAGAAATCAATATCAAACTAAGTAAACCACAGTTTTGAAGTATATTTTTGACTTCAGAGGGGCTACTCTCATAATTTTAAAAATGTTCACAGTCTGCTCTCAGTCTCAATCTGTCAAAAATACGTCTAATTTCCCTACATTTTTGACAACTTTTTGACATTGATTGTCAGTAAGATGAGATTGCGACTAGATTTTCAACGTTTTTAATTCCGTAATTAAAAATGACCAATCCCCGTGAATTGGCCTTCTGACTAAAACATGCTGGCCACTTAAAAAAATGTTTCATCAAATTTGAATATCGATTGTGTGCGCATTATTTTTCATCTTCACAAATATTGGAGGGACAACCTAAACATAGCTAACTGCAAAATGTGGTTATTAACATTTATTTATGTATTTCGCTCTTGTGTTATATTGAGTTTAATCTGAAGCGTGCTCTCCTAACATATGTACTCAATTTATCCCCAGCGTCAAATGTTGAAGAAAAATATATTATTGTGAGAAAATCCTCACGTTCCTAGAAGCTGTTTGAAGCGTTGTAAATGACTGTAGGTGGCGCCACCTACTGCTTTGTTGGAAATAAATGACATTTAAGGACATCCTGTTTTTCTTACGGCGAATAAATCTATGATTTCACGTAAGACTTATGTGGGCGGATAATTTGCTGGTTGTGTTAGATCATCATAGCTAAACAATAACAGCCGCACAGGTAAATCTTCAAGATTAAGTAACTCTTGTCGAGGTCTTGTCCTGCCGAGGAGCTCAAAAATAGAAACGTTTCTAATTAGCATTTCCTTTCAATAGAATACGTATTTCGATATTATAGGTCCATATTGGGCCATTTTTAGACATTTCTCCATTTAGAAATGTCAAGCAAAATTAAAACTTGAAAAGAATGACATCCCAAAGAAAATACTGATTTGAGAACTTTCTTCAAAACATTTACACGAAAATGGTTAACCCTACAATTTATTTAAAATAAATAATTATCAGTGTTGTAGATAAATTTAAAATCCATCTCCACCAAGCTCCCCCCAAGATTTATTTAAAGTGATTAATCACTGATGTAACAAATGACGTCACCCTGATGAAACGCTCAAAAACAATGCTCATTTAAGTCATTAAAATCTCCAGTAGAATTACTCTACGTCGCAAAACGGAATAAAAAGAGGCCTATTCTAAAATAGGCAGTCCTTTGTTTAAGAACGTCGTTGATCATTTTGTTCCGGCGACCCGTCTATTGTTTTCGAAGATGTCTATAAAGCCAGTGGAAACTGCACTAACTTATATCAAAATAAATAAATTACTTGTCCTATAATTATTAAAAGGACAAGAAATTTTTGATTTTGTATGGTTTTGATAAGACATCTTTTTTCCTAAATTTTGATTGTGCAATTCTTGATTTAAAAATTTTACTACCGTAACTGAAACTATGAAAATAGGTTTATTTCTGTAAGTTGATCTCCTAAAACGCCTTTACAAGTCAAGATTTTAAAACTAGACAACAAGAGATCAACTAACGAATTCGTCATAGTGATAGAATTCGATAAACAGCCCTAATCAATCAAATACCTAAGTAGCAGAAGTTTTTATTCGTAAAACCGTAAATTACTATGACCAAAACCACCTAAACCGCAACGTTTTAATTTCGGAAGCGGTGTGCGAACGCGTGTATAAAAAAGCAACCTAACCTGATTTCAGCTAGATAACGCTCAGTTTATGAATCGCAATTTTCTTTCCAAGGGAAACGGTTTTTTCTTTCACATTTCTCACTAATTTGAAGCAACCCAGTTTCCCGTTTCCAGTTGCAACGTGTGTATCTATAGTGCAACAGTAGGCAGTTCTCGACCATTGTCGGGACTTCGGGAGATGATAACGTTAGTCGCTCGGCGACCGCGGTACCGACCTGTCGTCCCGGGATGATTTGAAATCAGAGCGCGAGTTCAACGGATTACATATTTTCAAATATAGATCAGTGATTTAATAAAACGGTTATTTGTTATGTGAATTTAGTAAAATGATTTATTGCTACTTTTGTAAGAATTAACTTAGTGTGTATATAGTTGGTGTTTCGTAGTTTTAATATAGTGTTAAATATTCCAAAACTTTGTATTGAGTAAGCTGTTCGGATTTTCGGTAGAATATTTTAGTGTATATTGGACAAACTTTGAAGTATTTGAATAAACTTCGCTTGTGTATATAAATAACTTATCCAGGGAAATAAAATAACAAGGTAAGTTCACAAAAGTTGTCTAAACTTAAGTGTTTATTAAATAGATTTATATCTGGTAACACAACAATAACTTTAGAAAAGGATTTATTTTGACTTAAATACTAGGTAGGTAGGTAGGTAGTATTAGGTAGCTTTCATAATTAGGAAATGTAACATAAATGACATAAAGTCACTTACAACATTAACAAACATATTTGTAAATAAACAAAATATGCTTACATAAATTTTAAAATCCAACACAAAAAAAATGGCGCGCAAAAATTACAAAAAGACAATGGGAGGTCATAAAACTACAATTTACGTCGCAAACAATACATATCTATTTCATTCATATCTATTTGAATAAGATATCTAATAACATACTATCAAGCAAAATTCTTTAAAACCATCATCAAGCATCTTCTGGGCTTGCTCGTTCCATCAAAGACCTCAACCATCTCTTTCCACTAGGCGAGATTGAGGTTGGCCCAACTCGCAAATAAAAAAGAAAAAGCCTATATTGAGAAAATTAAAAAGCAATCAATAAAAGAACTCATTACCTGAACGTTTATGAAGTAGATAAAAACTACCTTAGCACCCATAAATATTACTAAGTATCGTACATTACCTATATATAGTCCTCCTTATCGATTTCGATAACGGCGACCCTTTAAATTTTTATTAAAATTATTATTTTCTAGCGTATGTGTGTCTTATTATGACTTGCTAGACCGAATTTTGTTTTAAATACCCGATCACAACTAAGCAATAGAGTTAAAGGTATAGATATAGGAGGGCTTAGGTCTCTCTGTATGTATTTGGCATTTTTATGGTTAAAGAAATGTATTCCTCAATAAGAAATTACAAAGATTTCACTAACTTGAGAACATTTTTAAAACTTATATTATATGAACGTTTTTTCTATTAGTATATCTAGGGTTTACATTATAAGTAAGATTATGTAGGTAGATAGGTATGAGTTTACTAAACTGTAAGATAATAATGCAGCATAGCTATAACAAACGTACGCACCATTAGCTTCACAATACATTGAGTCCCAATAGGAATTTCATTTAACGCTCATTGTGCTCATAAACTTCCGACTAGAAATACCAGAGCACCACATGAATAGACTACAGGCACAATGTACTGGACTGACGAGTCCACCTGGCCTTTGTATGGCCCAACAAGGCCCCATTCAGGGCCTCCATATACCAACAACTACATACGTATTTAATTTATGATGCTGCAATAAAATGAGAATAGACCACAAGTCTGCAAACATTGCTGCATTCTCGGGTACCGTTTCTAACAATATATTTTTGCATACAAGCAACAAATAGCTTTTTAATTAATTTGAGTACTACAAAACCAACAGGAAAATAAAGAAATGCCATTCTGAAATTAAATCGTTTTTATGAGAGGATCTAATTGCTGTTCCTTGTAAAATTTATGAAGTACGGTACGTATTTAAAAGTGTATTTGTGCGTTTTTTATGGGATTCCTTAAAAAAAAAATGTGAAAACATTATCTTAATAAAAGCTCTTCCAGAACGTTACATTTGTATAATACTAATTATACAAATGTAACGTTCTCGAAGAGCTTTGCGTTGCGTTTTCGAGAGACTTTGTTAAAAGGTAATCTATTTAACATACTAATGTTAAATAGATTTCCTTTTAACAAAGTTGAACAAAGCGTGCGTGAATTATTTTGAGGTATTAAATATCATAGAAAATAATGTGTAAGGAAAACCTTAGCAACTAGATACCCAATTTTATTCACACGACTTATATCGAAACCTTTGTCCGTCCTTTGAAGTTCTCTATTACACTCACGGACATTGTAAATGGGCTATTTGACTACGCTCTTGCAATTTACCTGACCTCAAATTATGGTAATTTGGGATAATACGCTGCCTTTATACGTTGGCACTCTAGCGTCAACAAATTACGTCCAGCGCACTATTCCAAACCACTTTAATAGGCTTCTATGATAAGGGTGGCGAACTATGATCTAAATGCGACCATGTTATTTCGTAGGCACGAAAGTTTTGCTATTTTAGCCAAAAGTTGTACCGTTCCTGATACACAAGTTTTAATGGTCCGAAATAGTCCGAATAAATTAAAGCATGGTTGAAAAAGTAGCATTTCTTTATTATTTGTAATCCATAAATTTATTTTTAATATTGCTGTTGTTATTATATTGCCCATCTGTATGATTTATCATCCTACATTTACAGGATTCATTATATATACATACGGTAATTCCATATATAAATCTATATTTGATATTTATATACGAATGGCATTAAAAAGGATTGAAAAGTGGTAAAAGAATTGTATCCCTTGTGTTGGATTGCCGGGATTGCCAAGTTACCTTTGCTTTACACTGCAGTGCACTTAAACTGGTCACTCGTAAAATACACCCTTTGTTCCAATATTGTCTTAGTATTCGGTTTTTTTTCATCCTGTAGCGGTTCATATTTGATTGAAATCCAAACCCAAGGAATATTGCTGCAAACATAAATTAGTATATAAATTGTCTCTAATTCGTCCTAAATTATCGTGTTTCCTTGGCATTAAGCAAGAAAATGACAAAAACAATATTTTCGTTACCCAATAAATATTTATTACTGATATTGTAAATGAAGATTTTCTTTTAAGTACATTGTCCAGACAAGAAAATTGGAAAATTAATGTTTATGTCATAATTTGAATAAACAATAGAGTAAGGTGGTTGTTTCTAAATAATCGTCGGTTTTTAGTATCGTCGTTAAATAATTGTTATCAGTGTTAACTTAATGTTATCCTTTAAAACAATTTATTTTGTTTTCTGTGTTGTGCTATTAATCTTCTTTCCTAGGATAGGCCGCGACGCTGTTTTTAACGCTAAATAATGGGCCTAGTTATTCTTTAGTGACCTTCATTAGTTTTCATTGTGTAGCAGTTTTTGGGTGAGAAAATTAAAACAGGGCGACCTAGTTTTATTTAGTTAAAATATTTATTTAGAAACATGTATTAACATAATTGTAATTATGATAATTCTATTTCATACTTCTTAATTAAATATACATGTGATATTGGAGCCATAACTAATACCGAACCAGTCTTTTTTTTGTAACTTATTTAACAAAATCATAACAATACTGTCTCCTACATATCCATCTAAAAGTTTTCTGAAGAGATAGCCGTAGGCGATCAGACCGTCCGCGCGTCTATTGTACCCTACGGTTTTTATGTCATAAAACAAAACGGTTTTCTCTGTTTTTGTTTTATGTAATAAACTTTTATCCAGTCAGATATTTCCGACGTAGATAAGTTTGGGTCTCAAAATATTCGTTTCGTATTCAAATAAAATACTTGCAACAAGATGGTGGTTTTTCAGTTATGTAGAAAAAAAAGCCTTACAGTGAAATTAGACTTGCAACGGTCTGCAAGTTTATATGGCCGGCAGTGTAACTGATTGACAGGGGGGAAATTGCATTTGTGTCGGGAACATAAGTCTACCTTATTGTTCTTAGAGTAGTGATGGCCCAGTGGTAACAAGCAGCTAAGACTGACGAGTTTTAGGTCGTAGGTTCAAACCCAGACAGGAGCTTTACTTTGTGTTTCATCACCATTGCTCTCAAAACGGTGAAGGAAATCATCGTGAGGAAACCGGCATGTCCTATAACTAAAAATGACGGAGACATGTGACATCTACTAATGCACACTGGACCCTCGTGGTGGATTACGGCTCACTCCCAATCACCAAGAGGAGGCTTATGACCCAGTGGGAACATTATAGGTTGATTATAGGTACTGTTGGATATCTAGAGAATTTCTACCCTAGATTTCTAAAGCTAAAACAGTTTATTTTTAGATCGAGTTTCTAAAATCAAGGGGTAGCACCCGTTGTGTGGTCTTACAACTGTAGACACAATCAATTTTATCTTTAAATATTATAAATTTAAGGCTCCTTTTGTGTCTATCTGTGTGACCGAGATTTTGTCGCTGATTTTACCATCATTTAGAGAATTTATTTTGGAATGTTAATGTGCATGTGCAATACATTAATATTAAACTTACATATAATAAATTAATCTCCATATTTTGTCCAGTCGTAAATACTATTCGAAGTTGCTACGTCTGGATAAAAAATACCACAGCAATTTACCATACTATTTTATTATATTACTATGAATAGAAAGTGTGAGAGAGGCAGGCTACCTAAAAAGAGCGCAGTTTCCTTCTCCTGAGGTTTTCTAATCCGGACCAAGTTCTTATGACACTAGACTGATGGCATAATGGCACTAAACCACATATACCTCCTTATTACCATAAACGTTGCTTAAAATTAAGTAGTGACTAGCGACTGTTTGGCCATAAATTTTTGACGTTTGAACTTCACTTAACTTTAGCCATCGTTTATAAATAAAATAAATAAACTCCAAACCTCCTTACTAATAAACGTTGTATAGCGTCTGTATAGTTACACAACGCTTTGTCTTCTTCTTTCGAAAGTCAAATGACTGACGACTGAAAGAGAGAAACTGTGAAACTATGTAACTATTCATCTGATATAATACGTTTATTAGTAAGGGGGATAGTGTTTAATTTTCTAGCATAATGCAGCTTAAATAGTGCCAACAAGCAGGTCCCAACTTTCCCTTATCACTAACGAGCAACGCGGTAATTAATTCCCGTCAGTGACACTAGAAACTATACGTAGCTATGTTGAAGAGGTTAAGAATAATTATGGGTTTTTTCTCCTATCCAGTGACCTACGTTTAGATAAATTTTGCTTAATGGTGGTCATAAAGTCATTAGGGATGCGACGAGTTTTAGATTTCATTTAACCAAAAAGGTACCATATCGTAAGCTACAAATGCTTGTGTCATTACCATTGTATTCTTATTAAGGTGAATGCGCAGTTGTAGCCCGCGAAATTCAATTTTTCTTACGTTTTTTGCAATTTTCAGGTCAGTGTCAGGTTGTATCTTGATCAAAATATGATTCGCGACTATAATAGATATGTATTTACAGAAATATAATCGTTAGAATCATGAATACATCCTTTTAGTTAGATTTGTTCCATAAGAACAAATCTCTTATAATAAAAGTGCTGGAACAAATTTAACTTAAAGAGATATATACTCGTATATTAATGATTCTAATGACTATAATTCTGTAAATACATATCTATTATAGTCGCCCTTGCAAATCGATGGATCTAGCCCTGGTGTTTCGTTATGTAACAGATGTATTTACATGTACCTACGTTTTATTCAGTCTAGCTGTGTTGGAGCCCGACGGCGGCACGACTAAAGCAAATCCATATAACTTATGGTAGCGGCCATATTACAAATACAGGTTGCGATGGTACTTTGTTCTTGTCGACTGTGTTAGCTCCCTGACTGTTGCAGTAGCCTTTAAAGCGACATTTTAGCAGCAGCCTGTAAAACTCACTTTGATAGTGGGGGAAGGTCACTTCTGTAGTTGCAGTTAAAACGAAAGTTTACCCTGATAAAAGAATATGAAACTGTGAATAAAGAAGAGTAGTTTAAAGAGGTTTTTGATATGTACGGGAAAAATTGATTAAACAAAAATAACTCCTGTTCATCAGAAGGCCAATATTCTCGTAATTTCAAACGTTCAAAATCTAGTCGCAGTCTCATCTCGGCGACAAACAAATGTCAAAAACTTGTCAAAAATTTAGGGAAATTAGAGATTGCCTCTCAGATATTTGAAGTACCTACAAGTTTAAAGACTATAGTACAGGTAATTTTATTATCTGATACTTTCCAATTTCCATTACTTATGAAATAAAATTAGCCTGTATACGAACGCCTGTGTGTTGCCCACGTGTCAAAATGTTATTTTCGCCCATAAAACCCACTCGCGACCATTGTCGAAGTTCGAAAAATTCATTAATTCGAATCCATTACAAAAGCTGAAAAACGCGAACCAGTGTAATTAAGGTTTACGTATTGTAGGCACCTTTTATTGTGTTGCTGGATAATGGTCCTATTTCCTCTTATGGTCCATTAAAGCTCAACACCTATTCATATTTTTAAGAGTAAAACGTGAAGTCGAAAATTCGGAAAATTATTTTCATTTTTAATTTTTTTTCGGACCGGCCTGGGTGTTTTAAAAAAAGTAGATTTATTTGGTTTTTGTAAGCGAGTTTCTCACACAAAATAATGGATATCAAGTGGAAATAACAAATAGGGTTTTGCGTGTTTATAATTTTACCTCATTACGTATTTTTTAAATTTGAGGATAATGTGGAAAATAATTTTGCATCTGTCTTTTTGTATTTAAAAGTTTAACATCATCTGCCTAGCCTTTTCCCAACTATGTTGGTATCCGCTTCCAGTCTAACCGGATGCAGCTGATTACCAGTATTTCACATAGAGTAACTGCCTATATGACCTGCACAACCCAGTGACTGAGTAATACGTCACCCCTCGGTAAGACTGGTTGTTAAAACTTTTGGGGTTTTTGAACACCCGTAAAGACTTTTAAAAATCCACGAATGACAGACGCTTAACGTGCTTTTGGAGGCACGGGGGGCTTGGTATTTAAATACCATTCACCCATCCACAACCAACCGAGGCAAGCGTACCTTAATCTGATCGATCGAACCGTGCGGCTGTTATTACATAGCCACAAGCCCCTCTTTGTAATCAAAAGTATAATATAATTAATAAAGAATTCGAAGGCACATAGGCAACAAAAAGTAGCAACATGTTTTTCGCTTAGTACCTACCTACTGTACTGCTATTCTGTAAAAATCTCACCGTGAAAACTTAGGTGAAGTGAGATTAAAGTGAGCTATCGCTAGCACCAGGTGGAATGACAGCTCACTTGTAGCTCACTTCACCTAAGTTATCACGGTGATATTTTTTACAGAATAGCACCGCAGGTTCTTTTTATTATTTTTATTTATTTCTTTACTATCCTTTCAGATTCTAAGCCAAAGTGCAAACAAATACTCAAACCTAAGTAAATACTTCACACGCCGTCCCGTAAATTGGGAATCAAAGACGAATCCTTTTGTGAGATTGATAAAATTCTTACATTTTTATTTGGCTTTTTCAAGTAAATCCTCTTTTCATTTGTAAAAAGCTTAATGATAGACAAGTGCTTAGAATGTATGTAATGCATCTTTTGTAGTTGTTGTCATTATTAGACACAATCTATCTATACTAATAAAAATAATAATGCGGAATGTGAGTTCGGCTGTCATTGTGCCGATTTTCGTATCAGCCGTTGGCCTGATGGCCGAATGCTCGATCAAAATCGAGGCTCTCGTTAGGTGGTTGGATCAAGGGCTTGATTCAGAAGGCAGTACTCCTCGATACGGCTCGCATTGTGAGGAGGCTCCTGTCTCTGGAGCCCTAACCACCGGTAGTCGATGGAATCTGCTCCCGTCACTGGCGGACCACTATTTTTTACGCTTTTTGCACTTTTTTTTTTTTTTGTAATATTTAAAAATGTATAAGATAAGGAACTAAATAAATAAACGAAATAATAAAATTTTATTGGTTCTTTTGTTTGATCGCTAAAATGTCTGGAACAACCAGTCGGATTTCAAAAATTCTTTTTGCATTTTATTAGCCCGTTTCTTGAGGAAGGCTATAGGCTACTTAACATCACGCTTGGGTCCGAAGCAGCCGAACAAAAAGAAAAAACTCAGACAGAAAGCTCAGCGAAAACGAAGTGATCGCTATCACTTCATTTTTGGTGGGGCATGCGATGCGATGCGACGGGGTAGGTCGCGGGCAAGTCGCTGGTAATAATGAAAATAATTTTAATTTCAATATTTTTAAAAAGGGCTGGCTTTTTCCTTGGCCAAAGGCTAAGCATTGTCATACAACGTGGCAATGCCGCCAGTTTCTTGGGAACATTACCAGTCGACAGCGATGCGGATGAATTTTTCGACGCTATATTTTAGTTTCTGTACTATAGTTTTAGTTAAGTTAGGATTTAATTTTGTTATTTTTAGTATTAGATATACATAGATATTATATTTGCATAGCCTATATTATGTAAATACTTAATTTTAATTAAGTTTAAATGAATTTTATTTCAGTAGCTCTAGCTACCGACGTACCCAAAAATTAATAATAAAACTTTCAATCTTGTTTAATTAGCTCGTAAATTTTCAGTTACCTGCAAAGGAGAATGACATTATGAGCTATGTTCAAAAGGAATTCTGTATTAAGCGCCAGACCCAAGTAGGAACGTATTACGTATGCCGTCTAAAAGAGCTCACAGACGAAACCTCCCAGTTTTCAAAATTATTTAAAGTTTCGGGGAAAATTTGTTAACGAGTTAAGTAATGAGAAAATAGAGACAGCAGGAGTTGATACTCAAAAATGACCCATGATTTATGTAATGTCTATTCAAATTTATGTTATTTCAAGTTAAACAAATATCAACTTTATTTTAATGGTCATTAAGTTGATTTCAGAGTGACTAGCACTTTTAAAACAGTTATAAAAAAAATGATTGAAATTGTAGCGTAAACTGAACTTTATTGTGTAGGAATTAAAGTTATTTTTCTGATTGACATCTACTAGATGTGAATCTAGCATACATAATTTAAGTACAACAATTAGTATTTAAAAAATAAAATTAAACAAAACTTACAAAATGTGAACTTTTCCATAGATAATGAAAATGGTCATACACGCACGTCAGTTGCAATTAGGTATTAGTTATTAGTTCTAACCGCTATCCACTAATTGACTTCCATTAAGTACTAGTCTTTATAGACTACCCACTCCCTCTGGGTGGCTTCATGTTTGCACAACATAATTATGTACCGATCAAACACACAAGCCAACCAACTTCTAGTTCAACTACACTAAATATAAATAGTTGGAACTCATTTCAACTAAACCACTTAACTTCCTAACTCATATAATTTAAAGTGAATCAAGTATATTATAATGTATTAACAGCGCCCCGCGGTTTCACCCGAATAAATGTCGATCACATGGGAATATCGGAATAAAAAGTATGCTATGTGTTATTCTGATGTATAATCTTTATTACTGTAAAGTTTCATCAAAATCCGTTCACTGGTTTTTGCGTGAAAGAGTAACAAACATCCATCCATCCTCACAAACTTTCGCGATTATAATATTATAGTATAAAGTAGGATAGGATAGTAGGATATAATCCTACTAATATTATAAATGTGAAAGTTTCTATGTTTGGAATTTTGTCACTCCATCACTCAAAAACAGCTGAATTGGAAGAAGATTGAGTATTTTTATATGGAACTTGGCATACATAAATGTCCACCATTTTCATGTTTCCGAAATATTAACTTTAATTTCTCGGAAACTTGATACTTTACGGGGTTTGATCTTATATTTTCTGTTTGCATCAATATGCATGAAACCTATATAAATGGCTGACATCAATATCATCATCTGCCTAGCCTTTTCCCAACAATGTTGGGGTCGGCTTCCAGTCTAACCGCATGCAGCTGAATACCAGTATTTAACATGGAGCGACTGCCTATCTGACCTCCACAACCCAGTTACTGGGTAATACGATACCCCTTGGTAAGACTGGTTAGTGGTTGTCAGACTTTTGGGCTTCTGACTACCCGTAACGACTGTCAAAGATCCACGTATGACATCAATATGTCAGCGATTTATGTAGTTTTGATGCGTGGCCGCCATTTTGAAAAAAAAACAAAACAAAATGGCGGACAAGTAGTTATGCTACGGACCTTCAAAGCCCTTTGGCATACCGATAGTTTATAACCTCGATTTACACATCGCATACTTTTTATTCTGGTAGTACGTTCCCATGGGATAATTTCCGATCTCCAAGCGGGCGAAGCCTCTGGCTAAAGCTAGTATGTAATATCATCCAAACACTAACAATATCCTTAGTACTTAGTAACATGTTGTTAACTTCTAAAATTACCTAAACAGACCAAATATCAGACTTTAAACAACTAATCTAAAGTTTGTATGTACAGTCGACCGTGCGTCTATGGAAACACTTTGACCTTGAGCTGGCCTAGCGTAGTACAGAGTTTCAATGTAACAAGAGGCCAGCTTAAACTGGTAAATGTCATCATGGCCCAGTGGTTATGGCCTCGCCTCTCATGCACAAGGTCGTGAGTTCAAATGATAAATTATTTTATTTCAGTAAGTAGGTTTGCACAAGCACTTTTGCACGTCAATCATATTTTAAAAACTAGATGAGGTCGGCGTTTCCTATCTGACTACTCTGAGAAGAAGGGCTGAAACAAACTCATCAAAGGTCACAGTCTCTGTTAAAGTCCAGACATACTCTTGGTCAGATCATTTGTGAAGAACATGTAGATCGATTCTGATATGGTCTTTTGAGGAAAGAACCACACAGATTGAGTAGACCAAGTGGGTCAAATTCGGGCAAGTACCGATATGTCTTTTCCTGAGTTTTTCTTGGTTATTACTGTCATCAATGAACGAAAAACATCGTGGACGTGAAACCTGGACGTATTATAGTTCAAATCGCCAACCCGTCTTGAACAAGCGTTGTGATCCTTTTTTTTTTTATATATATAATTTATCCTTTTGATACATTCTTATTTTGTAAATGTGAGGACTTTGTAAGCCTTGTACCTAGACTTTAGATCTGTAGACCATTTTTTATTGTATCAAGTACTTACCTGTACTTGTTGACAGGCCTACGTTGTCCTCCCATACCTACTGTAACTTGAAAACATTGTAAAAGCCAATTATTTTTTAAAAGAGTAACCATGGAGTTTCTTGCCGGTTCTTCTCCATAGGAAACGACCAATTGGAACCGTGCACCTAGCATCTGACGTTTCATAAGTGCCCATGTTGGTTTATGTGAAATAAAAATATTTTGATTTTGATTTTTGATTTTGATCAATGCGCTTGCTTTCTTTGTATGAGAAGAGGCCTTTGTCCAAAAGTGGATTATTAAGTACACTGGCTTTGTTACCACTGCATAATATCAGCCTATAACGTTCCCACTGTTGGGACACAGGCCTCCTCTCTATGAGAGGGAGTGGACCATAATCCACCACGCAGGCCCAGTGCGGGTTGGCGGATGTCACATGTCTTCGAATCTTTGGTTCTAGGACATGCCGGTTTGCTCACGATGTTTTCTTTCACCGTTTTGGGACCAGTGGTGATGAAATTAAGTGCACAAAATAAAGTGCCTGCCTGGGTCCGAACTCACGAGCTACAACTCGTAAGTCGGGGCCGATGCCACTGCGCCACCACTGCTCTCTTGTTACCACTGACGTCCTAAGTCGCTGGAAAACTGAGTTACCGATAATTGTATAGTGTTCAGTGAAGGATCAAGTTTTTAGGAATAGAAGTTCTGATTTGGAGTATTAAAGTAGCAAGTTACTTGGACTTCAGATTCTGGGAACAACTATTGCTGTTTAAAACCAGTATCAGGTATCTAGCTGAAATTTGGTATGGTGTACCGTTATATTTGAAGTCAATAAATCCAGATCAAGGCTTTCTTCAATAAATCTAAATTAAAAAATGTATATAATATGTTAGAGATAAAATAAATGCTCAAGAATTTACGACGTCATTTAATTTAGTGGTTATTTAAATTTTTCGAGCGGCAACACTTCTGACTTGTCAGTGTTGGTCTGTCAGTGAAAACGTTGTATCTATCAATAGTGCGTTCGTTTTATTATCGAGTTATCTTACTCTCGAGACAGCGCCTGTGTAGGTTGTGCGTACTGATTGATAAAAATACGACATGGCGGACACCATCATCGAACACGTGGACGCTAATCCGTCCGAAGCTGCGACATAAATATAGGTTTTTTTTGTTAGTCTACATTGTGACACCTTGCTAAGCAAAGGCCTCCCCTTTTTCCTTCCAAACCTCCCTGTCTTGAGCGATCTCTGGCCATGTTACCCCTGCAAACGTTACCAGATCGTCACACCACCTTCACCGTTGTCTACCTCGATGTCGATGTAGGCGTCCAATGAGTGACAATCTTTTATTTATTAATTAAACAACGTCAAATAAAATGTAATGAGATATATGACGATAAATTTCTATTCTAGGTGGTCTGGAATCATGTGCAAAACTCATGTTTAGAGTTTGGGCGTCGATGTCCTTGCCACCTTGTATTTTTTTTTTGTTACCGTAATTTTTTTTGTTACCGTAAAGCAGAAACACAATTAACAAAGGTGGCTACCATGGCAGTGTTCCAACTGCACACCAGAATCGTGCACTCTTTTGGCCACAAAAGACATTTTATTAGCAAAAACGACTCTACAGCGAAAAAAGAAATACCTACTAAGCACAATTTCGTATATCTGCAACTAAAAAAAAAAGATGTGTGCTAATGACGACACGATAGGAGTGAAAACTTATGACTGCATTCGAGTATACTTATTTATTTATTAACTAAGGCACCCAGTCCCAATATACAAATTACTTTTATTTTTATTTAGCCTTTACAGTACCACTGCTGGTCAAAGACCACTCCCAAGTCCTTTCAGGAACTCTTTTTCTGCGAACCAGCCCTTGCGATACGCGTCCAAATCACAAATACATCATCTGCCTAGCCTTTTCCCAACTACGTTGGAGTCGGCTTCCAGTCTAACCGGATGCAGCTGAATACCAGTATTATACATGGAGCGACTGCCTATCTGATCTCCACAACCCAGTTACTGGGTAATACGATACCTCTTGGTAAGACTGGTTGTCAGATTTTTGGGCTTCTGCCTACCCGTAACGGTTTAACGTGCTTTCCGAGACACGGAGTGATCTCGGTATGTAAAGATGGTTACCCATCCACAGACCAACCGCGGCAAGCATAGCTTAACTTGATCAAACGACCTGTCCGGCTGTTATTATTTAGCCTCGTGGGCCCCAAATCACAAATTTATAGAATAAAATATATTCGATTCAGCATCATCGAAAGACTTTAGCCGAGTATACCCGATTCGTCGTCACCTACCTGAGCGTGACGGTTGAGCTTCGTTCACTGTTCAAAAGAGGTAGATGCGCCTAAAGAAGATTTTACATCAAAAATATGCGGAAAAATCTCATTCATTCACCTCCCCAGATTATGTAAAGATTCACAATTTCATTCAAATGCGTCTTTTCCCTTTTCCGTGCTACACCGGTTAGTTGCGTTTCTAAACTTGTCCTTTGCAACGTGGAGGACCTTTGATGAAGTTTTTCAATTAAAAGCAATCGGAGTAAGAGATCAAAATGCCCCGCGTTTGGGTAAACTGATTTCACGTTGAAAATGGCTACTTGATTTTCAAAGTTAAATCGATCTTAATCTGTTTATAGTTGGCTAGTCTTTTCATAAGATAGTTTTAATTTTCTGTGGGTTTTATTTTGTACGGGTTGAGTTTACAAATTAGAAAACTAACGAAACGTTGGATGGACTGTGTGAATGATGATACGGTTAGAAAGAGAGTGACTACAGAGATGACGACTAATAGAGAAGTATGGAAGAAAAAGACAAGTTGCGCCGACCCCAATTAAATTGGGATGAGGGCAGGAGAACGATGATGAGACATTTCGAAAAGCCTAGTTAGTTATCTTTGTTCTGTTTTAAGGGTAGGTAAGTCCCAATTTCTGCTCGATTTATCAAATCTTTCGAAGTTGAATGTAGTGATTTTTTTGTTCCATGAGGTCACATTGTACAGAGCCAGTAGTTTCATTTCCCTGTTAAATCACTAAATGCACTTACCGTTATAAACGCATTAACATTCTACTTGGCTACATTTGAATTTGAATTACGAATCATCACGTTCGTATAACTTCGGTACGTGAAAACGACAATTTCCGAGCGTGACGTACCCCTATTGAATTTGCTTGAGTTAACACATAATTACTTCTGCGTCTGTAACTCAATATAACCTCAGATATGTTTGCGTGTATAAATAAATTGATCATCATCATCTCATCTGCCTAGCCTTTTCCCAACTATGTTGGGGTCGGCTTCCAGTCTAACCGGATGCAGCTGAATACCAGTATTTTACATGGAGCGACTGCCTATCGGACCTCCACAACCCAGTTACTGGGTAATACGATACCCCTTGGTAAGACTGGTTGTCAGACTTTCGGGCTTCTGACGACCCGTAACGACTGTCAAAGATCCACGTACGACTGCCGGGACCAACGGCTTAACGTGCTTTCCGTGGCACGGAGGGGTCTCGATATGTCACCCATCCACAGACCAACCGCGGCAAGCGTAAATAAATTGATATTCCCACTAATTAATCTTCGAAAATAGGTGAGTCCCTTAAAGCCGCGAACCGTTTATATGGGAATCGAAGGGAAAATCGAGAATGTAATTAAACTGTGACCCTGCTTGATTAAAATGTTGGGATTTCACTTACAAGACATTGGGAACAAATTTAAGTGAATTGATCAATCTAATGAGAATTTAATGCGGTTTGAGTGTTTCAGACCGGGAGATGGCGGCGACAACGTTATTTATTGAAATAGGTACCCTCTAAATTGGAATTCTAATACGTTTTTAATTTGTCTTTTATTTTCTGGGCGTTTTTTTTTTCTGTCTGAAGATCTCCGTATGTCTCTATTTAAATGAATATGGTTACTGTAACTAATTTCGTTGTAACGGTACACAAAATAGCAGAAAACAATTTTGATCCACTCCTGCTAATTTTACAAAACAATCTAAAAGCCTGATTGTTTGTTTGTTTCGTATTCACAGCTAAACTAACGAACTGTTTTTGATGATATTTAGAAGAAAGATCGATTAGTAGATTAAAGCTTACATAGATTAAATTTCTTCCAGTATAATCGGATGCAGCTGAGTACCAGTATTTTACATGGAGCGACTGCCTATTTGACCTCCACAACCCAGTTACTGGGAATACGAAACCCCTTGGTGAGACTGGTTATCAGACTTTCGGCCTTCTGACGACCCGTAACAGTCGGGACCAACGCAACAGCTTAACTTGCTTTCTGAGGCACGGAGGGTTCTTAGTATGTAAAGATGGTCACCCATCCACGGACCAACCGCGGCAAGCGTAGCTTAACCTGATCGATCGACCCGTGCGGCTGTTATTACTTAGCCACAAGCCCCTCTCCTGAGTATTAGTAAATAGATATATCGCTCGAAAAATTAAATT
This sequence comes from Hydraecia micacea, assembly GCA_914767645.1. Classification (NCBI taxonomy): domain Eukaryota; kingdom Metazoa; phylum Arthropoda; class Insecta; order Lepidoptera; family Noctuidae; genus Hydraecia; species Hydraecia micacea. Next base: position 10,757,259 of record OU611794.1, on the reverse strand, counting down.
TATTCAAACAAAGCTCCTAGATTCAATATCCAGATTAATTTCAAAACCAGTGTAATAACGATCAGTATGTATGTAACACGTACTAATACTGTAGGCACTGACTACCTTATTCATTGTCTGTTGTAATAGTAGGGTTCTATTGTCTAACGATATAATGTGTTACGAAGCTCCGTCTATGTATAGATGCTAGGGTAACAATAGGATACCTCATCACTTGTAGGTGTTGGAGGAAACATAGGATTATGTGAAGAAGATTGGCAGTATTCAATGTTCAATAATGCAAAGTTATTGGGATTCTATGTAAATTCATTGTGATATGATTTTAGCAATATTTGGTGTTTAGGTTATTCTGAATATTCATAGATTTTATAATAGTGTTGTATTTCCTTTCATCGCCAGACACAAACCTGCCCCATAATTGGCTTATTAATTTTCACCGTTAGTACAGACGCCAGCACATCAACCTACCCGAAACTGTCAAATTTTCTTAATGAACTTTGAACCTTATGCTTTAGCGATAAAGTTGAAAATCTATTAAAGAGACAGATTGTAGAGCTTGATGTGCTGGCGTCTGTACCTATATTGTTGGATAGGTATTCTCCCGAAGTTTACTACTTTTCTTATTAGGGTCAATCCCCACTGAAAAAGCAGCGGCGCGCAGCGGCCGTAAGTGCAAGTGACTTTCCTCTTTTGACTAGTCGCTAGAAGGCTCGTGCAGCCTCGCGGCGCCGCGCTGCTCCTCCTTTGCCTTCAAATGACTATGGATAATGGCCGCTGCCGGCCGCTGCTCTTTCAGTGGGAATTGACCCTTACTGTTAGCATACATCATCCCACTGCTGGGCAAAGGCCTCTCCCCATGCCATGACTTCCAGCTCTTTAAACTTTTCTTATTAGTTATAATTAAATACTTTATTTTTCTGTTGTTGTGTTTTTATCTACAGTTTTTTGCCCATTCGTCTTAAAATCAAAGACAGAGACCGAGCAAAAAATAATAAACTGGTATCCTTTTCAAAACCATTAATCTTTCATCTCTTTTCTTTTATGAAAACCTTCCTGCTACAGTTTTCCTGTTGGTTCTGGATTAACAGAGACCATGCACAATAAAGTTGTTGTCATTTCTACATACCCTTTTTATTTTCCCAACGAACAATGCGAAACAAATTCGAAAAGTTTCAAAACTGCGAACTGAACTCGAGTCATTTGGGAACCGATAACAGAGCAGGTGCATGAAGTTAAGTCTGTTAACAAAAGTTACATTTGTTTAGCAAAAGTTACCGCTAATAATGCTGTTGTACTAATACAATGAGATCAAGAGTTTCTGAACATGTGTTTGCGTAGAAGTTAGGGGAATTAACTGGTTTACTGTTTTGAGTCTAGGATTTTTGAGCCCTTTGTTTGACGAAATAACAAAAAATTGACACATATGTTGGCATAATGTAATTATGGACAAAATAATATCTCGTCGATATCACGCACTATAATTATATCGAGTACCACCACGAGCAATTATAATATTATGATATAATCCTTACTAATATATATAATATAAAATTATAAATGCGAAAGTAAGTTTGTTTGTTTGTTACCTTTTCACGCCTAAACCACTGAACCGATCAACCTGAAACTTTGCATATACGTTGTCAGGTGTACAGAAACGGACATAGGGTACCTTTAATTCCAAAAAAAAAGTGCTGTTCCCGAGGAAAACAACAATAACATTATTATGATAATAGATGGCGCCACGTGTCTTTCGAATCATGACCATAAGAAATAGAAATTTTACGCGGACGAAGTCGTGGGCAGAAGCTAGTCTAATATAAAGAGAAAATATTTGATTTGTTTATGCTAGTTTTGTTACGATTTTACGCTAAAACGGCTGAACGGATTTGGATGAAATTTGGCACATGGGTAGCCCATGACTCGGATCAGGACATAGGATACATAAGGACTTTTTATCCCGATATACCCACGGAATCGAGACTTATGTGGGTGAAACCGCGGGGCACAGCTAAGAGAGGTACGTATCATCATCATTTCAGCCAAAAGACGTCCACTGCTGGACATAGGCCTCCCACAAGCACTTCCACTTCGACCGGTTCTGTGCTTCTCGCATCCAACGGGTTCCTGCGGCCTTCACATGGTCGTCGTAGGTACGTATAAGGGCTTCTAACTTGACATTGGTGCCGATTCTCTTGTCACAAATGTCTCTAAACTAGACTAAAAATCACTAAAATTTAGTTTATTCCTGTCAAACGACGATTTCCTATTCTGAAATTGACTAAAGTGACACAACTTAACTATATTTTAGTTTGACAGCACTAAGATGGCACTGAGTTATTTAATCTATTGAACATAGCAATTTTGCTATTCTGAATTACACGTTTTTCACCTAAAAGGGGTTTGAGTAATTTTGTATGAACCAGTGGCATGATTTTTTTTTTGCGCGGCCACGTAGTTTATTGTTGCTAACGTATAGTGGTATATATAATAATAATGACTCGTAAAAGAATTTTGCCCTAAGTAATATCGGAGCTGAAATATATGATATCGAAGTAAGTAGAATTTCAACATCATGTCGTCGAAATAAAGACGGAACCCCGTATATGTATTGTGAACAAATACAGCACGTATGACACAATACATACATTCATAAACGTACGCATGTTATTGGAGGAGTATGTATGGCATTATTATTATTATTATTAAATAAAAAACAATAATAGGTACTACAAAATCACTATATTGTTACACAAACTTTAATTATTTAAAATATTTAAACGACTTGTCGGGTGTTCTTAACTGACTTCAAAAAAGGTGGTTCTGTATTTGACCCGTATGTATGTTTGTAAGTCCGCGATTTTCTCAAAAACTAATGAAGTAATTTTGAATTTTGTTTTTTAAGTAATTCTTTCATTGTGATCTACATACTTTCAGGAAGGTTTTAGTATATAATACATTAGTTAATTATTCTTATGTACGAAGTTATATGCATAAATGTACTGCATCGGAACGAGGAGATCGGTGCTTTTGGTGGGCTCATGGGCGGCTTTTATGTTGTTGTTTATCGCTAATCACGAGTTACAGAGACAAATAGAAGTAAAACTACAATGTAATGATGAAATAGACACCATTTAAAGCAAATGGCGATTTGATTTTATAGATTTTTCACATTAAATATCTCGGCTTCGATGAACGTTGGAAAGTAACGTTCATAGAAAAAAATGAATGTCTTAATGTGTTCTCTTTAACGAAACACTTTTCATAAGTGGCCGCGTATTTAAAAAATCATGCCACTTTTACTCAAACTCTTTTAGATTGTTTAACTAAATCTGACTATTTTTAATCGCGATTAAAAAGGTGTGGAGTAAAATTAGTTGTCGTTGAAGAAAAAAATGAATAGAAAGTCACACCAACACCTCGACTTCAGATGCAAAAACAGCACAGTATTTTTTTTTTCTTTTGCTTATATCTCGAAAATGGTGTGTCCTATCGCAAAAATAATGAAAAATTCGATCCCCTTTATAAAACCTATAAACCCCCCTAAAACTCAACATGTAGGTAATAATTTTTCATATTTTCCATACAAAAAGTGAAAAATTCCTTAACAAATACGCCAAGGCTGCCCCCTGCCTGCCTGCGGCTCTAAAAAAAAATCACGGGTAGGGCAAACAAGTACCACGTGTCGACGAGTCGCAATTGTCAAATTCGATTATAGTTGTCAAAATTATTTTTAAATTTAGAGAATTTTTCATGCAGAATAGCTGTAAGATTCTCATAGCAAAAAGTAAGGAATTTTAGTGATAGTTTAGTTCGGTGTACAAGAGAATCGACACCATTGTAAGTCTTAAAAAACATTTTTCCAAGTTTTCAAGTCACAATACTTTCCCTTGCCACTTATATCTTTACATTTCCATAGTTCACTCAACCTTGATTGCAGTTCTTGTTGTATTCCAAATATCTACTCAATGCGAGGCGCTTTAACAATTTTCATAGACTGTCCATGTTAGGGGGCACTGGCAAATGGTTGACAATGATAGGTAGGTACAGACACCAGCACATCAAGCTACTACAATCTGTCAAATTTCTTTAATAGATTTTCAACTTTATCGCTAAAGCATAGGGTTCAAAGTTGATTGGAAAAATTTGACAGTTTCGGGTAGCTTGATGTGCTGGCGTCTGTACATCGAAGGGTGCGACCCTGCCTTCGTGGTATTGCAAAATTTCGCAACTTTTACTACAGATACATACATACGTTTGATACATAGAGGGTTAGGGTCGGCTTCCAGTCTAACTACAGTGTAGGTGCGTAAAACGTTGGAATTTTTCACGAAAACATTTTCAAAAGTAGACAACTTTCAGTATTGAAACACTGTAACACTGTCAGTTTTTTTCTAGACTCACAGTTGTCTAGTTTTATGGGTAGTACAATGTTGTTAATTAAAAATAGTCAGTTTACGATGCCTGGTGTGTTGTAGTTGGCTGTTCACGCGACTACTCAATCCTTTTTTCAAACATGTACATGTCTAAAAACTGTCAACAGTCAACAGAAGTTTAGTAAGAAACCGGTGGGTGTTCTCGAATAAAATTTAATTTTATTAATAGAAAACAAACAACTCATTTATCAAATTAAATTTCAGTCAGATCAGTTAAATATTTCCCCTTTTTTATACTTTAAACATACAATAACATCGACGTAAAGTATAAAAATCTTCCAACCACCGCATCGTCGACAATCTAAAATCGACATCTGCACAATCTCCCCGTCTTTTGCCGCTGACGTTTCATAAAATTGGATCGGCGTTTTTCCGTTCCATGTAGGCTGTGGACACACCAGCTATGTTCCGCTGATGTGAACCGTTTTTCACGTAATTTTATATTCGCATTCCCTTGAGGGGAGATTCCGTAGACGAGTTGCCATCTAAATTACAAACGGAATTTTTTATGCGATTTTCTGTTCGCTCATCGCTAATTATGTTTTGTTCCAATTCAGACCTAAATTATTGGATTATTTTGTAATTAAATGATATTTTGTTATCGTGGCGTGTTGATTCAGGCGGTGCTTGATAGGGTGGGTGGGTATTGCATTGTCAGCGGATTGTGATTTCAATATTTTATGAATATTAATTAGCTGTCTTTTATTTGCGGTGGCAAAATTGTGGTGATCTGTTATTGCAGATTTTGTATAACTGTAGAAATAACGAATGGAGAGAATTAGTAATGGTGGATACTACACCAGAAAAAAATATGTTTTATAAAAATTAAATAATAATTAAACATAAAAAGAGCTATAATATCTGCTGAGGACATTAATAAGTAACAAAACATCTAGGTTTCCATTATTGTTTTTGAAGTGAAACTTCTTCGGCAGCGATTCGATAATTGGAGGATAGTGAAATTTTAAGGACCCGTCACGTTTAGTTACATTTCGTTACATGAGACAGAAGAAAGATATAACTCTCTCTCTCTGTCTCTCAAACTAAATCTTTTATTTTTTAAGAAGTTTAGGGAGCAGTGGTGGCCCAGTGGTAACGGCCCCGACTTACGAGTTATAGGTCGTCGGTTCGTACCCAGCCAGACGCTTTACTTTGTGTAAATTATTTCATCACCACTGCTCTCAAAACGGTGAAGGAAAACATCGTGAAGAAACCGGCATGTCCTAGAATCAAAAATTCGCAGACATGTGACATCTACCAACCCGCTTAGGGCCCGCGTGGTGGATTACAGCCCACTCCCTTTCGAAGAGAGGAGGCCTGTGTCCCAGCAGTGAGAACATTAAAGGCTGATTATGTAAGAACTTTACGCCTGTCAAGTGTACGGTGCTGCACGCGCATTTTTTTGTGTTGGATAGGTACCTTAGCTGACGTGAAAAAATGTTTCATTATAAACCTTTCTCACACTATAAAATCCTAAAATCTTGAAGATAGAATATGTAATCTCCCTTTTCTAATTATAATTAAACATAAATCTTGGGCCTAAAACGAGAATAAAGCGATGGTACTTTATTATTGTTGTAAGATAAGGCACCACCTTGTTCTAATGGCTTTTTAAGCTAGCTCCCTAAATAATTTCTCATGGTTTTTTTTTAATTAAGTAGTCAAAAATTATTTGTGTCTTTCATTATTTATGAATTTAATGATGTATGATAGTGATATTTTATTTTGTGGTATATGTTTTGCAATAGTCAAATTTTTCGAATAGACATAACTAGATATTTTACATTCGCTTGAAATGTTATCAAATAAATAAGTCATGAAAGTCTGAAAAATAACAACTAAGTGGTTTAAGACTGCACAATAAATGTATTTAGAATCACGGAAATATGTATTAAATTATATTTATTTATTTATATCAATAATTTGGTGGATGGACCATCTTTACATACCGAGACCCCTCCGTACGTCGGAAAGCACGTTAAGCCGCTGGTCTCGGCTGTCATTCGTGGATCTTTGACAGTCGTTACGGGTAGTCAGAAGCCCGGAAGTCTGACAACCAGTCTTACCAAGGGATATCGTATTACCCAGTAACTGGGTTGTGGAGGTCAGATAGGCAGTCGCTCCATGTAAAATACTGGTATTCAGCTGCGTCCGGTTAGACTGCAAGCCGACCCCAACATAGTTGGGAAAAGGCTAGGTAGATGATATATCAATAATTAAAAAAGTAAACAAACGTACGTTTAACTTTTTTGACACAATATACGCAGAATAATTGCAAAAAGTAAATGTTTGCAGCAATCTCCAAATGTACGACCAAAATACATTAGTAGGATTGTCAGAGACGAAATGAACATTCTATTTTGTACCTTGTGTTCACAGCCATATAATTTTAAATTGCTCAGCGAGATCGCCAGCCAAGCGACATGTCGTTGTATGACCAAAAAAAATGTCGAATAAACAGAGATTTATATCATGTGACGGAAAACGGACCTATCTCGACTTTCAGGAGTCCCAGATCGTTTATACCAATTAAGTTTTTCCACATGAGAGTTAACAAAGAATAGTTTTTTCTGTATACAGTTTTAATGAAGAGGAAATAGTGGAAATTGATAGAGAGTCTCTGTCTTAAATATTGGAAATGTTATCACGTAAATTTAATGGCGTCGGTTGGCAGTTTCCTCACTATGTTTGGGCTCTTTTATTTCTAGAAAAGTAAACCATTGAGGATAGTAATATTGTTTTCGCTTGCAGCCATATTACGTTTACTTTTCTGAACGTTAGGAGTACGGCTAACCCATATAATATCGAAAAGTTCCGATACAGAATACATGTTCCGATGAAATATTAGTAGACGTTATATATGAGAATTTCTCCTGGATCTGACATTTTCTTTGCTTGCAACACAAATATTTATAAGCTTCAAACCGCAGTTTTTTTCCATTGATTTGGTTTCATTGAGATGTCATCGAGACTAACTGAAAATAAAACTGACAAATGAAAAATAGATTGATAGCTATAAAAAGAGGAAAGGGTAGGGAAAGTAGAGACGTGTTTGCCCACCTGTGGGGAACTACGGGCATACAATAACAATTAAAGCAAGGAATTACTTTTTAAGAGTAAATGATGTGGTCAATTAATGGCTATAAGATTAGGGGAAGACCAAAGAAACGATGGATGGCCTGTGTATAAAGATAGAAAGGCTAGAAAGGGGGTGACTACCGAGATGACGACTAATAGAGAAGTATGGAAGGAAAGAAGACATGTTCCGCGGACCCTAAATTAGTTGGGATAAGGGCAGGAGAATGATGATGATGTGGGCAAGTTTTTGGCCAGCCTTAAGGGGACTACATGACCTAAAGCACGGTCACTGTCAAACTGCATCGAAAAGAAAGAGAAGCGCGATGACACAACGCTGGTAATTTATTGCAAAATATGAAGCAATTATCTATTTACAAAAAATCTATTGATTATACAAAAAAATTAAAACACTATTACGACGTTAATACGTTGCTTGTAGAATAATCTGACAAAAAATCAGAATGATTGCATGTTTATTAGTATGGTTTTTAATCGATAAAAGAAACTTTTAGAGTTATCTTTGTGATTTTGTTCTATCGTATCAAATTAGTTGTATTATGTTTGAACACACTGTTTAACTAGCATATTATATCCTGAAGAATATCATACATATATTTTTCTGATTTTTTTTACTGTAGTCGATCATATTTTATACTTTTAGGGATATAAAACTTGCGTTTAGGTCCTGTAGTCCCCTTAATAAGCTGATAATCCAATCCAGATATAAAAAAATAATTGTTATGGGTTTCAAAATGATTCATGATTATTGCATTAATGTTATTCACAAAACATTTTTTTTGTAATTATTACCCACAAAGCATCCGTTCAGTCAAAATCAAGTTTACTTACAGAAGTTATTATTTTCAATTAAGTCTGTATTTTCAGGATTAACACCTAATTTTGTGAAGAAAATGTTTTATTCTACCTTCAGTTATTTGAGACGGGTTTTAATTAAGCAGGTATTTCTTCACAGTGAAGATAATTAGATTTGTAACTTCGTTTCAATTTGCTTTTGGTTTTGTTTATGGGTTTTGTGAATTACTCAACTTATTTGTGCTTAAATGTGAAATTCTTAGTTGAATAAATTTTATTAATGTAAAAGACGGAAATATCGCTGACAAAAATTTTGTTTTTTCTAATAAAAATATTCGAGACTTACTTTATTGTGAGATATAAGACTCACGATCTTAAACAAGAGGTGACAGGTGTACCTATTTTTTTAAGTTAAAACTATATTTGTTACCAGAAGGCCAGTTCTCGTAATTAAAAACTTTCAAAATCTAGTCGCAATCTAATCTCAGCGACAATTAATGTCAAAAATGTATGGAAATTAGAGGTATTTTTGACAGATTGAGACTGAGATCAGACTGTGAAAATTACGAGGACTGTCCCTCAGGTTAGCCATTTTTCAAAGTAGGTATTTTATTTTTTTCCATTTCTAAACATAAACCGAGCTGCCTTTATAAAATTAATTTATTTTATTACAAAAAAGTCAATTTGCTATCAAAAAATGACATGGCTCTTGTGAAATTTATAGCCGTGACCATGAAAAATCCAATTTTGGTTAGGGACAGAACCTTAAAGTTATTCATAAAATATATAAAAAAAACAGTAGATTGCATGAGCTGTTTTATCATCCCACAAAATTGCGAGTGTCAACTGAACAAAATGAATTACGTCGAATCTCTAAGGAGATGGGTACGAACAGAATTGTTTTAGACCTCAGATGTAGGAGGTAGAAACATAAATGGCGAGTTGGTGACAAGATCATGTTACATTTTTATTATTTTTCAGTAATAGTTTTGCCAAACGATTATAAATGAACACGACCGTTCTCGGTTTTCTCTTTGTTTTTAGGTTAACGGTATTATTAACTCAGTAAATATCACTTTGCTCTAAGGGAGCGTACACACGAGGGCGAGACGCGCGTTGTGACGCGTTGAAAAAAAATCTGCTCGACAATACTCCGATATGAGAAAACAAATGAACATCAAAAATAACTACTATCAAAGATTCGCACACGTATTCTGACTCAATCGCAATTAGTAGTGAAATGGATAAATTATATTTACAATCCTTACTTTTCTTTGTATATTATTTTATATTTTGAATTTATATAAAATATATTTTTTTATTTTTTTTTATTTTATCATTGTTAATCTTAATTAATCTATCACAATTATATCTTCATTAATATGTTTTATCTTAATTAGGGCTGATTTTTCAATATACAGATTTTATCTCAAGAATAATTGACAGTTTGACATATTTGCAATACAAAAACTGTGAAACAGCAATATTTATTCCTCAGAAAAAAGTTATTTCACTATTGAAAAATCAGCCCTTAATGATATATCTTAATTAATTTATTGTTAATATTTTCATATTTAATGTCTCTTCCCTGGTGAAGAAAGATTAACAATGAAAAGATTACATAACAAAATATGAAATAAACATAATAAAGGGTGCTAGAAACTATTGTGATGATACAGTGCTGTAAGATAGTAGATGAATTTGAATTTAAGTCCATACTCATCATAACAAATCCGATATTTAAAAATTGTTAATTATTTCTTCATTTTATTTTAGAATTTAATTTTAATTTATAAGCTTTATAAGCCGTCATCTACGCAGTCACACCCTTTAAAGCCATATAATCTTTCGCAAAAAAAAGTTTATTCTCTTCTATTTGACGTCATTGGACGATGCTGGACGTAGACACCTCGCGAAATTCTGTCTATTTTATCGACTTACACGGTAACAGATCAAACGATGACTTTCTTAGTAGAATCTCCGTCCCACAAACTAAGAGCCCGTTTAATAAATTAACAAAGTTCCTGAGTTTTTGTTGTTTTGTCTTTTAATTACTCCACAAAAGTTTTATCATTTTTGATCGGCAAAGGAATTTCGGAATGGAAAAACTTTTGCCAAGAGTTGTAACGATATTTTTATTAAGAATATTTGAAATTGTTAATAAAGAATCTTTGACTATTTTTTGTGTACTTATAAATAAGAGAGAACTGAGTTTATTTAGAAGTTGGACTTGTAATGGACTGTAAGTAGGTACGAGTGGTGCGATGAAAGGAATTTCTTTACATTACTTGGGACCTGTATTTGTTAATTTTTACAAAGCTATCTCCTATTCAAATACCTACTGCTAAATAATTTTGTGTGACGTGCTTTATCAAATCCAATATCATTTTTCCGAGCTAATTAATATCGGACTCGCTAATTATAGCGCTAATAAGATCAATTAAAATCCAAACAATTATCTCGGAAATTATAACGAAACAGAACACCGCCATCTTCGAGGCAGTGTTACGTCACCATTCCCTTAAACTCTTCAAGCCATAACAACGGTCCTCCTTTCAAAATCAAAACCAATAAACAAATTCATTCGAAAAGTAGAACCAATTATATGACGACATGTACAAGATAAATTGTCTTCGGAATTGCTATTTATCCTGACTGGAATCTCGACGTCGATTAAGCTATTTTTCTGTCACGATGACGTATTTTCTGCCAACATTGTTGCAGGGTGGGTAATCATGTTGTTTCGTTCTTTTATTTTTTTATGTCCTGGAATCAGGTTGAAAACGAGCTAGCTGAAACGGTTTTTAGTTAGAAGTTTGCAAGAGAGTGGAAAGAGTTACCTGGGTGAAATTAGTTGCTGTCGTCATATAATTATGTTGCCAGGTTATGACGGTATAGATGATATACCTGTGTGCAAGTATATAGTATGCTCTCTTGGGGAGCCCTCTGCTGGGAGAATAAAGGTTTATATCGAACTCCTACCAAATTGAAACCAACGGTATCCCACCTGCTACAAAAAAAAGTGACACTCCGGGAGTGCCGACAGAAGTGAAAACTTGAACAATTACATACGTGTGTATTTTTTTAATCGTCATATAAAAAAAACTCAAACAATACTTTGCCATCACTTACTGATATTTCGGAAATACAATAAAACCGAGTATATCCCGAGGACAGCCGAGCACATCCGAAGCGGTGACGGTTACGGTAGCAGTGGCGCGAATTCAATGGTTTTTTCGCATCTCAAAAAATGCCCAACGCGCCAAAAGAAGTTTTCAATTCAATAAAATAAATCTAGCATCAATAAAAAATTCAACATTGATACCAACGCCAATTCATAATCATAACCGAACACGTGGATACAGGTATCTACCTAACTTATTTAAGGCATACGTGACTGCGCGACCGACACTGTGCCGAATCGTTTGAGCTTCCCCTCACGTTTCAAAGGAAAAGAGTGTGACGTTTCATAAATGTATAAAATATAAACCCCCCTTTAGGGTGTTAACGTAACATAAATGTCAAGACTTCTTCAAGTTAAACATGGTTGAAGTTTATCTTGGTTTTATGCTCGAGTTTTAAACGTGGCGATGAGATGCCACGCAGGCTTATGTTTGTTATACATCTTTCAATCAATAGGAAAGGAAAAGACTCTAATAATATATGTTATGAAAATTCAACCTGCTTGTATATAACAGTACGTTGGATTATAAAAGCGAGGATGCGAATTTGTAACACATTTGCTAGTGAAACCAATTTTAGAACAGCTTGCATTCGAAATAGTGATTAATTAATTTAATAATGTGTCATTCAAAGCTTGATTATGCGATTACATTCCAAGTTTGGTCCAAAGTCTTTAGTTTAGCCTAGCCTATCGATTCACGTTCTAGAAAATCATTCTACTCATTGCGCATTGTTACAGTAGGTACTCATAATAATATTCTACACATACATAATAATCTCGCACATTCTTTTCATGGGGGTAGGCAGAGACTACAGAACGCCACCTGCTACGATCCTGCTACATAATGACTATTCAAACTTATGTTTCAAATTAATATAATTTCAAGTTAAACAAATATCAACTGTATTTCAATGGTAATTAAATTAATTTCAGAGTGACTATCACTATTGAAAAAGTTATAAAAATGTTTGAAGTTGTCGCGTAAACTAAACTTTATTGTGCAGGACTTAATAGTAGATTGTACAACTAGTGCATAAAAGAAGCCATGTTAGCCCGAGACGTTTATATCCACCCGAGCCGCAGGCGAGGGTGGATAGTTAAGTCGAGGGGTAGAATGGCTCGTTTATGCCCGAGTTAAACACTCTGCTTTTCACTTCGATTGCGAGAAAATTAAACAGGCATAAAGTATAAATAACAGTAATTTCACTGTTCAAAAATGTTGCAAAATTGACGAAGAAAATAGCAAATTCCCGCCACAAATCTTATTAAGTTTTTTTTATTATTTTCAACATGATTGTGTCATTCGACTTGGGTACCTACTTCATACTGCCAAGTCATAAAAATGTTTCTTTGCGTTTTTAATTAATAAATGACAACTATTTTATCTGGTTTTATTAAATTAACGATAGAAAACACGGAAGTGATATAAATTAAAGCAAATGAAATAAAATAACGACTTTAATCTGCGACGTTTTATTGCCTGACGACTTTAATCTGCGACGTTTTATTGCCTGTTTATCTTAGTCTTAGAAAAAAAAAATACTTTATGCACTAGCTACGCGCAACATAAACACGAACTTTTAGAGCATGAGAAGTGAAAACTTATTTTTCCTTATTATACTTATATTTGTTTACATTTTTGGCAAATAAATCGTGAATGCAGATTAGGTACTTCTTTTACCTCGTTTACGTTCATACATCAGCAATTCCTGTATTTTTATTAACATTCGCTTAGATTAGAATAATGAATCTCCGTCTCAATCTATCAAAAATACCTCTAATTTCCTTACATTTTTGACAAGTTTTTTAAATTGATTGTCGATGAGATGAGATTGCGTTGAACGTTTTTACACGCACACCGGTTGCGGGTCATAATATTCTAATTGAAAGTTTTCAGCCGAATCCAGCTTAGTTAAAATTCTACCATGTTAAAAGTAGTACGTATCTAATAATATCATCTCTTTGTGAAAAGAAGAAGTTCGTTCGGAAATAATTCAGCTAAGCCTGTTTCTATCGCCGAACTCCATTGCACTTTGTTCTATTTTGGAGGGTGAGTGAGTGCCAATGAATTTCGAGGCACAGACTTCAACTTTGTCTCTCTGTGACGCATAACACAATGACATTTGGGGACATGTCATGTTGACGAGACCTAAAAGGTATTGCAGTTATAAAAGCCAGTTATAGCCGTTGAAATATCTGATAAATAGTTTAGATCGGGTGGGACTTTTGTTAGTTCTATCTTATTTTTATAGAGGTATGAGGAACAGGGTGTAAAAATCACTCATACTCTATAGAAAAGGGTGGATCCTCCGACCAGACGGGTGTTGTGTCTGGCGGGGAACTGCCCGATGATTCATGTCGGGCCGTTGTATCTATGCTAGTTGCGCGGTAAAGTCTGCTTGCGAGATGCAGGATTTGCGTGACGTCAGTATGACGCGTTGTTCGCATGTGGCGTTGTAGATACCGCTACATATTAATAAAAGTAACAGATGTAAAATAAAAATATATTAGGAAAGAAAATGTATTTTTAACGCAAATTGAGCTAAACCACAACCGCATCACCATTGTACAGACGCCAGTGCACATTAAGCTACCCGAAACTGTCAAAATTTCCCAAACAACTTTGGACCTTATATTTTAGCGATACAGTTGAAAATCTAATAAAGAAATTTGACAGATTGTAGTAGCTTGATGTGCTGGCGTCTGTACGTATTTTTCTGCGCTTTTCTTCTTATCTGTTTATACCGGCTGACATTTTTTACCGTCTGGACAAAAACCGGGTATAATAAGTGAACGAAGTAGAAGCCTATGGTACAGACATTTCGTTTTAGGGTTCCGTACCTCAAAAGGAAAAACGAAAAACTGATAAGATCGCTATCGCTTCGTTTTCTGTCTGCCTGTCCGTCTGTCCAGACCCTTTTTCTCAGGAACGCGTAAAGTTATCAAATTTAAATTAATACGAAGTACTCCGGGCTACAATCCCTTAAAGCAGTTTAAAAATCAAACTTCTAAGTCAACGCAATCAAAAGATCGGGCATTTATGTTCCGTTTATTCCGCATATATTGACACTCGCAATGGAATCAAAACCTATAGGGTACTTCCCGTTGACCTATCATGAAATTTGGCAAGAAGCAATGTCATGTAGCACAAATAAATGGAAAATTCCGAAAACCGTACATTTGTAGTTACATACCTACAAATTTTGTACGGAACCCTCGGTGCGCGACCCCGACTCGCACTTTACCGGTTTTTTTATATCAATAATTGTACCTTTGTTCAAAAGTATCAATAAATACTATTTACTTATTTCAAGTAAACTATTCATACCAAAACAAAAAAAAAATACAAATAAATCGACAAATAATATCAAAATTCAATTTATAGGCAGCCCACAGAAAATTATATCAATGAATACGTAGCGACATTCAATCCTTTAATTGAAGCCATCGGCCAGATTCAATCAAAGGATTGAATGTAAAAAAAGAAATGATTTCTGTGCCATAGGCATCTACTCGTTCACCTTTTAACCTTGTTTTTGTCCAAACTGAAACAATAAAATCAGCCGGTATATGTAATAAGCAAACATACAATCACAAGAAAACTATAAAGACAATAAAAACCATACAGTTTATTCTATCTATCTAATTGAAACGACCGTATATATTATCATTTTACCACGGAAAACAAATAAAATATCGTATATATTTTACTTGTTTTTTCGTTTCAACTTAGTACTTTTGTAACGAAGTTTTTTAATGGAGCTTGCGATGGGAGTAAACTTGGAGAAATCTTCACGTACTGAAAAAGCGTTATGCCTCCTTCATGCGACTTTTCATTATCTTCTTCTATACTTATAATAAATCTGTAGAGAGGTCAATTCTGTACATGAAATATATTTCCAAAATAACTAGCAGCGGGTGATTAGTGATCGATACTGACGCCAAAAATGCAATCAGTAAAATTTTTGTCTGTCTGTCTGTCTGTCTGTCTGTATGTTCTTTATAGAAACAAAAACCACTCGACGGATTTCAACGAAACTTGGTACAAATGTTCTTCATACTCCTGGTCAGGTTATAGTATACTTTTCATCACGCTACGATCAATAGGAGCAGAGCAGTGAAGGGAAATGTTGGGAAAACAGGAGAACTTACTCCATTTTTTAAGCTTCCGTCGCGTGTGCAGCCTTAATGGTTAAAGCTACACAGAAATCATGTATGACGGAAATGTTCTCCGTAAAATTATATAAAAAATATTCCACGACAGCAAATGTCTATCTTTTATGGTTGACTCACAATAACACGTGTAACTCCCGATAGCTTAGCAGTTCGGAGCTTTCTGATTATATTTTTCTACTCTTACGTTTATAACACTCTCACTCATCCCTAATTATTTTTTTTTTAACATTATTACCTATTTAATAAAAAAAGAATCATAGAAATCGGTACAGAAACACCAAAGCTATACATGAAATACGCTAATAAGCCATCGCGCGTGAATACTGAATCATGCTATAAGGATTATTTTTGTGTAACGGTCGCCGCGCTCGACACGGCTCGCGGCGGGAGGTATAAAAGGGCGGGGGATCCAAACGCGAACTTCTAAATCAGCAAATGCCACCGTCCAAGGCATGTCCTCTCCGACCCTGACGACCCCATAACCCTCCTCCAGGAGAGAAATAAGTCAACCAGTAGGTACAGTGCACAAATACAGAACACCGACATTCCGACCTCGCCGCCGAGGTCCCTCGCGACGTCCCCAATTAAATGCCTCCCCCCGACCCTTGCTCGAAGAAGTGCCAGCCCGCGCCGCAGCTGAGCCAGTAGATCTAAATTCCCGACCGTGACCTCTGAGTTTGTTTCGGCGTTTCTTCTCAGAGTAGTCAGCTAGGAAACGCCGGCCTCATCAAGCTTAAATAATAAAAACCAGATCCAGCCTGTCCCATCTTGCTGCCCTCCCCCAGCGACGCCCTAAGCCGAGGTTCGTACCCCACAGGGGGTGCCCTTAGCGTGTAGTCGCTTAGTATATAAGATATTTGCTCCTGGCTGGAGGCTTTGAGTTTACTTAAGGCAACCACACGATAGTCCGGTTAAGTAGTCACGACCTCTCAAGGTCAACTACGAGATGCCATATTCTAAAAAAAAAAAAAAACGCGAACTTCATACAATATTTGGCTGTTGATGCGAGTAGACGTTCCGAGCATTCGACCTTATTGATAGATATGTGTGTGTGTGTACAATATTGTTTATCAGCGCGACTTTTAGTCTTTAAATTAATTTAGTTTATTTAGTTTTCTTTTGTTGTTATTTTATAAAATAGGTACTTATTAGTTATTTTGGTAGTGTATTATATTCGTTCAAATTACAAATTATTAATAGTTTACATTTTATTTCTTTTTAGGTGAAGTAGTAATTTCGTTGTATAGGTACTTAAGCCTCATGTGAACGTGATCTAAACAATATTACCAATACATTAACTTAATAACACACAAGGAATTACACACTGACGGAGTTGCGGGCACAGCTATCTATATCTATATATATAAAACTCTTCCGTTACTGAGTGACTGACAGACAACGCACAGCCGAAACTACTGGCAGTAGAGAGCTGAAATTTGGCATGTGTGTTTGTTGGGAGGAGTAGGCTACCACTAAGAGAGGATTTTTGGAAATTCCCTCCCAACGGGGAGAAAAGGGGGATAAATTGTTTTTTTTCCGGAAGTCATTATTCCACGCGGACGAAGTCGCGGGCAAAAGCTAGTATATAATAAAGTCAGAAAGAGAGGGACATGGTTTTCGAGGGTGTTGACGGCAATAGTGAGGTCAAAATGAAAATCCAAGATGGCGGCTGCAAAAACTTTTAAATTTTTCGTCATGGGTTATATGATTTTCGAGGGCTCTGAAGCCGATTCGCCGGTTGAGCCGATTTCGAAGCCGCCATCTTAGATTTTTATCTTGAACTTCATTCCTGCTGGGGGTCCCCCGACACCACCCGTTTTTTTTTCTGTTTCTACGATCTTACATTGAGCATCTGAACGGATTTTCACTCAGAGTAACGTGTGTGGCAACATTGAAATATCCACTAACCCGCACTGGGCCTGCGTGGTGGATTATGGCCCACTCCCTCTCGCAGAGAGGAGGCCTGTGACCCAACTGTGGGAACAGTATAGGACGATTATGCAACATTGAAAGTCATCTTCCACCAATACAACACACACTAACAAAAACTAACCACAGATACTTACTAACTTACACTAAATCAGTACAATTCCTGTGATTTAATCGAAGCTAGTCATGCTTACAAACACAATTTACGCGGGATCATCGCGTGCATCAGTTTCCACACGTAATTAATCGATGTTATTTCGCATCACGTTCTTTGTACAAATCTTCTTCGTTTATTTCCTGTAGATTGTTTTCTCTGATATAGGATTTTTTTTATAAATATGTATGTAGGTACGTTATTTATTTTAGTGTTCGTTACGCTTAGCTTGGCTGATTTTTATTAATATTAGTTAAGTACGATTACGATCATATTAAGTTACGATTAGCTGATACTTATACAATGTTTGTAAATATATGAGCACCATGTATCTATCACATAATTAATTTATCTGTCATGACTTCATTTTTAATTAAATTACCTATTTTGGCATACTAATTTTGGTCTATCATCGTCGTCTTCACATATAATTATATAATTAATGTAAGTATACAAAATATTGTTAAACATTTTAAAAGAGTAACGGAGGAGTATCTTGCCCATTCCTCTCCATACGAAACTACATGTTGGAAGGGGCGACTAAAAAATAAATGTTGTGACTTTGACTTTATTCTTTCGTCGATATTTCTGTAGTTGACTGTAAGGGCCAAAGCATGTGGCGATAAGACCCCTCTTTGAGGAGTGGCTAGAGAGGCGTCACGGCGTTCTCACCTACCGCCTGACGCAGGTCCTCACCGGACACGGATGTTTCGGGAGGTTCCTGCACATCATCAGGCGGGAGGAGACGCCCGGGTGTCACCACTGCGAGGATCGCCCAGAGGACACGGTGGAGCATACGGTGGAGGTCTGCCCCGCTTGGGCGGAGCACCGCCGTGTCCTCGTAGAGGCGATCGGCAACGGCGGCGACCTCTCGCGTCCGGCCCTGGTTCAAGCCATGGTCCGGGGCGAGAGGGAGTGGGAGGCGGTCACCTCCTTCTGCGAAGCAGTCATGCTAGCGAAGGAGGTGGCGGGACGGCTCAGGGAGAGAGCCGCACGCCTCAGCCGCCGCGGGAGACGCTACGGGCGTCGGGAGCCGCGTGACGACTCCCGGCCACCGTAGGCGCGGGCCTGCGGACGGAGAGTAATGGGTAGCTCTCTGTCCGATCAGGACCAGGCCCGTGCCGGACGGCGCGTATGTGTTCCACGCGCGCCTCAAAGAGATGTCAGCATTAAGGAAGGGGCCCGCCAGGGCCGAAGCCTGCCGGGGTAGCGGGATCGTCCGAAAGGGTTACCGCTGCCCCGGAACATAAAGGGCTAAGGAAGGAACACGGGTGGGTTTTAGTCAGTAAGAGTCTGACACTCCCTTCCGCTCCACGCAGAGCGGGAGGAGTCATTAGATGATTTCCCATCCAAAAAAAAAAAAAAAAAAAAAAAAAAAAAAAAAAAAGGGCCAAAGCATGCACGCTACTTTTAGCATCGGCGAGCTGTGAATTTGCGACTGTATCGAAGCATTTAGCTACTAAAAAGTGGCTAAATCGCCGATCGGCGATGCTAAATATAGCGTGTGTGCTTTGGCCCTTAAGACGATTGAATATTGGATTACGTAAAGTCGATTTATGTTATTCTATTGAATAACTACTGATATCTAGATTCTGTGGTCGAGTGTTGAACCTTTAGCAACTTTGGTAAGGTTTTTCAGTAAAGCAGAGTAGGTTTAAAAAAAATATGCTTGTTTCTCCATTCTCAATAATAATCGATATGTGGTGGGATCATCAAAGTTGATATTTCAATAATAAATAACAGAAAATTTATAAAACCAACAGACATATTGTTTGTTATTTCTATAAAATTGCGAATTTACATTTTCCTCCGGTTTTCATACGTGTCAACGCATTAAATAATACACGTTCTCGAAATAACAAAACACGCTCATAAAATTCAAATATCGTACGAATGACGTCACTAGTAGGGCTGTTCCTACAACTTCGTATATTCACGCATTTTGTTGACGGGGACCTGGCAGCTAACTGTCTTGAGGATAAGTGATGATTTTGTTTACCACGATTGTGATAGATGGATGTTTGCGAGTTAGGCAAATTATTTTTCTGCTTGCGGTGTTGTTCTGAAGGACTCTGAGGATGCCATATAAATTGCCTAAATTTGCCACTATTCACGGGGATGTTGTTAAGGACGCTATCACATTTTTCCACGAATAACAGTACTTTTCAGGTACCATTTTAGTGAACTTGGAGTCGCAACTGCAAGGATATCTTGGTTTCAAATTAAAGATAATATATTCATCTCCAGAATGGCTCCATAATAATTAAATAGCCCCATACAAAATTTTCACACAAATACGTTTTTACCATCACAGTAATCGCAAGAAATTTAATAAAAAGGGGTTTGAATAAGGACCTATATAGCTAAATCCACTGCATATTTTAACTTAAAAATAAGAAGATATTGTTGCTTATATAGTCCTCTATACGATAAGCTAAATATTTTGTAGATAAATAAATAACTTTTTCATTTATGAGACAAATAAGAAACGCTCTCAAATTTCTCCATACATTTTCTACCCGCGGACACTTGCGGTTCGTCATTCCGCGCTCAGAAGCGCTCGTGGAAGCACGTCTGTGTCGCTTTCTCGCAAAAAATAATTACGTAAAAAAGTGAGTTCCGAGTTGTGTACTGAGGTCGGACGAAGTTGATACTTTTTCGGACCGAAATAAAATTAAGTACGATTATTGGTATTTGTTTCAGAAACAAATACTTAGTTGTAATTTTTACAAGCTTTTATTTAACTTGCAATGTATGTATGTATGTATGTAACTATGTTTGTTCGGGTGGACTCTTGCAACTAAATTTTGAAGCAGATATCTTCAACCGATTGAGCTGAAATTTTGTATGCACGTTTAGTTTGGATGACAATGCATGGTTAGCTGTGTGACGTTATTCTAAATCCAAAATGGCGGAACGCCCAAGATGGCGGACTACTTATTTTTAAGGCACTCCTACAATATGGATATCAAATGAAAGGGATTGCTGAGAATAACTCGTAAAATAAAATGACGTCACTCTAAATCCAATATGGCGGACTTCTAAAGATGGTGGACTAGTTATTTTTAATGCACTCCTACAATATGGGTATCAAATGAAAGGGATTGCTGAGAATAACTCGAAAAATAAAGTGACGTCACTATAAATCTAATATGGCGGTCATCTAAAGATGGTGGACTAGTTACTTTTAATGCACTGCAACAATATGGGTATCAAATGAAAGGGCTTGCTGAGAATAACTCAAAAAACAATGTGACGTTACTCTAAATGCAATATGGCGGACTTCTAAACATAGCGGACTAAGTTTTTTATGCTTTCCTACAACATGGGTATCAAATGAAAGGTCTTGCTCAGAATACGTATGCGAGTTAAACTCCACAAAAAAACCTGTCAAGCGATAACTAAAAAGTAAAAACAAATTAAAAGTAAAAACTTTTTTTTAAAACAAGCTTTTAGTTAAATGCGCTAAAAAGAATAAAATAAAATTTTCCTTTAAAACTTTTACTATCAACTTATAACGTCAATAAGTACACAAGTTATATGATATAAAAGCTTGTTGCGAGATTTACCTGTGTAGATAAACAAGTAAATAAGATGATCTGATTGATTTTAATTTTTTCAATTTTCAAACTAAGTAAATATGAGTTCTTAAATCTGAAAAAAACTTTTTTACTTTTAATTTATTTATTTAGTGGATATAGATGACGGATAAAGATTGTATAAATATTTATTTTATAATCAAATTAAAATGATGGAAATATTTTTTTTAGACATTCGATATTAATAGTCGATTTTGGGGTTTTTCGGGGTGATGATTACGAATATAACATCCATTTTTTATTCAAGGTGGCGGATTTTTGTTTGTGACAAATCGACTTACGGCCAATTTCTTCATAATACCAGTATATCCAGTTGTCATGCTACGTCACAGTTTTACTCTTCAATTCAGTAATTTTTTTAGTGAATAATAATGTTGCTATATTGAAGAATACAATTGTGACGTAGCATGACAACTGAATAGACTGGTATTACGTTTAGTCGGTTAAGAAAGTCGCGTGGTTTTTTTGTTTACCTTTATTTAGCTACCTAAACCTATGGAGTATAGTAGTAGTACAGACACCAGCACATCAACCTACACCTAACTGTCAAATTTTCCCAATGAACATTGAACCTTATGCTTTAGTAATAAAGTTGAAAATCTATTACAGAAATCTGACAGATTGTAATAGGTTGATGTGCTGGCGTCGTCTGTACAATGAAATATTTTCTATGTGAAAAGACAGCTGTGCTGCTGGGGAGTTTGTTGCGCCACTTCTTCCCAGCGAAAGCACTAAGAAGTGAAGGGCGGGCGTTTTGGGGGACTGTCTTTTGTAATTTTGACATTTGAAAAGTGCTGATTCTCAGCCTAATTTGAATAAATTACTTTTGATTTACTTTGTTTTAATTTTTAAGTAAATAAAATACTTACTGTTTTCATAAGGGAATGATTATTTTTAAATATCACAACGAAACTCTACGATAAACTCCCAGGCTAGTATTTGATTATGAAATACTCCAACAATTGACATCAAAAATAATATTTAAAAGTACTTAGGTACATATTTTCAAACTAACAGCAGACTGTGGTATAAATGTGGATGTTCCGTGTAATACTAAAATGTTAAGGTCGTTTTTGGGTACCTAGTAATGAACGTATTGACTGATGAACTTCAACAATACTAAAAATATGATTATCACGCAGATAGTAAGTACTAATAACACTTACCAAATTCGATTGCGAACTTACAACTAACTTTACTAAATAAATACCAGCAAAATTAAAAAAAAATATCTTCAAGTACCAAGATTAGTTAAGTTACGTATAAAAATCGAGCGAACAATGGTTTCAATGTGTGCGTGCGCGTAATGTTGCTGTGTTGCGATTCAGATACCTAAACTTGAGCGAGTTCAAAATGTGATAGCGTCCTTAAATAGGCCTATTTTGTTGTGACAATGAGTTTGGTAGCAATATGAGTCGTAAACGGCGTCAATACTACACTACAATCAGAAAAGTAAAGCATCTCCAAATACAATACATTTTGAAATCCTTTTTTTTTATTTAAGTTTATAAGGACTATTTAAAAAATAATGTATAAAGAAAGAAATTTCATCATCAATGTTATCATCGGCACAAGCATGAAAGACAATAGATACTATTGCTTGTCCGCGTCTTCTACAAGATCCAAAAAATGGCTAACTTGCCCAATAACTACAAAAAACTTAGATCAATCAAATCATTCCAGAAATATCTGCAATTGTTGCCATGGTACTGATTCTAATTAAGAAAGAAAGGCTTTCAAATCGTATGAATATACTAGATAGTACATACAATAGTCCTAAATGACCTGTCAAAGCCTTTCCTTAGATTTACTTGAATCAACAGTTCCTCTGTTTGTTGCAATGTTCCGCATGTTAGAGAATTCAGTTTCGACCACTATGCAACGTAATTTGAAAGCCACTACAATGTTGTATGTTATTACAATCAGGGAGTCAATTGTTGGAGCTAGCCCGCAA
This sequence comes from Hydraecia micacea, assembly GCA_914767645.1. Lineage (NCBI taxonomy): Eukaryota > Metazoa > Arthropoda > Insecta > Lepidoptera > Noctuidae > Hydraecia > Hydraecia micacea. Next base: position 10,733,939 of record OU611794.1, on the reverse strand, counting down.
ACGGAGATGTTGGCTCAAATGTTTGTACTGTTATACGTTTCTAACATAGTAAGTAATTCGTGTTGGATGTATTTAAATGGATTATTGAAGATGAAATCTTTGTTAGAGTTAGCGGTATGGTTGCTGTTGTGCAAAATAATAGTAACAGTCTAAGCTAATTTTCACAGCTCATACCAGCGGAAGGGGCTTATTTCTTATTTTATTGACCATTTTGTTGAAAATTCACTTCTGTATACTTCGATTATAATGTGTCTATTGTCTGCTTTGTTGCGTAACACACTATCAGTATCAGTGGTTCACATTTTGACAGTTTAACAACATTCATTGCGATATTTACGTTGTTGAGCAGACAATGTTTTCGATATGAAGCAATTGATTAGCGATATCCTTCAAAATGTTTTAGACTTTGATTGAAAATGTGTTAGGTACGCAATTAGGGTGCTGGGAAGCATGGCACAAATTGGAGGAGGTCTTCGCAGCTGTGCGTGGAACAAGCTTGCCAGTGATGATGAAGATGAGGATGTCTGCTTTGTGGACATTGAACATGTTAAAACTGTTAATAAAAACTGACAATGATACGAGAATGAATAACCGAAAACCGAGAATCTGAGAATGGTATGAGGGGCTTGTGGCTAAGTAATAACAGCCGCATGGGTCAATCGATCAGGTTAAGCTACGCTCGCCGCGGTTGGTCCGTGGATGGGTGACCATCTTTCCATACCAAGACCCCTCCGTGCCTAGGAAAGCACGTAAAGCCGTTGGTCCCGGCTGTCATTCGTGGATCTTTGACAGTCGTAGGCAGTTTCTCCATGTAAAATACTGGTACTCAGCTGCATCCGGTTAGACTGGAAGCCGACCCCAACATAGTTGGGAAAAGGCTAGGCAGATGATGATGTATTGAAATCAAAACTATAGGAATTATTATTGTCGTTTTATTTTTCCCATACGATATAATTACGAGTACCATCTAAAATGACAAAGTTATTAATTTTAAACAGTATTTCTATTCATAAAAATAAATGCTATATAAACCTTAAAATTATATTAATAAAATTTCAATTTCCACAATAAACGCTACCACGTTTTTCACACTTAAGCTGCAAAGTTATTGGTCGCGCGTAATTAACTTTTAAATTGAAATAGTCTTGCACTCATTAATTACTCGAATAGGTTTAATTGGATGGATTATCAGAGCTTTATTGAATAATTTATGTGGCTTTCAATTGCAGAGATACAATCTAAAATGTTTAGTTATGCATAGTAAAAAATCGTTCCGTTGTTGCGTTTCATTCCATAAAATAATAAGTTTTTTCGTTAAGTGTGAGTTTGAGTGTTTTTGCTAAGCAAAATGATTAAATATTATTATGTTAATACGGTAAACAGAAACGATTAAAATCAACATTTAACATTTTATCTAAAGAAGGTAACTATTTCAAAATGGGTACACCAACCTTGATAAGGTAACTTTCTTTATTTTCTTTGTTAAAAAAAACACTTGCAAAATACTTACCTTTCCCGGTAAATTATTCGGTAACTGTGTCCCGAAAAGGCCTTTATGTGAGAGGGTAAGCTTAATTAAAACAGTACATAACGGACAATGTATATAAAATATTTAATTAATGATTACACCTAGTAGGTTGCCATGTCTGCCTTTAGGGTTCCCGTTAAATCAGTTTCTCATTGCCCTGTAATGTTTACGGGGTGCAGCCGCATAATGTAAGAAAATTAATTTTGTTGTGGCAAAAAGGTGTTCGTGAATATATCAGACTCTTTTAAAATCCTCAAAATGTGATGATATTGTAATCACAAACTATAATCAGTACAGGAAAAAGACGCATGAAAAAAATTACGATCTTCGCTGAAAATACATAGTGCTGTTGAACGATTGAGGTTCCATCAAAGACGATCAAAAATATGGTTGGAGTCAACAAGGATCGCCAAAAAATCTTAGTGATGATGAATTTGAAGACACAATCTTTAAAGTACTGTGTTGGATGTATTTAAATGAATTGATGAGGATGTCATCTCAGCAGAGAGTAGCCTTCGGCGCGGGAGATTTTATAGTGCACAAGTTATACATTGAATATGTATTATAATATTATGTATTTCCGTTGGATCCCAAATTTAAAAAATTCATAAGAATTACGTTTTATTGTCGTTGAATCCCAAAAACTATTTCCGTTGGATCCCAAAAAGCATTCATAAGACATGCAGACGGTTTGGTGCCGAGTCTTGACGGCAAAGACAAAACGCAGTCGGTGTCACGGTGGGCGCAGGACATCGATGAAAATGCGGAAATTTGTCTATGGACGCTAAGGACTTACAAAGGCTCACGTTGGCGACGCAAAACAAAAAGCTGTAAAAATTTAATAACGCTCTTTTTAAGGAATTCCCAGATATCATTATCAACACCAAGACGTCAAACAGCTCTGTTGCTTAGTTAGCGATGAATCAAAATGCTGGGTAGGAATGTGAAATGAAGAGCTAAGATTGCGCTTGTAAAATAAATAATCGATAGCAAGGACGACATGAAACATGACGTTGGAAACGAGCAGCCCATAGATGATGTCAATGTAAGGTGAAGGAATATATATGAACAATCAGCAATCCGTGCACTGATCGCGAAAGAGCCTAACCTCACTCACATAACGATCGAACCACGCGTGTGTTATTGCAATATATTCATCCTGAAATAAGGTTCGCATATAAACAAACACACCGCTACCACAAATCCTGCAATATCCTCCGCATATTATTTCTCATATATTTATAGTAAAACATTTTCCTTCAGCTATATTCAACATGATAAAGTTGGTGGAAGCAGCCAAACAAAGTGACTGCTTACTTTTCAAAGTTTATCCCTTTACTGGGATTGCGTTGGCAGATATTGTATTCTAGTTCAACCTTCATGGGAGAGCTTTGCCTTTGCCGTTCAGTGGTTTCAGTACGAAAATAGAATTCATCACGGAAGACTTTTCTGCAGTAGGTACGTGGGTGACATTTCAATGTAGGTGTGATATAAAAGGGATCTAGGCTAGAATAGTGTTAGCTAAATCCATAGAGTAAATAATGTTCCTTATAAGAGACGGGAGTCCCATAGAAAAAGATGAAAAACGGCGCTTGTATGAAACTTGCGCTAAAACTGAATACCAGCATAGCAAAAATGACACAGACTATGCACAAACTGCAGATGTTAAAGCGAGACAGCGATAGCCGCCTTTATGTTTAGTGCACGTTTCATAGTTTCTTTTTTTATTAGACAGTTGCGCCAGACTGGCTCAATCCATTTCGATGCAATTTTTAATGAAAATTTGAATAAAATATTAATTTAAATTTTTAATGCCTTATGATTTATTGAGAAATTGTAAAGACTAATTGATATAAGTAAAGCCTGTGGGGTAAATGCGAAACACACTGTCAGTAGCAATGGCTTTCATTTTGACAGTTCAACAACATTCTTTGCGTTGTCTACGTTTTTGAGCCGACTATATGTATAAAGAATGGATTAGTCAATATCCTTCAAAATTATTCAGATTGTAATTGAGTGTGTTACGCAATTTGGGTGCTGCTTTGATCAGACGAGTCATAAACGCGAGTCATTCAAATATAAAATATACCTACCCCAAAGGCTCATCTTCACCAGAATTCCAAAAAAATAATTTGCGCAACTTTAACGCGCTTGCCCAACTTTTTTTTACTTTATATTCTACTCACTGAAGTGTTAAAATTAAATTCCTTTTATTCAAATTCTTCATAAAACATTTTGCATTCTTACCTTCGTTTAGTGATGTGTAAAGTAAAAGAAAATTAAAAAAAAAAGTCTTTATGAATATCTGAATACAACAGCGGGCGTGGCGAACGTAAAAAAATTAAAGCGATATTAAAAATATTATTTTTAACTTCCTAACTTGTCGCGAAGCTCAGTACCAAGACGTAAAATTTTATAAGAAATTCAGGTACCTCGTGCATATTTTACTTCATGCAGTTATGGAAATTCTTGGAGAGGAGGAAATGCGAGCCTCTCCATAATACATCTTATTACAAAACAATGATGAAACAATGTTTTGTAATAGCATATATCTATTATGTAGATTGTCAGTAGCGTGCTTAATTTTGACCTTTCTTGGCAAATAGCGCGACGGCCTGATGGAAAATTGATATTTATTTATTTATTTGCTTACATGGATGTTTATTGTTGCCATTTTTTTATAATAATAACACTTAAGGGATTCCTGATGCATTGACTACTTCAGAGAACATATTATCAAACATTTTATAAATACTCAGCGGATGCAAATGCATGACTCTTTCTAATGCGTAGGTAATCTACGCAAAACATACACTTGAAAGACGCTCATTCAGAATATTAGAAACTCATAAAAAAATTCTAGCCGAAAAAGACTATTTGAAAGATTCTCGATTCAATAGGTACAGTCAACAAAAGAGATAAGTATGCAGGATCGTCGGATATAGTTGAAGTTTAGTAAGAAACCGATGGATGTTGTCGACTGTAATTTCATTTGATAAATGAGCTGTTTGTTTTCTATTAATAAAATAAAATTTTATTCGAGAACATCCATCGGTTTTTTACTAAACTTCAACTATATCCCATGGTCCTGCATACGTATCTATTTTGTTGACTGTACATGCATAGTAACAATAACCAACATTCAGATGAAGTTGTCTTGTCATTATCAGAGTAGATGTGTGTACTAGTTAGAGTATGGAATATCTATATAGGTAGAGTATGTCTAGTGCATTCAGCGACAGATTGCTAATGAGGATATGCTCCATTGCAGATTGAACGCGGTGTTACTCCAGCGTTGCAATACGTATGTACTTAGGTACACAATATGGACACATTGTATCATATAGGTACTAGGCAGACTGGCTCGTTGTCTTGTGTGCTGAATTGGTTTTAGTTCATCAAAGGCAAACAGATCGTGTACAAGACTTATCGCAGTTAAACTAAGCTTTCAGAAGGTCAATTCCCGTAATTACAAACTTTCTTTTCTAAACGAGAAAAAAACCAAATGCATTAAGTTTACGCTACCTCACGTCAGGCAGGTGAAAACTAATGTGTTGATAAAGGGCGAAGAATTGAATCCTGAAGACAGCACAGTATTCTTGGGCATAACTTTGGATGCTAAGCTTCAGTGGGGTCCACATATAGACAAATTGTCAAAAAAGCTAAGTTCCGCAGCATACGCTGTTAGAAAAATTCGTAATTTAACTGATTTAGAGACGGCCCGTTTAGTGTACTTTAGCTATTTTCATAGTGTAATGTCGTACCGTATTCTATTGTGGGGAAATGCCGCCGATATTCAGACTATCTTTGTTTTACAGAAGCGAGCTGTTCGTTCAATTTATAAATTAAGCCCGAGACACTCTCTCAGAGACAAATTTAAAGAGATTAATGTAATGACTGTGCCTTCTCAGTATATTTATGAAAATCTTTTATATGCCCATAAAAATATAAAATTGTTTAAAAAATACAGTGATATCCATAATATAAATACTAGGAACAAACACAAATTTGTTGTACCTACAACAAGGCTCAAGAAAATAGGTGGCTCATTCAGATGCCAATGTATACGCTTTTACAATAAACTACCAAGCCAAGTTCAAGATCTAAGCCTTAATAAATTCAAATCATTCATTAAACGTAAGTTGTGCCAGAAAGCCTTTTATACTGTTAAAGAGTACATTGAGGACAAAAAAGCTTGGGATTGATCTGCTTCCAATTTTGTATTTTGAACATATTGTTTTTTTTATATACACATTGACATTAATGTATTTTATATAAACAATGACATCTGCTTACTTTGTAAAGTATTATATTATTTTAATTATTGTGAGTGTGAAGACAATGTGGGTCATTTTATTTTATTTTTTACTTTTTTTATTTTTTTTTATTTTGATTATTTTGTTTGTTCTGTTTAGTTTTGTCATGGTCTGGCAGTTTGAGTATTTTATGTGGCCTACCCAAATGTCCTTTCTTTGGTATTGTTCGTCGAATCGTTGAGCTCCTTAAGTTCTGAGTTGAGCTGCACGAATTCTGACAAATGCGTGCACTGACTGGACAGGTCCACTCAATCTGTGTGGTTCTTTCTTCAAAAGACCATCTCGGACTTCGATCTACATGGTCTTCATATAACCTGACCAAGATTATGTCTGGACTTTAAAAGAGACTGTGACCTCTGAGTTTGTTTCGGCCTTTCTTCTCAGAGTAGTCAGATAGGAAACGCCGACCTCATCTAGTTTTTAAAATATGATTGACGTGTAAAAGTGTTTGTGCAAACCTACTTACAGAAATAAAATCATTTATCATTTATCATTTCAAAATCTAGTCGCAATCTCATCTCAGTGACAATTAATGTCAAAAACTTGTTAAAATGCAGGGAAATTAGAGGTATTTTTGACAGACCGAGACTGAGATCAGAATGTAAACGATCTTAAAATTACGAGAATTGCCGCTCAGATTATCAAGAGTTTGGGTTGTAAACAGGATCAGTGGTGGCCACTAGGCCACCACTAGGTAGCGGCCCCGATTTACGAGTTCTAGGTCGTGGGTTCGAACCCAGTCAGGCGCTTTACTTTGTCTAAATAAATTCGTCACCACTGCTCTTACAACAGTGAAGGATAACATGATGAGGAAACCGGCATGTCCTAGAACCAAAAATCCGAAGACATGTGGCACCTACCAACCCGCACTGGGCCCGCGTGGTGGATTACGGCCCACTCCCTTTCACCGAGAGGAGGTCTGTGTCCCAGCAGTGGGAACATTATAGGCTGATTATTATGTTAGCCACAGTTGAGCTAATAATGTGGTGTGTCAAAGCTAAAGTGGAAAATATCAACTAACTTTTGGAGGTCACTGTATATAGTAGGTACAATCGCGGACACTGGCGGTGGACCACATATATAAACCCGCACCTACTTCCCATGGGGCAGAAACTACAGAACGCCATCTGCCAAGATCATTACATACTCCTTTTGCTTCGTTTACGTTCATAAAACTGGTCATACACACGTATGCAAATTGACGTTTAAAAGTCTCTTGACTTTATACAATGTTTATCCATAAACCTCTTATTTTGTAGTTTTCCTATCTCTCCGGAAATAAGTTATCTAACCCTCTTGTAGCAGTCTAGATAGATATAGTCCTTGTCTTGGAAACTGTCCAGTTTACCCAACACGACAGGTTGTTTCAAGACATAAGAGACAACGAAAATCGTTTAATTTTCTAAAAGACATACAGAAAAAAAAATTATTTAAACAGTTACTCTCTTATATATTTTAATCCCCTATGTCTACACAAGGATCGTAAATATAAACATTCTCTTATTTAACGATCCCAAATAGCTTTGTTGAATTCTGGATACAATATTGGCTTTATCTAAGAAGCCTGAGTGTTGACAGTGAAAGGTACATAGCCACTGTTAAATCTTGTTTACACGACACGACTGTTAAAGTATCGTAGGTATAAAAATTAAACGTAGTGGCTATGAAAAAATTGTTCGAAATCTTACTATCCTATCCTACTTTCTACTCCTACCATGATAATATTATAAACGCGAAAGTTTGTGAGGATGGAGGGATGTTTGTTACTCTTTCACGCAAAAACTACTGCACGAATTTGTATGAAATTTGACTTGAAAAACTTTTTTACAAAAAAACAACCGACTTAAAAAAAACACGAATTAATATTCATACAATACACATATAAACCAGTACCGTCCATTAATATTATTATTTTGCAACAACACTGCGGCAACAGCCGAAACAGTTACAGCTTTTCCAATTAATATTTTAAGTGTTAATTGGTATGAATATTGGATGCATAATGGTTTAATTTTATATCTTTATCGTTCAATATATAATTGTGATATTTTATTATCACAAGTCATCTGATCTGATGATAATTAACTTTAGGAATTCGTAAACCTTGTTTTAAACAGTGCTATTTAAAATATGGCATTTAGTATTATATTTCTCGATTCACTGAAAATATTTTGATCTTTATGGTGAGAATTGAATCACAGCATAAAGCTGTGAACTATCATGAAAAGCGAATATAATAACCGTTAACTTCGCTGCAATCATTATCTTTATGGCAAATCTAAATTTTAAAAGTAATAGCGTTTATCGTTGACTTGCTGAAAACTATATAAAATTAAGACTCGGTTTTTGTCTGTCATCTTGTTTTCCATCATTATGAACTGTAAAATTATAAATGATGTAGCTCCCTTTAAGACTACTATATAACGTCCCATTAAAGATGGACAAACTATTAGAAATCTTTCAGACCACCAAAATAAGGACGATGGTAAAAACGCATTAGATACTTACAAGAAAAATAATCAGCTAACGAAAATACACTAATGTGCCAGCAATTTATTATTTTAGGTCAAAATAAAATCACTTTGATCAGTGTTTTTTTTGCTTGGATATCTTTGGTTAGACGTACTGAGCGCTGTGTTCAATTTTGTCGATCTATTTTAATGGGACACTGTATATATAATTCCCCCGTCTAGCTTATTACTCGCTAGCTTCTTCCCGCGACTTCGTCCACGTGAAATTTCTTGTTTTAGCATAAAATATAGCGTTGCATCATCCGCCCGCGCAATTGCTGCGTGTTCGCTTAGCGTTCTTTCTGTCTTTTTTTTTCTTTATGGTCGACTGCTCCTAAGGGTCGTAGCGCAATAGTAAGCATATAACCTTCCTGAAGAATTAGGCTATCAAATGCATTTTAATCTGAGTGGTAGTTCCAGAGATTAGTGCGTTCAAACAAACAAACAACATAATTAGTTTTCCAAGGTACTGCTTTGTTTACATATTTTTAGCCAAAACAAGCAAAAACTTTTTTCTCCAATCAAACATCGACAAAAAAAAAACGAACGAACCACGTTATGCCCACACAAAGACAAAATTTTCTATAACAACCATACTATTGTAGGCACTTGTCTATTGTCGGAGCAAATCCAATACATCCCAATTCCGAACATCGTGCCGTGATCGTCTCGTGTGAAATAAAACGCTCCCCGTCGCGTTCAAATCCCGTTTGATAAATTGCTTTTTTCTTTGAACGAACGATGACTATGCCCACATCTTAATCTTAAAAATTCCTTAGTAACCGACTGTTTTCGCTTTAGCTGCGACACTCGTTTCAAGCAATGTTTTCATCTTTTATAGGCTGGGAACTGAAGTCCGAAGAATCGACAATTTTAAATAATAATTATGTTTTCTATAGGTGATTCGCACGAAGATATTTTTTTGTGAGCGAATCGACAAGTCCAGATATATGTATTATGCAATTGGCACATTTTTAATGTTACGCAATAAAGTATAGAAGAAAATAGCACATTAGCGCACCACAGAAGTGATATACTTGTGGTTTTTTTTTATTAGCTTGCGCTGTCCTACTCCTGGGCAAAGGTACTTCTTCCGAGTCCGCGCGTCCTCCTTCCAGTTTTGACGGAACCTATCCAGCTCGTCCTGCCATCTCCTACGTGGTCTGCACCCATCTCACTGTCTCAGGGCACCAAATCTGTGCTATTTGGGCCCACAGTTTTAAGTTAAATATTATTAAACGTGTACTTTTTTTGTAACTTAATTCGTGCGAATCGACTAATAAGCAGAGGATTTGTGGGCCTCACATTTTTGAACGTCGAGGAAATTCTTCAGAGTTCATCAAGGAAATTCTTTGGAAAAGATTTTTTTTATTGAGTGCCGTAATGCATATTTATTTGATAATTCACCGTCGCTTAGAACAGGAATGTGTTTCAAATTCGTTTTGTTACACGTTAATTTCCATTTACTATCATAAAAATGTATGCAAACTGGATGTAGCAGTTAGCATTTACATACTCGGTCCCGTACGGGTTTATGAAGTGAAAAATTCTTTAGGCGCGTTGGGCATTTTTTGAGATGGGAAAAAGCCATTGAATTCGCGCCACTGTTACCGTAACCGACACCGCTTCGGATGTGTTCAGCTGTCCTCGGGATGTCGGTGATGGTGATGGTGAGGGTGATTATGGTGTGTCGGTTTTAATGTGCATCCGATATAGTGATGGCAAAGTATTTTGTTTGTGTTTTGTTTTCACTTCTGTCGGCACTCCCGAATTGCCGCTTTTTTAATATTGGTCTTCATAGTTTTAAGTTAGATTTTTCATGTTGTTTTTGTAAATATCCGAAGTCATTCGATCTGGGATGCTGACTCTGTTTCACATCCTCTGGGTTGGGACCCAACCAAACCAGTCAAACCAGCTGTGCATATACATATATTAGCCGTCGGATCGCTTATTCTAGCTTTAGCCATAAAAGCACATACATAGTTAGGTATTTTTTTTATTTATAGAGGGTGAAGAGGTTTTTCTTTAGCGGGATATGTCTGAAAGTAAATAACGTCCTTCAGACCGAATTTCAGCCATGGCGACCAGCCTTCGGTGCGGAAGATATTATAGTGCACAAGTATGTGCACAGATATAGGTCACTCTCTCTTCCCTCGCTCTCATTGTCTGGGACGGCAATCCGACAATAACGGAGAGAGATCAGGCGCAGGGCCAACGGCTTAACGTGCTTTCCGAGGCACGGGGGTATCACACCGCCAACTTCCAAACTCTGGGCTGGTACTAAGAAATTCCCAATGGAAAAACCCAACACTTAAACGAACTTTGCGCGACCCGGGAGTCAAACCCAAGACTGCTTAGCAGTCGTGCTTGTGACCACGAGGCCAACGGAGCAGTCTGTACCGTTGTTCTGAAAGTAAAGTTGTACCTAAGCACACCTGTCTTTCTTTTATATTTATCTAGGCAAGCACTAGTATCAATCACGTTTTATCATCTTTCAATAAAATTCAAGAAGATTAGCGAGAATTGCCTAAAGATGGCACAAATTCTAAATCCTACTCGTATGCTCCGTAAATAATCATTGAAAACTTTCCTAATCCAGTCTTGGGTGTAATCGAGTTAGTTTCAAACTTAATGTCGCATCTGGCATCCAATAAAAATCCTCGTCTCTATTGAAATATACTGTTTGCGACTAAAATTAGTAGTTTTGTTTATTTGCTTTTGGTAGTTGCAAAACGTTATTATAGTTCCCGTCTTTTCAGAAGGGTATATTTAGTTCGGTTCAGGGATTTGGGGGTCTTTGTAGTATTTTTGTGTCAGGATTTTGGCTCTTACGCACTATGGTAATATTAATAGTGCGGATTGGTCGCTAAGAATTACTGAAAAAATAAGGATGAAAGCCTTAACTTAATATTTTATCATCAAGTATACATACCGCTTATTTGGAGAAACATCGACTTAAATGTATCTTTTCCTAATGACAAAGCACTTATAAAGCATATTTACGTTAGGAGAAACAAAGGCTTAAAAAAATAAAGTAGGTAGCAGTTACGTCGATGTTTCTCCAAATTAGCGATCGATATATGTAAATTATATGGCCGCACCAAGTTAGACCAAATTTCACTAACACGGGGCAATTGCAAAAACACCTAGATTTGTCACATCTATAAACAGTCGTTCAAAAGAAATTCAATTAAGTTATTCCGTATTCCAGTTATTTTTTCTTATTTTAGTCTTCCATTTGATTTCCTTCGGTTTCTTCCGTTCAGTTTCTTTTTACGATCCCAACCAGTTTAAAAAATAGATAAAGTGAATCAGTTGCTAATATTCGTTTCGCTCAAGTTTCTAAGAATTGAAAATAGGTCATCATGTTGCTGCTATTCACTTCTACAGTTCAATAATTACGTTATTTTCTAGTTTTTGCAGTGAAATTATGTAATCATTATGACTTGCAAGCTTTTTTAAATAAAATTTCATATGAAATCCTACTCCTACTAATATTATAAACGAGGAAGTTTGTGAGGATGCATATATTAATGGATCGACGTTTGTTACTCTTTCACGCAAAAAGTACTAAACGGGTTTTGATGAAACTTTACAGCAAAATATAGCTTATACACCAGAATAACACATAAGATACTTCTAAACCCGATATTCCCGCGGGATCGACACTTAAAAGGTGAAACCGCGGGGCACTGCTAGTGTTTCAAAAACTTCTAAAAATTGTATGTAAAATATAATTTAACTCATTGAGCTCCGCTAATGGGACACAATTGATTTTCTACTGTATCGTACTAAATAGGTTACGCGCGAAGCTTGACCGGTTTTAATCTAGTAAGCTTATTTAAAAAATAAATCTCTAATGACTCATTACATTACAATTATAATACCAAAAAATGGACACCACTACCTTGAATAATGGTTGGGCGATTGTTAATCGTCCATTGTTGTAACATAGGACACTGTTGTGGCACAATAGGGTCATTAGTTACTAGGTAAATGCTCTACTATCCACATTTACAGGGAGGCAACTATTTAGTAGTATTATGCTGCAATTAGTAAACAAATGAAATATGTTATGGAGTAAGAGGAATTTACTGACGATTAGATAGAAGCAGCAGAGGGGCTCGTGGCTACAAAATAACAGCCACTCGGGTGGATAGAAAGTTAAGCTACGCTTGCCGGGGTCGGTTCGTGGATGGGTCCATTACCTACATATGAATACCCCTTCGTGCCTCGGAAAGCATGTCATTTGTAGATCTTTGACAGATGTTACGGGTGGTCAGAAGCCCAAAAGTCTGACAAATAGTCTAGCCCGTACCAGTCTACCAACGGTATTGTGTTACTCTGTAACTGGGATGTGGAGGTCAGATAGGCAGTCCCTCCGTGTAAAATACTGGTATTCAGCTGCATCCGATTATAGGCTGACCACTTAACTGAGACGTTGCCTGAGGTAGCTACGCGATGCGGGAGGGGTGATAGTTGTCACAAGTTGACGAATCACTGAGCTCCCGCATCACGTCACCACACTCCTCCCGCACCGCGCTGCTACCTCAGGCAATGTCTCAGTTCGGTCGGCCTATAGACTGGAAACTGACTCCAACATAGTCGGGAAAAAACTAAGTAGGTAGTCTTTACAGAAGCAGTACAAGCAACGTTACAAACAGAAACAGCAACCCGAAATCTTGTGCAGAGAAAGATTCCAGAACAATAAATAAATACCTCCATAACATAACAAAACCCGTCACCAGAACCTAAAGCAATTAATATTTGAACCGGAATGTTATGCAAACAAAACCTTTAGAAAACTTGTTTGCATATTCATTAATATCACATTGTTTCGTAAAATTTAATATGGCTCAGCGTGTGTTAAACCTTTGGCGAAAATTAATTCAATTTTGCGATGACATCGCGTGTGATGGCTTTATTGATAATATCTTGCGTGACGGTGCTTTATCCCAAGTCTCAGCAGCGGTATTTAGGCCCTCATAATTGGAAGCAGTCATGCGTTTCTTTGTCCTTTGATAGAGCATTTTGGGTCTATGGAATAGATGGCAGTGATTAGGGAACTGTCAGGTCTGGGTGAGGAAGATTACGCAAAATGGCAAAAGTAAAGAAAAATCTCCATATTAAAACCACTCAGGCAGTTTTACATTGTCAAAAACTCTGTCAGTTATATTGTTTTTGATCAGAATCACCGTTATGGTTTTTGAAAACAAAAGAATAGAAAATAACTAAAAAAAAATATAGATAAAATAAAAGTATTGCTAGTTGTATATTACAAGCAAGAAGTCCTGAAAGCTCTTACGAACTTTTTAAAGCATTCCTTCGTATTTTAATGCTAAAGTTCGGAATGGAATGACACCTTCGAAGTTTTGAAGTATTTACATTTCTATAGAACCTAAATTCTGGGACCATTCTCCGTGCGAACGACATCCACGGTCTTTCATTACATTCGAAAGTCGTAAGGTTAAAAGACGTACGTCTTGGAATGTCTGGAAATGAGGCTTTGAAGAAAAGCCTGATTTCAGTATCCTTTTCTAGTGCTTCTTTATTAGTTGCTTTTTGCTGACGCCGTGTGTGAATGAATTTTTGACGTTGAAAGTCAGCGGTTGGAACGTCTGACTTTATGATTCTTTGAAAGTTTTTCCTATATCTGTCATAGAAGTGTTAAAACTCACCTGAATTATGGTCGTATTCTACTTTACAGCGGGTTATTAAAATTTGTGAACCTATTGTTTGCTTGTCATTCAAAATGGGTCAGACGATATCGTATTCGATTTTCACGTGGATCAGTCGCATGTAATTAAAAAGGTTTTATTTTTCATATCATTGATTTTCTGTCTGTGATTGTTTTAGTACATAATATCATAACAAATAAGAAAAGCTATCAGAATTAAATAATAATAACAATTTTCAACCGACTTCAAAAAATGAGGTTCTGTACTCGACCCGTATGTATGTAAACTCATGAACCAATTTTGATAATTCTTTCATTAATGTGATCTACATACTTTCAGGAAGGTTTTAGTATATAATACATTAGGTAATTATTCTTATGTACGAAGTTACATGAATAAATGTACTGCATCTCCGGCATTTCTATGTGAATTTTGATGATTCTTCTAGTCGGTGTCTTCAATTATTCAATGCACTAGTGTCAATTGAATTTGTGTGGGGTAGGTACAACTAAAAAGTGAAAAATAAACTTTTTTATAAAAATACAACCGACTTCAAAAAAACAGTACAAAGTGATAAATAACTTTAATTTCGGAAGTCGGTGTCAAAAAACGAAAATTCGGAACCACCGACACCGACTTCCGAAATTAAAATTATTTATCTCTTTATAGTGTTTTTTTTTAAGTCGGTTGTTTTTTTTATAAAAAAGATTTTTGCAATATCAAATAAATTGATACGCAAACCAATCAATCGAAGACAAACACTCTCTCAAGCAACCCATCATATTATTATAACAAACTCAAACTATTTTCCGATAGCATCTACTGCAGAACGATTCACGTAAACAATAAAACTAAAACGAACTCTTACACTAACAACATAAAATTCAATTTAGCTTGGCCACTGCTCAATCTGTCTAAGATTCGTGACAAACAAAAAGTGTCCTACAGCTAAAGTTGAAATGATAAGGCAGAACTGGGGACACAAGTGCCGTTAACAGTCGGGTAAACAGAGGCTGCAAAAGTTTTTTGCAAGCCGAGATTTTGTAGGACGCCAATAAAAATAAAGTAGGTACCTTTTAGGTATTAGCATTTTAATATTCAGATGGACAAGCTAAATGGAAGGTCCGCAAAATTTTCTGAACTCTCCAAATATAAAGGTTATTATTTCGGAAGAAAATACTGTTTTTCGTAATGAAATCCGCGGCTCAAAGGAAATCATTGAGGTCGAATTTATTGAAATAATTTTAACTTTCCTTTTAAGTCCTGCAGGAAATTTTATGCTTAAACACTGAAAGTTGGAACGACAGTTAATCACTTTGATGCATTAATTGAAATTTGATTTTCCTTCATTCAACGAATAATTTAATTACCTGTGCGTTGAAACGCATTTTTGCAGCATAATCTTTTGTCAATACCAATACCAACCAATAACGAAAATTTAAAAAAAAGTCTCAGTTGTAGTCAAGTAGGTATATGAAACAATACAGGGTCAAATTATATTAGCTAGCGCTACTCCTGGGTATCGATATATAAACGTGATAAAGCAAAAAATTATAATTTGATGACTTTTTTGGGGTCTCATCGACCACAGACAGCAGTTAGTGTAATCACTTGAAACATCAATTTGGAAAATCGTTTTTTTTTTTTTTGTGAAACCTTCACAGAAGTATAAACACGGTAAAACAAAAGAAAACAGAGGGTCAATTCTCGTAATTTTAAGAACGTTCACAGTCTGATCTCAGTCTCAATCTGTCAAAAATACCTCTTAATTTCCCTACATTTTGACAAATTTTTGACATTTGTTTGTCGCCAAGATGAGACTGCGATTTGATTTTGAACGTTTTAAATTACGAGAATTGGCCTTCAGATCTTCTCAACTCATACCTACTTCAAGTACAACACAGTCACACACAATCACAGTGGTCATTGACCTCCCATAAAAACATGTTTAGATATCGATAAACACAAATATCGATATTAGCCATCACGTATGCAGACTTTCGACAGCCAATTTGACCTTGTAGCTGTACAAAGGTATTTAGGCGCGTGGCCAAAATCGGAACTTACGCCGCCATCTTGTTTTTTCAAAACAAGTACTTACCAACAACGGGTCCACGTCATTCGAGTGGTAAATCCATAATAATCCATAATAATGTTACAGTGTAACCCCCTTACTAATATAAACCTATTTTATCAGATGAATAGTTACACACCGATTTCTCTCTTTCAGTCGTGAGTAATTTGACTTTCGAAAGAAGAAGACAAAGCGTTGTGTAACTATACAGACGCTATACAATGTTATAAGGTGGCTACAGTGTAACCCCCTTACTAATAAACTTTGTATAGCGTCTGTATAGTTATACAACGCTTTGTCTTCTTCTTACTGACGACTGAAAAAGTGAATTCGGTGTGTAACTATTCATCTGATATAATACGTTTATTAGTTAGGGGGTGAGTATTTACACTGTGCTACTAAGTAATAAATTAAACTGTAACTATTTGGGTAATAAATAATCTTGTCAACCACTTGATTTATTGCCCTAATAAAGGAGATAAGAAGCTTACAGAACATTATGCTTAAGTCAACGAATCAATCAGTTGAACGATCAATAGGAGGTAACAAGGTTACTGTAGTAAATTGTAAGCAAACAGGACGAAAGAGCCTTTTATAAAAAATTATGGTTAGGTTAACTAACAATATCTATATATACATTAATAATTAAAAAATTACTTCTGCGAGGTGTGGGAACGAATTTGATGCCAAAATATAGTTTATAGATTTATTGTCTGTTTGTTTGCCTGGATGTATGTTTCGGATTGGCGCAAAAACAGCTGAACGGAATTGGATGGCAAAAGCAACAACGGATTTGGATGAATTTTGGTACACAGATAGTTTATACACTTAAGGTACTTTTGATCTCGGTAGTACGTTCCCGCAGGATAACTTCCGACATCCACGCGGGCTAAGCTGCGGGCAACACTAGTATGTAAATAGTTGCTGAAAGAAAAGAAAGTTTTTAATAAACTTTGTGTTATGTAAAAGAAATACGTTTCCTTGTAATAATGGTTCCGATGAACATTAGGTTCATAGATGTTTATGAACGTAACAACAACAACTTCAACAACAATTAAAAACTCCTTCTTCTAACAACTTCTTTCGCACAAGGGTCGCACACAATCACGCCTATAATGTTCCCACTGCTGGGACACAGGCCTCCTCTCAGTGAGAGGGAATGGGCTGTAATCCACCACGCGGGCCCAGTGCGGGTTTCGAATTCTTGGTTCTTGGACGTGCCGGTTTCCTCACGCTGTTTTCCTTCACCGTATTGAAAGCAGTGGTGATGAAATAACTTACACAAAGTAAAGTGTGCCTGACTGGGTTCGAACCTACGACCTGCAACTCGTAAGCCTTTTCCACTGGGCCACCAATGCTCTCTTTCGCACAAGGGTGGCGATGGCAAACGTGGTAGGTAATGATGCCTAGAATGATTAATGAGGAGAAACTGTGATAGATATGAAAACGGAAGCTTTTGAGTTATAATGATTTCTGAATAAAACACCTGCATTAAATAGTGAACCACGAATTACTATAGTACCAGTGATGACGTCAATGGTGAAAATACAACAACAACAACGTGGCAATGCTGCCAGCCTTTTGGGCACTGTTCCTCTAGACAGCGATGCGGACGAATTCTTCGATGCCCTATGATTATTTTGCTTATTTTTTCATATAAATGTACATATTATTATAGTTTATAATTATGTTAGCTTATATTTTGTAAATATTAAATAAATAAATTTACTGAATTCGCAATTAATAAAACTGGAAAAGCCATTGTAAATTGAAAACAGTATGAAACAAATTGTTACATTCAAAAGATTTAATGTCATCCAAAATAAAATACGAGTAGCAAGGGCACTGTGGGATGGACTGCAGCGTCCATTTAAGCCATTGTTATTGCTGTGACCCAATTGGGGACGGACGTCAGTAAACACAGACGTTCCATGAATGGCAAATATGCTACATTGACAATGGGCGGTTGCTCCGTGTTAGCCATGAGAAAACACGGCAGAATACAAATTTTGGCAACCGGCAAAATTGACGGTTTACAGTAAATTTTAGCGAAGATGGAATCGAATAGCAGTTGCTTACTGAATAAATTGTCGTACTGATTTAAGGAAATGGTGTTCTGAGTGTGAATTTTAATGTTTTTCAGGTCATATTGCCTTTAATATAGGTTGTTTTCCTCAAGCCACTTTATATTATTTATTAAAGGGGTTTGAGTAATTTTGTATGAACCAGTGGCATGATTTTTTTTTTGAGCGGCCACGTAGTTTATTGTTGCTAACGTATAGTGGTATATATAATAATAATGACTCTTAAAAGAATTTTGCCCTAAGTAATATCGGAGCTGAAATATATGATATCGAAGTAGGTAGAATTTCAACATCATGTCGTCGAAATAAAGACGGAACCCCGTATATGTAGGTATTGTGAACAAATACAGCACGTATGACACAATACATACATTCATAAACTTACGCATGTTATTGGAGGAGTATGTATGGCATTATTATAAGATAATTAAATAAAAAACAATAATACTACAAAATCACTATATTTTTACACAAACTTTAATTATTTTAAACATTTAAACGACTTGTCGGGTGTTTTTAACCGACTTCAAAAAAGGTGGTTCTGTATTTGACCCGTATGTATGTTTGTAAGTCCGCGATTTTCTCAAAAACTAATGAAGTCATTTTGAATTTTGTTTTTTAAGTAATTCTTTCGTTGCGATCTACATACTTTCAGGAAGGTTTTAGTATATAATACATTAGTTAATTATTCGTATGTACGAAGTTATATGCATAAATGTACTGCATCGGAACGAAGATATCGGTGCTTTTGGTGGGCTCATGGGCGGCTTTTATGTTGTTGTTTATCGCTAATCACGAGTTACAGAGAGAAATAGAAGTAAAACTACAATGTAATGACGAAATAGACACTATTTAAAGCAAATGGCGATTTGATTTTATAGATTTTTCACATTAAATATCTCGGCTTCGATGAACGTGGGAAAGAAACGTTCATAGAAAAAAATGAATGTCTTAATGTGTTCTCTTTAACGAAACACTTTTCATAAGTGGCCGCGTATTTAAAAAATCATGCCACTTTTACTCAAACCCTTTTGATATAATCTACTACACGTCGTGTGCTCATCCAGGGGATTTCCCATCGGCAAAAATTTCGAACTTTGATTTCCTATTTATCCCCTTGGGATGATTTTTTTGAAAAAAGCAGCCTGCTGTGTTTCGTCGATGCGTGGGAGTTCCAGTGCCTTAAGCATCTTCTGGGCACGTTCGTTCCATCGTAGACCTCATCCATCGCTTTCCATCAGGCGTGATCGAGGTCAAGAGCGGGCCCATTCAGCAATAAAAAAATAATAATAATAAAGTCTCATGTAAACTTAAAATGATGATATCTTGTTATTTTCAGTAACAACAGATTTTCTGATCGATACGGCATTTACAATCAGTTTTTATCTAGCTTACAAAAAGTTTCATCATTATCATCATTATCATCATCATTTCAGCCGAAAGACGTCCACTGCTGGACATAGGCCTCCCCCAAGCGCCACCACTTCGACCGGTTCTGTGCTTCATGTGTTTTTTGTGCTTGTCATTCTTGGGGGCGGGTTTGCCATAATCGCCACGCTGGGCAGGCGGTTGGAGACTGCAGTATAATGGTGAAATGCATAGAGAACGCTGCTGCCCATTCTCCGGTACGTCCCTTAATCGCCTTTTACGACACCCACGGGAAGTATGGGGGTACAAAAAGCTTAGCTGAGGATAATCTTACCGATAGAAGATATTTACATTTTAAACATTAAAATACCGCTTTGGAATAACGAAGACAAAGTAATACTTGATTAAACCTGAATGGATTTAGGTTAGAATGAAGGATCCATTTTAACCAACCATAAGAAGATTAGCTTAACGAAAAGGATTTCGTTAAGGTAATCTCCTTAATGTTTCTTGAGATGTCCATAAATGACATTCATACTGTCTGTCTGTTGTTGTTGTGTTGTGTCTGTCTGTTTATATGGTGTACATACTAAAGAGTATTCTATTCTATTCTGTTTATTTGGGAGTTTTACGTTAAAACGTTAATAAGGGTTACTTGTATCGTATTGAAGTAGCTACTGTGAGCTCTCTGCGAGCTCACCGTACCAGGATGAATAAACTACACAAAGGTTTGTCGAATAACTTTGGTAATTATTCCTATAAACAGTTCTACGTTTAATATTTTTTTATGATTTATGTGTAAGCGACGCAACTCGCATAAGTACTTTTTGTTATAAACTTTTTAGTAAAAGGACGAATCCTTCTTTATTATTTTGTAGCTGTCAAATTGATTTTCATTTTCTTATGTTGTCTGTCATCGTCGATAAAAACGATTGTACTATTTTTCCTGTTATTTTTGCTTATATTAATTATTATTATAAAGTTATTTATTCCTTTACTTTATAAATCCGCCATACATACTGTAATGGTCTTAAAAGACCATTACAGTTGGTCCTTCGAGCCGCATCTGAACAAGCGAAGGTACCGTGGGCTCTCTGCGAGCGAGAGTACCTACCAGGATAAATAAATTACCTAAACGAAGGTTTATCGAATAACTTTTATAATTATTCCTATAAACGGACATTTTTATATTTCTCTATGATATGACACACCGATTTCTCTCTTTCAGTCGTCAGTAATTTGACTTTCGAAAGAAGAAGACAAAGCGTTGTGTATCTATACAGACGCTATACAACGTTTATTAGTATGGGGGTAAATACAAATCAATGTTTGTCTCGTATTTGTGCTACCTACTTACAACGGACTCACGGTCACGGAGGTTGCATGCTACACCCATGTCGGCTTGCAGCCTCTACAGTACTTAATTGTCTTACAAAAATCCAAAAAATCCATTTTATTAGCGTTCTTCATTATTTACAGATTTTCCTTTAAATTCGAAAACATTATTTCGGTAATCTTCTAAAAAAATATTTTAAGCGACATTAAAAAGTTATGCATTCGATGACATTTTTTTGGTTAGCATTAAATAAAATTGTAACTTAAATTAAAAAGTTTTAAAGCAAATAATAATATATCAAAATTTTACACGGTTATAATGAAAATGGAAGCACTGATAATATTAATGGCTAAAATGTTATTTAAATTAATTTCCCGTGGCGTAACAACGTCTGGGTTAACGTGTTATTATTACATTTTAACGTAAAATATTAAACTACCCTCTCGGGTGAAATATCGGGATAGGAAAATGATACCGTTATAATTATTTAGGTCAGAATTATTACATTTATTTTTTATTTAAATGACCAGGTAAAACCTTGGATGAAGCTAAATTTGTATATTTTCGTAATGGAAAGGTCAGAGTCATTACATAGGAACTCGTATTTGACTGTAGAGATAATTTTGTTATCAGCTATAGAAACCCTTTATGCAGGTATAATATGTGTAAAAATATCCCTAGAGGTATCTATTTATCTAAATGCCATCAAAGTACATTTACCTAACGCAATTTGTTAGTTAGAATTCATTTTTATAGAACATTTAGATAATTGCACTAGCAATAAATATCGTCATTCTGCTGCCCTTGACCTAATTTATTTGGGGTCGGCGCAACATGTCTTTTTCTTCCATACTTCTCCATTAGTCATCATCTTGGTAGTCACCCCTTTCTAACCATATCATCATTCACAGTCTATCCATCGCTTATGTAGTCTCCCCCTACTCTTATAGTCATCGACATTCATACAAAACTTTTCTCACGACATTTCCCTCATTCCTCCGTATCACATGCACCATGACAATCGATTTCCACATAACTTTTCAGTCACTGGTGACACTTTCAGACTTGTTGCTCTTAATCAGTAAGAATAATATATAGGTAATATTATGATAATGTTACAAAACAGTGGTTCCTAATCTTTTCGATTCTGATTTACCCCTCCCCCTCTCCTTCATGTTTATCAATGAACATAGTACATATCAATACAAATTGACTTTATTAGACTTATAAAATATGCACAAAAACATGGAGTAAGTTCTTACAATCACATTACCTATCTATATAATCTTATTACACAAGTTAGGGCATGAAATGTACTGACGAGCTAGATTCGGTCTTATTGGTATAATCTTTGTTATATTATATGTTACCAGCTTATTACCCCTGCAGAATACCAGTTTTACCCACGCAGGGGTAATTACCCCCAGGTTAGGAACCGTGGTTATAAAACGACAATATTTGCAGAACTCCGATTCTGATAAAAATGGTTGATAATTAAGGTCCCATATTGTCATATACCTACAATGAAAGCCTTATATATTTTTATAAAATATAAATCAATTTCTCTCCGGATCGTCAACAAAAACCAAAGCCTTGATTCTCAACCTTTTATATCCGTATATCCCAAAACAATATCACATACTCAACACCAAATTGCGGGCATTTTTCTTCATAAAAATTCAGGATTGACGACCGCAGATTACTTGAGCCATGATTCATGCGTCCTCATCACTCGAATTGTCAATTTTTCTGTGTCATATCCCCTCATAAATTGTGACCGCATATATTTATCTCTTCCACTATACTGCATAAAGGGGATGCCATTTTTTCATTTCTACGTACTGAATGGTACAGCTGATGTCCTTTAAGGATGATGGTTATATGAAAATATGATGAGGAGGATAAGGTAAATGTAGGAATAGTGGCTATTTTGAGGGGTCATCGTAACTAATAATTAATATATTATGTTTTGGTAACAAATCCCTTTATTTGAACAACGTGCAGACAGTTGTGATTGTACCAAAGATTGGTAATGGCTAAATGGGTATGCTATAGGCACACCTTTGCCTAACCCTTTGGAGAAACAAGACGTGATAGTATATTTTTGCTTTTGATATTGTAATTAAAAAATACATATCATTCAAGAGGGGCAATTCTCGTAATTTTAAGAACGTCCACAGTCTGATCTCAGTCTCAATCTGTCAAAAAAACCTCGAATTTCCCTATATTTTGACAAGTTTTTGACATTTGTTTGTCGCCGAGATGAGACTGTGACTAGATTTTGAACGTTTTAAATTAAGAGAATTGGCCTTCTGGTATTGTCACTAAATACTTCTTTAAGATTCCGATTTTGTATTGGTCTCCATTGTCTTGTAGAGTAAAATATTACCATAAGATTAAATGAGCAACAGACATATTATTCAACAACATTTTAGGTTCACCCATTCATTACATAATTATTCAGGGTTGACCCTATATAAACTTCTCATTAAATAATATATTCTACCTTTAAGGCAGTTGTCCCACCGCCGACTAACTGTCGGCTATTTTCTCTCTCAAGAAACGTACAGACACAAGCACATCAAGCTACCCGAAACTGTAAAATTTTCCCAACTACCTTTGAACCTTATGCTTTAGCGATAAAGTTGAAAATCTATTAAAGAAATTTGACAAATTGTAGTAGCTTGATGTGCTGGCGTCTGTACAATAGATATACATTCCGTGTAAACAAAATAGATGTATATTTTAACAGTTGATCGCTGACTGTTCACACTGCCGGCGAGGCCTCGCTCCACTCTGGTTTGTCGTTGAGCGACAAGAGCAATCAAAGATAATGAATTTGTTATCACGGACGTGCCCACGTCTATTTTGATCTAGCATAAACCTAGTTCCCGCTCACACAGAAATGATAAAAACAGTCTTTTCTCTCTCCAATCTAAAATTCTATTGTAGCAAAAATAAATTATGCCTAGCGTCTGCTTATTCACATTTCACATTTAGTGACCTTTCCTTTTGCCAACATTTTAAACTTGTCTTTTTAAAAGTGTAATTAGGTTCTTTTGTTAAACATTTGCGATTATAATTTTCTAAGAGTAGGGTCTGTCCCCTTTGTTTGTTTTTTTTTTTTTAGAAACGTTGGGTTTTCTGTTGATATATTATGTATGATACCTAACTTCTGTTATTTATTTTTCTTAAGTTATTCAGTTTCTCTCTAAAATTTAATGTCATTTTTCTTAAAGAAAACATTCAAAACAATTTTGTTCCTTTCGAGTTTTGACTAAATTAATTATTCAAAACAGAAACGAAACGGAAAAAAAATATTCGAAAATAAAATATTCGTTTGCCCCTGATCCATTCATGAATAATATGATTGGATCAACATCCAATGAAACAAGATTATTTTCTTCATTTCACAGAGATTGACCTTTGCGAAAGAATAATTAATGGAAGTATGTAAAAATTGAGGTCGGATAGGCAGTCGCTAAATGTAAAATACTGATATTCAGCTGCATCCGGTTAGACTGGCAGCTGTCCCCAAATTATTTGGGAAGAGGCAAGGTAGATTATATTTTATGTAAATATTTTTTTGAAAACTGTACCGTAAGAACTAAGTCATTCCGATTCAGCAACTATCGAGAACTTTTAAAGCCATTATTCTCTACAGAATTGCCCATTTAAATGCGCCAGTCTTTATAAAGTGTGCTTGGATCGTAAAGGTGGATCCACACATTGCGAGGCATGCGCTCCGCACGGCGCACAACGCATGCCTCGCCAAGTGTGGACCTGTATATTCGTGGCGAGGCATGCGCTCCGCACGCGCGAGGGCGAGCCAACGTATGTCGGCAAATGCTTCAAGATCAAAGTGCCTCAGTGCGAGCATTACGTTAGGTGTGGACGTAGCCGCGCATGCACGTTCGAGGCGTGCGCCGCGTAGAATATCAACGCACGCCTCGACTGCGAAAATGAAACTGCGTTTGCTCGGGCCAAACAGCGCGCAGCGCATGCTCGGGCCGATCCAACCCACACAGCAGCAGTCAAGATGGCGCCTTTGCATCGCGTGCGCGTATCCGCTGCTGCTTTTATAATTATTAATTCAATTATTGAAAAGAAAAGGAAAGAAAACGCCATACGTCTTCTTTTTTATTTTTATTAAAATAATGATTATGTTTAGGATCCCATAATAATCTATTACTTTCGTATAATAAAACTGCTTTTCTTAACATTTCTTTGTCGTTCATAATGCGCGCGTACATCCGCAGCGAGGCGGACACAACCATCCAAACGCAACGCACTGCTCGCAATGAGCCGGCCGCCACACGGCGCACAGCGAATAGCGCGTGTGCGGCGCACACGCGCTGTGCGTTGTGCGCCGTGCGGAGCGCATGCCTTGCCAAGTCTGCGCGCCTACTTGCCTCGAGCATTTGCTTCGCACGCGAAGGCTCGACCCGAGCATATGTTGGTATAATTTGTCAACACGCACGCCTCAAGCCGAGGCATGCGTTGTGCGCCGTGCGGAGCGCATGCTCGCAATGTGTGGATCCACCTTTAAGGTGGATCCACACATTGCGAGGCATGCGCTCCGCACGCGCGAGGGCGAGCCAACGTATGTCGGCAAATGCTTCAAGATCAAAGTGCCTCAGTGCGAGCATTACGTTAGGTGTGGACGTAGCCGCGCATGCACGTTCGAGGCGTGCGCCGCGTAGAATATCAACGCACGCCTCGACTGCGAAAATGAAACTGCGTTTGCTCGGGCCAAACAGCGCGCAGCGCATGCTCGGGCCGATCCAACCCACACAGCAGCAGTCAAGATGGCGCCTTTGCATCGCGTGCGCGTATCCGCTGCTGCTTTTATAATTATTAATTCAATTATTGAAAAGAAAAGGAAAGAAAACGCCATACGTCTTCTTTTTTATTTTTATTAAAATAATGATTATGTTTAGGATCCCATAATAATCTATTACTTTCGTATAATAAAACTGCTTTTCTTAACATTTCTTTGTCGTTCATAATGCGCGCGTACATCCGCAGCGAGGCGGACACAACCATCCAAACGCAACGCACTGCTCGCAATGAGCCGGCCGCCACACGGCGCACAGCGAATAGCGCGTGTGCGGCGCACACGCGCTGTGCGTTGTGCGCCGTGCGGAGCGCATGCCTTGCCAAGTCTGCGCGCCTACTTGCCTCGAGCATTTGCTTCGCACGCGATGGCTCGACCCGAGCATATGTTGGTATAATTTGTCAACACGCACGCCTCAAGCCGAGGCATGCGTTGTGCGCCGTGCGGAGCGCATGCTCGCAATGTGTGGATCCACCTTTACACGTGTCAGTACGAAGCCTAGCTACCTATAAATGAAATTATCTCTACGAAGCACGTGTCACACCGAACGTATAATCCTCCTGATGGCTCAGGTAGCAGTAATGTTTTATACATATCCCGTCTTGAACACACTAATCGAGGAAATACGTTTAGTAAGAAAGTGTTGTATATTCATACTTACTAGGTGTGTACCTATGTAGAAAAAGTTATGGTTTCTACCTCTTTACTCTATTGTTGGCACCTTGATATTTTTTCTATTGAAACGCTGTTCGCTTCCAATAAATAAAATTAAATACTTGTAACATTATTCTTTTAACAAGCATATTCTTTCAACAGAAAGTTACCTCCTTTGATATTTTATTGAGGAAAAAGGTTACTGCTTCGTTGGTCTAGTAGTCGCAAGTGACACTGCTGAGCGTGGCGCCTAGGGTTCGATCGCTGGATCGAGCGAAGTGCTATTGTTTTTATTGCGGAATATAGAAATTGGCTTACCCAGCCGTATCGAGAGGGCGAAGCTACAGGATGACCCACGCCACTCGATTTAGAACATTAATTCGAGTGTAAAGGCAACCACTCCACGGAAAGATGTGATGTGATCTTTGGAAAGAACAGCTTAAACTCCTGATCTCTATATAAAACCATCAGAGAGTCTCTCATCTGGGCACAAGTTACCGTGGCCTACTTGGAAAACCTTAAATAGACTTTGTACCCTAGTAGGCCGCAGCAAGGACAACTACCACAAGTGGGGGTTCATGGAAGGCACGCACCTTCGGTGTATATGAGGTGTCTCCACAGACATTGGCTCACCTCCCATCTAATGGCCACGTCAGCGAATGGTATCCACGTCGCTGCATTTTGGGCCCAAACAAATTTAATAAACTATGTTTATTTTTTCTATTTTTGCCGTTGACACGCTAAGAATATTGCGGAATTTTTTAATCGGAACTCACAGCCCGGGGTCTGGATTTGTGCCCAGCTGACGGCAATACGCTTGTCCCCATAACACCTAAAAAGCTCTTCGGGGAAAACGGGCGTTATGTTTTGATATGTAAGGACAAAGCGTGCCTTTTGAAAGTTGCAACCTTTTTTGGTTGATCATTAGAGCAATTCTCGTGATTTTAAGAATTTTTTTTCAGTTCAGTCTTTCAAAAAAACCTCTAATTAACTACATTTTAGAGTACTTGACATTGATTGTCGCGGAGTTGAAATTGCGACTTAAATTTGAACGTTTTAAGTACGAAAGTTGGCCTTCAGTTACCCTATGTGTCTCACTTAGTATGGCATAATTCTCCTAATTTATATTCTACGTGGACTCTTCTTAGAATTTTCGTTTAGAAAAACCTTATTTAGTAAAAGTTACTTTTGGTATTGTAACCTAACTAATGAGTCCCTTTATTCGGACAAAGAGAATGAAAATAAAGATAGTGTCACAAAATCTGTAACTAATTCTCAGAGGAAAGTTAATTAATGTGCTCACGCTAAGCATTTTTATGTAGAAGTCATTTGAACAAACCTGTAAGCGACGCTATTGGAACTTTTGTTAAAGACTTTTTTTATAGAATGTAATATACTTTTTTTGGCCTTTAAAAATGACAACTTTAGCTTTATGTGTTCTGTCATCGTTTATATTGAAGTTATTTTTCTTCATCGTTTCTTATCTTATCTTATCCTATCTATATCTTCATCGTTTCTTCGTCACTTCGAGCTTAAGACGATTACAAAACCTCTATATGGCACACGTAACTGGAACTCTTAAAAGTAAATCGTAACTTGTTATTATTGGAAAATTTCATTATTGAATTGATAAAAATGATCTAATATAGTGTACGGCCACGGCTACTTTATTTCATGCTTTTCCATTTTTTGGAACCAAAACATAAAAGTTTATAAACCACAACGTCCTATAATCATCGCTCCGTTTCAATTCTGCCTCATAATTGACATTTGCAAATCACTTATCACAATCTCCAGGATTTTCAGATACATCTGCGAGTAGTTTGTACCCCCACACACAAAGTTTTCGATAAAATACTGAGCTCCTTTATCCCAGGAAACATTACCTTTTCCCCTATCTATATCATTGCCATCATTTATCATCTCAGCAAATCTCTGCTCATTTTCCCACCTAAAGCTTATACTTACATCATGCACAACCTTATTTCATCTCGCGGTTCCCAAAGGACATGCTATAGCTTACATTCTTACTACATTTGCAAATGATTTAGACGCTACAATTCCAAACTGAGCTCCTGTAACACTAGAAACATCATCGTTTTCTTTATCTTCATCATTTATCATCTCTGTAAATCACCACACATTTTCTTACCTCAAACAATTTTTACATAAAGGTCATATGCTAAAGTTTTCATTTCTACAAAATTCACTTCTAATAAATCCAAAGAATTCAAATGCTGTGGATATAAATTGAGCTCCTTCAATTGTTGAAATATCATCTTCGTTCACATTACCTTCATTCATCATTGCCATAATTTATTATCTCTACCAATCACAACTCATTTTCCCATATCAAACAATTCGTAAATAAAGCACACCCCTACATTTCATCTCGGGGTTCCCAGAGGACATATGCTATAGCCTGCACTTCTACAGCGGGACGTCTAACAGAATCGCCTTGGCATACTGCCATGCCGTAACAGTATTATGCGGGATCACGTATCCAGATGGTGTGCAAGTTTGTTGCGACCCAAGAAAGTGTATTACTGAGATTTCTTCGAGTATTTCCTTTTAACGTTGCCGTTTCTTGCTTCGGAAAACTATGATTACATTTTGTATTGTGGTTCTAGTTGTGTGTAGCAGTTGCTACACGAATAAACTGTTGTTAGGAATTGAAAATACATTCTTCTCTTTAGCGTGTCGATAGCAATCTAAGTGAACTCGGCCCAGAATTCAATAATGGTCTGCTAAATGAAAATACTATTTCCTCGTTGATATAAATTGATGTATTTGTATTGATGCATTAAATACGTAAACAAAGATTTACCATCCGGTGTACCTTAACTTGTCTCGTATTATCTTTACGTGTTTTTTTGTTTTCGCTACAATTTTTTAAATAATATTTAGCTTTAACTTATTTTATATATTTACACAGTAATAAAAATACTATTAAATTACTATACGTGTTATAGTGGCGAATTTTCATTTTTATTTCGCTAAAACATGGCACCTGAATGTATGTAAATATAAATTATATTCGTTTATTAAAATGCTATTATGCTTTGTTACAGGTAAGACTCCAGAAGAAAGGAAAAGGCAACAGTTCCTTGAAGGGGTTTGACCCTCTTAACTACTCCCTTATGAAAACGGGCACAAGTACAACTTAAAATATTTCTCCAAGATTTACACAAAAATATATATCGTTATACAGAAAAAAACAATACAATAGGAACAGAGGTTCATTCAACTGTAAATAAAAAAAGAATTGTAAAAAGCCACGATTGCAGTACATATGCTTTAAAAGAATCCCTGCAAAGGACTCTCAGTGCATAGCCCTGGGCTACACGTCGTGTTTTTACGGATGATAGAGTAACAGATGCGGCAGTTTGAATATGAGTTAAGTAGTGAATTTTGGGAAAAGAAAAAGTTTACAAAGATTATTATGTCTTGTAAAAATGCCGAGCGATGTAGATAGTTCATTTGTAAAACTGTAGGAACTAATAATTATTCTCAGATATAATCAAGTTTGGTTCGAGGTGACGTAAGATAAAAACTTTTTTACAAAAAAAACAACCGACTTCCAAAAGAAAAACACTACAAAGTGAAAAATAACTTTAATTTCGGAAGTCGGTGTCGTTGGTTCCACATTTTCGTTTTTTTGACACCGACTTCCGAAATTAAAGTTATTTTTCACTTTGTAGTGTTTTTCTTTTGGAAGTCGGTTGTTTTTTTTGTAAAAAAGTTTTTATTTTTCGCTTTTTAGTTGTACCTACCCCATACAAATTCATATAACACTACTTGCTAGTGACAGGAAGATAAACATCATCAATATAAACTAAGTGGAAAACAAACGTATTGTTGACGCTAATTCCAAAACTACCCAAGCAAAGTTCATAAAATTTATATGGGACCACCTCTGCAGCATACCTTATTCATTAATTAGACTAGATGCTGATAATCCTGGCTGCAGCATCAGGCCAAACTTATGTCAACATTGCATTGAACTTAAAATTTAGTCCTGTTTAAAATGAGCCCAAACACGACTACGGTGCTGTAATTTCAAGGTTTGTACTTTTTCTGATGCTCCTGGCTTCAGCATCAGGTCTCTATGTACTTCGGTGTTCCTCATTAACATTACGTTTATCCACACATCGAGCCCGTTTCAATGAGCCTAAACACGATATATCTGCTGTTAGTTGTCGAGGAGTTAGGTACTCTGCAGACTATCCTGACTGCAGCATCAGGTCATGACTTGATGATCATGAGACCAAATGTGGCAAATGCCCAATCAAATATCAAAACAATTTACTAAAACAGTCCTTGCCTGTTCGAGTAACTTCTTACTGTTAAGGAGTTGTACCTTCCATCATCAGCGCAGCTACCTGAGATGGTGACAACCATACGCAAATACACAAGATACTTCATAAAATATGCGAAAAACCATAAGTAAGCCTATAAAATTTGAGGGTTGCCCTCGATTTCTCTAAGATCCCATCATCAGATCCTAACTTGGTGACAATGGGACCACCTCAGAACTATCTACTTTCGAACAAAAAAAGAATTTTGAAAATCTGTCGACAATTGGCGGAGTAATCGATGAACAAACTTACAAAAAAAAAAAAAAAAAAAAAAAAAAAAAAAAAAAAAAAAAAAACATACAAACAGCCGAACATAGTACCTCCTCCTTTTTGTGAAGTCGGTAAAAAGAGTACCTGGATAGACTTTAGGCAGGCTTTTGTCCAGCAGTGGAACACTGTAGGATGAAAAAAATAGTTTAATGGGCAAATGGGAGCAAGGCAAAGAAAAGAAAAAGAGACGAGAATATGAATTTAGCTGACATTTTACTAATCTAATAAAAAATGGTAAGTAATTGACATTTTGACAACCATTTGATGGTTCTTAAAAACCTCCTCACTTAACAGTCTTCTTCCATCTACTCCATTTTGAACCGATCCCTCAAGTGCTCTCAACCTCAAGTGCCTTATCCAAAATTGCGAACTCATTGTCAAGGCACAGCTGTTGGGCACGGAGTAACACTGCCTCTTTGAAAGAAAGTGCTGACTGAAAAAAGACTTTGAAACTGAAGCCTGAAAACTCAAGTAAAAGGCACGTCCCTTACGCCAATATTTCAAACTTTTACTTGTATATTTTAACTTTAATTCTGTTCTGTTCTGTTCTGCACAATTTCTAGAAATTCCGTTTGTTATTTGATATGAATACGTTTCATGCAGTTTTACGTGCAATTGTCGTATTTTACTTACGAGTAAGTAGTTGTGCCTTGGGGAAATGTGTGCAAAACGAAGTATTGCTGTTTGCAATAAAATAGTTTGTAGATTTTTATACCAGTTATATTATTTGTGAAATTGTTATTTTCATGAATTCTGGGACTTTGTGATCATAAATTTATAAGTCCTAATATAAATGTATTGAAGTCTGTTGTTATTTTCGCCAATTTTGGGACTGCGACATTATTATAATTAATGTCAGAGCATTGTCATCAATAGTTCCAATATTGATGTTATCAATATTTTACTGTTTTAAGCCTGAACTGGAACAATGAAGCTTGGCTATTATAATGCTACCATATTTTCTATAAAACCCTTTATTATGCGATGTTATTTTATCTTTATTTCCATAGTCAAAAGCAATACC
Source organism: Hydraecia micacea (assembly GCA_914767645.1). NCBI lineage: Eukaryota > Metazoa > Arthropoda > Insecta > Lepidoptera > Noctuidae > Hydraecia > Hydraecia micacea. The sequence continues at coordinate 10,701,902 of OU611794.1, read as the reverse complement.
AGCTGTCTTTTATTTAATATTTAAATCATTTAAACTACGTAATTTCTATTCTAAAATACTTCAATTAAAAATAAACTCTACAAATTTGCAAACCTTAATTACAACATTTTCATTAAAACTATGCAATTATGTTAAAATAACCACATTAGTTTTATTTTGCGTTAACAATTTTAATATAACTTTAAAATAAAGCGGTTTAATGCAAAGGTCACTGTAATGTAGGTGTTAAGTTAAATTTACTTTGTAAAACTGCTACATAAATGTACGTAGGTACATTCACCCCTTTTTGAGGCAAGTTCAACCACCTATCAAAAGATATACATTCTAATGGTTTTAAGTAAGAAGTTCTGAGCGTATGATCATCATAGATCTTTTCCTTCCATCACATTTTTTATGATTCTAGGGCGGTTGCAAAACAACGTTATTCAGGAAGGAACATCCATCTGGCCATGTATTAATAATAGTACTTAATTGGTATTACAATTAAAAAAAAAAGTCAAATGATCCTTAAATCGTAGCATAATCAGCCTGTAATGTTCCCACTGCTGGGACACAGGCCTCCTCTCGGTGAGAGGGAGTGGGCAGAAACTACCACCCGGGCCCAGTGCGGGTTGGTAGATGTAATTTTTGGTTCTAGGACCTACCGGTTTCCTCAAGATGTTTTCCTTCACCGTATTGAGAGCAGTGGTGATGATATAATTTACACAAAGTAAAGCGCCTGTCTGGGTTCAAACCTACGACCTACAACTCGTAAGTTGCGCAAGTTACCACTGGGCCACCACGTGCTCCGTAAAAAAAATCATAGAATAGGCATATCAATTGAAGGCAAACGTTTTTTTAAATCATTTATCTTCAATCTTATGACTGCACCTGAATGCCACAACATCGCAGTCGGTTGCTAACTCGAAGAAAAGATTTACAAAGCCTCTAAATTAAACCTTATCCATAACAACACTACCAGCCACTTAGATCGAGCGATGTGCACTAACCACTGAGATGATGACCTCTTCCTTCACAGAATCGAAAAGCATGTACCGTGACGTATCGTAGATCAAATTATAGGATCATGAGCTCGAATCTGTCTAGATCAAACGTGATGAACGATGCGGCTTATGAACTTACGTTGGCAATTATGGACGTCATGGCTGCTTAGGTTGGCTACATTGCTTGGACTTTGACAGATGGAGACAATCAATGTAAAATGTATCGAATTTGTTACTTTTTGGTTATTGAGAACGCAACCCTATTGTAACTTTAATATCTATGGTTTTCTCTATTCTCTCTAGTTGTAAGAGTGTATAACAAAATAATAAAATTAGATTTTCAATTTCCAATCCGTTTTCATTTTCAACTTAAATATCAACAATGCAGTGTCGGTACTCGATTTCAAGATGATCACAGGAAATGTCAGACATTTGTGATGAAAAGGTATAGCAAAGTGAGATAAAAGCAAATGGCTGAGCTGATACCTAACACGAAAGCTTGGAGTTTTTAAAGAACAAGCGCACTTACTTTCTCATTAGCATCATCATCATTTGAGCCGAAAGACGTCCACTGCTGGACATAGGCAACCCCCGGGCACCGACCGACCGGTTTTGTGCATCTCGCATCTAGCGGATGCGAGAAAAACAGAAAAAACATAGTGGGATGACTGGATGTCATAGATTTGAACTGCAGATTCGCCCTTTTTTTTTTTTGAATGGGAAATCATCTAATGACTCCTCCCGCTCTGGGTGGAACGGAAAGGGGTGTCAGACTCTTCCTGACTAAAACCCACCCGTGTTCCTTCCTTAGCCCTTTATGTTCCGGGGCAGCGGTAACCACACACATGCATAGACTTGATTTGACTGTCTTGGAAACGCCATTATTGTGAAAGCTCACTGTTCTCGGTATGGAGCCTTAGTACGATGCGGTTCTTGCGCGACTCATTACGGTGAGGCTAAATCTAGCGATTAAAATATTTGGTGGACGTAGTAGTGACCGAAAATCGACCCCGCACACAGTCCATGCAAGCCTAACTAAACCGCAAGCCGCTTACAATCAAAGCAATAGACACACATAACACGTGTAGGTTAGAGTGGTAGGTTATTATGGTATTAACTCTTTCATAATCGTAATACTAATGAAGTAATGTGTCCATGTGCATCCCTGCCTCTGTCTTTTGTTTGCTGGCTATTTCTTTTATGGTTTAATAAAGGTGTTATTGCGGTTTAAAACCTGGCACATTTGCTTTATCTATATAATCGCCCATAAACACTTTTATAGAACCCACTTTTAACGGTAGGTACTATATAGTTTTTATCTATTAATTTACTTATGTATTTACTTACATGCCTTTCAATTCGCTTACTTAAGGTTTTATTTACATCAGTCCGCTATTAAGATAACGTTCAAGAATAAGTAATAATATTTAAAACTAGCGGCCCATCCCAGCTTCGCATGGGTACAATTTTTTTTTCAAATTTCCGAAATTTTCTTTCATACAAACCTTGTCCTGGCAGGCAATAACGAACACAACAAAAAAAGGATTATCTAATTTGGTGCAGTCGTTCGGAAGTTATGCGCGTACATACATTTCAGCGATTCATTTTTATGTATATGGAAGATAGATTCATATAATTGTAAGCAAACTTCGTCCCAAGCCGTTCGTCTCGACTGTCATTTGTGGATCTTTGACAGTCGTTATGTGTAGTCAGAAGCCTGAAAGTCTGACAACCAGCCTTACCAAAGGGTACCGTATTACCCAATAACTGGGTTGTGGAGGTCAGATAGCTATGCAGTCGCTCTATCTAAAATACTGGTATCCAGCTGCATCCGTTTAGACTGAAAGCTGACCCCAATATAGCTAGGAAAAGGCTAGGCAGATGATGATGACTTCGTCCCAAAATCGTACTATACAAAATAACTAATATCGCATTAAATATCATACTAACACCGAATAGGTAACGAAACTTATATAATAATCTAAAAGTTTCTTATAACTTGGACCAAACCACATCTTTCTAGTTCAAACCATACATTTTCTTTCATTCAATCTCCTTGGCTAAACAATATGGCGCTGAATTGAAACTCGGCTGCTGTGAAACGTGATCCAGAAAATCGAAAGATTGAACGTCTTTTATCGATATTATTTTATTGTTTGGATACAAAGTTATCTCCTTTGATAGAGTATGATTTTAAAATATATTGAGAAAACTGTACGAACATATAAGCTAGTTTTTGACCTGAATATGAATTGTTTGAAACTATACATTTTTACAATATTGTTATATGTAATTTCATTCAACAAGTTTAGCTTGATTTTATTTATATGAGTACAAACAGTTTTACACGTCAATCATATTTTAAAAACTAGATGAGGTCGGCGTTTCCTGTCTGATTACTCTGAGCAGAAAGGCCAAAAAAAACTCTGAGGTCACAGTCTCTTTTAAAATCCAGACAATCTTGGTCAGATCATGTGAAGACCATGTAGATTTATATCTGAAATAGGTCTTTTGAGGAAAGAACCACATAGATTGAGCGCAGCTGTCCAGTCAGTGTTCGCATTTGTCAGTAATCGAGCAGCTCAACTCAGAACTTAATTAGCTCAAAACGATTAAATAATATAATAATAATAATAATAATTTTGAAACCCTACAGCCATAGCCCAAATACGCAATTTATATACAATTTTATAAGACAAAATGAACCATAATCCGTAATAATGTAACCAGAAACTGCCGAACCGGAGGTGACATGACAGATGTCACCTCCGATAAAACGATAAAACCAAATAAATAAATAATACTTAATGTTGACAAGATCAGCCGCCGCAAGACGTGCACGAATACCACCTCCGGACTCGTCGCTCAGCTCCGCCTCGCCGCCCGCGCCGCTGGTATCCAGCCCCACTGTGAGCGCTGTGATGACACCGGCCGCGGCAGTTGCGTCGAGCTCGAGCGACGAGTATTTCTCTCCGCCCACGACGCCACCACCTGCTCGTCGACGGGGAGGACGCCGGCCGCCGGACGGCTTAGGACCTCGAGGCCCACCGGCCTCTGATAGGGTCCCAGCTCCCGGCGGAAGTGTGCAGCGCATGAGATGGACAAGATCCATCAATGAAAACGTCATGCGCTCATACTATGGGGCTACAGAGGGGGGAAGCAATCTGACCGCGTACCGTGTTCGGATGCTCTCTCTTTTTCAGGTGCTTGAACCAGCTGTCAACGTTTCGGCACAACGACTGTCGGATCAGGTGCGGGTTATCCAACGTAATCATATGTTGGATGACACTGTACTTGATCGCCTGCGAAATGAAATACAGAGTAGCCATGCCATCGCCCCCCAGTCGCAGACTGCTGTAATACTACCGCAGTCTAATACAAGTCATGCTGACGAGGGGAGTAATGATAGGGCTACAAACGTAAGTACCCAGTGCAATGAGGAATTGAGGAGTGCTTTGGAGGATGCGATTCAGGAATATCGCTCCATGTCGCCCGAACTTAGGCCACGCTTACCTCGTTTGCCCATGCATAACAAAAATAGGGCGCTGGTGGCGGTCCTGAATTCGCAGTTGTCAAAATATTTTGATGACTGCGAAGACCTCACCGATACTCACTCGATTCTGTACTGCGCGGCTGTAGCGGCATGTCGTGTAGCTCACGTCAAATTTACCAATGACTCTAGAGCTACACGACCGAAACCAGCCGTACCAGCTTGGCAGTGCAGAATTGAACGTCGTATTGGTGGGGCCAGAGCGCTCATTGGCAAACTTATCTGTTTCAGGGAGGGCAATACTCGCCCTAGAGTGATGCGCTTTGTGAGACGGGCGTTCTTGGGGACTGATATCAGTCCTCAAGCCTATACGTCTTGTGTCACAGAGCGCATCGACTTCCTGAAGCAGAAAGTGTATGCATGGGCAAACCGTATTCGTCGGTATAAGCGGCGAGTAGAGCGATACGCTCAGAATCGCACCTTCCAGAGCGATGAAAGGTGGGTTTATAGGGATTGGGAGCGACCGGACCAAAGTGTGGCTGACACGTGCCTACCGGATGATGATGCCATGTGTTCTTTCTGGCGCAGTATCTGGTCGGTGCCTGTCAGTCACACCGAAGGTGATTGGGCTCGGGATGTCGAGCGAGCCTGTGATCCAATACCAGAAATGGAGGCTATTACCATTTGCCCCCAAGATGTAGCTCGTGCAGTCCGTCCGTTGCCTAACTGGAAGTCTCCAGGGCCGGATGGGCTGCATAATTTTTGGATAAAATGGTTTTCAAGGTCACACGCTCGCTTGGCATCTCAGTTCCAGACTGCTTTGGAGTCTGGTTCGCTACCCCAGTTCCTAACGACAGGAATTACCCACCTGCTCCATAAATCAGGTAGCACCGCGGAACCCAAAAATTATAGGCCGATCACGTGTTTACCGACGGTCTATAAAGTTCTTACATCCATTTTGAGAGCTAAAATTAACAAACATATAGACACCAACTTTATCATGTCTGCCTCACAGAATGGATGTAGGAATGGGTCCCGCGGTACTAAGGAGCTACTCCTCATTGATATGACCATTAGCCAACAGGTTCGTCGATTCCGAAAGGATCTGTCGACATGTTGGATAGATTATAAGAAGGCCTATGACTCGGTACCACATACATGGCTCATGAGGGTGTTGGAGTTGTATAAAGTAGATACAACTCTGCGCACCTTCCTGATGTCGTGTATGGGGCAATGGAGGACGGTCCTTCGCTATCCAGGATGTCGAAATATTCAGAGGAATAGCGAACCGATAAGGATCGAGCGAGGCATATTTCAGGGTGATAGTTTGAGTCCGCTTTGGTTCTGCTTAGCCTTGAACCCTCTAAGCACATTGCTGGAGGATTCAGGTCTAGGCTATCGGCTGAGGAGAGGTGGTCAGGTTATATCGCACCTCCTCTACATGGATGACCTAAAACTCTTTGCCCCTAACAATTTGCAGCTGATGGAGCTACTGAAAGTAACTCAAACTTTCAGTAACGCCATTAGGATGGAATTTGGTGTGGACAAATGTGCGGTCATGCATGTAAAGCGAGGGGAGATTGTGGAATCCGTGGGAAATCAACTCTCGGATTCCACAAACCTTAGAGCCCTCTCCGCATCCGAAACCTATAAGTATTTGGGTATGTCGGAAGCGTTAGGGATCAATGTTACTGACATGAAGCAATCGTTGAAGGAACGCTTCTTTGGCCGCCTGAAAAAAGTACTTAATAGTCTTCTATCAGGCGGAAACAAGGTGCGCGCCTTCAACGGTTGGGTCATGCCGGTTTTGATGTACTCTTTTGGCATACTCAAATGGACACAGACCGAACTCGACGCCCTAGATAGGAGGGTTCGTACACTACTGACTGCAAATCGAATGCATCACCCACGGTCATCGGTAATGAGGCTGTATATCCCGCGAAAGTGTGGAGGTCGAGGGTTTTTAAACTCTAAGACCCTCCACAATCGCGAGATATGCAGTCTTAGGGAATATTTCCTAGAAACCGACGTGGGGATGCATCGAGATGTAGTCATGGTGGACAAGGGCCTCACCCCGCTCTCCTTGGCTAAAGAGAACTGGCGCAAACCAGTAGTGCTTGACACTAATGATCGCATGGAGGTATGGCAGAGTAAGGAGCTTCACGGACGCTTTTTCCGGGCCCTTCATGGACCCGATGTAGATTTACTAGCGTCCGTAGCCTGGCTGCGTTTCGGTGACCTCTTTGGAGAAACCGAAGGTTTTGTTTGTGCAATTATGGACGAAGTTATGATGACGAACAATTACCGGAGATTTATTGTGAAAGACGGCACGGTTGACATCTGTCGGGCATGCCACCGGCCGGGGGAATCAATCAGACATATCATCTCCGGGTGTTCTCGTCTAGCTAATGGAGAGTACTTGCATAGACACAACCTTGTAGCCAGGATAATTCATCAGCAACTTGCTCTGAAATACAGCCTTGTGGAATCGGAGGTGCCGTACTACAGGTATGTGCCCGACCCAGTTCTCGAAAATGGTAATATCACGTTGTACTGGGATCGATCCATCATCACTGACAGGACTATTATTGCCAATAAGCCTGATATAGTGGTGGTGGATCGATCAGAGCGGCGTGCAATGATTGTTGACATAACCGTCCCACATGACGAGAACCTCGTGAAAGCCGAAAAAGATAAACAAATCAAGTATCTTGACTTGGCTCGCGAGGTTGTCGACATGTGGGATGTGGATTCAGCGATCATTGTGCCGATAGTCGTGACTGCCAATGGGTTAATAGCCAAGAGTCTCGACCAACACCTAAGGAGGCTTTCGTTGGGCAGCTGGATCAAGGGCTTGATTCAGAAAGCGGTACTTCTGGACACGGCCCGCATTGTCCGGAGGTTCCTCTCTCTGGAGCCCTGACCGCCGGTAGCTTGGACCCTGTTCCCGATACCGGTGGGCTACTATTTTTTATATTTTTAAATGTTTTTCTATATTTTATATGCTAATATTTAAAAATATAATTTATATGTAAATAATGAAATAAAGGATAATAATAATAATAATAACCCCATCGCCGTATCTCTACGTTGACGTCGTGGTGGGGCTTGCGCGCTCCGAACTCTGGGCCTGTGCCGGGAGAGTTTACTCTCCGGAATGGGTCTAAGGTGAGGAGCCAGACCAAGAGAGATACAGAAACCCGCAGGGCAGCATGTGGCGAGCTGTTGGGCAGTAGCGACCCCACGGACCCTATCTCCCGGGAGAAGTCTTGTTCCTCATCTCTGGCTTGCCTTTATTGGCCGGCTGGAGTGAAAAATGACGAGGAACAGAGCTCCCACCTCATTCTTGCCTTTATTGGCCGGCTTGAGTGGAGATTCGCAAGAGCAAATGTGCTCGGAGGAAGGAAGTATTCCAGTAAGATGCTGGTAGGGATCTTGACCGTACTTCCGGGATTGTCCTGATAGCCGTGGAATACCTCTCCACTCCTCATAAGCACCTCAGGACATGTTGCCCCCTTGTCGCTACGTCACTATGTGCTAGCGACCGTTTCCGGGGGCCCATTATTGAGTGTGCAAGTCACCCCCTGCCATTTTTTCCGTGTATAAATAAAACATTGATCAGGCAGGGGTCATAGTTCTTCCATAGTTCTTAGTAACCAGTCCACTTCAGCCACCCAAACCCATAGTCCAACTTTTTATTTTTTCCTATCCTACAATAGTCCTACACCAACCGGGGGTTATCCTTGGGTGCACTTGCATAGTGCATACAGGGATAATCGTCGGACGGTGCCGCATTTCATTAAAATTTCCTAAGGGGCCTCTGCGAGTTGGCTTCGGCCCCTCGTACGCCTTCCAAAGGACCGGGACCCCATGGTCCCGAGATATATAAATTCAAAAATAATAATAATAATAATAATTCTTTATTGACATGATAGGTTACAGAAACTTGTTTGAAGCCTCTGACTCCTGAACTAGGTGTACCTGTATGTCAGGAGTCAGCGCCCTCTCCCATTTTATTTGGCTTAGGTACTAATGTCAACATAAAGCATGTGTGCAAAAAAAAAAAATACAATTTTTAAAAAGAAGTAAACAAAGTAAAATAAAATACAATGACAGAAATGAAAAGTATAAATAAAAAAAAATAAAAAAATAAATAAAAAGATATCAAAACTATAATTTAATTATTCTTAAACTATATCGTGCTGTGTGTTTGTGTGTGGGTGTGTACGTGAGGGTGTGTGTGTGTGTGTGTGTGAGGGAGGGTGTCTGTACAAACAAGCGTGTGTGTACGTGTGCGTGGGTTCCCGTTCGTATTTATGTATAAGATTAATTATTTATTATTTTCTCTACGTCCTCATAATCGAGAGTAAAGAGCCAGTTCTTTACTTTAATTTTACATTCGTGTAGTGGTAGCGGGTAAAAATTTAATATTCTATTAATCTTGTTGTATAAAAATACAGAAAGAAAAGCGTTTTGTCGTCTTGCAAAAGCCGTGCGACATCTAACAGATTCAATCACATTTGGAATTGTTCGCTTATTTCGAAGTTTACCTGGATCATATGGGGTAGCTACGTGTTTTTTAGTAATTATCTGGAAAATAAATAGTTGTCTTACTGTAAGTACACGGCACAGCTCATATAAAGTCTTCGTGGGAAATCTGTATGGTTTGAACGACATAGTTTTTAGCAAAGACCTTTGTGCTCTTTCCAGGCGTAAGAGATACGTTTTACATGCACCACCCCAAACCCCAATACAGTAACCAATAACCGATTGAGCCAATGCATAATAAACTGTACGGATGAGATCGCCGTCAGCTACATGCCTAAGATTTTTAAACACCCATGTGAGTTTCCTGACTCGTGACGAAACCATCTCGATATGTGGATGCCAGGATATTTTCTCATCTAAAAGAACCCCAAGGTATAATCAAAAACCGTTGTGTTAGTATCACAATTCTGAAACAAAATGGACATGCGATATTGTTCAAATAGAAAATGAAAGATGTACATAATCGGCCAAGTTTCATTACCGTTATTAAGTTCCCGTTGTGTAGATAGACATAATTTAGTTTTTATGTATCAGCTGAACAGAACCAGAGGGGCAATTCTGGTAATTTTAAGAACGTTCACAGTCTGATCTCAGTCTCAATCTGTCAAAAATACCTCTAATTTCCCTTTTTGAGATTTGTTTGTCGCCAAGATGGGACTGCGACTAGATTTTGAACGTTTTTAAATTACGAGAATTGGCGAAGGCCATCATCATGTTAATGCCGGCTGTCGCTGAAAACCAGCGCTGCGCTGGAGTTCTTTCTCGCATAGAGTCATAGCATTATGCTGAGCGATAGCCGTTTTGCGTGGATGTGACGCATATTTTCCTTCAACTTGTTATGTTTTGTGTTTGTGTTCTTTCTCTGCGTCATGTTTACCGCAAATAAACGTATTTTCTTTTAACTTTATAAGCGAAAACCGTTTATCATTTTTTTTTATAGAGGCCGTATATGAGGCAAGTCGTGTGCCCGATGGGATTTCCCATCGGCAAAAATGATACACCTCCAAACAAACTTTCAACCCCTTCTGAACGCCTTAAGGTCCCACTAGTCGATATTTTTGCCATGTAACTTTCGGGAGAGTATTACTCCACTGTTTGACATTGTGCATCCAAAGTTACACATGATTGGTCTTACCACAAAAACATAAACACTTGTTCAACATGTGTCTAATGTCAGTGTTACGTCAAAGTCCTTATAAATATGTCGTGTTTAAAAGGTATTTAGCCTAAACAACTGATAAACACTGTTTTGTGGTAGTAAGGATCCCTTAAGTAAGTGAGTTAAGTATTATTATTAATTTTGTCTGTACGGAAACAGAATAGTAAAATAAAAAGCCATTAAAAAGTTATGAGCCAACAAAGATTCGATTTTATTGCTATTTTTAACGTAACTTTGGGTGTAAATAAGTAATAAAAGAACTGTAAAATCTTCAAAACAAAGTCGGTACTGACAAAGCTCAGTTATCAAAGAGTCCAATAAACTTTATTTGTAATTAATTTATGCAGTGGATTTTTCATAAAACTCGATTTTCCAAAGCACGTTTTGATTTTTTTACGCGCATTTCAGTTCGGAACGGTGTTTCTGTCGGACACGAAGCCAGGTGAGACAGCTTGCTTTTTAGCCATGACCACCAGTAAGTTCGAGCTCGCGACTAGTTCCACCTTAAGCAGATGAATTTTCAAAAATAATTTCTTAGTGAGCTTCTCATGAGCGAGAAAATAGTCGATAGCTAGTTGTGTCCTCGTCGACAGTAGGACAGGTGCTTTACAGAAGCGTTCACGAGTGGCGATAGTTAATTACGCCCGTCGCAGCCTGGGTGGTCTGTCCCTCCACCTCGCTGACAGCCTAATCTATTTACCTTGGCATGAGATAATTCTCGCATAATTTATGTTGAAATGAGAGTAGATGTATATAACTAGGTATGTAGTGTTAAAACCAAGCCATCATTATGCTACTGCATAAAAGGATGACAATATACGTCCTATACAGGGTCAAAATAAATTAGCTAGCGAAACTCTACAGACGTGATGGGTAAAATTTAAAAACGATAAAATAAAATAATAAAATTGTTTGATGTTTTTTTGGGGGTCAAAGAACGCTGGTAGTTTTTTTAATTTGAAATTTGAGTTGAGAATAATCTGTTTTATCGTGTTTAGATATTGAAACCCATCACGTCTGTAAAATTTACACAAAAATAGATTTTTCAAACTGTGACTACGCTAACTGCGGTCGATAACCATACAAAAAAATCATAAGATTAATTTATCTTTTGTTTTATTATGTTCAGATATCAATACCCGTCTACTCTGCGGAGTTTCGCTAGCTGATTTAATTTGACCCTGTGTAGCTCCATTGTTCTTTTTCGCTCTAGAACATGGTGGCAATAACAGCTCCTATTTCACTATTTATATTCCTGATAGGTTAAATCATTTACCTTGTCACAAGTAATAGTCGTCTAGCTTGTCAAAACGGTTCAAATAAATATTCAAACTCAAAAAAAAATAAAAAAATAAAACCAGTATTTCTGCACAGCGTGACCTAAAACTAAAATACGTAATACATATGCACAATTCTAGCTGTCACTTTGACGGATGGTACAGGTTGTCCTACGAATGGCAAGCGCCATGATTGATGCGCTCACAGTTCAAACAGCTTCTGCAATGCTGATTCGGTGAAATTATTTTAGTGGGGGCATGTCGATTGTGACCTGTGGATGATGGAACGTTGTGCATGAGAAATGAAAGACTTTTCCTTCGTACGGCTTTTTTTTTTTTTTTTTTTTGGATGGGAAATCATCTAATGACTCCTCCCGCTCTGGGTGGAGCGGAAGGGAGTGTCAGACTCTTACTGACTAAAACCCACCCGTGTTCCTTCCTTAGCCCTTTATGTTCCGGGGCAGCGGTAACCCTTTCGGACGATCCCGCTACCCCGGCAGGCTTCGGCCCTGGCGGGCCCCTTCCTTAATGCTGACATCTCTTTGAGGCGCGCGTGGAACACATACGCGCCGTCCGGCACGGGCCTGGTCCTGATCGGACAGAGAGCTACCCATTACTCTCCGTCCGCAGGCCCGCGCCTACGGTGGCCGGGAGTCGTCACGCGGCTCCCGACGCCCGTAGCGTCTCCCGCGGCGGCTGAGGCGTGCGGCTCTCTCCCTGAGCCGTCCCGCCACCTCCTTCGCTAGCATGACTGCTTCGCAGAAGGAGGTGACCGCCTCCCACTCCCTCTCGCCCCGGACCATGGCTTGAACCAGGGCCGGACGCGAGAGGTCGCCGCCGTTGCCGATCGCCTCTACGAGGACACGGCGGTGCTCCGCCCAAGCGGGGCAGACCTCCACCGTATGCTCCACCGTGTCCTCTGGGCGATCCTCGCAGTGGTGACACCCGGGCGTCTCCTCCCGCCTGATGATGTGCAGGAACCTCCCGAAACATCCGTGTCCGGTGAGGACCTGCGTCAGGCGGTAGGTGAGAACGCCGTGACGCCTCTCTAGCCACTCCTCAAAGAGGGGTCTTATCGCCACTATCGTGGCGTGCCCTGCGCTGGGTTGCGATAGTCGCTCTCTCCATGCCACCATGAGATCACGCCGGAGGTCTGTCCGCTCCGCCGCTATTTGCCGCGGAAGCGGAGTTTCCCCCCGGCGTAGTGCCTCCGCGCGCCACTCGTACAGGCGCGCAAGGACTTTCGCCTCCAGATCCCATGGCGGCATTCCGGCAAGGAGGCTTGCCGCCTCGCCCGAGATCGTGCGGTATCCCCGGATCAGCCTTACGGCTACCACCTTTTGGGGCGCGTTCAGGTAGTGGGCGGCTCGCAGCCGCAGTGAACGCGCCCACACCGGGGCCCCATATAGGGCCATGGACCGCACGACCCCCGCGTAAAGCCTCCGGCAGGAGGCGTTTGGCCCCCTCAGGTTGGGCAAGAGCCGCTTGAAGGCGGCCCCGGTCCGTTCCAGTTTGGGGGCCAAACGTCGAAAATGTTCGACGAAGTTCCACCGGCTGTCGAGGACGAGACCCAGGTATTTCATCGTTGCCTCGACGCCGATGTGAACCCCTCCTACCATCAGTTGGAATCCCGATGGTGGCCCGTTCCGGAGCCCATGAAAAGACATGGCCCCGGACTTGTGCAATGCCACCTCGAGACCCAACCGCCGGATCCTCTCCACGACTATCGCAACCCCTCGTGTCATTGCGTCGGCCGCCGCCTGATGCGACCTCCCCTGCGCCAGGACCAGCGTGTCGTCAGCGTAGCAAACCACGCTGACGCCATCAGGGAGGTCGGCCCGCAGCACCCAGTCGTAACCGATGTCCCACAGGAGCGGCCCCAGAACCGATCCCTGTGGGACACCGCACGACATCTCTCGCCGGTTCCAGTTCCCATCGCGACCAGGGTAGATGACGGCTCTGTCCGTCAAATACGCCCCGACTATTCGACGGAGGTAGGTCGGCACCCGGTGATACCGGAGTGCCTCCCCAATGCAGCTCCAAGGCAGGGTATTAAACGCGTTGGCGATGTCGAGTGACACCGCCACGACGACCCCACCCTGGGACACCGCGTCCCCCGTCGTGAGGGCTCTCACGCGCATGATGGCGTCCACCGTCGAGCGCCCCTTGTGGAAGCCAAACTGGCTGTCCGCAAGATCCGGCCCTGTCCTCCCCAGGTGCCCGACGAGGCGGCCTGCAATTACTCTCTCAAAGAGCTTGCCCACCTCGTCGAGCAACACAATGGGCCGGTATGCGGACGGAGAGTCCGCAGGGCGCCCTGGCTTCTGAATGAGGACCAGCTTCCCCGTCTTCCAACGGAGTGGAAACTGGCCTCTCTCCATACATGCGCTTAAGAGCGCCTCCAGTCGAGGCCCGAGAGCCCTTGAGGCCAGGACCCAGGCTTTACCCGGCAAGCCGTCGGGTCCTGGGGCGGTATTTTTGGCCTTCAGCCTGCCTACCGCCGCTCTCAGATCTACCCCGGTCACTTCAGGGATGTCGTCGTCGCCGTTCGCGTGGTCCGCTTCGGGCACCGCAAGTGGCGGAGCCATGGGCGGGGGAGTGTGCTCCCCGCGTGAAGGGAACAGAGCGCTCACCACCTCCTCCACCAGCTGGGGGCGGAGACTCTGCGTCAACGGGGGGGCCCAGGTGCGGAGTTTATTCCGCACCATTTTGTAAGGGCGCCCCCATGGATCTCTGTTCAGAGTCTCCACCATCTCCTCGCGGGCCGTATCCTTGGCCCGCAGGACAGCCTCTTGGAGGGCGGTCTTCGCCGCTCTGTACCCCTCGTACAGCTCCGCCTCCGTGGCTTCCGCATCCGGAGGGCGGATGCGAAGCCTGCGGTGCCTGGTGTACCGGTGTCGGACGTTGACGCACTCCTTGCGTAACGCCTCAACCTCCTGCGACCACCAGTACACCTGACGTCGGGCGCATCCTGGCCGGGCTCGGGGCATTGCCACGTCACAAATCTCGGACATGGCCTCCCGGAACCACTCCGCCTCATCGTCAATATCGGCAGGCCTGTCCGGTGATGACACCCAGGCCTGCACGATCGAGGCTTCCAGGAGGAGCTCCCGGTCCAGCTGCTTCAGCGCCCACCGCGGACCACTCGGGGCCTGTTGGACCAGCGCGCTAGAGGTCTGGGCGGAGACCTCGAATCGGATATACCGATGGTCGGAGTAGGTCTCCACCTCCTCCATGACGCGCCAGTCAATGACACGCTGTGACAGAGCGGGGCTGGCGAACGAGATGTCCACTACGGACTCACCCCGCATCCGCACACACGTAGGCACAGAACCCCGATTTAGGACGACCAGGCCTGTTTCCAGAGCCCAGTCCTCCACCATCCTGCCCCGCACATCCGTGCAACGGGAACCCCAGGCCAAATTCTTGGCGTTGAAGTCCCCGAGCACTAGCACGGAGCAGGAACGGTTTCCGGCGACGACGACACTCAACTCTGTTAAAGAGTTCTGGAACTCGGCGAGAGTTCGGCTCGGAGAGAAGTATACTCCCACTACTACAATCTCTCCGAACCGTGCTGCTACGCACCCCTGTCCCTTCGTGACACCTTCGAGGGACGGGGTACCGGCGGCAGCCGACGAAATTATGGTCACTGAGCCGCTCAGGTCCTCCACCCAGTTATCCCTGGGCGGGACAAAGTACGGCTCAGAGACCACGGCGATGTTAATCGACCACTGCGCCATGCTCTGGAGCAACAGATCCTGAGCGCAGGCGCAGTGGTTGATGTTCGCCTGGAGGAGGCGCAATGGAGGAGCCATTACTCCTCCATTTCTGCCTCCTCCCGAGCCCCTTGTGAGGGCTCCCCGGTGGCGGCGGCGGCGGCGGCGGCGGCGGCGGCGGCGGCGGCGGCGGCGGTGGCAGCAGTGGCGGCGACGGTGGGGGTGGCGACGGCGGCGGAGGGCCTACCTTTTCTCCTGGTTTCGGCGGGTGGAGCGCAGGACTTGCTCCCCGCCCGGTGATCGGCCGGCTTGCCAGCAGCCGCACATGCGACGCAGTGCGGCGCGGCGTTACACGAGCTTCGTACGGCTTAAAATGAGTTTTGTTAATTCTCTTGTTTTTTGATCAGGAGCGGTTATGAATTAAATACTTTGAAATCAGGGTCTTTCAATATAACGTCATTTTAGACTTGGAATTTTATAAAATATGTTGAAAATATTTAGCTCACATTATGTTTATGACGGAACCAGGAAGTATGGCAGGAAAAAGGGGAGGTCTTTGCCCTGCAGTGGGTGATTCCAGGCGGAAATGATGATGATGATTTTTATGATGCCGTATAGTACTTTTTCCGTTCTTAAATGGGTGAATTAGTTTATGGTTCGCGGACTCCAATGCTAGAATATATGTTACCTATGCATGACACAATCTGCTATTATGAATAGTGTAGGTACATGAAAATAAAACCATGTAGGCACCAATTATTGTGAACCCAACAGTCAAAATGTAGTTGTTCCCAAAAGCAATTCATTTCAAAATTTTGGCTCTTTGCAACAATCTAATTAATTAAGTACAAGAAGTCTCCACGCTGACGGCTAACAGGACAAGAGGAATGGAACACAGCACAATATGAGCTTTATGTGCTAAATTATGCATGAGTTGGCGCCCGCAATCTCATTTATTAATACGTAGTCGAGCTCATTTCAGGCCTAAAAGTTTTTGCCAGGTGAAAAATCTAGTCTTTAGGAAAAATAGAATGTCCTAGATACTTAAATTATACTGGAGGTTGCGGTAGGAGTAAACTGTTAGAAATCGGGGGGCATGGAGGGGCCTCCATGCGTCTCCCTCTCAAGAGAGTGAGAGATATTAGTTTTCATGGTTTTCGAGGATGCTAAAGCCGATAGTGAGGTCAAAATGAAAATCAAAGATGGCGGCTGCGAAAATTTCAAATTTTTATCATTTGTGTCGTTTTCATGGTTTTGGAGGGCGCTGAAGCCAATAGTGAGGTTATTTTTATAAAAGAGACACAAAATACCTTCGAAAATGTATAATTACTTTATAATAATATCTATTATTTGAACATCTACATTACTACGACTACAAAATTCCAAATCAACGTTTATCAAGTATGTCACTAACTCCGGATCAAACAAACACCCTCATATTTAAAAAATGTCTGAACTACATACCTGTATGTTGCTATACCACATTTATCGCCGCTTGGTAAATCTAGCCGGGCAAAATGTTTCATCAAATTTTCGTGGTCGGTACTCGACTACTCGTGCACGAATTTCAGGGAAGTTATTTAAACATGAGTAATTTAATTAACACAGATGAGGAACGAACGTATTGTTGCATCGCCATTGTTGTATAGGATTTTCGTACGCTGCATTCAAGCTGTGAACGTTAAAATATCTGGTTGCGCTTTTACATTGTTTGAAGACGAGTGTACTTTAATTTAATATAATTTATTGTAGTGGTGTATTTTTGTACAGTTCTGGTAATAATAATAATACCAGCGTATTGTTGTCCGACTGGAGGGCAAATATAGAAAAGGCACGAGCATTGATTAAAACGCTTGCACAAGATTTCAGACTTAGACTTACGAGTATAGTACTATAAACTATTAGTCTAGATAAACTAGATAAACTCAGAAAGTAAATATGAATTGAAAAAGTCACATTGGTACCTATACTTGCTCAGATTTGAAGCCACAACCTCGTGCATGAGAAGCGAAGCCTTAACCATCACGACATCTTAGTAGTTCTGGGAATGAATAACGATAATAATTTAGTAATTGCCCGGCTGTCATCCGTGGATCTTTGACAGTCGTTACGGGTAGTCAGAAGCCCGAAAGTCTGACAACCAGGCTTACCAAGGTGTATCGTATTATCCAGTAACTGGGTTGAGGAGGTCAGATAGGCAGTCGCTCCATGTAAAATACTAGTACTCAGCTGCGTCCGGTTAGACTGGAAGCCGACCCCAACATAGTTGGGAAAAGGCTAGGCAGATGATGATTTTAGTACTTGAGCAAATTGGTTCTCGCATTCAAAAGGTATTACTTAATACCTACTTCTATGAAATCGGCTAAATTGATCAAGCTTTAAATTTTACTCTTCTCTTGGAGCTGAAAACAAAGGCACCGAATTGATACAGACTCTTGTGTATACGAGTCCTATCCAGTCAACGTAGGACTGTTTGGGAATGGCCTACGTCTTACGGATGAAATAATGATGATGCTGAATTGAGTCTTTAACTAAGTCCTTCTTTTATACTATTATACCGTCGTTAATACCGCCACCACCACCACCATGCGACCACCATCGTATTATAGTCCGCGCGGAACTAGTTGGCCGCGCCTTAGGTATGTGGATGGTGGGACAGAGGGGCGTGGGCGCATTACTCAGTACGTGCGTTGCGAACCGCCGCCTCACCCCTGTCCCCACCTCAGCGGCCGACTAGTTCCGCGCGAACTATAGTGCACCTGTGTCTGCGCTCACACTTGTACACTATAAATATCTCCCGCGCCGAAGGCTAGTCTCCGTTGAGATTGGCCGCCGTGGCCGAAATACAGTCTGGAGGACTATTATATATACTAGTATATGTATTTTGTCTCCTTTTTTGTAATAATTATGCCTCTTGTTTATGCAGAATAAACAATTTTTCTTTCTTTCAAAAATAATAGTTAAAAAGAAAAAAAAAAAAGATAATACGTTTATTTGCGGTGAACATGGCGCGAAGAAAGAACACAAAAAATAATAAGTTGGGGTAAAATAATGCGTTAAATCCACGTCTTAGCATTTGATATGCTAGATTAAAGTTTTGAACATAATATTTGGGTATGGGATGAGACTTCAAATTAATAATTAAATTAAAGACTCACAAAGCTTCATAACTGAACGCAAATTAAATAATAGTTCAGCATATATGCTACGCTAGATAGTCTAGTCTTGATAGAGCCATTCATTGATGGTATTTCTACAGCATGATGTCGAAAATCTTTCAATTATTACTGTTTCCCTACAAATGCAAACATTGTCAGTAATCCCCGACAATTATCACCACTTTCCATGCTAATTGGCTCTACTAAATTAGAAAATAATAACCATACATTATACTAAGCTTCTTAGCAAAACGTAATCAACGACCAACACATGAGTTACGGCTCCCTGTGAAAATTAACTGAGGGCTTAACGGAAAACGAAGCTTTATCTGTAATTAGCAATTTGTTTAAAGGCAAAAACAAAGCAAACAGAGGCAAATGGGAGGTGTTTACTTCGAAATCCTTTCTATTGTAGTAGGGAAAACAGTAATTAAGAAATAATTAGGAGCCCTGCTGGGTTGAATCCTTTGGGACCAAGTAATTTGGAGACAATTGTGTAATTTAATATAATAATCTATATCGATACGTAATAATTATTATAAATTAAATTCGCTTGTTGAGTATATGTGTGTAACGCGTTCTTCTAAACTACGCAACGGATTTTGATGCGATTTTCGCCATCATTTAGTGAATGTATTCTGGAAGGTTAGAATGTATAGGTAAACCACACAGATATAGATAGACCTAGATAACGCAAGTATCACGATCTGTATGAAAACCAAGCTTGCCATTTTTTGACTACCTACTATGACGTCACAAGCACTAATTAGTGATGGGAAAATAAAATCGATTCAAAGACGTCGCCGCGTGCGGCACCCGTCTTGCCCCACCCCCGGGACCTAGCGCCAGCGCTCACGCTCACCCAGCCAGTAGTACTCAGGACTAAGCGCGAAAGTGGCGGCTTACGATTTTTGTACGTAAGCTGGGTACGCGAAGTAGTTGCTCTTGCGTTATCTAGGTGTATCTATATCTGTGAAAACGTACAATAAAGAAATCTCGATATTCTGTTAAGCCATACGTAGCAGGCGCGGGTCGCTACTTTGTAATAAATTAACTCAGCCTAATCGCACTCCACTGATCGACATGGATCTCTCAAGTTACGCCACAACACTTAGTTCCTCTTCCGCATCCAGTATGTCCCAGCTGCCGTTTATTGAAGCAGGAAAGCAAACCAAACTGCAGTCACAAAAAATAAAATAATCAATTCTTCTTTGTTATATAACATGTGACCTCTTTGTTCAAATTAAAGTTTTAGTAATAGTTTTATAGAGGTATGAGGAACAGGGTGTAAAGTTCACTCATACTCTATAGAAAAGGGAGGATCCTCCGACGAGACGGGTGTTGTGTCTGGCGGGCAACTGCCCGATGATTCATGTCGGGCCGTTGTATTTATGCTAGTTGCGCGGTAAACTCTGCTTGCGAGATGCAGGATTTGCGTGACGTCAGTATGACGCGTTGTTCGCATGTGGCGTTGTAGATACCGCTACAGTCTTTACGTCGCGAATGTGTGTATGTGACATGTGTGTTACGAATTGAGAATAGAAAAATAATGGCAGGAGTCAGTTTAGCTCACAAGCAATGTCATAAATAAAAAATATAATAAAACCTAAAAGGATTCCGTAATCATTATTTATTTTCCCTGAAAGATATTGTTTGATTGATGTTCCTCTCCTACAGTACACAGTCTTATTTAATAATATTTTGTTCTTGTTCATTTCCTATTTACTAATACCTGTCAGAACCACTATCCATAGAAAATTACAATTTCCGTTGCCTTGGTTCTTCTTTATTTATTTTCTAACTCTTAGTACTTAGTAGAAAAATAAAAGCTTTTCCCGGAAAACGTATTAATAGTAAAAGCTCTTTGGTGGCAAATGTTTACGTAAGTTTGTCGTATAGTTCAGATTAGGAGTACTTAGTAGCTATTTGGGAAAATGTGTTTCAGTGAGGTATGTGCTAATGGTCTTAGTAGAGAATGAGAGCTGGTTTAATCACACTAATATTATAGAGGCGAAAGTATGTGAGTGTGTGAGGGTGTGTGCGTGTGTGTTTATATTATATTAGTTACTTCTTCACGCTCAAATGGCTGGACCAATTTTGATAAAATTTTATATGGAGGTAGCCGACACCCTAGATTAACATATAGGCTACTTTTTATTTCTATATTCCCACGGGATCGACATTTACGCGGGTGAAACCGCACGGCGCAGCTAGTAACCTATAAGTTACAGCGTGATTGCTGAGTAAAAAAAAACTAAACAAGTAAGAAAATACGTTTATTTGCGGTAAAACATGACGCAAAGAAAACACATAAAACAGAACAAGTAGGGGGAATATATGCGTCACTTCCACGAAAAACGGCCATCGCTCAGCATCATGATGTACATTATGCTGTGCATTATCCCGAGCATTATACAGAGCATTATGCTAGCCCCATGCGAGGCAGCACCACAGCGCTGGTTTTCAGCGACAGCAATACATTTATATTTAGGTATTTGCCAAAACAAGCATTTTATTTTGGTAAATCTCTTTTCGAAATCAAAATTGCCTTTATTCAGCTCTTGTAGCTCGATAACTATTTATTTTAAACAAAGCTCAATGAATAATTACTACACTTCATAAGTTTATGCAACCGACCCATCAGCAACACACGAGTTATGAGCGTCCTGTGAAAATTAATCGAGCAATTTGTGAAGTTCTAAACTAATTAGCTTAGTATGTTCTACTGATAGGACACGTAGTTGCATTTTAGTTAGAAGTAACTTATGTAACCACTACGTCTCGAGTCTTTTGTAATAAATAAACGTGTGGGATCGGAGGACCCCCGGCAGGAACGAAGTTTAAAAAATGAAAATCCAAGATGGCAGTTGCGAAAATGTCAGTGATGAAAAATTTTGAAAGTTTTCGAAATTCTAAGACGACTGTCTTAGGATTTTGATTTTGACCTCACTATTGGTTTCAGGTCCCTCGAAAACCATAAAAACTATTTCTCCCTCGGACTCTTTCTATTATCCATACTAATATTATAAATTCGAAAGTAACTCTGTCGGTCTGTCTGTGTTACCTTTTTCACGCCTAAACCGCTGAATCGATTTCGATGAAATTCGGTATAGCGATAGTTTGAGTCCCGGGAAAGGACATAGGATAGTTTTTATCCCAATATTCCCAAGGGAACGAAACTTACGGAGGCGAATCCGCGGGGCGCTGTTAGTATATAATAAAAAGTCGCACGGAGGGAGGCATAACGCTTTTTCGCTTTTTTGCACATGACGAGTTCTACCAGTTCACTTCTACCGAAAGCTCTGTTAAAGAACTTCGTTCCAATAACATTTTAACAAACATATCATGACGCTTGTAATTCGCGAAGGGTTAGGATTAGGTACATCGTACACCTACATTTCGCCGGTTAGTGGGGGCGAGTCCGTTGCCATCAACCGAAATGACATGAAATGAAAAACCCAGTTACACTTTGCGCGACTTGGTTATCGATCCCAGGACCTCATGTTCAACAGTGGCGCTTGCAATAACTACACCAACGAGGCAGTCAACAAAATCACAATCAAATAACATCTTCTACAAATATACATGATTAGAGGTTGTTTTTAACACAGATGGTATGTTTGAACATTCCATTTCTTAAGTCAAGATGCCACTGGCATGCGGATTTCTATAGTCTTTAGATATGTGAGCGGTGGGACGAAGGGGCGGGGGTGCATTACTCGGTACGTGCGTTGCGAACCGCCGCCTCACCCCTGTCCCCACCTAAGCGGCCAACTAGTTCCGTGCGGACTATAGTTGAAATAGGCGAGCTAGTAATTTAGGTTTAGGAGGTCAGACGGCAGTCGCGCTATGTAATATAATGATTTATTTAGCATCTGGTAATCCTGGAAGCTGATCCCAACAGTTTTGGGATAAGGCTCAGAATGAAAATTCTCTTAAACCTAATTTCTAAGAAAATCATTCCCAGACTAAATACCCGATCAAATTCTCACTCACAAAATGCTGTTTTATTAAGTACATAAGAGTCAATTTCTGTATGTTGTCTTTTTATTTCTGCCAGCGTGCGAATTAGCTCAGCTATAAGCAAAGTTAAGCAACTAATTAGCGCTGTGTGTGCTGGTATCATGATGTAGGAATACCATGTCGTGTTAAAATATGAACCGATATTTCTAAGATATCCCAAAAGAGTCCTATGAAGGTAGATAGGTGTAGTCGTGGGTAAATTTAGTTCTTGTGCTTCTCAGATGGGTTGGTTGGTTGGTTTAGTTGGTGGTTTGCCTGTGTGACTGTTCCTAAATTAACCTAGGCTGAATAAAATTTTCGTTTTTCCTAATTATATTAATATTTAGGTTGGTTCCCCCTTTTGGGGAGGAGCTGCACTCCGCCACCGTGCAGCTCTGTGGAATGAATTCCTAAGAACTATTTTGCCTTGTCCCGACTTAGAAAGCTAGGGGACAAGGAAAAATACCCAGCAGCACTCATGTAAATGCGAAAAAACTCGTCAGAAAAGGACAAACTTTGCAACACAACAAGTAGAAAATAAATCTCACTCCAGCTGAAATAGGCATCAATAAAAAGAAACTCGATAAAAGAAAGTTACCAGTGACAGATACGGGACAGTCCCACTTCAAACACGATTGGGACACCGTAGTCAAAGCAAACTTCTAAATGTATACAGTAAAGTTGTTTAAAACTAAGATGGCGGTTTTAGTTTATTGGTACCAAAAGTACCTTAAAGTTTCCAAATCAATTACCGTTTGGTACTTATGAGTTATGGATCGCAAGTTGCTGGGTCTTTTGGAGTTGGTTGCTCATAAACTTTGTGGATACGAAAAATACTCTTAAACGGTGGATTTTACACGTCATGAGTTGTAACGGGCTTAAGTTGTTCATTTGAAGCCTACTGAAGATCTTGTTACAAAAGTTTGATACAGACTTTTGCTAAAGCCTTTTGTAAAATTCGTGACAAACCTGAATTTTCTCAAAGCCTTCAACGTAATCCGGTATCTATACTAATAACTCTTCAGCTTTATGTAAAGCTGAAGAGTTTCTTTGTTTGAAGGCGCTAATCTCTGGAACTACCTATAGTCCGATTTGAAAAAAATCTTTTTGCATTTGATAGCCCAATTCTTGAGGAAGGCTATAGGTTATTTAACATCACGCTATGACCCTTGAGAGCCGAACAAACAGAAAAAAAGGCAGGAAGAACGCTAAGCAAAAACGAAGTAAACGCGCGGGCGGGCGATGCAATACGACGGGGTGGGGACGGGGGAACAAGGAATTTCACGCGGACGAAGTCGCGGACAGAAGCTAGTCTTATGTATGTCAAGTGGTTTGGATTGGCAGTTGCCATTTCCGCTAACCAATTACAGCACCTGAAACTGACAGCTGGTTAACCAATCAGAGACTCCAGAAACCGGAGAGTGGTTACATTTGAGATATGTTTCCCATAAATCCTATTTCATATTTCCTCTTACCCAACATAATTCAAGATGGGCTCCTTAATGTTCCCGCAGGGTTTTATTACGAGATCTCTACTGAGCACGCATCGTTTCGAATAGTACCTACTATCAGTTCGTTATCGCCATTTTCGGAAATCGATTGATCGTAAACTGCTGTAATGTATGTGATGGTAGTCGAGAGTGGATACGAAAATACGTATTATTGAAGCTAGCTCAAAAACTAGCCAAAAAAAGAATAATAAGGGTCCCCACCTCAGAAAAATATTATTTTGAACAAAGAGATAATCATCGAAATTAGTTCAAAATTGGAGAAATAATATAAAATAAAATCGCTGAACGTAAATACAAAAAGAAAACAGTATATTTGAGAACCATCTTTTTTTTTAATTCGGTTAAAAATAGACGTAGTATGTAGATGCGGCCATGAAGTGGGAGTAAACGCATGGTGGCTAACTCCTATACTCTTTACTTTTATGAGAAGGGTTGTGCATGTTCATTTTTTGTTTCCATTAAAATCAAGTGTGCTATTTAAAAACTGCAGTTATAAATAATGTATATATTATTCCTAAATAATAACAGCCGCACAGGTCGATCGATCAGGTTAAACTATGCTTGCCGCGGTTAGTCTGTGGATGGGTGACCATCTTTACATACCGAGACCCCTCCGTGCCTCGGAAAGCACGTTAAGCCGTCGGTCCCGGCTGTCATTCGTGGATCTTTGACAGTCGTTACGGGTAGTCAGAAGCCCGAAAGTCTGACAATCAGTCTTACCCAGGGGTATCGTATTACCCAATAACTGGATTGTAGGGGTCAGATAAGCAGTCACTCCATGTAAAATACTAGTATTCAGCTGCATTCGGTCAGACTGTAAGCCGACCCCAACATAGTTGGGAAAAAGCTAGGCAGATGATGATTATTTTAAAACATGGGAGTGTTTCTATCGTGTGTTTTTACACTTGAAACGAGCAACATAAATAACATATATTTTTTTTACATACTAAAATACAGTTCATTCAGGACCCAAGACATGTTATTCTAAAAATTTGCTTACGATCATGTTATAATAATACCAAAAGTTGGATAGGAGCGACACATTATGATACTTTATGAGAAATATTGAAAAGATCCATGTTGAGCCGCCTTTACAAAACACGGACAAACAAAATTTACTTATGTAAGGGATATTGGATAGTCATAATATAATAGCAGTACCTATCTAATAATGCAAAAATGAAAAAAAAATCAGCTGTTCCCTACATTTATGTTCGCATAACTCGTCAAAATGTAGGGAACAGCTGATTTTTTTTTTCGCGATTTCAGGATTGGTCCCATAGTAAAAGTTGTTCATAATGATGAGTACAATCTCCCATTTCGATTTGTCGCATGTTTTCAATTTCACCCTGTATATGTATATAAACTGTTTTGCAAAAAAAACGGGCACTTTAGATTTTTTTCTCTACTTCAATGAAGAAGAACAATAAAGAGGTTTTATTAATTTGACGATGTATTGGCATGTTATTTGAAGCATCCTGGCATGATTCTTTACGTTCCAAATTTGAACTTTTAAATTAACAAAAGAAAAATAATGATTATTGTGGATTATAGTAAATTTGCTTTACTAATGGCGCGAATTGCTGAAACGATTTTTTCACTGATTACTAAAATTTTAAAACTTTTTGGATATTTTCTGCAAATTAAACAATTTAATCTTTCTCATTACATTAAATACCACTTTTTGATATGAGTGATAAAGCGATAAGGGCCGGTAAAATTATAGCCCTACTTGAAGAAGGTTGTTCGCAAACTTATGTGTCTCAGCGGCTAAATGTGAGTCGTTCAACTGTCCAGAGGACTTGGCAACGGTATCAAGAGACCGGTTCGGTCAAAAGAAGACCCGGTTCGGGAAGAAAACGATGCACAGAACCAAGAGATGACCGCTTTTTGGTGAGTCAGGCGTTGCGGAATCGTGAGGCGTCAAGTGTGGACCTGAAGAAGAGCCTTGAAGAAGTAAGAAGAGTAGATGTTAGCTTGTGGACGGTCAGGAGGAGGCTTTTGGCTGCCAATATCAGGAGTTACCCCCGGCTCGGGGCCCTAAATTACTCCGTGAGCACCGTGTTGCTCGACTTCAGTTTGCTCGAAACTGTGCTTCATGGACTCTGGAGGACTGGAATAAAGTATTGTTTTCTGATGAAGCTAGAATCTCTTTGTGTGGAGAGGACCAACGCCGGCGAGTGCTGCGGAGACGACGGGAACTATATGCGGAAGTGTGTTTCGAAGAAATCACTCCTTATGGCGCAGGCTCCGTTATGTTTTGGGCAGCAATTAATTCGACGGAGCGTACGGAGTTAATTTTCATAGAAAATGGAACATTAAATGCACACCGGTACATAATGGAAGTCCTAATTCCATATGCACAACCCGCATTGACTGCACTTGGGGAAGGTTCCATTTTTATGGACGGCAATGCTCGCCCGCACCGTTCTGGCGACGTGGAAGCGTACATGCAAGAAGTTGGGATCCGTCGTTTAGATTGGCCAGCTCGAAGTCCTGACCTCAATCCAATTGAGCATGTCTGGGATGTTCTAAAGAGACGAGTTAGATCAGTGCAACCTGCTCCACAAAACATCAGGGAGCTAAAAAGAGTAATTGCAGAAGAGTGGGAACGTATTCCTCAAAACGTTATTAAAAACATCGTGGAAAGCATGCCCAGAAGGATTCAAGCTGTGATTTTGGCAAGAGGAGGTCACACTCGTTATTAGGTTTTTACATTTGTAACTTTATTTAATTAAAAAAAGTAAAAAAATATTCTTGTCTTTATTGCCGACCACTTCTTATTGTTTGGCCGTTTACATCGGTTTTAAAGAATTCATCGAAAATTAAAAAAAAAATGCCAGAATTCACTTCACGCGTATTAATTTACACTATTATAAGTATACAGACTATGTCAAACAATTAAATTTCATTTAATTAACTCAAATCGACCTTAGAACGTATATTTCCTTAGGTGCCCGTTTTTTTTGCAAAAGAGTGTATATGTTGCAGTCAAAACTCTTAACCAGTCAAAAGTACTATTGACTAGCAAAATCAGTCAAAAGTACTTTTGACCGTATGCTTTAGTCAATAATACTTTTGACTGAAAATTATTGGTTATTAGTACTTTTGACTGCAAATTTGCGGTTAAAAGTACTTTTGACTGATGCTCTTGGTCAAAAGTACACACATCAAAAGTGTCTAGGGATCAACATATATTTTTGCAATAACTTTTCTCCTGATTGATATTAATTAAAATTTTCTTTAAGGATTCATCAAATAAAGTGTTTTCGTTTGTCACAGTAACGATAAACCAAGTCACCTTTGCATTAATAAAGAAATTTGCCATTTTCCTAATAAAGGGATTTTTGACATTTGAACCACTAACACAAAAGTTCGAAAAAAAGACTGAAATAACAGTTTTCTTTAAAATTTTATTGGGTAACTTAAACAATTAATAATCCGTGTTTCTACCGCGAACACTAACAACACAAGAACATCGGTTTGGCATACTCAAAATGAGTTCATCCAAATCACGCTGTGGAATGGCAGCCCATGTTCGTTGCAACAACAAAAAAAGGTCTTCTTGCGACTGGATACCCTCCATATTCGGCAGAGCTCTTCTCTGTAGCATATCCCATGCATGCTCAATCGGGTTCAAGTCTGGCGACTGAGCAGGCCAGGGCAAGACATTGATGTTAGCTGCGGCGAGAGTCTGTCTTACAACTCTTGCGGTGTGCGGTCGTGCATTATCATGCATTAACTGAAATAAGGGACCGATTTGCACTTGTAGAGGAACGATGACGTCTGATACAATCGTCTCAGCATAAATTTGAGCGTTGAGGTTGCCTCTGATCCAAATCAACTCAGTTCTTCCGCCGATCCAAATACCCGCCCATACCATGATGGTTCCACCACTATAAGGATGGACTTCCTGGCAGGATTTTAATCGCTGTTGGCGTCCAGGGGTTCTCCAGTGTCGTATACGTCTTGTATCCGGTCTCATACCAAAACGAGACTCATCAGAAAAGCACACGAAACGCCATTGTTCTTCTGCCCAATTTCTGTGTTCAAGAGCCCATTGATATCGAATCCTACGATTGTGCATTGCTATAGGTGGTACCCGTAGCGGTCTTCGGGAATGAAGGTTTACTTCATGCAAGCGGTTTCTGACTGTTTGGTCGCTAATTAAGTTCCCTGAAGAGTGATGAAGCCTCACGGCTAACATCATGGCGGTTATTGTTGGAGCTCTTCGAGTTAAGATTTGAATGTATCGGTCTTGTCTCCGTGTGGTGCAGCGATACCGTCCTCCATGGTGCTCAGCCACGGTACCAGTGCTTCGGTAACGTGTCCAAAGTCGACTGATAACACTCTGACTTGTATTCAGAGCTAAAGCCACAGTACGTTGCCGGGAACCAGCTTCTATCATTCCCACGGCTCTGAGCATTTCTTCCCTGCTTAAATGACGTCGCCGCTCCATAATAACGTTGGTTTTAATCAGTAGTAGGGAAACAGTAGCACTAATAATGTCTTCAATGCGTTGTATGTTTTTATAGGGAAAATATTGACAGCTGATTTTCATCTTTTACTCGAATTTGATTCACAGTTCCTGATTCAAATTATGAAATGCACCAAAAAGGATCCATATAAATTTATAAAATCATAAATTTATTACAAAGCCACATCTCAATCTCAAGAAATCCGCATAAAAATGCTTGATCCCTAGACACTTTTGATGTGTGTAGTTTTAACTGCAATAAAGCATCAGTACTTTTTTGCCGTTTCATTCTTTAGTCTATCGCGACCACCATGCTCTATAGAAATATGAGCAGCATCAATAATGTCCGTAGATTTCCTCAGCCGGCAAAAAATATTTGACAGGTTCTGTGTTTGTAACTAATTTTTTTATACCACAAACTTCAATGATGTTAAAGCTTTTCTGTCTACTGTACTGTAATGGTGTTTTCTTTTCATCAAATTTCGCGTCTTCCACATCCATTGCAAATTTTTCTTTTGTCATCACATTGAAATTACTATCTTTCATATCTTCTATCGCTAAAATTCTTTGCAAAAGCGTTCTTTCGTTTCGTAGTCACTCATTTTTGTTCTAATATCAGCACGTTCTCCACTGATAATTAGTAATATAAAAATTTATATGTGCGTTTGTCGTTATTTTTATCGACCACCTTAACTTTTTAAGAGTTTTGACTGATACAACCAGTTAAAAACCACTTTTGACGGAATCACTTAGTCAAAAGTACTTTTAACCAGCTCCATTGGGCAAAAGTACTTTTAACTGTTATTTCAGTCAAAAGTATTATTGACTAAAGCATACGGTCAAAAGTACTTTTGACTGATTTTGCTAGTCAATAGTACTTTTGACTGGTTAAGAGTTTTGACTGGTTAAGAGTTTTGACTGCAACATATATAGACTTTTATAGATAGATTATACTTCATTTTCTAACAAACTCTTATAACTTAAACTTGCATCAAAAACTGCCAAACTAGAGGTGAAATATGTCATGTCACCCCCGATAAAAACGTCAAAATTAGAAAATATTGACGAGATCAGCAGCTCGCCATGCTCGCCTCAAGACTCGGCGCTCAGCCCCGCCCCGTCGCCGCCGTAACCCAGCCCCATCGAGAGTGCTGTGAGACCGGCCGTGGCAGTTGCGTCGAGCTCGAGCGACGAATATTTTCCCCACCGACGCGACGTCGCCAACACCTGTACGTTGGCAGGGGAGACACCGACCACCGAGCAGCTTGGGACTTACGGGCCATCTGGGCCCGAGCCGGGTCCCCGCTGCCGGTGGTTGTGTGCAGCGCATGGGCTGGACTCAGTCTGGAGAGAACTTTGAAAGATTTCGTAACTTCCAAAACATTTTTGGTGGTTTTCACCGGGTCATCTAGTAGGTAATTAAATTAGGCAAGTCAGAAACAAAATAAAAAATAGCAATTTCCTTCGAAAGTAAATTAAATACTAGAATCAATAACAGCACTAACCAAAACGCGATTGACAACCTAAAACAATTGTTTCAAGCACTTGCATTTGAAATAAATTTCTTAAAAAATACTGCGTTTTGTTCATATTTCTCGACGTGCCGAGCACTTTGCGGCGCTCACGGGTGGACGGTCTTAGGAGCCAAGCCTTTAATACCAGGAAGGCTTTTCTTTGATTTTAAAAACCATCTGTAAGTCATTTTGAAAAGCGAGAAAGCGAAAGAAATTTGAACTTCTGTGGCAAGTGGGTTTATTTATATGAAGCATGCGAAACGAATAATGGAAACCAATAAAATTATAGAGAACGCCATTTACGTATGTTCTGCGTTTATTCCATTGAAGACTTCCGAGAAGAGAATTTGAAATAGAATACAAACATAAATTCATATTGCGTTCAAAAGTCTAGGAAACGTCATTGCCAGAAGCAGAACTCGTTCAATAACAATACAAAACAAACTGAAATCGGTCAAAGAACTATTTCAGGATCAATTATTAATATTATGATAGTGGATTCATATTCATTAAGTTTGAACAGTGGGATGATGGAGGGCGATTGAAGTGGGTCCACCATGGGATTCTGATTGTTCTACCATAGTGTTTAATTGGCGTTTTGAATAAATTATACACGATGGATAACGTTTATTTAGGCGTGAATTCAGATAGTTTTTCCGTCTACGAGGCTTTCATACAGAACTACATACTAACTCCGTTTATTTGCATTTACTCGTAGCTTGAAATCCACTAAAGAGTTATTTCCTAATACTAATCTACTAACCTAATCTTAATTCGACTAACTACTTCACAAAATCCAATCATAGATTTTTTTTATATACTATGATGCAGTAAACTCCTCGAATAAATTGAGTTCTCCGGCCTTTCATTCCAGAGTATCCGTGCACCAAAACAGCAAACAGCCATTTATAAATTCCGTACCTGCAAGTTCCAAACAAATCGAACCTGTCAGCTGCCATTACTCTATAGAAATTGCTTCGAACCGGACCGAATGCTAGGCTAATAAACGAGGTGCCAATTGGGTGAACCGATCCCTTGCTAATGAGAAAAAAAAAACATTAAAATATGAATAGTTTTGCGCCGTTAAAATGCTGAGGAAATTCTAGGATCGGGAATTTTTTCTACCAAACAAGTTTTCGGACCATTGAGCGAAAAAGGCTCGATTTTTATTGCTTCCCAGTTTCCCAGCTTTTGTAGTTTTATTGCTTGTTTTTTCTAACTTTTAAAGAGAACACAAGCACAGAGAAACCGTAATGGATAACATTAGAAAAACTTTTACTCACACTGTTTAGTTTCCTAGTTCCTGGGAAAGTGTACGTACCTACAAGATTGGTTAGTAATCGTCATCATAATTTCAGCCGAAAGACGTCCACTGCTGGACATAGGCCTCAAGCACCTCCACTTCGACCGGTAGATTGGATAGTATCGTCGTAGTATTCACATAGTACAGTCAACAGCAAAAGTAGATGATTAAATTTTGGGAGTCACTTTTGGAGTCAAAACTGATCACGAATATATGGCAGCTGTACTAGTAGTAAATGTTTGGTATAATTTACAATCACATAAGTACCTACTTTTGAATCACTTCGACGCCACACAGTTCTGACGCGAACTCCGTTCATTGTATTGAATTTCTGATTTTCGCGGCCTTTACCAATGGGTAAAGGCCGCGCCTTACGAGTTGTAGGTCGTAGGTTCGAACCCAGACAGGCGCTTTACTTTTTTACAATAAAGGAGTTTGTGTCAGCGACTTGGTAATTTGATCAGC
Source organism: Hydraecia micacea (assembly GCA_914767645.1). Lineage (NCBI taxonomy): Eukaryota > Metazoa > Arthropoda > Insecta > Lepidoptera > Noctuidae > Hydraecia > Hydraecia micacea. The sequence goes on along the minus strand of OU611794.1, from coordinate 10,670,299 downwards.
GTGAAAATACAATCCACTACATTTTAAAATGATTACGTAAGCGCACATATATTCAATTACAAAATAAACTCTGTGTTTATCTGAACTCTTACGTTTAAAATTGCTATGTCAAGAATGAATAGAATAATCCAAGTATTTTTCTACAGAACGTCCGTTCGCCCCATCGGGTATCCACTCTGAAGCAAGTGATAGGAAGTATTTGCACATGGACTTATTGCTTCCTAGGCGTGTTTTCCATTATGCAGAGTGAGAATAGATGTGGAAAAATGTGAAGCAAGTTTAAACATAGACTAATGCCGTAATGTAAAGAGGAGAAGCCAGTTTGAGTGTTGCCATATTTTTATAAGTAAAAAGTTGCATCAATTCCATAGAATATTCCCCTGGGTAATTTTACTTTATACGTAAGTTTCCTTGCAAAAATGTATTTCATTTTGTAAAAACTTAAGTTTCACAGTGTCTTGAAAATTTAGGTCACGTCAAATGTCTTAGCGCTTGCTACCGTATACTTATAAGCTGTTGCTTATTAATTTGACGTGTTCCTTCCAGGACGTGATAGTGTGTCCCATTTCCAACAATTTAGTACTACAAGTAATCTGCATTCGCGACTTATTTGCCAAAAATGTAAACAAATATGAGTTTATGGAAAAATAACTTTAAATCCTATACAATAAAGTTCAGTTTACGCTACAACTTCAAACATTTTTATAACGTTTTCAATAGTGCTAGTCACTTTGAAAAATCAACTTAATTATCATTAAAATAAAATTGATATTTGTTTAATTTGAAATAATATGAATTTGAAACATAAGTTTGAATAGACTTTTAGTATGTAACATAAACTCACGCCATCTTTCCATGGGGGAGGCAGAAACTACAGAACACCACCAGTAACGATCCATACAAACTCCTTTTACTTCGTTTGCGTTCATAGTACCTACCTGGTCAGGTCATACACGCACGCAGATTGCGAGTAAAAAACAATAGAAAGTATTTTTCGGGGTAACGAAAAATCTTCGAAAAAGGCAACCATTTTAAAATTGTTGTAGCAAAAATGAAAACAAACATAAAACAGAAACACACACAAAAATACGGAAACAACCTTCCGTATGCAAACCACATTTTAAAAGCCTTACGTAACATGCTTTTATCCTCCAGCAATTCTATTGTTCGATACATACAATATACGGACAAACAAACACAATATCACGGTTTAAAAGCGGACGTAGCACGGGGTGGAAAAAGTTTTAAGATATTCGAAATAAAATACAACTTTACATAAAATCTCCATTTCCGCAACGGCGACGTTTTTTCTGCAGCACAGGAACGAAAGAATTGACGTTTCATTTTGTTTAAAAAACTACGAGTTTATTTATTTTCTTTAGAAAACCAACTATTAAAATTACGATATTTAATTTTAAGTTAAGGAATATTCCCACATACGACTCCAGCATATTAAAAGTCCACTAAAATCAACTGGCAATGGAACTTATATCAATCCCAGTTAGCTTCAGAAGACTGAAAAGAAAGGCGGCTTAGACTTACTGAATATAACCAGTGTGAATGAACAGAGGGGCAATTCTACTAATTTTAAGAACGTTCACAGTCTGATCTCAGTCTCAATCTGTCAAAAAATACTTCTATTTTCCCTAGATTTTGACAAGTTTTTGACATTTGTTTGTCGCCGAGATGAGACTGCGACTAGATTTTAAACGTTTTAAATTACGAGAATTGGCCTTCTGTATTATAACAACAAAACAATTTTGAGTGAAATTGTAAACAATCAGTACAGGACTGAAAATATCAAAATCAAAATATTTTATTTCACATAAGTCTACATGGGTACTTATGAAACGTCAGAAGCTAGGTGTACGGTTCCAATTGGTCGTTTCCTATGGCGAAGAGCCGGCAAGAAACTCCACGGTTACTCTTTTAAAAATAATTGCCTTTTACAATGTTTTCAAATTACAGTAGGTATGGGAGGACAGCGTAGGCCTGTCAACAAGTACCAGGTACTTGATAAAATAAAAAATGGTCTAGAGATCTAAAGTCTACAAGGCCTACAAAGACCTCTCACTTACAAAATAAGAATCTATCAAAAGGATAAATAAAAAAAATACGTGTGGCACTCGGGGACTGCCGCGGTAAAGCTATTGCATAGCAACGCACACAAACACCGTGCCGAAGTCTGCCGAACTGATACGACGTTAGACGATGCTTAGGTTTATTTTCGTTACGGAATTTCTTCATTCGGTCGCCGCGCTCAAAGCCCAAGATAAAAGCTATGCAATAGCTTAAAAATAAAATATAAAACCTATTAAAACCAAGTGATATGATTGCTATTACAACCACTAATAAAGAGTTGAAAAATTAGAATTGTCTGTATATAATGTCAAATAATAAAAAGATTATGTCAAAGAAGTATGTAAAAAATAAACTTCGTAATTTGAGAGCAGTTAATGGACATATCACACATACAAATAATTCACTCTTATAACAAAAAACGAAAAATGATTCTAAAGACAAGTCTGATTACTGATACAGTGCTATGTTGGCTAGAGATTTGTTTTCAAGATCGGATGGAGCAATGGCTTCAAACCGTGCAAGATCAGTTACCATCATCTATGTACCTATTGCTGATTTTTACTGGACAGATTGCATTAAATAGAAGGAGATAAACAATAATAATTACATAGACACAATGAAAGAAAATTCACAATGATTATGCCACATTCTCCTCAAAAATCTCATTTCGAAACTCCAATATCTTGAAGCAATGAGAGCTACAAAATCTGGTTGAACTATAAAGTAGCGACATTTTTTTACGATGTCCAATAAAAACTGATGGTTTTAGCAATACACCTCAGCTTTGACTCAACACAATTGGATTTTTATCGTCCAATCAGAATACAGCAGTATGATACAAGTTGTAGGTAGCATTACTCATAAACGTTTATTGCAAATTGCGTTTTTGGTATATTTTATGATTGAGTATCATTACGTCCTAATAGCTCGCTTAAATGTCTTAATTTTTAGGGCTCCGTACCCAAAATGTGCCAACGGGACCCTATTACTAAGGTTCCGCTTGCTGATCCGGCCGTCCGTCCGTCTGTCACAGGGCTGAATCTTTTAAACCGTAATAGGTAGACACTTGACATTTTCACAGAATGTGTACTACTATATCTGCTATAATATAAAATAAAAAATAAAAGGGGATCCATGGGGACCCGTTTGTACCACAAAGCTTGTTTGTACCGATTTCGTTTAACTGTGGTTTCAACTAGATTACGATTACACATTACGGTTTTTAATTTTCACGATTACTTTAATTTGCCTTACCCCAATAAATTTTTGGTCGACGATTCATGTCTTCACTTATTAGACTCGTGGTTAGTCTGGAAGCCGACCACAGATTAAATTTTGACTTAAATTTTTTCCTCGATTGAATTTACAGAAAGAACGTAGGTATAGAAACCGAGAACTTTTATTTTTTCTTCCCGCTCATTAAAATGAAATGTATTTTAGGTAAAACACGATTCTTTTCGATATAAAATTTTATATTGAGCACCAATATTCATAAAATGATAACCGTTTTGGAGAACAGCATCAAAGTGTGCTCAAAACGTTATGAAGCTGTCAATTCAAGTTGTTATGAAATTTAATATATCGTATAACGTTTATTAAAGGACGTTTTGGTATTTTTCAACGGAAATGCTCAGCAGTAACTTGTGTTTATAGTTCATGAGTTGATGAAAGTTTCTTCCGTCCAGTTAGATGTAAGTTGTCAGTTGTAAAATTTCAAAATGGATGATACAACAGAACTGTCATTGTAAAGAGATGTGGGAGTCTAGAGGAAGCTCTAGGGATATCGTACTAGCATATAAACTATCGCTAAAATAGCGCAGTGGCGCTATGGTAGATCATTATCTGCGTGGCCTTCCAACTATGTTGGGTAGGTACGGCTTCCAGTCTAACCGGATTCAGCTGAATACCAGTATTTTACATGGGGAGACTGCCATTCGAAGGCTAACTCCCGTTCAAAATCTAGTCGCAATCTCATCTCATCGTCAGAAACGTAGGTTATTTTTGACAGATTGAGACAAATCTCTGAACGTTCTTAAAATTACGAGAATCGCCCCTTAAACCTCCTCAATCCAGTAACTGCAAAACCACTTGATAAAGTCTTACCAACGGATAGTCTTACAAAGGTCGTCAGACTTTTGGGATTCCGTCTTGCCGTAACGACTGTTAAGATCTACGAATGACAGCCGAGACCAACGGCTTAACGTGTTTTACGAGGCACTGAGGGATCCCGATATTGTAACTCATCCACGAACCGACCGTTGCAAGCGTATAATATTAAGTTTCGGTCTACCCGCGCGGAAGTTATTATTTAGCCACGAGCTCCTATAAATCGCTACATGGTAGATAAGAATTGGATAAAGAGCAAATCACCCGTTTCAATATTTGTATAACCTACTTTTTTTTTGTGCGCGGTGCAAATCCTCATGGACTTCCTCCATCGTGGGGGTGACAGAGGGGCATGCCGGACTCTTACCGGCTAAAACCACTGCGGTGTTCCACCTCTACCCATGGCCGGGGGTGCGGGATTCGTATTAGAATTCACCGCTCCCCGAAACCAACTAGTAGAACTACCTGTTTTCTATCTGTGATAGTTACGACGATAATACCAAAAATCAACCTCCATATAGGTACGCACGGCTACACATCAAGATATACAAAACCAGTATAAGCTGACTTCTGATTGTACAAAAAACCTATACAATGCGAGGTGAGCTAAAACTGGAAATGTATAGCTTGATATGTCGTCGTGTGTACTAAAAATACTTTGACAACGAACATGACGAATCTTAGCGTAAAATCTATAACACTTTTATACCACAAATACACTTGCGTGCAATAAAACTGACCCACCCCATGCTCTTCGATTTGAAACAATATAATTCAAGAAGTTTTACTAACAATAACCTAATATATTGTATATTAAAACCTTTCTGAAAGTATGTAGATTACATTAGTGAAAGAATTATCAAAAGAGATTCATTAGTTTTTGAGAAAATCTCGAACTTATAAATATGGGGTTGAATAAAGAAGCTCCATTTTTTTTGAAGCCCGTTAAAAAAATCAAGTTCAATTTTGATTAAACAAACAGAAATACACAAAATTTAAAGTTTGTTAATTTCATTGACAAAAAAAGTCACACACTTTTTCCGAGCAAAAGTGAGTAATGGGGACATCTGAAGAATCGAGTCGATCTTATCAAGAATATTGCTTTGAACAAAATATAGTGTATGTTCAAATAAACTGTACATTACCTACCTTCACATCGTATAAAATAATAAATTATATTCATTACGATTTTTGTGATATCGTGTCTCAAATGGAGAGCATGGGGTGGGCCAATTTTTTTGCACGCAAGTGTAGATGAATATCAACATGTTTGTAGATTCTTGTCACGTTTAACAGCGCTCAAGACTTACAGTAAAATCTTCCTATACGTGAAAATACTGTTACAAAAATAGAATACCTAAGTCCATCTTTTATAACGGAACTTTTATAAAGAAGGAAATTGCACCTGGAATAAAATCTTTTTGTATTTGCGCAACGAGATTTAACTATCAATTATTGTCTAATAAATCGGAACATAATTTATTGAGTACTCGGTGTACGAACTAATTGATTTTGGTAACTTATTTTGATTTATTGTAACTGAAGGTTTTGTTCAAAACAATTGATGTCATGTTACTTTGATTTTAAAATGATTTACTTTGTGAAATCACTATTGTTTATGTACGACAAATATTATTGTATTATTTGATTACTTATAATGAAAGTCTTATTAGATTAAGCACATGTTTTGTATCAAGTAAACACGATGACGTATTTCCGTTCTCCATTGGACAGAGTTGTCGTGGGGCGAGTGCATGGTGGGGACAAACCCTTTATAACTGAGCGCACTCGTTTATGCTGGGAGTTCAGAGTTCAATCAGTCAAACAGTCAAGTTCAGTCAGTGAGAGTCAGTCGGTCTATGGACTCAACTCTTGACGGAGCACTAGTTCCCGACAAACCTGTCGGTTAACTAAACTTCGTTTGGGTGGCTCTGTCACTATACGAACAGTAATCGATCCTACGATTTGTTCGCAATTACTTTGTTACTGTAAATAATTATTTTACTGTGTATCTAGTTGTATCGTGTACCTATAGTGTGTGATTTGCTAATGTGATTAAAATGTTCGTGAAATTATAATCGGATTTGAACTGTAAACCGTTTTTCTATTGCGCAATATATATATATATAAATAAAAAGTATATATATATAAATAAATAAATAAATAAATAACCAACACTACCCACAGAACGCCCACAGTAATTAAAATATCCTGATAATAATCAGACACAAAACCTACTCCTGCTCCGATATTATAATTGTGAATACGTAGTTTTAGTGTTGTTGAAAAATAAACAAATGAATAATTTGTCTACGTGACAAAAAATAAGTCCCAAGTTGACCTGAAGAGGCAGTCGTTTTGAAGAAAATGTTATTCTTAGGTAATAGATTTAATCACTGCGTCGTTGAGCAATTAGGTCCTGGGTTCGATATCCAGGTCGGGCAGTGTTATTGGGTAATTAGAGTCCGAGTCCGGGTCTGTTCCCGGAGTCTGTATGTATGCCCGGTTGACGGCAATAAGCTCGCCCCCTATTAAGGGGCTTACAGGACGTAAACGCAAAAAAAGAAGTTTCCGAAACAATAAAAGTATAAATGATCGACTAAAGTAACCAAAATCAGAAAAATATATGATTTTCTTCAGAATATTATGCTAGGAAGACAGTCTGTAGAAAGCATAATACAACTAATTTGATACGATAGACAAAAATAATGAAGATACCTCAAAAAACTTTCTTTTTACAATAAAAACCATACTAATATACATACAATCACTCTGATTTTTGTCAGATTATTCTAAAGTACCTAGTGTTTTAACTTTTTAGTCCAATCAATAGATTTTTTGTAAATAGATAATTGCTTCATATTTTGCAGCGTTGTGTCATCGCGCTTCTTTCTTTTCTATGCAGTACGACAAAGACCGCGCTTTAGGTCATGTAGTCACCTTAAATATCACTAAACATAACTGGAGTTATGTTGTTGTAATAATGACACACCATTGCCCAACTCTTTGGAGAAACAACGCGTGATGTTATGATGTAGCTTTAATCAGTATCTATTAAAAAACTTCACCCAGATTTACCTCCACCCCAACGTGCACTGGCGCTGGAGATCAAGCGTCGCTAGTTCCCACAGCTTTATTGACCGTAAACAGTGGAAAACACTTTTATTTACTGCACTTTTCCATATAAACTTCGCCAAAGAGGATTAATGGACTAAACGGGTAAAGTATAGTGGTTTCGTTTATATGCACTTTGGTTATAAATGCATTACAGTTTATTTAAAAAGTTGTTATTCTTCTGGTTGGTACGTATAGTCACCAAAAGAGATAAGTAGCCAGGGTCGTCGGATATAGTTGAAGTTTAGTAAAAAACCGATGGATTTTTTCGAATAAAATTTAATTTGATAGATGAAACGTTTGTTTTCTATTCATTAAATACAATTTTATTCAAAAACATCCACCGGTTTCTTGCTAAACTTTACCTATATCCGACGACCCTGGTTACTTATCTCCTTTGGTGACCGTACATGATCACTAAAAGTAGGTAGGTTTGATGCACTTTCAGACTTTTAACAATTTTATCCACGACTAGCTTCTGCCTGTGACATCGTCCGCGTGAAATTTCTTGTTCACCCGACCCACCCCGTCGCATCGCATTGCCTGCCCGCGCTATTACTTCTTTTTGGCTGACTTTTTTCTTTTTGCTCAGCTTCTAATGGTCCTAGCGTGATGTGACATAGCCTATAGCCGTCCTCAAGAATTGGGATATCAAATGCAAAAATCAAGACTGGTAGTTCCAAAGATTATTGCATTCAAACAAACAAACTCTTCAGCTTTATTATTAGTATAGATATAGATAATTTTCTCTATAGGCAAAGCCTCAAGACATGATTTCGGAATAACGAGCGAGTTTGCGAGATTTCATGCGAGCAGAAGTTTTAATTTATTGGGATGCATAAAGAAGCCTCCTCGTGTAGCGCAGTTTGTTCCGCCAGTTACTCAACTGAACCGAGCACTCGGCGCATCCTGGACAGTCGCACCCAACACCTTATTTGACTGGCCAATTCTTCCCTTGCGGTGGTAGGGCTAATGCCCGCCTGGTTTGCGACCACCCTCCCACCGGAGTCCGGCGTCAAGCAGCCTGCTGTGTTTCGTCGATGCGTCTATGATGGAACGAGCGTGCCCAAAAGAGGTATCTTTTGGGCACGCTCGTTCCATCATAGACCTAATCCATCGCTTTCCATCAGGCGTGATCGAGTTCAAGAGCGGGGCCCATTCAGCAATAAAAAAATGATTAAACTAACTAGTGAACATGATTTAGACATTTTTCAATACCAGTGTTTCTCGACCAAAGCATTTGTTGGTGAAAAGCTTTTTTACAGATAGGTAAGTAACTGTTTGCATATGAATCATTTTTAGTTTGTATTAATCGATCCTGTTATTTTGTTCCCTAATTTATGTTATAGGTATTTTGTACCGACCTTTTTTGTTTGTCTTTTTTGTTTCAAACGTTTATCAGTGAAAACTCGTAAATGGTCTTCAAATGCATATTGTTTAAGGACACTGTTTATATTAGCTGTAAGTTTCCCGAATAGAATAAAACATTAGTGCTATGAGATGCTATTCCCCAAAAAAAAAACAGATTTAAACATCGGAAAAGTATGCGGTCTTATCCCAAATCAAGGTTTTTCTTTTGACTTGTTTCAAACCATCGAGCAAGTTTTTGTATTAAGAACCTAACGGGGACCAAATTAATTAGTTATTTACACAAAACTTATCACTTTTGTATTAAGAACGTTACTTTGTTCGGAATAAAGTTTGAAATACAAAGACTGTCTCGAAGGTTTAATTAAGCTCGGGATCTCACTTTGAAATAAGACGGATGGGGGGCTCATCAGGCTTGGGAATCAGATTAACCATAAAACAACCTATTTTTCATTTCAGGACAATTGTGTAGAGCTTGATACATTACGTAATTAAACAGTAAAGTAAATACGAAACCAATTAATGTAGGTAAACTAAAGTGTTAGGTAATTATCAATAACCAAACAAGCTAATATTAACTAACAAACCATACATACAGTTGATAGTTACATGTTTGTAATACAACTCAAGATAAACATACATAATTATGTGTACAGGTTAGTTTAACGACACTAAAACAAGAAATCAACATTCACTTATGCAAGAATTCTAAGGTATCGTAATCATTATGTATGTGATAAAACAGCAGTGGTGGCCCAGTAGTAACGGCCACAACTCACAAGTTGTAGATCGTGGGTTCGAACCCAAGCAGGTACTTTACTTTGTGTAAATTATTTCATAACCATTGCTCTCAAAACGTTGAAGGAAAACAGTGTGTGGAAACGTTGTCAAAATTCGAAGACATGTGTCATCCGCCAACCTGCACTGGGTCCGCGTGGTGGACGCGTGGGTGAAGGGGGTTAATCTGGACGGTCTACAATAGGTTAACGTATAGAAGAGAAAAGTATACCTATTGATGATTATAAACATATAAATGAGCGAAAAGGAAAAAAAAAAAGAAATTCCGATAGAACTAAGGTTTACCGAAAGTGCAATGTAGCGGATAATAGAAAACTAAGATAAAAAGTAGCTTTCACTAAAGCCTGAACCAATATTTAAGAAACAATATGAAGCTAACTTCCAGTCACATTTTTTTTATCAACTGATATAATGGCCGATTATATTTATCGGCCGTATTTTTTCAACTTCAGCTTCATTAAAGAAATAGTTCTGTTTGTATTTACACCAGGGAGTCACTATTAACGTAGTTTGCTTTCCCCAAATGTGTTTTTGTACAAGAAAATGAGAAAATATATTTTTATCTGGAAAATGCTCATAAAAATGTCTTTATTGACTGATGTATGAGGAGCAGGAGGCTGATATGCAGGGTACACACAAGGACGCCTACTGGCAGTAATTGAAACCTAAGAGGTAAAGAATGCCTTTGGGAGTATTTTTACGACTAAAGACTCATCATCTGCCTAGCCGTTTCTCAACTATGGTGGTGTCGGCTTCCAGTTTAACCGGATGCAGCTGAAGACCAGTAATACGTCGAAAGAATATCTTATTCTATTGTTTAACCAGTTTTAATATGTATAACCATTGTTTCATAAATAAATATAACTCTAGATGTACGGACAAACGTACATTTCTTCTATATACGTAACTAATTTTAGATGACATAGCATAGCATATATCATGCGCGACCTACATTTAATATTTCATCATTTCATGTAAATTGTTTATGATCAGTGAATTAAAGACACTCGCTAGTAAAGGTCGTTTCTCTTGACATCATCCACCTCTGACTAGCTGACATCATCTCCTCTCAACATTGACATTACTTGTATCGTGGTCACACAACCCGTATACTAGACATTTCAAAATAGTAGGTAGGGTAATTATCAGAAAAACCACCACTAATAAAAGCTCAAGAAACTACGACAATCTCAAATAAAAAAAAATAACGAAAATATCAAGAAACTACAAGTCAGACTGACGGCTGCCAACGACAGCCCTGTGGAAACAGTAAAATAAGAAAAAAAAATACACAATTTGAAGAAACACTAAGAAAGCATTTATTTTAATTCTTCCCTCCTAAACGAATTGAATTTGTTTCGATCGCGCGCACGATTTGTAAGGTTATATTTCTATGGGACCTGTCCGACCTTAAACAAAGAATAAAACACAATAATGAAGAAGAAATACCTATAACCCCTACATAACTTCACAATTTCAGTACTACATCCCCCTTTGCTGGAAACGTTTTCAATCCAAGTCGAAAAATTTAGTATTTTCCAATATCGCCCCGTTATCGTCTCGTAAATATTTATAGCACACACACAAACGCACACCGAGAAGATTAAATCTTTCGAACATTTCAGTTCATTGGATTTTTTCATTCCTCCGTTTGAGGTGCAAAATTGTAGAAATTACTGAGTTTCTCCTCTTCCATGACGGTTGAATTTAAGTCCCTTTCCTCACTCATGAAACTAGGTTGTTTCATATACAAGCGATGGTAGGTAGTTTTTAATATGATAAGCTCATTGTTTGTCATTGTTGTGTCTTGTTTGTGTCAAAGAGTAAAAATAGGTAAGGCTCTTAGAGCTTTTGAAAGACGAATGCTGCCAATTGTTCGGTGTGGTCTCAACTTTGAACACTGCAGTATCAGTGTTATGAAATATTTGCGAGTACATGACCTGCATATATATGTTTTGATATATTTTAAGTTTAACTTATGATATATATGTAGATAATAATATAATAATAGGAATCAGCAGTCTTAATTGCAGTATTAGTATGTTTATTGAAAACGAAAGTAGTGTAGGAAACTCAAACGTTTTGGATTCGGCATTTTGTTTTACTTTTTTGTTAGTTAGTGTAAAACGTCAACTTAGTCGTTCTGGTTATCAACAAAATTCTTCAGGAATTTAAAGAACATTTCTATATATTTTTAAACTAAATCTCAAGTCATGCATTCCATCCCTAAACTAACTAATTCAATTGAAACTTTCGCAGCAGACTCATTCATAATAAATACCTTTGAATTATTATAACTGTACCTTCGTCGCATCGTTGTCAAGGTGATATATTTACATATCTGAATTAAGTATTCTGTCAGAAAGCGAGAGTTAGAGAAAGTTGGAAACTCCAGATTCGTGTCCACACGGGATAAACCACGTTGATTTGGTAGTGGGATATGGATGTTAGATTTACTGTGTTGGAGCGAAAACTAATTTTGTTGAAAGGATTTTTTCTGATTCAATTATATGAGACCACAAACAATATTCAATACTCAATCCAGAAGTATAAAAAAAAATGTTAAAAAAGGTATTATTATTAAGTAGGTATTTCCAAAGGTTTTATTTTACGATTTTAGTTGATTACAGTAGTGTTAACAAAAAGTCTAATATAATTATCAGATAAATAACCAATTAACATAACATTAAAGTTCCTTTTAAAAATAATATGTTCGCACAGATACAAAGCCGACGTTTTTCATATACATCAGTTATTATTTTTGTTATGAATTAACAATAAATACAGGAAAGAAGTATCCATTCATATATTTTACGAACCCGTGTTTGTTTCTTCCGCATGGGAAACCACGATTTCCTCCAATAAATGAACAATGAGTATGAACGAAACATTTACCGAATATTTTACTGTACATTTCCGATTATGCGCCACGTATTTTATTTTAATAATAACATTGCATTTTAAATAATTATACTTATAATTTAAAATATTCATTGCACCTTTTACAAATAAATCTTTACTGGGGTTTAAAACTGTGTTCTTGATAACATCTTTTCTCAATCATAATACACTTAAAAGATTAGTTTGTTTATTATTTATTTATTTAATCCTTTCGCACAAAAAGGTACAAATGCGGACTTAATGCCTTAGTAATTCAGTGTGTTATTACTTTATTAGTTTTAAATTGGCTTTTCATGTTACGCATAATCAGCTCATAATGTTCCTACTGCTGGGACACAGGCGTCCTCTCGGTGAGAGGGGGAGTACCTAGCCTTTATCCGCCACGCGGGCCCAGTGCGGGTTGGTAGATGTCACATGGCTTTGAATTTTTGGTTCTAGGATATGCCTGTTTACTCACGATGTTTTCATTCACCGTTTTAAGAGCAATAGTGATGAAATTATTTAAAAAGTAAAGTGCGTCTTTGGGTTCGAACCTACGACTTACAACTCGTAAGTCACAGGTCTTTTCAGGATATTATGCCAAAATACAAAGTAGTTTTAATTTTTTTGTGCAATAATCTTTAACAATAAACGTAACACCCATATTATCTTCGCTACAGACGCATAAAAATATTTCATTTAATATCAAGTCGAAATGCTAAGTTTAAACATTTTATCCAAGATATAATATGACCGATGACTTTATGAAGGCCGCAGTAATCCGCTGGATGAGGGAAGCACAGAGCCGATCGAAGTGGCGGTGCTTGGGGGAGGCCTATGTCCAGCAGTGGACGTGATGATGATGATAATATCATGAGCATTATACCTGTCATGGTTGTTTAGACATTCACTTTTTATGACATCTTTGCTACATGATTAAAGGCACAAGGTTGAAAGTCTCATTTTTACAGAGCAAAATGTTCACACCAGCATTTTATAAAAACGCTATTGGATATTTTAACAATAGTTGTATATAAAAATTGAAGTTGCCATTTTTTGTATTCGCACCCGTGAGCGCTCCGGGCACTCATATGTGTGATTACTGCCACCTGGCGGGTAACGTGAAATATAAAAGCTTTTATAAAATATTTTTTGTAATATTTATTTTTAGTGTGATTTCGCACAGGAGTGACGGCTACTACAGGAGTCTCGTATTTTCGTCTTTTAGTTCGTAAATTTCAAATTCTGTTTGATGCACAGTACAAATAATATTAATGCGGCAGCATTATAGAAAAAAAACGATGCTTTTCGATGACTATAATTCAAGCAAGTTCCAAAATAGTGGCAGTGCGATATAATTTGAAGACACTGTTTCGTAATTCACGATTTAGGGTTACTATGTAAGATGAAGTTTAGATTTCACACAAAATAAAAGAAAAGGATTAAAGGTAAAAAAAACTACAAAAAAAAATAACAATTCTTTGTTAATTTATTAAAGTCACGCAATGCCTTTGCCCAGTAACCAAGTCGTCAAACACTAATTAACTCATAATCAATGTAGCATACGAAACTATTACCACCTATACTGATAAATTTCAGTGTGTGCTTACAGCTTGAGGAGAGACTACAAAATGATAATTCAACGAGCCACTCCTCTAATTTGCATACTGATGATGATGGATGAGCTAAGTACTTCAGTGGAACAGCCAAGGTTAATATGAGGCTTGATAGCAAAGAGCTACTTAGGGCTTCGAAGAGAGGGCTTTATCGCTTCAGAAAGAGCGCTTCAAGCATTTTGATCTTGAATTGTGACGTAGTTCGATGAAGCGAAGAAAATTTTTTTCTTTATAGCTAGCTGGAGAAATTAAAGTTATGACAAAATAAAATATCTGGATTTATTGAATTAAGTATTTACATAATATAGGCTATAAAAATATAATATCTATGTATATCTAATACAAAAAAATAACAAAATTAAATACTAACTTAACTAAAACTATACAGAAACTAAAATATAGCGTCGAAAAATTCATCCGCATCGCTGTCGACTGGTAAATAAAATATTAGTACGAAGGAAAACACTGCAGTTCTTGTGGACTAGTTAAGAAGCATGGCAAGGATTAATGGCTGCGTAGAGCGGTCAGGGGCATTCAGTTTACTTATATATAAATGTTGAAGATGATAAATTGTTCATGTTTCTAATTATTGTGTTTTTGTTAGTAAACATTCTATTGGTTCTAGATGCAAGACTCGTTTTTGTTGTGTATCCGATGTTTGTTATTAAAGCTTCATAATAGCGTTATTAAAGCTTCATAATAGCGTTATTAAAGCTTCATAATAGCGTTATTTTTTAAATATTTTTACTTGAGTATGATTTCCCCTGTAGGTATGTAGCGAAAACATAATTATTACTAGCAGCGCCCCGCGGTTTCACCCGCATACGTGTCGATCCCGTGGGATTATCGGGATAAAAACTATCCTATGTCCTTTCGCGGGACTCAAACTATTCTATACCAAATTTGATTTTGAAAGACCAAAAATACAGTCAAATCGAAATCATGGAGAGTTAACATCTCATCAATTATTTTTATAACATACATCGTCTTGTAATTTCATAAAGTAACACCAACATAGATTAATTTCCTTACCAATCTGATTCCAATTTGTAACTACAGATGCTCCACAAACCAGAAAAGCGTTCAGCACATTCATCATCCCTAATCACAGCATTACACAAATCGGAAATGCATTACGGGTGCAGTCGTTCTGAAATCGCGTCAGCCTGCTCTCGGATATTGCGACACTTCCGTTCGATTACACGCTAACCACGTTCAAACTGTCTTTCTACAAGTTCATACGTCATAAGTTCATAACTGTGTGTTCTTTGAAGAATAGATAAGATTAAAAATAGATTTTTGTAGATTTGTACCTTACGTACGAGTGCTACATGGATATTTCGGCGCCTGGATGACATTAACATGTCATTGTGTGGGTTGGTAAACATTTGTGAAATTATGTCACAGATATTATATTGACAAAATACGATGACGACGTTAGTTCCGATTCTGGCCACGTGGCACAATAACCTAGTAGCGTTGTACAGTATTTTATCTCACAAAGCGATACGCGTTTTACTTGTGGTGACCAAGTGTACCGAGAGTCCTGCGCTTAAAGTCAGGTCCCTATGGTGATTATACAAGTAAACACATAGGTATCTATCTACAGATAAATGAAAATAAATTAAAGAAGAAATAACGCAAGCAGTAATCAAATCAATAATTATAGAACCCGAACACAAGAACAAGTCAAACACAACGGTACTTAAAACGGTAGCAAATGAGGCGAAACAGTTTAGCAATTAATTCCAGCGTTATCCCGAATCATCAGTGGTGCATCGAAAATTCGATTAACCAAATGTGTTCGGCCGTTCGATGTTCGAACGTGTGAAAAGACAGAAGTGGTTGGCACTCTAATTGGACATTATCTCCGGGTACTGAGGCCCGAAACGAATGGAATTTCGGGGAATTGTAGGGAACAGTTGCTGTTTGTTGAACTTTATGACTGAAAAGGTTTTTTATGACTGTTGGATGTCGGTAATGCTCGTTGTATAGTCTATCTTTTGTGCTATAATATAATAGAAGTATTCCACTTTATTTTATGGGTTGTGTGTAGTGGTTATATAGACTTTGGTTATCTTCTACAGTATGTTTTAAGCTGCACCTAGTAAAATTAGATCTCCTTCATCGCTTCCACCAACTTGCACGTTCTTCTCTAAATAGTATTTCAGATACTAAATAATTTAAAGTTACGTAAGCCAATAAATACAAAGTTTATGATTGATATGGTTAGCTTGGTATATCTAATGCTTCAGTGTATTGAGGTTGTACCTACATTGCAATATTGGAAATATTTAGTGCGCTCTGTGAACTGCCTTTTGGGAAAATAAAGTGGTTTGTAATCAATGATCTATCTATTTAGCCCAAAATGTCCCACTTCTGGGCAAAGGCCTCTCTCTCCCTTTTCCACATACCTACGTCTGCCCACTGCCATTGCGGGCCAGTCCTTTTGGTAGGTGTCAAGTTCATCCCTCCGTCTTCGTGTCAGTCTTTGTTTTGTAATGAGACGTATATTTTTAACCGACTTCATATAGAAAATATTTTGACTTAAGATAGCGACGATCTTGACCAAAGTAATAATTGATTTTGCTCCCATGACAGAAAGTTGATTCTCTTTCTGTTTAGAAGCGGTTTTGTGACTGATTTGGTATTGCCCTTAATCAGCTATACCGCAAGCTAGCATATCATATGCTTATGAGAGCAGTGGTGGCCCAGTGATAATGGCCGCGACTTACGGATTGTAGGTCGTAAGTTCGAACCTAGACAGGCGCTTTACTTTGTGTAAATTATTTCATCACCACTGCTCTCAAAACGGTGAAGGAAAACATCGCGAGAAAACATGTCCTAGAACCAAAAATTCGAAGACATGTTACATCTACCAACCCGCACTGGGCCCGCGTGGTAGATTATAGCCCACTTCCTCTCGAAGAGAGGAGGCCTGTGTCCCAGCAGTGGGAACAATATAGGCTAATTATGATATCATAATAATGCTTTACTTCTTACGCTTCTTGTTTATGCTACACATCTTGTTTCTTTTGTTAGGTATTTATGTGATATAACGTTACGATACATCATTATCATTTCAGTCGAAAGACATCCACTGCTGGACATCGGCCTCCCCCACAAGCATCGCCACTTCGACCGGTTCTGTGGTTCTCACATCCAGCGAATTCCTAACTTATAACACGTTATAACATATACCCTCGTTGATGCATAAACTCGACTCGGCAGTAGAATTTTCATTATAAAGCCACTGTCAATATAGTGCGCAGGATATTGCGTGGAAAGCGAAAACTGTGCGAGAACGCAGACAAATCACTATCGTTCACGGTTTCATCTCTTTTTAAGTCAACAGTCGTGATGGCAGTATTCGCTCAAAAGTTAGGCCGAAGCCACACAGCTAGGAGCTCAAATGTGAACCTTATTCTCATGCGTAGAATGTTCACACAGGCGAATAATATGACCTAGTTTTTTTTTTATACAAATATGAATATTAACGGTATACGAATAAACTTCACATTCGTATGGTGACGCTTACTATACCTACTTGAATCTTGCCTTGAGATATACAACGTGGCAAGAAGCGCCAGTGTGACCATTGAACAGTAAACATAACATACCTACATTGCAGTTGGTTTGCTAGAAGCGTGTCACCTAATCGTACCATAGCACTATGCGAAGCACCTAATTAGCTATATATGATTTCGACCTTAGACTTTTTCGTCACGGAAATCATATTATCTATGAATTACTTGGAAGGTATAGAAGCCGTCAACAATGAAAGATAACAAATAGATTTTAGACCAGTACCTGTAAAACGATTACGCAAAATAAATAGGATTTGAAAAAGCATAGAATCGTCATACAAATCACGATAAATTGTTAACCAAACTCCGAGTTTCATAGAAATTGTAGTCACCTCAAATTTTGATGGAGTTTTGATTTAGAAGTTTCAGAACCTCTTCCAACGAAACAGTGAACAATTTCACGGAGCTCATTTCTGCTTTTCCTGCATTTGAAACAGTTTCAGATCATGATTTTTAATCAAGTTCGCTTTCTGGTTTAGACATTTCAATACTTACGTCAAACTATAGATTGCCAATATGGCACCGCTGGAGGGACGATAAGTCTGCAGTCACTGCAGATCGAAGGCTTTTCGAAGGGAATTTGTCAATGTTGCTTCCATGGCTTCAGAGACATTCACAGCGTTTTCAATACACTGCATCCTTGTGACTAAATTTTCTATTTTGTGCGACTTTACTAGTTAGTCTAGAAGATGTAAAAAACCCGTCACATAGCCGGCTAATAAAATTAATATTGAACAAAAAATTATTGTTGGGAAACAACTTTTATTTTTGGTGTGAAAAATCGCTGTTGCGCATACGAGTAGTAACGAACGCAAAACAGTGAGCTTGATGCATCCAACAGTGCAGGAGTTGAGGAGGTATTTATTAAAGTAAATTTAAAACTTGTTTACGTAAAGAAAACTTTGAAACTTTGATCTTCAATATCTCCGTAACCATAAGGTTCCCAGGTATGGTCCAGTACAAAAAAAATCGTGTAGTAAAGTGACTCTCGGCTTCGTTAAACGTCTTTTGTCACCCGTGATAATCTAGGTTTTCTTATTCGAAAAAAAAATCTTAAACAGCCTATTTTCTTATACATATTTGATGTCAATAATACAGTTACCGAAAGGGCATAAATTCAGTAGAAGACGTATAAACCATTTTTTACGTGTAGACAGGTATAAAGCCTTTCACCGTTAAAATATGAACTACATTATTCCGCACTAACAACTTCTTAAATAAATATATTCTTATGATAAAACCGCAGAGAAAGTTTCAAGCGGCACTTAGCCCAGGAGATTTGTATAACAATAAAATAATAGGTAACATTTGTAAGAGCAAACTTTCATCATTACAATTTGTTATATTTACATTTTATTGCTTTCTTTTACGATAGAAAGTAAAAATGTATGTAGTAAAAAGGTTAACGTTGCTCACTGTACTTAACTTTGAACTTTGTATTTGTTGGTACAGTTTTTTCTACATGTAATACATTTTCTCTTGTTATTTTTTTAATTTATTTTTTTGTGTTTATGTTCTTTTTATACGTCATATTTTACCGCAAATAAACGTATTATCTTAAAAAAATATATACAAATTAATGTCAAACGAATATAAAATATTCCAGTGTAAAACTGTTTACAAAGTGTAAAATGTAATGTTTTGTTACTATCTACCTGTTTTATTAATTGGTTAAAAAAATATACAAATTAATTTCAAACGGAAAACAAAATATTCCAGTGTAAAACTGTTTGTAATGTGTAAAATTTAATGTTTTGTTATAAAAAAAATATACAAATTAATTTCAAACGAATACAAAATATTTCAGTGTAAAACTGTTTCAAATTAATCATCAAACTTTACACTTCAAAAACATCAAATTTTACACTTTACAAGTAAAGTGTAAAATTTTATGTTTTGTTACTGTCTACCACCACTGTTTTATTAATTGGTTAAAAAAATATACAAATTAATTTCAAACGAATACAAAATATTCCAGTGTACTGTTTGAAAAGTGTAAAATTTAATGTTTTGTAGTAACGAAACATTAAATTTAAAACTTAATGCAGCTTAATGCTACTCTAATACAGCTACTACGCTGCCACCCTGCAAACATCCGCGCTGCACCTTGCCTGCAGATTACCCTACGTTGCCATTTGCCGAATGCATAACAAATTGTTATTACCACCCACATGTTTTCAAGTTATTAATTATCTGAAATATACATCTATTTCCTCAAAGCGGAGGTAATTACCATACTCATCTCTCGATCTATTCGCAACTAATTCCCAATTCGAACTTAAACTAAATTGATTAACTCAAACGCGACTTCAGGAAGAGATATCAAACGTTCATCCAAGCTATCGAAATGACGCGCTCCCGGATATTACAAGTCAAAGCTAATGTGGGGGCAATTTAACTGGATCCGTTGCGAGGCGGAACATTTTTATAGTTTTTGCTGTGGAGTGATGTTTGTTGCTTTGATTTGAGGGAATGAGAAAGGAAATGACGAGTGACATGATTTTGCGACGTTGCTTATTGGCAGCCGTATAGAAGTAGACAGGAAAATGAATAAACAAAGTAAATTGGTCGTATACTCGAATCACAAAATGTAATTTTCTCTAACATGCTTGGAAAATTGAGCATTATTTTGACAACCTTCTTCGAGATAAATCGAAATTGCTGTACTGGCCAAATACATGCGAGCAGCGGCCGACAAAAGTTGTATGAAAATCCATATCCGTCGTGGTTTAGCGGCCAAATAAATTACATAGTAAACTCATATCTGTCGTGTAATTTAAAAATGGAACGATCTTTTACTCCGAAACATGGCAACCAAGGAGGTAACTTATCAAATGTTTTGTTTAAATTTCAAACTGGCTTGCAAATAGAAAGCTGTTTATTGAAAAAAAAAACAAATGAACACTTTAACGCGGGAAAAATTATTGTTGTTCGTTGTTCGTCATTGATTTTGAAAAGTAATTGTATTTGAAAAAAAGTTCTGCCCAGGTACTACTTAGTTTTAATTTCCGCGCATTATTAAAAAGCATGAGAAAAGTACTATACAAGCCTTGGCCACAACTTACTAGGCATTAATAAATGTGGGCCGAGGCACACATTTACACGTTCGTCCATCAAACAGTTGTATGAAATGGCTTTAACATGGCAAATTGACGTTGAGGGTCAATTTGAGAAACACTTTTTTTATGACATGACGAAAGGAGAAAAATAAATTCAGAATATATACATATCACAGACAAAGGAATGGGTGTGTGGTATGTAGAAATAGGCTGTGCAGAGAAGCTACAAAATCGGATGTGGAAAATTAAGCAATCACCTCAAAATCTAATTGTGTAGTGTTTACTTCACAGATATAGATACACCTAGATAACGCAAGAGCAACTACTTCGCGTGCCAAAAATCGCACCAGCTTACTTACAAAAATCGTAAGCCGCCACTTTCGCGCTCAGCCCTGTGTATTGTTGGCTGGGTGAGCATGAGCGCTGGCGCTAGGCCCCGGGGGTGGGGCAAAACGGGCGATTTGATTTTCCCATCACTAATGCCGGGGCCACACCAACGGGAAACGCCGTTGATTATCGCGATGTTGGGCGTTAACAGTAGGTGTAGCCACTACTTAACGTGATAATTTTACAACGGCATTCACATTGCCGATTGATGTTAGGCGATAACTCGGGTGGCGGTATTTTTTGAGATCAAAGAGATTTACCGCGAGAATTATTTCCAACGTTGAAGCGGCCACACTTACTTTATCGCGCTTAATTATCGGAATAATTACCGCGATGTTTAGGGCGATGATGGGCATTGCCGTTCCCCGTTGGTGTGGCCCGGACATAAATAGTGCTTGTGACGTCATAGTAGGTAGTCAAAAAACGGCACGCTTGGTTTTCATACAGATGGTGATACTTGCGTTATCTAGCTATCTATATCTGTGGTATACTTTAAATGGGGTTTTCTCCAGATTAAATGTTTGGAAGCTAACAATTCGAGGACTTTGGCAACCACAATCAAGTATTGGCAGCTAATTTATTTGGCAACACCTACAGATTTTACTTGGAACTTGACTTCACTTGGATTATCTTGAATGAACTAAATTTTCGAACAAAAGGAGTTTGTAGAAGACTTTCTATATCTTAGTAATCGTTTATGGTTTTGAGGTATAACAGACAGGCTTTCCGAGGCACAGAGGGGTCTCGTTATTTAATGGATGGTCACCCATCCGCAGACCGACGTCGAAAAGCTGTGCTTAACCTTTGATCGACCCGTGCGGGAGTAATTATTTAGCCACGAGCCCCTCTCAAATCGAAAACTACTCATTTTACTAAACAATAGAATCAAATATATTCGTTGCACATTGTGCAAGATCAGCTAGCAATTTGGACTAAAGCCCAATTTCTACACAATCTGTCTTTCGTGACATCGTTAGTTGATCTGAATTCCAATCTATCTGAATTGCAGACAAATAGTCTGTAGCATCGTCTGCGACGTGCATCTAGCAATTTGTTTATGGATGAATGTTTAAAGCATTTGGCTAGACAGTTTTTTATCTAAATATTTCTTTATGTAGATTTGAGTAGTCAATCCTTATTTATCTGTCTAACCTTTTCTCAACTATGTTGGGGTCGGCTTCCAGTCGAACCAGATGCGGCTGAGTACTAGTATTTTACATGGAGCGACGGCCTAACTGACCTCCACAACCCAGTTACTGGGTAATACGAAATCCCTTGGTAAGACTGGTTGTCAGACTTTCGGGATTCTGGCGCTCCTAAACGACTGTCAAAGATCCACGAATGACAGCCGGGACCAAAGACTCAACGCTTTGCTTTCCAAGGCATGGATGGGTCTTGGTATGTAATGATGGTCACCCATCCACGGACTAACCGCTGCAAGCGTAGCTTAACCTGATCGATCGACCCGTGCAGCTGTTATTACTTAGCCACAAGCCCCTCTAGTAGTCAATCCTTTTTCTTCTCTCGAATTTTAACGAAAATATGACAATAGTTAACTATCATCATCTGCCTAGCCTTTTCTCAACTACGTTGAGGTCGGCGGCTTCGAGGCTAACTGGATGCACAATACATGTGGCAATTTCTATTATCATAATAACGTTATTGTTGTTTTCTTCGGGAACAGCAGTTTTTTTCGGGATGAAAGGTACCCTATGTCCGTTTCTGTACACCTGACAACGTATAATTATGCAAAATTTCAGGATGATCGGTTCAGTGGTTTAGGCGTGAAAAGGTAACAAACAAACAAACTTACTTTCGGATTTATAATATTAGTTAGGATTAGGATATAGATAAAATCAGCTAGTGACATAGTCCTATTAAATTTTTCGGTCAGTCAGCCCTTTTATCAAATCAAAGACGTTTATTTGTGACCTTAAAATATATCTGGCTTACATTCGGTAGTTAAATGAAGCAAAAGGATTATGTTTTCAAGCGTAAATTCGAACTGACGAGCAACAATGTTTACGATCGTAAAATCCGCAAAATTGCCCGCTACAGTAGTTTTAATACCTAAAGTGGTGCAGGTCAATAAACTTAGAGGTAAAACCATTTTAGAATGGAGATCACATCTTTCCAATAATGTTACCCCTTTTTGCTATACAAGCGTGGATGGTTGTGTAAATGTGTATGTAGCCTTTTCATTGTAATTGTATGAGGTGAACGAACGTCTTATAACAATGAAATATAATTTGTGTAGGTGTGTGTGAACAAATTTTAAGTGTTGACATTGTAATTAATAATTACCATTGCGTGGCAGAGATCTCTACTTCAATCAGAAAAAACCAGATTATCTTAAAAATGGCTGAACAGATTTTCATAACACATAGGTGAACCAACCCGATTAAACCAGCTTTATTCCTTTATTACCCCTGGTTCGAAAAAGTAAGTAGAAGGACGAAGAAAGGTTTTTGCGCAGTAGTAGGATATTGCAGGCTGACAGTAACCAGTAAATAATTACAGCACAATTATCTTTTTATTCAATTCAGTAAACATAGCAATGTACAATATTTTATGATATTTTCCCAATTCTCGTAAAATTGAGGTGCTCGTAAATATTTTATAAACACATTCTCTCAATAAAAATATTTTCCCTCATTTAATAAACATACGCTACGTACAACAATAAAATACGAATTCCAGTCACGAGGTATTCAAATACAGTTACAAATATATTGATACATAAGCTTGTGAAGCCTCGTATGCCGTGGAAACAAAAACAAACAAACAAGTTTAAAAACAGTTGCGAAACATTGTTTTCTGGAACATCAAATGTTGGTGACAAAAAAGAAGTATTCCACTCAGAGCACTGATTTGAACCGCACTTGGACGAACAGCACCTGAGCACTTCCACTAACCGCACTGAAACAAAATTTCGTCACGTGCGGTTCAGTGGAGCAATTTATCGTTATTGTTTTCAGTCTCCGAACGGCACTTGCATACAGTTTGTAGTGACGGGACGTGTGTATTCTTTGTTCAGGACTTTACCAACGCATCGATACGGTAAGTGCGTGTAGAACCACGCACAATATAGGTCTAATAGATAGAATAAAGACATATTGTCTATAATAAATACTGGAGGGGCTTGTGGCTAAGTAATAACAGCCGCACGGGTCGATCGATCAGGTTAAGCTACGCTTACCGCGGTTGGTCCATGGATGGGTGACCATCTTTACATACCAAGACCCCTCCGTGCCTCGGAAAGCACGTTAAGCCGTTGGTCCCGGCTGTCATTCGTGGATCTTTGACCGTCGTTACGGGTAATCAGAAGCCCGAAAGTCTGACGACCAGTCTTACCAAGGGGTTTCGTATTACCCAGTGACTGGGTTGTGGAGGTCAGATAGGCAGTCGCTCCATGTAAAATACTGGTACTCAGCTGCATCCGGTTAGACTGAAAGCCGACCCCAACATAGTTGGGAAAAGGCTAGGCAGATGATGTCTATAATAAATACATTATTGATTGATCTTTAATAAAATTTGTATATATGAGTACTTTTTTTTAACTTATTAAGTATTTTTGTTTTTTGTTGCAGACGAAAAATAAACAAGTTTTTCTACTTAGTGAAGAACCACACGAATTGCAATTAGTTAAAGCATTGGCTAATTCATATTTTAACGGAAATGGGTTTTTTGGCATTACTAATTTTGGAAAGCTACAGAATTCAAAGCTATTTAAGGTGAATGCGCAGTGGTAGACCGCGAAATTCAAATTTTCTTACGTTTTTTGCAATTTGCAGGCCAGTGTCAGGTTGTATCTTGTTCAAAATTTGATTCGCGACAATAACAGGTACGTATTTATAGAATTATAATAATTAGAATCATTAATACATCTTTCTAAGTTAGATTTGTACCACTAAGCAGTTTTCCATAAGAGATTTGTTGTCGTGGTACAAATCTAACTTAGAAAGATGTATTAATGATTCTAATGATTATAATTCTGTAAATACGTACCTGTTATAGTCGCGAATCAAATTTTGATGAAAATACAACCTGACACTGATCTGAAAATTGCGAAAAACGTAAGAAAATTTGAATTTCGCGGGCTACCCTGGCACTTCCCCCTTAAAAAAAAAAGCGCTTATTTTTATGTATTGATAGCCAGATTATCTTTATTATTGACAATGGGGTTAAAATCTCGTTATTTATATAAGTAGATAACTTGATTTGATTTAACACAGAGCAACCGGATCATAGAAATATTTCTTTCATATATCTATGGGCCGGATACAAGGCTTTTTGGCCTTGTCATACTATATCATAGTACTGTCATTGAAAAAAAAAAAAAAAAAAAAAATTACATAATGTTTTGATTGTTAGTGCATAATTAGTAAAAAAAAATCATAAAAGTCAAAATATGTATACAGTTTACGAGGACTTGACCTAGCTAAGAAATCGAATGTATTTTTTTTAAACCTACTAACCATAAACATGTTCGAACACCTACTAAAACCCATAAACATGACTCTTTTGAAGATGACATTTCACGTCACGCGTTATTTATTTTATTTTGATTCGATTTTTCAAGGCGCCCTTAACATGGTAGGTTTTGCTGTCAGATTTACCACAGTCAAGGATTGTGACTGATCGTCTAATACAGTGACTGATGGTTGCATGATAGTGCAACGCGTAACGTGCTACAGCCAGAGAAAGATTTTGTTTTGACATTTGAGACGCTCCATCAGTTGTGGGATACCACGAATCCTCAATACAAAAATAAATACAAAAGGTGTTTGATTTTTTAAATGGTGTTATAGTTAGGGGCCCGTGGCTAAATAATAACAGCCGCACTGGTCGATCGATCAGGTTAAGCTACGCTTACCGCGGTTGGTTTGTGGATGGGTGACCATCTTTACATACCGAGACCCCACCGTGGCTCGGAAAGCACATTAAGCTCCGGCTGTCATTCGTGGATATTTGACAGTCGTTACGGGTAGTCAGAAGCCCGAAAGTCTGACAACGAATCTAACCAAGAGAGGTATTGTATTGTATTACCCAGTCACTGTGTTATGGAGGTCAGATAGGCTCCATGTAAACGAACAAGAAAACCAACCCCATCCAACTGCTCAGAGTGGTGAGCCAGGGGTGTAATATCCCCGAAACTGTTCACCAACGCGTTGGAGTACGTCTTTAAGATTCTGGACTGGAAACGCAATCAACATCATCTGCCTAGCCTTTTCCCAACTATGTTGGGGTCGGCTTCCAGTCTAACCGGATGCAGCTGAATACCAGTATTTTACATGGAGCGACTGCCTTTCTGACCTCCACAACCCAGTTACTGGGTAATACGATACCCCTTGGTAAGACTGGTTGTCAGACTGGACTGGAAACGCAATATAGGAAGGAATGTTACAGATAAATGCTCACTTGCCGGGAACCATTTACAGGAACGTTACTTTACATATAAAGCTTACTATAATTGAGCCTTTGCTTGTACCATTCATAAGAACGACAAATTATATATATATAAGAATATATATATAAGAACGAGAAATTGCTCGAAAATGAAAATGATCTAGTGACTTTGTAACATGTGTCATCATCCCTATTATGTAAATGGAAATATTTTTACCTATCCTTACCTAACCTATTACCTTTTCTTTTTTAGGTTCCAAAAAAATATTTGGACTTCCTATTGGCTGACTATAAGAATGGAAGATCTCGAATTATTTTGTTTGCCACTAAAAAAAGCAGGGAAGAATTGGCAAAAACACGCCACATCTATTGTGATGGGACCTTTTTTTTTTTTTTTTTTTTTTTTTTGGATGGGAAATCATCTAATGACTCCTCCCGCTCTGGGTGGAGCGGAAGGGAGTGTCAGACTCTTACTGACTAAAACCCACCCGTGTTCCTTCCTTAGCCCTTTATGTTCCGGGGCAGCGGTAACCCTTTCGGACGATCCCGCTACCCCGGCAGGCTTCGGCCCTAGCGGGCCCCTTCCTTAATGCTGACATCTCTTTGAGGCGCGCGTGGAACACATACGCGCCGTCCGGCACGGGCCTGGTCCTGATCGGACAGAGAGCTACCCATTACTCTCCGTCCGCAGGCCCGCGCCTACGGTGGCCGGGAGTCGTCACGCGGCTCCCGACGCCCGTAGCGTCTCCCGCGGCGGCTGAGGCGTGCGGCTCTCTCCCTGAGCCGTCCCGCCACCTCCTTCGCTAGCATGACTGCTTCGCAGAAGGAGGTGACCGCCTCCCACTCCCTCTCGCCCCGGACCATGGCTTGAACCAGGGCCGGACGCGAGAGGTCGCCGCCGTTGCCGATCGCCTCTACGAGGACACGGCGGTGCTCCGCCCAAGCGGGGCAGACCTCCACCGTATGCTCCACCGTGTCCTCTGGGCGATCCTCGCAGTGGTGACACCCGGGCGTCTCCTCCCGCCTGATGATGTGCAGGAACCTCCCGAAACATCCGTGTCCGGTGAGGACCTGCGTCAGGCGGTAGGTGAGAACGCCGTGACGCCTCTCTAGCCACTCCTCAAAGAGGGGTCTTATCGCCACTATCGTGGCGTGCCCTGCGCTGGGTTGCGATAGTCGCTCTCTCCATGCCACCATGAGATCACGCCGGAGGTCTGTCCGCTCCGCCGCTATTTGCCGCGGAAGCGGAGTTTCCCCCCGGCGTAGTGCCTCCGCGCGCCACTCGTACAGGCGCTTTAAGTGCGTTCCGAAGCCGTTTTTACAAATTTATAGCATCCACGGCGAGATCGATGGTTTCGTTAAGCCATTGGCGTATGCTCTGCTGCTTGATAAAAAAAAGGGTACGTACAGAACACTGTTCCAGTTGATAAAATCCACAATTCCAGCCATGCATATAGATTTCTTCACCAGTGACTTTGAAGAAGCCTCCGTCAGAGGCTTCCTTGCTGTGTTCCCGAATGCAAGTTTCAAATGGTGCTTCTTTCACTTCAAGAAGGCTTTAAGAAAGAAGGGAAAAGAACTAGGCCTAAACGAGAATGGAATTCTCAGGAAGCACGTGGGTTTGTGCTCTGTCCTTCCCCTTCTGCCACCCGACGCCCTGGATGATGCATGGCTGTATCTCATGAGTGAGAGTCCAGACGAGGAAAACGTGACGAAATTTAACGACTATATGATCGCACAGTGGATCGGACACAAATTGTGGTCGGATAAATGGTCTTGTTATGGGATGGCTAACAAGACCAACAACTATCCGAAATCCCACTATGCAACGCTGAGCAGAGCTATCAACAGGAACAGTGGCATAAACCTCGCACAAATGTTGGGTTTTTTTAGATACAATTGTGACAATTATATAGAATATAGGCAAAAAACTCAAAAATCAAAATCACAAAAATTTGCTGCTAAAAAAAATGTCATTGATATCATAATACAAGAGTTCGAAAATGGATCCATCACTATTGGCCATTGTATGGAGAAACTTCGTTTTTAGAAAAGCATACGCCATCATCATGATGATTTTTTGGCTCCTAAAAATAAATTAAAATTAAAATATAAGTAAGTTGCCCATTTACATAATTTCAGCGACGAAAGGTTGAAAGTCAGTAAGTATTGAAAGGTGAACATCTTCAGGATTTTTGGAAACAATCTATTCACTCCGAGGGCTTTGTTTCGTTGCTTGTATAGTCCAGATTTTATTTTATCGAAATTTGGGTAATGAGTCATGTGGAGACCCTGATCTATTAACTCATTAAAAACATTTTTGTAAATTTTTGGTATTGGCTCGTCTGTAGTCGTTACTCGCTGTTTAAGGGTTTCGGAGGCTTCTTTCATATCCTCGTTAATAATTTTTGTTGGGCATGTGTGCTTGGTTATCTTGACTATATCTTCATTGGTATCCATTGTCAAGTACCCTGTACACGCAATGTTCAGGCAGGGGATATAGAATGTCCATAGTCCTAAATAACTAGTTCACTTTAGCCACCCAAACCCATACTCCAATATCTTTGTTTCCATATCCTGTAATAGTCCTACACCAACCGGGGGTTGTCCTTGGGTGCACTTGCATAGTCTGAACAGGGATAAACGTCGATTGGTGTCTCGTCTAACGGGACTCTGCCAGTTGGCTTCGGTCCCTCATACGCCTTCCAAAGGTTCGGGTGGGGCCCTAGGGTCCCGAGAAATATCAAAAGATGTATAAATAATAATACTAAAAATAAATTTTTTTTAATACATAATGCTATTCCTCCTGCGCGTGTTTTTTCGAAACATTAGACAACATCGAAACAAAGATGCGAGGTCATACACATTTGTGTACGCAAACACGATGGTTTTGTTTTCCGAGCTGCATGGAAAACATACCCCGCGCGGGTGGAGGAGTTTGTTTAATTTTCAACCGCCGCGCGCACCATGCACATCTAATCACAGCACATCTGCAGATCGGCTCGTATAAGTTAAAACAATTCTTTGAAATCGGTTTCAGAAACACAAACGAAATTGCCCAATTCAAACCGGTCATCAATCCGGGGCTCTTGGTAAATGTCAAAATTTCGTAGTCGAAAAAACGGTCTGGCTTAAAATCTGTCTCTTCCTTGATATTGCTCGTCGGAACTCATTACGACATCTAAACAAAATGTGTTATTAACCTAAAAATATTTTAATACGCAGGAGACAGCTTGTGTATGAAAACAAATGTTATGTGTAAGGTTTTTTGTGTAATGTTTCGAAAAAACACGCGCAGGAGACACGCATTACGAGTAAGATACATGAACAAAAGACTTAACTTCTGTTGATTTGTATCGATATGTTTGCTTGATAATGCTTTGAACAAAAAAGTATATCCCATCACAAAAAAAATAACGATAAAAATAACGATAAATTGTTCCACTGAACCGCACGTTACGAAATTTTGTTTCAGTGCGGTTAGTGGAAGTGCTCAGGTGCTGTTCGTCCAAGTGCGGTTCAAATCAGTGCTCTGAGTGGAATACCTCACAAAAAAGATAGATGTGCAATTTTAGATATCGATTGCCCGCGCACAATGGCCCACTTGAAGGACTAAGTGCGGAAACCAAACCCATAACATAGATATAGATTACTACACTTTGAACATACTTTGACTTTACTTTTACTTTGATGCCAGGCCCACACTAAACGGGCAACGCCGGTAACTATCGCGATAAGTTGTGGCTCATTGGCTGCACCTACGATTAACGCTCCCCCGCCCGCCCGTCATCGCGATAATTATCGGCGTTTCCCGTCGGTGTGGCCGGGGCATGATAAAACACTAGCTTCTGCCCGGGACTTACGAGATGGCCGCGTAAAATTTCTTGATTTGACATAAAATATATCCTGTGCTACTCGGTAATAATGTATCTTCCCATTACTGTAATAATTGTCGGATTGGGATCAGTAGTTCCAAAGATTACCCCCTACATACAAACACAAATTTTACCTCTTTATAGATTAAAAACATCACCTTGGTACTGTAAAGGTTGTCTGCTAAAGTCAACTTTATGTAGTGCAGGCTGGCAATAAAATTAGCTCTGGTCGGATTCGAACGGTCAATCAAGCAAGTTTAGAACGAGGTGTCAAATATTTTATAATAGGTTTTTACAGTGATAAATTAGCTGGGAAAATGTAAAGACGTCCAGTCAAAATAAACGTAAAGAAATCGTTACGTTGTTTGATTTCTTAGAAGTGCTCATCAGCTCTTCACAGCACCTACAAACAACTCAGCAATATATTTTCTGCAACACAAAAACATGTTGCTAGAACAATGTTTTCAACTTTCGTTTCCCAATAAACATTAGATTGGTACTTTCGCTAACATTCGTAGCCAGCGCTCGAAAAATATCAACGTACCTATTGAATATAAATGGGGGCATTTAATTGGAAACAAGGAAAACATTTTCGGGAGACCTCCGAGAGGTATTATGCAAATAAGTTTTCGAGTGGTTTATTAAAATTATCCCCGCGATGACTATTACTTTGTATTGCTAGATACCCTACGTTTGGAAATAACCAACTATTTATTTATATGTATGTCCTAACATGACAAGGGTATTGGGATCTGCAGCAAAGTGTAGGCTCACTATCATGGCCCCACAGACGTTATGCAGTCCAGTTTTAATTAACTGTTAGGATTTTTTATTACCATTTTATAAGGTACAAGTGATTTAAGAAAGACCGCTAAGACTTTGCCTTCGCTGACTTGTAATCACACTTAAGAATCAGACTTAGAGACAAGCTTGCAACAGTGAAAAATATGACAAAATTATCTAAACACAGGGTCTTGTATTTAACATAGGCGCAGTTCCAAATACAAGCAGATTGCTTGCAGCAGATTCTCTATTTTAATAAAAATAAGGTAAAAGTCTGATTTCCCTAGCGGTTTAACAGGTTAGAAGGAAGTTTTTTATTTCTGTGTTAACTCAGAAATTTTCAAAACTCCGTAACACCGGCAAAAATACTTCGACTGTGGCTTTTTTAGTTAGATAATAAAATTCTAGTTTCTACTTTAGTTGAAATTCAAACATTTGTATCATTATGAGAGATAATATTTGTACCTACAAGAAAAAAAACTTAGTAACACTTATTACGTTTATCAACATGAGTAATAATTTTCCTTCTATTAACTCAGCCTATGGCAGTCGAGTACTGGACATAGGCCTCAACCAGGTTGCGCCACAACACCCTGTTCTCCGCCTTCCGCATCCAGTCCGTCCCAGCCACCTGTTAAAGTCGTTGGTCCATCAAGCTGGGGGACGCTCCAGGTCTCGTCTGCTCCGCCTACCGTCGGTCCTTCGACAAACATGGCCATTTTTCACTGCCAGTTCAATTTGCTTACTCTGCCAACGATGTCGATAACTCCGGTTCTTTTCCGGATTTTTTCATTTCTTGCTTTATTCTACAAAGAAATTCCGAGCATAGCCGGCTCCATAGCGCGCTCTGAGCAACCTATTAGCGAGTATTTTTCCTTGCATCAACAAATACCAGTTACTTGCATATCAAAGAACACATTAACCAGAAAAAAAAAACAAATTGCTTATGAATTTTATAAGAAGACATAAGAATAGACGCGTCCATCTTTTTTTTTTTAAACTTGATTTTTGCTCTACTTGTATAAGAAAATGTCACTGCCTAGGATGGGAAAATTATGAACGCTTGAAGTTGTTTGAAACGAGAAAGAAAGGAAAATGCTACATTTTCATGTGTGACAGCTGTTTATTTTTAAACCTAGGTATATGCGATGAAATGTGCAATAAATAAAGCTTTATTTCAGACTAGGTTCATAATTTTGTTGGTATTTTGGTGTCGGTAACAATAATGCTTATATAAATATGTTAGTGTTGTTAGTTTTCAAATAGTAATTATTAATTCAGACCTAGGACTGTCCCCTCCCAGTGTCCCTGAAAGAAACAGTCCGCTCTGGCAGCGATCATTTTTAGAATGTAGGCGCTGTAGTAAGGAGGCCGCTTTCTTTCGCATAATGACATGGAAACCATCTGTGCGAGCCTCTGCGAACATTCCCGAAGCACTACAACGCCATGGCAGTATGTATTATGTATGGCGTGTGCTTAAATTTTAATATTCTCTTTGAAAGTCCAAACTTATGTGACGGAACGAGCATCACGATCAGGGTAAGAAAAATAATTAATCGGATGGCGTACCTGTAAGTTCAGATTTTCTTTGCTGTTCGTTTTATGTGTTGCGGCTTCTTTTAGTTGAGAAATATTGAAGTTTGTACGTAAAAGTATCAAAAATCTATTTTTCGGTTTACTTATTGGTTTGATGATCAGTGGAAATAAGCAGTTTGCAGTCAAAATAGTGTGAAAAAATGAGTTTATTTCCAATTTTATCGTGAAAACCACTAAGTACTTATAAAGTTATGGGTACCTACCTAACTATACTCCAATAACTTAGGATAAAAACATTCGGCCTAATAACCCCAGCAGAGGGTTAACCGACAGTTCTCCGAGCCACTTACCCTCGGCTACTCGTTAATCCGATTTGCGGCTAACTGCACTGGCTTTTAGTTGTGAGGAAATAGTTAATAGCTGTATGGTTAAACATAGAAGGAGGTATACTGCAGTTAGATATTTGTGATAAATATCACACTAATATTATAAAAGCGAAAGTTTGTCTGTTTCTATGTTTATTA
This sequence comes from Hydraecia micacea, assembly GCA_914767645.1. Taxonomy (NCBI): domain Eukaryota; kingdom Metazoa; phylum Arthropoda; class Insecta; order Lepidoptera; family Noctuidae; genus Hydraecia; species Hydraecia micacea. The sequence goes on along the minus strand of OU611794.1, from coordinate 10,637,175 downwards.
CTTCTTCACGCAAAAACTACTGAACAGATTTGGGTGAAATTTGGCACACACATAGTTTATATCCAGAATTAACACATAGGATACTTTTTATTCCGATATTCCCACGGGAAACTTATGTGGGTGAAACCGCGGGACGCAGCTAGTTACATATAAATACCAAAACCAGGCAAAAGGAGTATGTAAGGATCGTAGCATCTGCTATTCTGTAGTTTCTGCTTATCCCCATGAGAAGAAGGTGTGCGTTAATGTATGTACAGACGCCAGCACATCAGGCTACTACAATCTGTCAAATTTTTTTTAATAGATTTTCAACTTTATCGCTAAAGCATAAGGTTCAAAGTTGATTGGGAAATTTTGACAGTTTCGGGTAGCTTGATATGCTGGCGTCTGTACTACCTTCTGCCCGAGACTTCGTCTGCGTGAAATTTCTTGTTCCCCCCACCCACCCCGTCGCATCGCATCGCCTGTCCGCGCTATGACTTCGTTTTCACTTGTTTCTGACTTTTTGGTTTTGCTCGCTTCCTAAGGGATGTTAAGTAGTCTATTGTAGCCTTCCTAAAGAAAATTGGGCTATCAAATTAAAAAAATATATTATATTCGAGTGGCAGTTCCGGAGATTAGTCTTTAAACAGACTCCGGATTCAGGTTGGCCGAAGCAAGGAAACCTTATAATTATTATAGATTACGTATAAATCGCCAAATCGTATTGAACAAGCGTGATGATCAATGCTCGTGCCTTCTCTGTATAAAAAGATACCTTTGCCCTGCACTCACTGGGATAATAATAGAGTGGTATTATTAGTACTTATGTAATTACCCCCTTACTAATAAACGTATTATATCAGATGAATAGTTACATACCGATTTCTCTCTTTTAGTCGTCAGTAGTTTGACTTTCTAAAGAAGACAAAGCGTTGTGTAACTATACAACGTTTATTAGTAAGGGGGTAATTACATTATGTTTAAATCTTATTATCTCATGTTATATGCGCGGTAGACATAATGGATTCAGAATAAATCTCTGTTGTAGATTTTCCGTTTTAATGAAGTAACTGTATACTGCATAGGTAGTTGTTGCCCTATTTATCGTAATCATTATGAAATTACCGTGTATTGCACAATATGGGCAACCCTATTTTTACTACAGTAAATGCTTAAATGTTAAATTAGTATAATTACAAAGCATGGCGGACGGATTGATTGTCGCAATTAGTTGTTAGTAGTCAGTTACAATGGTCCATTATCATTAACTAGTTGACCCGGTAAACTTCGTATCGTCGCAGATTTTTTTTTGTTATTTTTTCCCATGTTTTAATAATTATTTTGCTTTTCGGGGCGAAGACAAATCCAACAAATAAAAGATCTTAAAAATCGGTCTAGCCGTTCTTGAGTCATAAATGGTGTAACTAACCCGACTTTGTTGTGTATATATACTAGGGTGTTCGGTAATTAATGGATAACCTCTTAAGGGGTCAGGTCATTGTACTCATTATTATGAACAACTTTTACTATGGGACCAAACATGCAATCGCGAAAAAAACCAGCTGTTCCCTACATTTATGTTCGCATAACTCGTCAAAATGTAGGAAACTGCTGATTCTTTTTTCGCGACTTCAGGTTTAGTCCTATAGTAATAGTTGTTCATAATGATAAATAAAATGACCCCTGAAGAGGTTATCCATTCATTACCGGACAGCCTGTATACGGACGCTCTTCTAGAAGACAGTAGTTTAACAGGGCAAAGCGTTGACATTTTCATATAACATCTAACCATTTTCCCCATTCAACCTCACCAAATAGTCTAACCAAATGAACACTAAACTAGGTCACACTTTAAATAATATACCCAACATATTATACACGTCCTGGCGTAATTAGTTTTAGCGGTTACCTAGTGCTTCCTACATTTTGTGAAGAAACTAGCTACTTAGTCAATTGGGCCGGCACTATGTACAGTCAACAAAAGAGATAAGTATGCAGGATCGTCGGATATAGTTGAAGTTTAGTAAGAAACCGATGGATGTTGTCGACTGAAATTTAATTGGATAAATGAGCTGTTTGTATTCTATTAATAAAATTAAATTTTATTCGAGATCATCCACCAGTTTCTTACTAAACTTCAACTATACCCGACGATCCTGCATACTTATCTCTTTTGTTGACTGTACCAGGACTGTACGTGACTTCACGTACATCGGAGGTATAAAAGGGGGAATTGCACGGTAGTGATTTTTAAAAGTAAATAGAACGCGCCTTTTATTTGGTTTTATTTTATTGTAAAAGCGATTGAGATTGGATTTTTATTTTGTTTGCTTTTCCGGGGTTGAATAGGAATTCAATATATTGGGTGTTTGAACTGGTTCAATATCCATTTACATAAAATTTTAAGACCTAATATAACTTGACATACTTTTGTTTCTCCTAATTATATTTTCGCATAACATTATTTACGCATAATTTTTTAAGCATAATTTCTCTAATCATAATAATGATTAAGCATAACATTGTAAAGCATAAATTTAGTATGCTCGTTTTATTTCTAACGACGTCAGGTCGACGGAGCCCCGCTGCGCGGGGCTTCTATTTCTGCCTGCAGGGTTTAAAGGAACCTAACGAAACCGAACCTCGGGGTTCCCCTGACGTCGTTTAGTATTATGTGAATTAAATTTATGCCAAAACAAATTAGCCTTCAAGATAATTTATACCATCATAAACAGTATGCCAAAAAAAAAATGGCAATGTATTATTATGGCAATACACATTATACCAAAATAGTTATACCAAAGTATATTAGGAAAAAGAACATTATGCGAAAAGAAGGGATCCCGCTTGAACTTAGTATTTGGAGGAACTAGATATTATTTTAATACGTTTAATGTGTAGCAACCATAACCTATTTTATCAAAAGAAGTTTTATGATTTTTGTTACTTTTTTACAAGCTTTTATTTCACTTGTGATCACTGGTAGCCCAGTGGTAACGGTCTCGACTTACGACTTAAGCCGTGGGTTCGAACCCAAATAGGCGCTTTACTTGTGTAAATAATTTCATCACCACTGCTCACAAAACGGTGAAGGAAAACGTCGTGAGAAAACCGGCATGTCCTAGAACAAAAATTCGAAGACATGTTACACCTACCAGCCCGCACTGGGCCCGCGTGGTGGATTACGGTCGACTCCCTCTCACGGAAAGGAGAGAGAGAGAGGAGGCCTGTGTCCCAACAGTGGGAACATTATAGGCTAATAATTATGCATTTAGCTTGCAATGTTCGTATGTAAGTTGTCCGTTCGAAATTTTTATTTTTATATGTCATTCTCTGTCAAGAAAATACTCTCAATTTATTTTATTAATTTACATTTTAGTATCAATATTTAAATTTAATTTCCTACCCATCTCTTACAAATACATACCTACATTTATTTTAATGCATTTGTACTTAGTTAAAAATGACATTTGAATATTTGTATACCATAATGTTGTGATAGAATGTAACTACAGAACAATTTTTCTTAATTTTTAGGTATTACTTTATAGAGGGTTCGATCAGTATGATCATGTCACCCTCATAAGGGCGGCATTCTACCTAGTACGCTTAGTACCTAGGTTTAAAATTTTGCATAATTTTTGGCTGTCCTGGACAAGGGAGCAATCTTGATACTATTTATACAAGTTATCATCAATATAATTCAAGCTGTTTTTTTTTCTCTCTGCTTTGCCTCTGAACCGCGTTCCAAACATATTCCGCAAAAATATGAGTGATATCCTTTACTTGATCACACTCAAAACAGTTACCATCATCTTATGTAAAAGTACATTATTACACATAAATAAATTCTGATTCATATTCTGCAAATCGCGGATAACACAAACTATGTTAAAGAGAAAAGGATGTGAAATAGTCGACTCTAATAAAAGTCCTCAGTCTTGGTATAGATTTATACAGAGAAAAAAAATACTTGAACAGTACTTTTCCGTACCTTTCTGTTGCATTTTCCAGTTTTTAGCTCACATGCAAATAAGAAGAACATTGCAAATCCCCGCAGTGTCATGCACATAGGTCCGTCTATGCACTGTATGCAGAGATTCAGTGTAGTTACAAATAACGAAACAGATTATTCGAATAAAGAGTCTTTGGAGACTTATTATTCTACTATCAACGAAAAACACGAAGTAATAAACCAATAGACTCATTAGTGTAGTTATTGATAGTCTCATTGAACAATGAGACTATGTAACTTCGGAATAGAAGTACGTATTTACACTTTTCCAGTATAAAACTCCCAGTTTTCACATACGTCAACATCACTTGCACGCGGTAAAACTTTCCACTGTCCGATGAGTCTCAGGTGACTGCAAAATGGCGGCTAGCACCAGTTTTAATGAAGCCACTGTGGTAGGTATAGTTCGCGTCAAACTTTACTCTGGTGGCTCTGAAGTGCGCAACTCGCTGTGCAGTACCTCACCCCTCACCCCCGCTGACATGTGAATTTGTTACTGCGCAGCGACTCGCCTCATGTTCCGAGCCGCCATATAGTTTGAATCGGGCTGTACTAAGTACTGCAATTTGTTTTCATTTTAGTGCACCTTTTTTAAAATCTTTATTTATTAACGAAGGTTTGATCGCATTGTGAACAAGTCTCACTCATAGGAAACCTTTGTAAGTTGGTATACACACGAGCGACACGCTTCAACTGCAGAGACAACTGCCGCCGTTGACAGCAGCCGTCGACGAGTGTCGACGGTTGCAGTTGCCTCCGCTGTTGAGGCGTGTCGTTCGTGTGTATGGGCACTTACATGCAAAATTTAGCATCTACACTTTATCAATAAAATAAATATTCTATCAGCTTTGGATGCTGGAAAAGCTAGAAAAGTATTACATGATCTTGACAAATATTTGTATTAAATTAGTCTTAAATCATATATCTTTCCTCCCCGTACCGGATACACATACCCCCTTACTAATAAACGTATTATATAAGATGAATAGTTACACACCGATTTCTCTCTTTCAGCCGTCAGTAATTTGACTTTCGAAAGAAGAAGACAAAGCGTTGTGTAACTATACAGACGCTATACAACGTTTATTAGGGATAATATGAAAAACGGCTTCGACCACATTGCATTCCGTGCAATTTGGAGATGTAACTTTTCCCATCAGTGTAGCAACACTATTTCTGAATGGTTGGCTGCATCGTCCAACACCAAATACCTTTTGTCAATGACTTCTCATCGAAGTATTCTTTTTCTTAACATTTCAATTTAACTACACTAAAAATATCCTCTGTCCAGTTAAGTTTACATTAATAAGTGATCAAAATATTGCAGTAGGTATTACAAACAATAATAGAAAATAAAGCGAATAGGAAAATTAGGAAAATGTGCAACTGTATAGTCTGCATTATACTTTCAATATTATAAAATACAACTTAATACAACTATTTTAACCTTTCGAAATTCAGAAACCAAAAAAATACGAGACATGTATTCTACAGACAGTATACAAGATAATTCCCCGAGAGTATCCAACTTACCACCTACTTTAAGAAGGCAGTTCAACCCGAACACAAAACACAGCGACGAGGGATTTGAACTTATCTTTACTAATGCTGTAAACTGTACGTGTTGCCTGGTAGGGTTAGCTAAAATTAAATGTTCGGTGAAATAAAAACTTTTGCGATAGCTTGAATGTTGAACAGAGCAGTAATAGTCCCTCGGTAAAATGGTCTAATAATAAGTGAGAGATCCCGAATTTGACCCCCACCCGTTACACTATTAACGTTAGCCTATTTCTAGTACAGTCAACTAGCACACAAGTTTGCGATACAATTTTTTTGTCATCATCTGCCTTTTCCCAATTATGTTGGGGCAGGCGTCCAGTTTAACGGGATGCAGCTAAATACCCATATTTTACTAGGAGCATCGGCCTATTTGACCTCCACAAACCAGAGTACGATAATTCTGTACTCTTTTATACGTGTAAAACACGAGGATACCCTTTAAATCACCTACTTATAATTACTATCCTGTAATTAATTAACGGTTGGCACATAAAACAAAAATGTCTATGCTCCTTTCATAAATAACTCATCCATATCGCCGCAGTTACTAAAAAGCCGTGATTAGCAAAAAAGTTTGAATACTTTTGCAAAAAGCCTTTTTGCTAATAACGAAAGTTCTAACCACACAATGTCATGCAAAACCCACAACTCTATATTGGTAAATTTTCTCAAAAGTTGGGCACACAAGGTCGAAATTGTGGAGTCGAAAGGTTACTACTCGTGTGTAACTGTCAAGTGGACAACAGGATGAAGAACCCGTGGTCCCTTTTACGTCTTTGATACGGTAACCCTTTCATACAATGCTTTACTTTACCATACACACACATCACGCCTCGTTTCTCTGAAGGGTTCGTCAGACAGGTACACCCAAATTTTGCCAGTAGTCCCGATAAAAAAAAACAACATTCATGGTTAAAGAAAGACCAAGAACATTGAAGTATTAATAACTAGCTGACCTTTTTTGACTTCGTAGCGCCTGAGATTTTTTTTCGTAATTCTTCCCATGTTTTAATAGTTATTCTGCTATTCGCGGCGGAGATAAATCCCACAAATCAAAGATCACAAAAATCGGTTCAGCAGTTCTTGAGTTATACCTAAATGGTATAACTAACCCAGCTTTGTTTTATTTATATAGATAGATAAGATGGTATTTACCTGGACTCTGGTGAAGGTGGCGTTGAAGTTCAGCAGACTTCAACGGAACCGCTGGTGATACGACGATCAGGCGTCGTGGAACATAAAGGGCATGCCGATCTCGTATGGAGTACAGAGGTGTACGTTACCCTAGCAGGAAAGTAGCTCCTAGAGTGATATGAGTGGAACGTATAATTAGTGCGTAATCTGCTGTAAATGTGCGCCAAATAAAAAATTTGTGCGCTTTGTCGTTTAGGAAAAAAACGGAAAAAACGATTCCTGCTAGGGTAACGTTTTTCCAGCAGGAAAATTCTAAACGAATGATCGGAGAGAGAAATATTGTGCATGGGCAGAGAGCTTATATTTGTGCAAAAATGTGCGCTGAAAATATAATTTGTGCGTCTTCAGGTTTTCGAGATATTGAGTTTCCTGCTGGAGTGACGTTTTGCAGAATCGTGTATCTCTAAAACTATTGTATGTGCGCCTGTAGAATAAATATACACGAGTAGCCCTTAATTTGTGCGTATTTGTGACAGAATTAGATTCAAGAAAATATTTATAATTTTCAAGTAATCGCGCTTTTTTGAAAACGCGAAAACATGTCACAGCGCCTAAACGAGAAAACGTATAAGATCGCTGAAAACTGTGTTCGGTCCTTCTTGATGCTAATAATAACCATAACAAGTTTCAAAAGTGTACGTGCATGCTTTATTGAATAATATTGCCTAAAGTCAAAACGACGGGGTCGTAACTTTGACGGCAAAATACAAGAAATCGGCTCAACCCAAGATGTGTAGCTTAAACCAAAAATTAGTGCCTCTAGTCAAGAATATATAGTGAAAATATTCAGCTTGGAATGTTTCGCATTCAGTAGATATAAGCAAAAAACTTAACATGTAAACAACGGCTGGCTATCCGACCAAATTCGAATGACCACAAAAAAGCGACGGATTCATACATATCGATGACATTCTTAACTTTACTCACGAACCGGTTGACACGTGTTGTGCCTGAGTACACTGAAGTAGAAAAGAAGTAAAAAAATAAATTTGTTATTAGATTATATTCTACTAGCTTGCGTGACTTTGCACATGATTAAGTCATCATCTCTGCCTAGCCTTTTCCCAACTATGTTGGGGTCGGCTTCCAGTCTAACCAGATGCAGCCGAATACCAGTATTTTACATGGAGCGACTGCCTATCTGACCTCCACAACCCAGTTACTGGGTAATACGATACCCCTTGGTAAGACTGGTTGTCAGACTTTCGGGCCTCTGACTACTCGTAACGACTGTCAAAGATCCACGAATGACAGCCGGGACCAACGGCTTAACGTGCTTTCCGAGGCACGGAGGGGTCTCAGTATGTAAAGATGGTCACCCATCCACAGACCAACCGCGGCAAGCGTAGCTTAACCTGATCGATCGACCTGTGCGGCTGTTATTATTTAGCCACGGACCCCTCTCCTCTCCGCACATGATTAAGTACATTATAAAAAGTAGCCTAAGTGCTATTCCAAGGAATAAGCTATCTTCTTCATTCCAGCTTTCATTAAAATACATACAGCAGATAACATATTATTGTGATGGAGCGTCAGCTCAAATCTAACATTAAAAAATAATATATTATATTGGCCCTTTAAGTTTAATATAAGTTGCAGGAAATATTTTGATCCAAGCTTCCTCACGTCGGGGGACGGCTAATGAAAATTGGAAGTTAACAGCAACTATGTTTTCTACAATAGCATGCATTCATTATTGCTGGGTTTAAACCTCATCGGTTTGGCGTTTTCATTAGCCGTCCCCGGACGTGAGGACGCTTGGATCAAAATATTTCCTGCAACTTATATTAAACTTAAAGAACCAATAATATATTATTTTTTAGTTTTTAGATGTTTTTGTTTGAGTCGGGGGTTTTTTAAATTAACTTTTATTTCTTGCTTTTTAAACTTAATAATATTATATTACTAGTAAGTAAAGTAAATATGCTATACGATCGACACGTGACTCGCCGAAATCTGCGAAGCTGAATCTCCCTAATATAAAGGTCATATAATTGCAAACAAACGTTTGAACGCAACTGTACGGACAACAGCTTAGGTTTAATACGACTAATAAAGAAGACCATCGATATGTATGAATCCGTCGCTTTTTTGTGGTCATTCGAATTTGGTCGGATAACCAGCCGTTGTTTACATGTTATGTTTTTTGCTTATATCTACTGAATGCGAAACATTCCAAGCTGAATATTTTCACTATATATTCTTGACTAGACGCACTAATTTTTGGTTTAGCTACACATCTTGGGTTGAGCCGATTTCTTGTATTTTGCCGTCAAAGTTACGACCCCGTCGTTTTGACTTTAGGCAATATTATTCAATAAAGCATGCACGTACACTTTTGAAACTTGTTATGGTTATTATTAGCATCAAGAAGGACCGAACACAGTTTTCAGCGATCTTATACGTTTTCTCGTTTAGGCGCTGTGACATGTTTTCGCGTTTTCAAAAAAGCGCGATTACTTGAAAATTATAAATATTTTCTTGAATCTAATTCTGTCACAAATACGCACAAATTAAGGGCTACTCGTGTATGTTTATTCTACAGGCGCACATACAATAGTTTTAGAGATACACGATTCTGCAAAACGTCACTCCAGCAGGAAACTCAATATCTCGAAAACCTGAAGACGCACAAATTATATTTTCAGCGCACATTTTTGCACAAATATAAGCTCTCTGCCCATGCACAATATTTCTCTCTCCGATCATTCGTTTAGAATTTTCCTGCTGGAAAAACGTTACCCTAGCAGGAATCGTTTTTTCCGTTTTTTTCCTAAACGACAAAGCGCACAAATTTTTTATTTGGCGCACATTTACAGCAGATTACGCACTAATTATACGTTCCACTCATATCACTCTAGGAGCTACTTTCCTGCTAGGGTAACGTACACAGTACAGAGATGCTATGCAGCTGGCGAAAGCGACACAACAATGGACTCACAAGCCAGGTACATAATCCGGTATCCGGAAAACTGGTTGTACACCTACGACCAATAAATAATGCTACACCAGAGAAAAGGCAAGGCTTCCGCTGAGAGAGCAGTTTAGGAAAAGTACGTACCAGATTCGAAGAAACGCGTGCACAAAATTGTGTGGCGACTTGATTGACTGTTAAACGATCACAGAAATTGGAAAATATACTGATATCCGTACTAAGGTTCCATTAATATTGAAGAAATACCGATAAATTCTGAGAATCGAATCGTCTTGACTTAAATTTTTCCGCAACTGATTTTTTTTTATATTAATCAAATTGTCGCTGGAAAGGAGAATATGCTAAAGCGCCATTTGGGTCAAAATTAGTTATATAATATATCGTTGGATTAGATTTTTTTCTACGTCGCCGTCGATCTGTTTAGGTTTCGATTAAAATTGGCTCAGATTGCCTCTGTGGATTGTGGCTATCGTTGAATCCAACGATATATCTCATTTTGGCGATAACGATATATTATACCTCAAATGGCGCTTTAGCATATTCTCCTTTCCAGAGACGAAATATTTTTGCCTGTCACGTCAAAACTTAAAGAATTCTGTTTAAAAAGATTAATGACCAGACATATTAATTAGAAAATAAGATTTTAACCGCAGAGGTAACGCTGCAATATTTAAGTGTATGGGTTTAAAACCGTTCCGATACTTAAAGAGATATTTTATAGTTATATGGGACGATGTCAATAAATAGAATGTGTCGGATGCAGCCATTGAGGGTAGTCCTAGTTCTATTGTTTATCGACGATGGGCGGATGACCTAATTCAACGCTCTTTTATACGTGTAATGACATACATTCACGCCTTTATTGCCGTACATCGCTGTCGTAGATTCATGCGAGCAGTTATTGGCAAGTAGCGAAGCATACTTCGTTACTTGATAATCGTATAGGGTGGCCAATTCGGATGTAGGTATACAACTTTTTTTAGCCCCCATTCTGATTTGACGCCAAATTTTAAAGTTGCTCATTGTCTATTATTTATTTAAAATGTGGCAAACTCATCATGTACAGTCTATAAAACTGTGACCACCACAATTACTTTCAGTAATTTTATCCTGAAGTTGTTAAACAAATTTAAAAACGACCCAATTTTTCTAACAAATCTTAAATAAAAGCTTACAGGGCGTAGAAGATCATTCTGAAAAGTTTAATTAGCTCGATTCTGGTACTGGTACTGGAACTGGTAGAGGAATTTATGATAGCGAGGTGGACATGATGAACATTGCGACTCTTGCACACAAAGAAATGTCTTATATCTATGCTTGCACAACTAGCTCAGGCTGAATGATGAGACATGAGGTATGAAGAACAGCAATGAATCGTCCTTAGATTACATTTTAATTGTTAAAGAAATAAATAATAAGTAAGGAAGAGATGATAATAAACTATGATAGAGGCAGATGTTAAACATAATGATAGACAAAAAAATAACGGAATAAATCTTTTTACTTGATAAACGACTCCGACTGTCCACATTACTCAAGCATTGAGACAAAATAAACAACAAAAATAAAGAAAACACTGAATTAATCAAAATATCTTAAAGTTCTGAAGAAGCTTTTTTATTTCTTTACTTTCTCGTCAGCAAATATGCAAAGAGCGAATGAAACGCAGTTTTTCATACCCATATTTGAATTTACTTTGACGATCTTTTTATTTGCATTCCAGAAATAGTCTTACTTATAAAAGGAAAAAAAACGGAAATGGGTTCTGTACCTATATGCAAGCTCGAATTGCAGGAATTGAATACTTTTCTTGTGATTTCTTTTACTTCAGCTCATAACGTGGAAACCATGAAAATTTTAATTTTGTTAAAACAATGTGAAAAACTAAAATGGCCTAAACCAAATCTATTGATTATAACGTAAATACTGCTACATGTTTAAATTAAACAATTTTGGAAAACTTGATAGACCTGGACAAATATGACCGGCACCCTAATCGCGTAACAAACGATAGTGTGTATCAATCTGAATAATTTTGAAGGATATTGCTAATCCATTACTTGTGATGATCGAAAAATTTGTCTGCTCAACAACGTAAATAACGCAATGAATGTTGTTGAACTGTCAAAATGAAACCCATTGCTACTGATAGTGTGTTACGCAATTATCCCGCGGGACAAACATCAGCCCACTTAGCATTGTACTAAACCATTTCTAAATAATAAAACGTACAGACGCCAGCACATCAAGCTACTCCAATCTGTCAAATTTTCCCAATCAACTTTGAACCTTATACTTCAGTGAAAAAGTTGAAAATATATTAAAGAAATTTGACAGATTGTAGTAACTTGATGTGCTGGCGTCTGTACATAAAGACAGGCCGTCAATACAAACCAGCACCGATCTGCAGCAAGATCATATAAGTAAATTTATCGAAGCTATTTAGTTTCTAAAGAAAATATTTGATTTCCTGAAGTATACAAACTTAACAGAGTAAACTTAGGCCAGGCCTAGTGACAGTCAATATTTTCTCTAGGTTATTGGAAACGGCTGCGAACTAATACCTGCTGCTGTTTCGTGATCGTTTGGATAAAATGAACGGTCGTTCTCTTGAAAATGCCTTGTGCTGTTGGCACTTAGAAGTTCTCTCCTAAATTCGCGTACGGTATTATATTAAAATTTGAACTTGGTTGGTCTTGACACAGCATACAAGCCCATTTTAAATTAAATAAAAGTTGGAAGCAGGCGGGACCCATCTGAATTTGAAAATATAATAAAAATGGTATGGGTACCGTCTGCTTCAACATACCAACCAACTTCTATTTAATTTAAAATGGGCTTGTTATTAGCTTTTCAGTTTTTTTAACTTAAGTTTTTTTACCGCAGTCGGTTTTTTAAATTTTTTTTATTACTTTTTTTTTATTTCCGGCTTTTTAGTTCACAAATGTGAAAGATTTCGCAGGCGATTTAGTTCTTGGTACCTACGTGTTTTTTTACGATTTGTCACCTCGAATTACTTTTAACCATATAAGTTGTATATATTTTTGTAATCATGTTTTAAAACCCTTTATTTTGAGTGGGTATCCACTCGATAGGTTTTGAGAATAAAAAAAAAAAATTAAGACAATTTGGCGCCAAAAATCCGCCATTTTGTTTTTTTATTTTTATTTTGATATACCCATGCAGTGTCACTCCCAGTAAATAAGAATCTAACGACACCTCACAAACTAAAATCCATCGAGCCGTTCAGGCCGCAGAGCGTGCCAAACAATTATACTCGTACATACATAAATACTCTCGAAAAACATAACCATCCTTCTGGCGCAGTCGGGTAAAAAAATATCTCACGATTACGTCTTAACATATTTTTTTTTAATTAGAGAGTATATATTTTATACATTCCTTGTCTTGCTTAGGTTTACTACGCACAAGATGACTTTTCCGATAGCCTGAGTAGAGAATAAAAGATTTGTTAAAAATGTACTTGACCATAATTATTTGTATTGCAATGCATTGCTTAGGGACAGCCGGTCGATTCTGTAAAACCTAAACGTGACACTTTAAGTGAAGTGAACTGTCAGTAATGTCAATCCCTAGCGTCAGGTGGAATGACAGCTCACTTCACCTAAGTTTTCATGGTGAGTTTTTTACAGAAAAGTCGGCAGGTGCCTAGTTAAAAATTTAGTCCCTTTTAAACTTAGCCACTAATATTTTTATACAGCATAATATGTTTATACCAGACAATAATTGCATTTTAATGTATTGCTAAGGTAAGAATCTCACCGTGAATACTTAGGTGAAGTGAGTTTGCAGTGACCTGTCACTTCACCTGATGCTACTGGAATTGACATTATTGCCACCTAAGTTTTTATGGTGAGATTTTTTACAGAATACATCGGCAGGTGGTAAGTTAAGTCTTTCAGTAACCTTTTAAACTTAGCCTCTAACATGTTTATACTGTTACTGTTAGCCTGCATCATTCCACTGCTGGGCAAAGGCCTCTCCCCATGACTTCCAGCTATTTCGATCCAGGGCTAAAGTGGACCACTGTAAAAATCTCACCGTGATAATTCGGGTGAAGTGAGCTTAAAGTGAGCTGTCATTAGGTTCAATCTCTAGCATCAGATGATTTGACAGCTCACTTCACCTAACTTCTCACGGTGAGAATCTATAACAGAATCGGCCGGCTGATCGTTTTTATACACCATATTAAATCTGAAGATTAACATTCATATATGCAACATATAGCCATCTCACCTCGTTGCTCTCGCTATCATCATCATCTGCCCAGCCTTTTCCCAACTATGTTGGGGTCGGCTTCAAAGATCCATGAATGACAGCCGGGACCAACGGCTTAACGTGCTTTCCGAGGAACGGAGGGGTCTCAGTATGTAAAGATGGTCTCGCTTTCATATGCAATTAATTTAAAAAGGTATTGCTAATGGTTTCACCGTGGACGATATAATACTGTTTACCACTTAACGTCCGATATACATTATTATAATGCAATTTGAGATTAATCTGTTTATCAGTGACAGTAATGCATTTTGGGCTTTTAAACGGATTAATGTTTTTACTAGATTAATGGTCAGGAAATTATTGGGAAGCACTATGCTTACCAGTGTCGGTAGGGGTCGACATAAGTAGTAATTTTATGGTTCGAGAGAATTTTATTTGGATTGCGTAGATGGTAATATAATTGCCACGATAATACCCGCAGTTTCGATAGCCTAATTAAAACCCAGATGATTAATTGTAAAAACCTGAGGGGCAATTCTCTTAATTTTAACAACGTTCTCAGTCTCAATCTGTCAAAAATTCCTCTAATCTCCCTACACTTTTGACATTTATTGTCGCTGAGATGAGATTGCGACTTAAATTTTAACATTTTTTAACTCATTGAGCTCCACTAATCAGGCACAATTGATTTTCTATTGTATCGTACTACATAAGTTGCGCGTGGAGCATGACCGGTAGAACGAGAATTGGCCTTCCATTAGTGCCCACTAAATTTTACGAGAGAAACCCTAGACCTGAAGTTTCACAAAAAAAAAAAACACCGAAACGCATTTTCCATCAATTTAAAAACATTTTTTCTTTATTTCCAGGTGGCGGCACGAGCCCGGGCGTATCGGTTTCAACTCAGGTACGTAAACTCTTCACCATTTAAGGCTTAAAAGGATTATATTGGAGTGGCCGTACCAAAACGTGAATGATTTATTAAAAACTGGCCTTTAGAGGTAAAAATAAAAATATTTATCGACACGCAGTGACGCGTCAGGGATTTTGGACAGATCAAATCACGCATCTGTGCCACAAAATGGCAATCGCCAATGGCCAGGGAATTGAAGTTTAATAAAAACCTTATGTTGGTTCTATCACTGATAGTTTAGTGAAGGTTTGTCGCATAAGTTCAGATACTGAAAACAATAAAATCAAAACATGGAATCATCGACATGACGTAGATTTCGAAGAAGCAGCATAAACACAATCAGCCTACAGTGTTCCCACTGCTGGGACATAGGCCTCCTCTCGGTGATATAAGCTATCTGCCATTGAAAGTTCCGTCAAAATCGGTTTAACCGTTTCGGAGATTAGCCGGAACAAACAGACAGATAGACAGACAATTTTTTCATTTTTTTAAAAGTACCGTATGTACTTTCATTATGCATTTAATAAAAAGCTGTTACTTTGACATTACAAACATACATTTTAATTTTATTTATTTGTATGTATGCATGTGTTGATAGGTCTTTCTGTTAAAATTTTGACTTCTGCGGTTATGGCGACGAACAACGCCACGGTGTTCCTGTCAATTTGCATATTAAATTGAAACAATAGCAGAGATTTAATTTTAGGTAGCCTTGGTAACTGTGTGTGAAAACCATTTCGATATTATGTTTTACTTTACTTTCAACATTTTCATAAAAGCTTTTCATACCACTGCTGCACTGGCTCTTTTTTTTTTGGTATAAATATAATTATCACAATTTTGTTGGCCAAAACTTTTTTCGTTAAAGCCAAACAATAGATAAGTATAAAGTATCCATAAAAAGAGAGCAAAGATTTTGATCAAAAAACAAATTTAAAGGCTCGGAGTCAGTAATTGTAACATTTTTGCGTACCAATTAAAAGATCGGTTTTTTATGAACCTATTATTTTTTATAGACCAATAAATTGTGCTTTTAACCCTGGTCGTATAATTTACAATTCACTGCGCATATTATGAGATAAAACAGAGACACAATTTGTTAATTGTGTCCTCGTGGATCTGTTCATTTATGGGTCCCAATAGAGGGGATCACATGAATTGGACTGCTCCGGTTCAATTAAAAATTTTCATTCAATTTCATCGGATGTAGACCATTTTAGGATTATGAAATTAATGAGGAAAATATGAATTAGCGAGACAGCAATGGGAAAATGATCTAATTTGATGTTTGTCTCCTTACAAAAGAATTAATAAATTAAATATACTTAATTTGATTTAGTTCCATATCAGAAATTGTATATTTTTAGTTTTCGGTATTTTTTTTGTTGTGTATTTTTGTGGTATACAATAAAGTATACAGGGTTCCGATAAAATAGATGGACACATTTTAACACAGCGCTCAGTACGTCTAACCAAAGATATCCAAGCAAATAAACACTGATTAAAGTGATTTTATTTTGACCTAAAATAATAAATTGCTGGCACGTTAGCTGATTGTTTTTCTTGTAAGTATCTAATGCGTTTTTTTTATATATTTTTTTGCCATCGTCTGAATGATTTCTAAAAGTTTCTCCATCTATTCTAATGGGACCTTATATAAATAAATAAATACATT
This sequence comes from Hydraecia micacea, assembly GCA_914767645.1. Taxonomy (NCBI): domain Eukaryota; kingdom Metazoa; phylum Arthropoda; class Insecta; order Lepidoptera; family Noctuidae; genus Hydraecia; species Hydraecia micacea. Next base: position 10,620,662 of record OU611794.1, on the reverse strand, counting down.
TTAGATTTTCCCTAATACTTACTATTTTCAGTAATTTTAAGGACTCCACAAATTGATACGATATCACGATTTCGCTAGATGATTTATTAATTAATAAAATAGAGCTGCTAATGGATTGTCTTTAGTGATTAAAGCTGTGTGACAGTCAGTCAGTAATAAAACTGATACTTACCTACTAGTGTGGTCCTTGTATCGGTTTATGATTCTACGACTGAGTCGACCGAACTCAGAAAATCGAACCAAACATAATTTATTATGTAAAAGATGTGAGTGAGAACATCGAAGTGTCGTCTAATGAAATTCCATAATTTGGTGTACGCACTCGCTTTCTTTAACCTAGGTATATTTGGTTCGATCAACCGAGTTCGTCCAATGACGAACGAGCATAATTCGGCCGATATACAGATTAAGCGTACACATTGTACGCCCGGTATTTCTTTTTGTTTAGGCCATATTATTGTCCCTCTGCTGGGAAAAGGCCTTCCCCAAGGCCTTCCAGGAACTCTTTTCCCGCGCCACGGGACTAATCAAGTTGAGGGTCTCGAAACAAATCTAAAGAAAACGACACAATCCAAACGAGATCATCGAGCCGCAGTTTCTATTAAACCTGTTAGACTAATTGTTGAACAGTACCTATTGTTGTCTTCAACAATAGCATCTATTTGGAAGGAAACTTGACCTAACTTGTTAACTTTGACACTGTTAATTGAGATTATCTTACTCGTCTTACTTTTGAGATTTCGAAAGCTCTTGGTATCGATATTCTATTTGTTGTTTTACTTTCTGGTTTCATTAACTATCTTGATCTTCGGTTTGGCTTTCGATGTTGAGTTTGCTATCGAGATGGTTTATGTGGAGTTGTTGGCGTTGATTATGAAAAACCTGGGTTCTGCGTCCCATTAAGTGCCCATTTACTGGAAAATAAACTTGAATAATAATTATTCTTAAATTATCGTTACGCTTATTACTTTAGCCAAGAATAAGAAGTTATTGAAAACTGTTAGACCGAAAAAGAAACCCCACATATCACATATCCCACAGAGTGTGCGATTCTCGCGTTTTCCGCCAAAGAAAGAATAGAATCAACTAAAAGGTAGGTAAATCACAAACATCCAAACTTGTAATTAGCAAGTTCTCGAGTCACTTATGTGAGAACACAGGGAAAATTATCATTGTTACTAAGTAAGAAGTTGGCCTAACAACAAGTGCAGTTTGTCAAGTCGCCGACTACTTGATTATCAAGTTTGTCTTAGTCGCTAAGCTTAATATTAGTTTCGTTATCTTTACACTACTACTTGTCCTATTGGGTAAATACGCTCTTCTAGAGGTTTGGGTTGTTTGATACGGCTAAGGAAATAGGTGAAATTATCATCATCATTTCAGCCTAAAGTCGTCCACCAAACATCATCGCATAGCTAAAATGTGGACGCCTTTAGCCAGTGCCTAGCATTAAATGAAATTGTCAGTTTTAAGAATTTACCTTGTAAATACACAGTCTGGCCATAAATACTGTTACAATTAAAAATAAGAAAGATATTACGTTTGAATTTGGAATCTGTCATTTTTATACGATTGTTCATTGAGTTTTTTAATTTTGGCGCCAATACATTGTACAATATTTTGCGATATTAAAATAGAGTGGGGTGGTAAAGAGAACCGAATCGCCGTGATTGCATTACACAAAGTTGGTATGGAGCCAAATGCAATTTTCAAAACTCTCCATACGCTTGGTAATTAGTCAAATGTTTGTGTACCGGGCTGTTAATAGGTACAATGAGACCTCCTCTATTTGTAACAGAAAAAGATCTGGCCGTCCACATAGTGTACGTACGAAAAAGGTGGTCAAAGCAGTAAGGGAAAGAATTCGAAGAAATCCTGTCCGAAAGCAAAAGATTTTATCTCGGGAGATGAAGATAGCACCCAGAACCATGTCGCGTATTTTAAAAGATGACTTAGGACTTGCAGCCTATAAGAGACACACTGGTCATTTTTTAACTGATAATTTAAAAAAGAATAGGGTGCTAAAATCGAAACAACTACTGAAGCGGTACGCAAAGGGAGGTCACAGAAAATTTTTGTTTACGGATGAGAAAATCTTTACAATTGAGCAACATTTTAACAAACAAAATGACCGTATTTATGCTCAAAGCTCTAAGGAAACTTCCCAATTAGTCGACAGAGTGCAACGTGGGCATTATCCGACTTCAGTGATGGTTTGGTGGGGTGTTACCTATGAAGGAGTGACTAAGCCATATTTTTTGTGAAAAAGGTATCAAAACATCGGCACAAGTGTATCAAGATACCATTCTTGAGAAGGTAGTTAAGCCCCTTAACAACACCATGTTCAATAACCAAGTATGGTCCTTCCAACAAGACTCGGCGCCGGGTCATAAAGCTCGGTCCACGCAGTCTTGGTTGGAAGTGAACGTTTCGGACTTCATCAGAGCTGAAGACTGGCCGTCGTCTAGTCCCGATCTTAATCCGCTGGATTATGATTTATGGTCAGTTTTAGAGAGTACGGCTTGCTCTAAAGGCCATGATAATTTGGAGTCCCTAAAACAATCCATACGATTGGCAGTGAAGAATTTACCCATGGAAAGAGTGCGTGCTTCTATTGATAACTGGCCTCAACGTTTAAAGGACTGTATTGCAGCCAATGGAGACCACATCAAATAAGCTTTTTATATTTTAAATTGTTTTATATTTATGTATTAAACTAACACACTGTAAGAGTAATAAATATTATTTGCAATAAAAAAAAAATGTTTTTCATCGTGACAATATTTATGGCAAGACTAGGTAGTGTCAATGACTAATTTTGAACAGTTAGGCAGGTATCAGGAGGCCTATGTCTAGCAGTGGACGTCTTTCGGCTGAAATGATGATGAGGCAGGTATCACACCTCCGCCGCAAAACCATAGAAGCGAAACTGGCTGTTCTAACGTACAGATTTGATATTGATTCCCGCGAAATTTCGCCGATCTGCTCAGAAGCCGCCGCCCAGCCTGACATTTTGTTGCGGTCCTGCGTTTGTTTCGCAAGTATCTGTGGCAGTCCACAAGTTTATAAAGCAAAACTTCAATTTTTTATAATAAAAATGGATGTTGATTTTACCGTAAAGCTAATCCAAGAGGTCCGAAGTAGACCTATTCTGTATTTAAGTAAAACTAAAAAAAAAAAAATATTCGTATTGTTTTTGTTAATGACACAAATAATATTTCTTCTTCCTCCGACTCCGAAAGCGACGACATTTTGCTTCGATTGCTACAATTCAACTGTATTGCGTGATGTTCCGCTACGCGACATAATGTAGTAATGTATCACAATGGAATGTGTTCAGCGGTATCGCATCTTTATTTTAGCGTCGGGGGTGTGCTAAGGCTCTTATCTATCTATATACTAATAATAAAGCTGAAGATTTTGTTTGTTTGAACGCGCTAATTTCTGAAACTGCCAGTTGGATTTGAAAAATGATTTTTGCATATAGGCTACTAGGACTCTCAGGAGCTAAGCAAAAATAAAAAAGTCAGAAAGAACGCTAAGCGAAAACGGTTACACAACGGGCAGGTGATGCGATGAGATGGTGTGGGTCGGGGGAACAAGAAATTTCACGCGGACGGAATCGCTGACAGAAGCTAGTAAAGAACAAAATACCTACAATCCGTATTCGAAGCAGCCGGTCGATTCTGTTAGAATCTCACCGTGAGAAGTTAGGTGAAGTGAGCTGTCATTCCATCTAATGCTAGGGATTGACACTATTATGACTTAACTCACTTTAAGCTCACTTCACCCGAGTTATCACGGTGAGATTTTTACAGAATAGCACTACTGGTTGTAATACATTTATAATTTCTCTCTTTAGTGCAATTCAATTCTTATAACAGAAACAACAACCATATTAAGTGTCAATAAAACAAAACAACTCTTAACTGTTAAGATAAAAGCCTCAGCATCATATCAAAGGATTTCACAAACATCCACTTAAAACTTCTCACGTCATACTTAAAGCCAAGTAAAAAAGGCGTGAAATTTTACTTTCAAAAACAATTGTTCGCCCAATTTAATCAGTCGTGTTTTTTTTATCATCCCGTTACCAAAACTCGTCTAAAACGCGATTTTCTTGTAATGAAATTCCGTCTGGATCATAAAGAGAAACCCTTTATTTTAAGACGTCAGGTAAATGCCCTTACAATGGTGCAAGGCATTTGTTGAAGCGAGGATAACGTTAGTTAAACTAAATGATAGACAATTTAAGTTCGCTTTCATAATTATGTAACTAAGTTTATAGGGATATTAGTTGAGCGGCACTCTAATTGTGTAACACGCTTTCAGTCACAATCTGAACGATTTTGAAGGATATTGCTAATCCATTGCTTTATATGTTCGAAAAATGTGTCTGGTCAACAACGTAAATAACGCAATGAATGTTGTTGAACTGTCAAAATGAATGCCATTGCTACTGTTAGTATGTTTCCCAATTACCCCGCAGAAGGTGATTCTCATATGAAAACGAGCTTCAATTCAAGTTCTTTCGAATTGAGCCCGAAGTGCATTAATTATAAGCTGTACTGTGTTAACATTTTATGCGAAGACCATCAAATAATTTTTAGTTTTTATTTTTGCTTGAGATTTATACTGAGTTTTTAATTTTTTTTGTTGGTATATTGGCGTGTGTTAGCTGTCTTATGGCAAATAATGTAATTTTTTATGTTTCTTAATGTTATTTATTTTGCATACTTTTGCATAGAATCACTGAGTATCGTTAGTAGTTTGTATCTTTTGAACAGACAGCTGTGCTGGTGGGGAGTTTGTTGCGCCACTTCTTTTTCCCAGCTAAAGCGCTAGGAAATGGTGAAGGGCAGGCATTCTAGGGGACCGTAATAAGTAATTTTGAAGTTTGAAAACTGCTGATTCTCAGCCTAGTTTGAATAAATGGCTTTTGAAAAGGTTGGTCTCAAAATAATGATGAGAGATCGAACATGATTCACCTCCAGTCATTTTATGGTTATAACAGATGAAGGAAGTAAGCGAATATTTACTAATGAGCAAACAACTCAAACACAATTAAAACTAGCCGTAGGCGATTTGATTACCGGCCCCATCAAACGCTGGAAGAAAGAATGTCGTGTCCATAGCAATGATGTGACATTCAAAGCCTGCCCTCTTTTTTCTTCGTCGGGTAATTCTTATGGATAGGGTATCCTATCTGGGGAGAATTAATCAAGGATTATATCGAAGGCACATTATTTCTCCTGTATCACAGCAGTGGGAACATTATAGGCTGATTATGCTATATTAATGTTAACTGCTAACGTTACGTTTAACTTTTTCAATGAATGATAATAATAATTAATAACCATGCAGAGGATTTTTGCATAATTATAATAATAATTATTCATGTTTCTCACTACAATATCCTTATAAAATAATAACAAAAAAAAAACAATACTGTCCAGTCATGGGCTTAAGAACAAATATTGCGGGAGACTGGTGCCTAAGCTAAGCCGAAGCCTGTATTTCAAGCCACCAGGTCTCCGCACCAAGTACATAATTTTATTATAGTTTCCCGTATACTAAAACTAGACAGTGATTTCAATTTTACTTTTAGGAAGGAGTGTACGTGTGGAGTGTTTGGGTGTGTGAGTGTGTGACTGTGAGTGATGAAAAAGTTGGTGCGTGTTTAACTGTTTGCTGAATGTCATAGTAGTATGTGCTTGTGGTAGTTAGTCATAAGTTATCCATTGAGTTTTTCCTTACACAGGTGTTTTGTGAGTGGGAAGATGTTGTGAACTTTGTTTATATAAAAAATCCGTCCCGTTTTTCCAAGTGCTTACGCAGTAACTATTGAAATATTGATTGACGACTGCTTGATTTGCTATATTTGATACATTTCATCTTAAAATATAAATATTCAGGTGATTCATGAACTACAATATTATAAAAGATGAAAGACATTTTTCTGAGCTTATTTTTTATCAAAATAGCTATAATGGAAATAGATCATTGAACTCAGTGAACAAGAACCTGATATCACTCGAAAGAGAAAATATTTCAACAGAATTGCTCCATTACTTACATACATGTCGAAAGACACACTTCACTGATTTGTCAATAAGTGCTATTAATGAAGTAACGTGAGATGAAATTAAATATGAAGTTAAAATACGAATAATAGACTTATTTTCCGCTAAATCTAGTTGTAGAATAATTAATATTAAATAAATAAAGCGATTGTCTATAATTATCATAGACAAGTGATGTTGGAGCGTCGGCCCGTCAGGCATGGTTCGATCAATTTATTTGACATACCTAATGACGGTTTTTTTTTTGTTTTTTTCTGAACTATATATTTATTATATTCCATAATGGGATTTATTGATGTTTAAAAATATTTCTTTTCTTTCTTTCTAATTATAACAGAAGCTAGTTAACACAAGGCGCATGCATATGACGCCAGCACATAATGCAGTTTGCAACATGACAGGTATAGCTTCCAAGCGCAGACAGCAATAGGTAGGTCACGAACTTGTGAGGCCAGAATATGGCTACTGAATAGTTTGGCGTGTAACATACTCTATGTTATGTCCTATTCTGTCTTAAACAGTGAATGTAAACTGTCGTGTCCTACTTCAGCAAAATTATTTCTTTATTGGATCTCCAACAGAGGATACACAATTACTTGCAACTCTACATAAGTATATATATACAGGGATAAATACAAGTGTGCGCTTCCAATTATAGGAGACCACATCATTTACTAATTATCTAGGTACAGATGCCAGCACATCAAGCTACCCGAAACTGTCAAAATTTCCCAATCAACTTTGAACCTTATGCTTTAGCGATAAAGTTGAAAATCCATTAAAGAAATTTGACAGAATGTAGTAGCTTGATGTGCTGGCGTCCGTACAGTAAATTTGATAAGGTGAAAATATTAAAATAAATCAAAAACATAACACGACTGTTATTGGCAGTAATAGTAATTTTACGAACGTTTGTGTGCTTTACGATAATAGAGAGTGATTACCTGTGTCTGAACGGTTACTAGTAAGAGTACTGTAATGCTATTCTATAAAAATCGCACCGTGAAAACTTAGGTGAAGTGAGTTTAAAGTGAGCTGTCAATAGTCTCAATCCCTAGCATCAGGTGGAATGACAGCTCATTTGTAGCTCACTTCACCTAAGTTATCACGGTGATCTTTTTACAGAATAGCACCGCAGTCCATTAGCGTTTTTATCGGCATCTGGTGATAAGCCGAGGAGAGATCAAGCAAAACATTTTCAAAGAAACCGCAAACTAAGTTGACTCGTTAATCTATCCAATGCCTCATTAGTCTTATCATGAACTGGGTATTTAATTAGCACCCCATCTTTATTTCCAGAGACGTATTTTATAAAGTACTAGGTTCTTTGTTCTTAGAATGTCTAGTGCTGAATATTAAATCGATCTCTCCTGTAACTTTAGTAACGTTTTTTTTTAGGTGAATGAAAATTTTCACTTGATTTTATGGAAATCTATAACAACCCATTTAGGAATTTTTATTTGAAGTTAGTTGATATATTATGTTAATGTGGACATTATGTTAGAAGATAGATAGCACGTTAAGCCGTTGGTCCCGGCTGTCATTCGTGGATCTTTGACAGTCGTTACGGGTAGTCAGAAGCCCGAAAGTCTGACAACCAGTCTTACCAAGAGGTATCGTATTACCCAGTAACTGGGTTGTGGAGGTCAGATAGGCAGTCGCTCCATGTAAAATACTGGTATTCAGCTGCATCCGGTTAGACTGGAAGCCGACCCCAACATAGTTGGGAAAAGGCTAGGCAGATGATGATGATGTTAGAAGATAGATACATATAGCTATGTTAGTAAAATTTTAAATCATTTTTATTTTGGGCATGCATGAGCGACCAATGCTGTCCACTCTGTATGACACCACGCTCAGAAGTGTTTTGGTGCTACCTTTACCCGAGACCACAGGGAGGCCGACCTTTTGCGAAGCACAACCAAGCCGACAAGACAAGCCAGACAAGCCGTCCGTGCTGTGGTCGGCGAACATGCCGGAGGCACTGCACCGCAACGGGAGCCCCAACAAACCCCTGAACGCGTTGTTATACTGAACGCGCAGAGCACTGCAGGCTATTAATGTATTTCATATTGCAATCATTATACTTTTTTAATACCAATAATAATACTAACAACGATGATGCTGCAAATGTTAGGACACCAGCCAGTAAACCTAATCCAAAACTATCGAACTATCTAAGTTGGCACTTTACTTAATGAAAGAGGCGCTAACATCCTAATGACTGTGCATGGCCCACATACGACTGTAAAACCGCTTCTAAACGAAACGGCAGAAGCGTTTTAACGCGCTATTGCGCTTTTGCAACGTTTTAACTTTAACTTGGACTTGATATTGCTGCAGTACAGTCACGAGCATAAGTATGTATACACTTGGCTTTATTCAAATGCGATTTTCTCCTTTATTTTTGAATGGAATTTTATGTTATTACGAACTTAGTATTTTCGAACCCATAGGTTTATGAAAAATGTCGTATTTCACCGTTGCATTCTTTATTTCACGAAAAAATCGCTATTGAAAGTTGCCAAGTGTTGACCTATTAGTGCTCGTGACTGTACACCTCTAATCTGTACCATTTACTTTGTATTGTAGATATAGAAGAGTGAATTAAGAGAGACATTCAAAATATATTTTTTGTATATGTATTTTCACGTGATTATAGTAGGAAGAAAACAAAGACGAATCTATTAGATGGATTTAATATGGAAAGCCAGAAGTGCAGCCAGACTTCGGGAACAAATTGAGGAATGAGGTCTCATATTTATTTGAATAATACTGTGAACCAGGTGCAGAAAGTTCCATGGGTGCGGTGTTCTTTCAAGCAGCCTGCAAAACAGCCACTATGGGCTGATTGCAAGGAAGGCTTTAAAGGACATTAGAGATCCAAAAAGGAGAATCACTATAAAGTCGAGAAAGATTAGCTTTTAATCTGAAGGATTCTCTGAGCATAAACTTTTGTTGTGAGATAATATATATCAAACAACCAAAATGAATGCAAAAGAAATAATCAAAACAGTGTACAAGAGACAAGAATCCTGGAGGTTACTATGTATCTTTGAGAGTAAATATAATAAAATATGCACAATTGTAGAAAATATGCTCCAGAACTCGAAATCATACCACTAACATTCTTAACGTCATACTCCAGCTAGAATAAATAATACAGAACACAAATTGGAGCCCAATTAAAATAATACAAAGCTAGCAAAATTAATTGTATTATTATAATTGGTGAAACAGACTTCAAAATAACAAAGAAATATTCAAACTTGATTTTAAACAATATAAATGTGCGTAGTTTGCATGCCTTCGTTTAAAACTTGTGTAAATAATGTAACACGAAAATGCAGTCTCCACACAGAGTCTATACCTAGAACTCCAATGTCCCCAATTAGTCTACAGGTAAATCACATTGGTCACAGACGCAAACTTGCAACTGCCTCTAACATTTCTAACAAGTTGAGTCCAATCAAAACTTGTTTAATTATCGCGCCAGGCAGAAACGTTAAAATAATGTTGGACAATAATAATGCATGCAAACTTCATCATTTAAGTAAAATAAAACATATTAATAAAAAGCTTTGTTTGATATAAATAGGACGTTGCCTGAGGTAGCTGCGCGGTGCGGGAGGGGTGATAGTTGTCACAAGTTGACGACTCACTGAGCTGTCGCATCACGTCACAACACCCCTTCCGCACCGCACTTTACCTCAGGCAACATCTCAATTAAACGGTCGGCCTATAACTACATGATGAAACAATTGTATAAAAATGAGAGCATTGTTGATGTCTTGTGCTTTTTGTGCATCCGAAGAGAGGCCCCGAAAAAATAAGTATTTTTCCCGCATTAGCAAAAAAATATAGGGCAAACCTAGTATTACGTAAACTTTTAACACTTTAAAGTCGTTTGCGTTTTTTATTTGCATTACAAACTTTTCAAGACCACAACAAAAGAACTAAAAATTGAATACAGGGAGTAGTAGAGATTTATGGGTTGCGGATAAGTCATCATCATCTGCCTAGCCTTTTCCCAACTATGTTGGGGTCGGCTTCCAGTCTAACCGGATGCAGCTGAATACCAGTATTTTACATGGAGCGACTGCCTATCGGACCTCCACAACCCAGTTACTGGGTAATACGATACCCCTTGGTAAGACTGGTTGTCAGACTTTCGGGCTTCTGACGTCCCGTAACGACTGTCAAAGATCCACGAATGACAGCCGGGACCAACGGCTTAACGTACTTTCCGAGGCACGGAGGGGTCTCGGTATGTAAAGATGGTCACCCATCCACAGACCAACCGCGGCAAGCGTAGCTTAACCTGATCGATCGACCTGTGCGGCTGTTATTAATTAGCCACGGGCCCCTCAAGACACAGATTGCGGATAAGTAACAGATTAAATATCAAAAAATTACTCTCGGACCACACGATACGATTCCGGTAGCTAGCGACACTAGAGCTTTGATGGCTGCTGGGTGGATCTACATAATAAATCACGACCACATAACGTAACCTTTTTCTTATGACTTGTCACTTGCAGTTACTTAATTAATTATGAGGCGCTTGAATTCATGGGGTAACGCATACAAAAAATACATTAGAAAAGGGAGTTACCAACATATGTACACGTCGAATCCATGCTCACATCAGACCTATGCTCAGGGATAGTGCAAAACAATAATAAGACTAATATTGTCCTTTAAGAAACTGCATATTAATTACTTACAAAATGTACCAACAAAAACGCCTAGGCATCGATAAATAAAATACAGCTAAAAGCATTCTCTTGTTGAGAGTTCTCAAGAACGAGATGAGATAAAAAAGTTTAAAGTTTTATAATAGTTGGAACTCCTTCAGCCGTGATTTCGAAATTGTATACGACTTTTGAATCAGTAATTCAGTATATTTTCTTTTAGATATACAATGTGGAGACGAATCAAACGATATGACAATAAATGAAAACACGTGCAATACTAATGTATAGGAATATTTTGGAACTATCAAATAAATCCTAACATCGAAATGAAAAAGTTTTTTTTTTGTTCTAATAAACTTAATAGTAGCGCTGGGCGACTATGGGTTTTGCCAATCTTTGACTAGCTATAGACTCTTGGATATACTTGGTTGAATTTTCATTAGATATACAAAGTTCAATTTATTGTCGTATCCACTTTGTATTTGACGGCGCAGCAAGTGGTGTCACCTGTACTTGATGCAAAGTTACTGGAATTACGGAAAAGGTCGAATAAGAGTGACACTGGCTGGAGATAGTCACTCTAGCAGAGCGTCGCATCGATGGTTGCATGCCGGCTATCTTCTAATGACAGTAAAGATGTAAGGGGAGCCGCTGTCGCACCATGTCCACGGCCAACTGCTATATTCCAGCACAAACCTGATGATATTGAAGCTGCTGAACCACTTACGATGACTACTTCTGGTAAAGGCTATCCTACGCCGTTATATATTGAAATACAGACCCTCCTGTTTTGTTAGCTGACTCGAGATCAAATAAAATTATCTTCGTACTCTCCACGTTTGTACTACTGGGATAAGAATGTTCTAATCTTTTTCAATAAGAAGCAAGAAGGATCGGAGCCAGTTGTGATGGTCTAGTGGTTAAGACCTCGCCTTTCATGAGTGAGGCATTTCCTGGCAAGTACCAATGTGGCTTTTTCAATTCATATGACACGTACTTTCTGTGGCATTACTGACATCGCTGAAGGAAAGAAGAGGCCTTTGCCCTGCAGTGGGACAGTAGTCGACTAGAATATTTTTAAGGATCACCTTATTTTAATTGGTTTTAGTTTGGCTCACTGTCTTTATTGATCAGTGTTCCGGCAGAACCTTCTTTTTGGTGCCTTTTTATTGAGCATTATTATTCTGTATTAAATACCGGAAGACCTTTGCCCATCAGTGAAACAAAATAGGTCAACAAAAAAAAAACAGTTTGTCATCTCGCCCTTTTTCCCATAGGGTAGGCCGATACTACAGACTTGCTTCGATTCTTACATATTCCTTTTGCTTCGTTTCTAAATGTAAAAAAAAAACTATCTTGATTATATCAATAAATAAACATCCAGTTCCTCGAAAGCCACAAATGCTAAAACAGTTTAATGAAATTCATGCCTAGTTTATTAAACTGTTTCAGATTTTTTCACCGAAATTGTTAATTTTACGTCCTCTTTATTAATATTCAGTTCCACGGATAGGTATTTCATTAAATCTCACTTGTTTATTGGAATCTGGTGGAAATTCAATTTCCATTCCGCTTGAAACGCGACGGTAATAATTGTTTTGTTGAAAATGTTTCAGTTTAGACGATAGACGCTTTCATCATCAGCATTCCAGTCGAAAGACGTCCACTGCTGCACGTGGACGCTTTAGTTGGTCCTATTTAGTAGTGGGTAGTAACACTTAGAAAGACATGTCATACGGAGGAATGTGGAAAATGTCGTGAGGGGATTTTTGAGTACGAATATCGATGGCTCTAAGAGCAGGGGAAGACCAAAGAAACAATGGATAGACTATGTGAATGATGATATGGTTAAAAAGCAATACGCCTTGTAATATTATTCTAAATGTTAAAATAATTATTACGTAAAAAATTAAGTTACATTAAAATTGCTTATTAATCTTATCAGTATAGACGATAGACGCTTTCATCATCAGCATTCCAGTCGAAAGACGTCCACTGCTGCACGTGGACGCTTTAGTTGGTCCTATTTAGTAGTGGGTAGTAACACTTAGAAAGACATGTCATACGGAGGAATGTGGAAAATGTCGTGAGGGGATTTTTGAGTACGAATATCGATGGCTCTAAGAGCAGGGGAAGACGAAAGAAACAATAGACTATGTGAATGATGATATGGTTAAAAAGCAACACGCCTTGTAATATTATTCTAAATGTTAAAATAATTATTACGTAAAAAATTAAGTTACATTAAAATTGCTTATTAATCTTATATTCCAGATTGTAATTAATTATTAAGAACCTGGTTCTTTTTAATAAAGGTTAAAAAAAAACGCCTTGTAATATGTTTATAGCAAGACGTTCATTGTAGTTACAATGTACATAATATTGTAGGCGTCTAGGCTCACTTTTATGACTATGACGTAGAAAGCTGTCATTATGTGCCTTGGTATACCGGGTGGCAGTGGCAGGGACATCAGCGCGCAACCTGTTACCATGAATTCAGTACATTATTCTAGACATCCTTTGAGAGGCTTGTGGCTAAGTAATAACAGCCGCACGGGCCGATTGATCAGGTTAAGCTGCGATTGCCGCGGTTGGTCCGTGGATGGGTGACCATCTTCATATACCAAGACCCCTCCATGCCTCGGAAAGCACGTTAAGCCGTTGGTCCCTGCTGCCATTGTGGTTCTTTGACAGTCGTCACGGGTCGTCAGAAGCCCGAAAGACTGACCAAGGGGTATCGTATTACCCAGTAACTAGGTTGCGGAGGTCAGATTGGCAGTCGCTTCATTTCAAATAATAGTATTCAGCTGCATCCTGTTAGACTGGAAGCCGACCCCAACATAGTTGGGAAAAGCCTAGGCAGATGATGATGATTCTAGACATCCTGTCGACCGACCTTCCCCTAGCGTAGAAATTTTAGGCTATAGTCATGTACTGAATCTATGGTCGTTGACTGAATCCATGGTTATAGTTTGTTTGTCGATGTCCCCGTCACCCTGCATTTTATTCTCCAGAAATAGTTTTAGATATTGATTACAACACGATACAGCTCGTAGAACAGATGGCCGATGGCGCCGAAAGGTTCTGGAGTGACGACCGCGTACCGGAAGACGTAGCGTTGGAAGGCCTCCCACAAGGTGGAACAGCGACCTTGTGAAGGCTGCAGGAACCCGTTGGATGCGAAAAGCACAGAGCCGTTCAAAGTGGAGGTGCTTGGGGGAGGCCAATGTCCAGCAGTGGACGTCTTTCGGCTGAAATGATGACAGCATGATAACTGAAGAGCGAACTTAAACGAAATGTTTTGACAGGTTTTAGACATCGGTCACACCTCACACGTAGTTCTATCTGTCCCTTACTTCTTCTTGAACAGTGACGTAGATATTCACTTTTTATATTGCTTCAGTAATATTTCGTGGCACTCTATAGGCAATAAAACACTCTCTCGTAATTACTATCAGGAACTCTCAATGTCAGACGGCTGTAGTTATAATAATAATTGCTCCATTCGGCATTGGATAAGTTTTCTTGCGTTACGCGAATGCTTTTGGTAGTAGACAAAAGACATTTCCATGTTAATTATATACAATAAACTGTATCTTTATTATACTCGGTAAAATTTTATTTTACCGAGTATAATAACTTATTTAACGATTTGTGATTTTCGGAAGGCAGTGAATATTTTGGCTGAGTATTTTCTGGGTCGAAGATTTTCATCATAAAATGAAAATATTGAGAAAATATTCTTGATCGAAGATGAAAATCAAAATAAGTATTTCCAAAAACACACCAGACAATCATCATCATTCTCCTGTCCTATTATCCCAATTTATTTGGGGTCGGCGAAACATGTTACTTTTATTCCATACTCTATTAATTACATTCTCTATTAATCGTCATCTCGGTGGTCACTCCCATCTTAGCCATTTTTATTATCATCTTTCACATAGTCCATTCATCGTTTCTTTCATCTTCCCCAAACTTAGGTATAGTTATCCACATGCATACTCAAAAAACGCAATGGAAAATTTTCGGCAAATGTGCTCTTAATATATTGAATAGCTAAGTAAAATTGATTGGCTATAGTTATTACACAATTTTTTTTTTATCTCATCATTTCTACAATGACATGACATTTTCGGTATCACAGAGTTTTTACATCTTACAAATTTGCACTTCGAACTTTCAGATATATAATTAGGGCTTGCGCCCACATGCACTGCAGGGTATCCTTCAGCATCACTACATGCAAGCGTATACTGATGGAAGCGATATCCTTTTGATGTCATTATCATTGATATTTTATTGTCTTACTATTAAGGTAGGTTTTTATGCGTCGCATAAAAATCCCTTGCCGTGCCGTGTCATCAGTGGCAGCAGGCCATAAGCCCCGATCTTCGCTCGCCTTTAGGTCCTAAACATGGATGTATTTACTTTTATTGTCCCACTAATATTGCGTCACGAGTTATACAAACGTTAGTTAGGCTGGTAAACAAAGTATGATAGGTACAAAGAAAGAAAAAAAATATTTGGACACAGTTCGTGAAATACAAAATACAAAAAATGTTTCAAACCCTCTAGTAACAATAGTTCGGTTGACCGAACTACACTTGCGATAGTTCGGTTCTAACAAAGCACTGAACGCAGTCCCCTGTTTCCAAAAGCTTTTAAGCGTATTTTAGCTATCATAATCACTGAGCGTTATCTCAACTACAATTCCGAGGAATTCATTTAAAATTTAAATCTACTTTCAAAAACTTAGCGATGCAAATACAAGTGCGGTAAAGAAAACCTTTACTAGGAAACAAAATAAAATATTGTATTTAATATTGAAATTGAAAATATTTATTTCAGACCGAGCACGCAGTAATTAACACGCGAGTAGGAGCAGTGGTGGCCAAGTGGTAACGGCCGCGACTTACGAGTTGTAGGTCGTAGGTTCGAATCCAGACAGGCGCGTTACTTTGTGTAAATTATTTCATCACCACTGCTCTCAAAACGGTGAAGGAAAATATCGTGAGGAAACCGGCATGTCCTAGAACCAAAAATTCGAAGACATGTGACATCTGCCAACCCGCACTGGGCCCGCGTGGTGGATTACCCGCCCACTCCCTCTCACTGAGAGGAGGCCTGTGTCTCAGCAGTGGGAACATTAAAGGCTGATTATGTTATATAAAGCCCCGAACTAGTGACAACAATAGTGTGTGCTTCACGGCTGCGCCAAAAAGGTTCATTTCAGCATTAAAGCCAGATAGATGCAATAGTGTGTGCCTCACGACTGCGCCAAAAAGGTTCATGATGCTGTATGACGCTGCTTTTCTAATGAACCTTTATGCTATCGTATTATTTTAATTGTCCTGAAAATATCTCTTTGAAATATTAACACCTGCTAGTATTTGATTAACTAGGAGTAGGCAGGTTTCATGAAATTGTAGGTAATGAATATATTACTGTTTGTTGTTAGTTTCGAACTTGAATCATAAACACCGATGCCTGCATTATTCAAAGGTAGGCTATTTATCCTACGTCCCCTTGTTACTTGTTTGTTCTACTTGTTTATTTTACATAAGTTTTGATGTATGGAGTATTGAAATGTTTTGTAGGGATTTAATAAGGGGCGCCGGGCGTAGTAATTGGGTTGGAGCAAGAATGTTATGTGTTGTTTCGATGATGCCACTAACTTATTGCTTAAATTTTTATAATATGCGTTAGGCAAGAAACTTGAATTGTGTAAATGGAGCCAAGACTGGACTGTTAAGGTGAACGACAAAACGAACTTATTTTCAGTCTTAGTATATTATTTTATAAGTGTATAATAAAATCATCCATTAGGACAGTTTTTATTGACAAGAGTCATGAACATTGGACAAGCCAATAGTACTGATTTTATTTACATCAAATCAAAGATTTGTAAACAGTTTTGAAGTATGAATGAAGGTTGGTATGGGGAACAGGGTGTAAAGTTCACTCAACCGCCACAGAAAAGGGAGGATCCTCCGACCAGACGGGTCTTGTTTCTGACGGGCAACTGCCCGATGATTAATGTTGGGCAGTTGTATATTACGAGTATATGCTAGTTGCGCGATAAACGATGCTTGCGAGATGCAGGATTTCGTGTGACGTCAGTATGACGCGTAGTTCGCATTTGCCGTTTTTAGATACCGCTACAAAGCCATCATCAATCTCAAGTCCACCCAATCGGAAAGTTTTAGAATTGCCCTCAAGTTTCTAAACGCAAACTATAATTTTTCTTCTATCAGGACATCTGAAGGCTATTTCCCGTAATTAAAAACGTTCAAAAACTAGTCGCAATCTCATCTCAGCGACAATCAATGTCAAAAACTTGTCAAAAATGTAGGGATTTTAGAGGTATTTTTCACAGATTGAGACTGAGATCAGACTGTGAACGATCTTAAAATTACGAGAATTGCCCCTTTGTCTTTTGATTTTCACAAACGTATTCCGTCTTTGGTTCCTGTCTTGAACGGTTGTGTTTTTTTTTCGTTTCATTAATAAGTAGGGACTTATTAAAAGGGTTTAAACTCTAGTATGTGATTTGTTTGGCTCAGGCGCAAAACGTCTCTTTCGCAAAATGTCCCCTGGTCGTAAAACGTCTCTTTCGCAGAATGTCTCTTTCGTAAAATGTCTCTTTCGCAGAATGTCTCTTTCGCAGAATGTCTCTTTCGCAAAATGTCGCGCCAGAGACTTAAGAATAAAATTTTGGTTTTCAAAACAAAAAATCATTTATTAAAATTATAGTGCAATTATGATGTTAAAATTTTGGTACTTAAATTTACTTAAGAATGTATTCCAAATAAAAAAAAAATGTATACAGTTAAAAATAATATTTTGGTACAATTTAAAGTTCAGTGATGGCAACATTTATAATAATATGTGAGGGTAGTTAGAAAAAAACTTATAAATGTATGTGTCATTCATTATTGCCGAGCTGTGTTTTGTCTGTTACTTTTTATTGAAAAACAGTAGTGAATTTGAGTTTTAATATGGATCAAGAAAACGAATACATTCGTAGTCAAAAAGGACATAGAACACTAATTATACATTGTGAGTACAGATATCATAAGAGCAAAACAAATAAAAGTGGAAGTACTTTCTGGCGGTGCATAAATAGGCGAGACTGTAATGCGTCACTAACATTAGACAAAACAGGAAAAATGATCATTTAACTGAAATCAGTGCATACATGTGAGTCAATGGAATTTAAAAATATACTTAAAGAACATATAACATTATTAAAACATATTGTTTGCAAAGATTTTCGCCCCATACAGCAAATTTACGAAGAAAATGATAAAACAATTCGTACCAAAATATTACACTTCTGGACACATCTATTGGCCCACCTTAGAGTTTAGGTTTCGATGGCCCCTACCGAAATATGATTGCTAGATTGAACAAAAACTGTTGATGCAGTTTTAAACCTGATACATTTTACCATCTTTTTCGATCGTATTGTTTTAAATTTGAATTCAGAATACCATACGACATGGAGCTACGCCTAACAAGTCGGATATGCGCCTTGTTAAAGGCAATTGATTTTTGAATAAAAAACATGTTTTATCAAATAAAGGTTTAATTTAATAATGCGTGTTGCCTCCATGGGCATCTACCACAGCTCTCATACGATTAGGCATAGAGTTTATCAACCGCTCTATGAAATTTTGAGGGATCATCTCCCATTCCTCTTCTATGGCAGTTTTCAACTCCTGCATCGTCTGGGCAACTGGCTGACGAGCCCTAACACGTCTTTTTAGCTCGTCCCACATGTGCTCAATGGGGTTCATGTCTGGGCTCCTGGCTGGCCAGTCCATAACTGTGATGTTCACATCCCGAAGATATTCCCTGACGATGCCGGCCGCATGGGCTCTTGCATTATCATGCATAAAAAGGAAATTTGGGCCCACATAGTCCGCGTATGGTATCACGTGAGGTTCTAAGCACTCACGAATGTACCTTTCAGCATTTAATGTTGGCAGCCGTGGTCCTGTAACAACCTCAAATTGAGTTTTGTCGCTCGCGGATATACCGCCCCAGACAGTCCATGAGCCATCGCCATAAGCAACCCTCTCTTCAAAGCAGCATTGTGCGAAACGCTCTCCCTTACGTCGGTAGACCTTCTTCCTTCCATCATTGCCATGTAACACAATTTTAGACTCATCAGAAAAGAGTACACGGCTCCAATCTTGCTGTGTCCAATTTAAATGACTGCGTGCGAAATGAAGGCGCGCTGTTCGGTGGGCTCGCGTTAGTTTGGGCCCATTAGCTGGCTTGTGTGGTACCATATCGCGTTCTTTTAACCTTCTCCGAACAGTTCGAGCGCTCACAGATACTCCGTGGAAGTCGCGAAGTTGGTTTTGTATCTCAATGGAGGTAAGGTGACGATTTCTCAAGCTGGTCGTCACGATGAATCGATCCTGCCTTTCAGTTGTGACCCGAGATCGTGGCCTTCCTTGGCGACGAACAAAGCCGCCAGTCTCTAGGTACCTCCGATAAACATTTCGGACCGCAGATCGACTTAAATTAAGTTGAGCACTCACGTTTCTTTGGCTGTGTCCGGCCTGAATAAGTGCCACAGCTTGGGCGGCGACTTCAGGTGAAGTATCCATAGATTATTGATAGAACCTCACCTTAATGTTAAGAATAAGTAATGTTTGTTGCAAAACCAAAGATATCAATCACTTTTTCAAGAATTAAATCCAAGTAAACCAATAAAACCAAGTTTTCTTAGTATTCGATTGTTTGATGTCAACAAACAGGCTCCAAATTGTCTTTTGTTTCTTTAAATTCTGTGTTCGAAATTCAAAAAAAGACTATTGAATGAAATTGTGAATGTGCCAGGTTCAAAACTGCATAAAAACTTTTTGCTCGACCTAATATAAAATTTTAGCTAGGACCAAACGAAACTGAAAATACAAGGTGGGCCAATAGATGTGTCCAGAAGTGTATTTTAACTGTACCAAATTTTTTTTTTAATTCGGAATTCATTATTAAGTAACATTTTAACATCATAATTGCACTATAATTTTAATAAATTATTTTTTGTTTTCAAAACCAAAATTTTATTCTTAAGTCCCTGGCGCGATATTTTGCGAAAGAGACATTCTGCGAAAGAGACATTCTGCGAAAGAGACATTTTACGAAAGAGACATTCTGCGAAAGAAACGTTTTAAGATCAGGGGACATTTTGCGAAAGAGACGTTTTGCGCCTGAGCCCTCTGCCGAAATATCCAACCGAAATTCCCATTTTCTAACCAAAATTCTAGCTTTTACAATTACAATTTGCTCCCTCAATAAAACAAAACTAAACAGTTCTCATAATAATTACACTGAGAATGCCATCTCGCAGTGCTGGAACAAATAAATTATGAAAATGAAATGCCATTGCACTGGAAAACAAAGATGTTAGCCTGAAGCGATGTCGCCGGCCTATGCAAACTAGAAAAGTCATTTGACTCGAACTCATTATAAGTACTCAATTGTCTGTCAGAAGTCCAAGTTAAAACAATTATTTTGTTGTTTTTAATAGACCGTGTTTATTACTCAAGAAAGTTTTGTTCGAGAAGTTTTCTAATTGTTACTAATGATTTTATTCTATCGTATCAAATTAGTTTTTAATTAGGTACCTTTGACATATTAATTTATTGTCTATTTATATCTATAATTTAAGATAACATATAAACTATAATAATATGTACATTTATATAAAAAAATAAGTAAAATAATCATTGTTACTTTATTTAATTCTGAACTTGGTAGTAGATACAAGTCTGTCAATTTTATTTTGTTTATCTATACATAATTATAATAAAATCTATACATATAATAAAATTGTAGAAAAGTGGTGTCTGTACAATGGAAATATATAAGAAAAAAGTAGCACGGGTTGTTATTACATCGATGCCGAACCCGAAATTGTAATTAATTCTTTTTTTGTCTGTTTGTCTGTGTGTTTGTGCACGCTAATATCAGAAACGGCTTTTTCGATTTAGATGCGGTCTTCACTAATATATTGTAGTAAGCTTCACTTAACATTTAGTGTTTATTTCATGTCAATCGGTTCATAAATAAAAAAGTTATGTCAATTTAAAGAATCACGGCGAACATTTGTTAAGGTAATACAGAGAAGCATTACTGTAAAGTAAATTTATAGCTACCCAAACGACAGTATGTAATTCAAAATATGCTGCCCGAAAAGTCACTATTTCACGCGGACGAAGTCGCGGGCACAGCTAGTAGTGAAATATGCCTCAGAATGTTTGGTTATTCATTTACGCTTTTATGGGGAATGTTACCTACATCTGTTTATGTATTATTCTCAACTTACTGTAATAGGTATCGAACAGACATTTTCAACTTAAGAAAGCCAAAAAAACTTAATTTAAATAAAAATATATTTAACCAAATTTCAAGGTATCCAAAAAATCTTTCACCCGCTTAACAAAAAAGTAAAACAATTCAAACAAAAATAAGGTCTTCAAGAGAAAAACTTTTTCAATGATCAGAAACAAAGAGATCTCACAAATCCCGTTCAAAAGAAAGTGACGGATCATTCCTTTGCCTGCTGTGAAACTTGGTTGCAATTAAACTTGAACCAATAGATGGTATCGGCGATGCAAATGTCTGAAGTTGTGCTTCTCTGAGCCTGCAATTTGTTGAAATTCAGTTCGTTTGTGAGAAGACCGATAAAACTTTGCTCTCTGATTGGTTTGTGCTGTCTGTTGCTTTGTGGTACAAACTGTGATTGAAAAGTTGGGTTTCGTGCAGATAGTCGTAGTGAAAGATGTCTTGTTTGAAGTGCTGTTCTAATGAACTTGACTTGGGTTTGACTTAAAGATGGTCCTGTTAAACAGGGTGTTGATAGTTCTAAATCTGCAGGTTTAGATCTATCAAACCGGATGGTGGATACCATTACCAGTTAGTAACTTGTTAATGCATTCACAGGTTACTGGTTTTGGATACGATCCTGTCGAAAGGTTGTAAGATCCGCCGGTCGATTCTGTAAAAATCTCACCATGGAAAATAAGGTGAGGTGAGCTTAAAGTGAGCTGTCATTCCACTTGATGCTAGCGATTGTCACTATTGGTAGCTCACTTCACTTAAGTTTTCACGGTGAGATTTTTAAAGAATAGCACCGCTGTACGTTATCTATACGTATAGTAAAAATGTGCGGTGCTGCACACCCCTACCTTATTTCAAGTTAAACAAACATCAACTTTATTTCAATGATTATTCAATTGATTTCACCGTGACTATAAGCACTATTGAAAATTTTATAAAAATGTTTGAAATTGTAGCGTAAACTGAACTTTATTGTGTAGGAATTAAAGTTATTTTTTCACTAATTCATATTTGTTTACATTTTTGGCAAATAAATCGCGAACGCAGATTACATAAGTATTATAAATTAAAGTCGCTTTTCGTGTATGCTGTGTCAGCGCGTTGTTATTGGAAAGTACGCAACGGATTTTGATGCGGTTTTTACCATCATTTAGATATAATTTATTTCGGAAGCTTTATTTTGTAATACATTTATATTAATGTTACATGTAATACAGGGGCGGGTCGCTAGTGCCCTATATAAAAAAAAACAAAAATATTTAATACAAAATTGAAGCTGTTAACGATCTCTTGCAAAATATTTTATCACTGCCATTCCATCTAATATCTGGACATGTTCCAGTGTTCATAATGTTTGTCAAAAAATAATCTTCTGTATTCCTTTTCAGGCGGACATAGCACATTCGGCCAAAGGCTACGAGTCAGAGGATGAGAACGCGGGGAGAAAGTGGCAGAGGCCCAGCGACGAACGGCCAGCCAGTAAGACTACCATGTACTCTAAGCAGGTGAGCAAATTCAACTGATTATACACCTAAAGCAGTTGTGGCCCAAAGGTATCGTCCCCGACTTCTTGTAGATCGTGAGTTCGAACCCAGGCATGCACTTTATTTTGTGTATTAAATTTCATTAACACTGCTCCCAAAACGGTGAAGGAAAACATTTTGAAGAAACCGGCATGTCGTAGAACCAAAAATTCGAAGATATGTGACATCCACAAACCCGCACTGAGCCCTAGTTATAACTACTCTTACTAATTCTAAGTTTAGTTCAAATAAAATTAGGTACAGCAACAAAATAAATGGTACAATTATATGTTCAAAACCTTAAATCGATTGCCAATCACTCAATTCATCTTGATTAAAAACTAAAAGCTGAAAAGCGAACAGTCTGCCCAAAAATTAATTGGCTTTCCAATAGAACCGAGAATAAATTGATTGTTTTCTGGATATTCACTTGAGTTTAAAATTCAAAGGTAGTGAATTGAGCGCTGTTGTTACAAGACAATCTTTGTTAAACATACATTGCTAAACCGAGCGTTTCATTCTGAAAACTTGAAACTATGGGCATTTTATTTGTGTCTTGAAGTGAAAATAAGTAAATTATAATTATTACCTTATTAACCAGATAATCATTTTAGAATCAGTCTTTTACTCTACTGCACACGGTTTAAAATAAGTCTCCTCACTTTCCAACTAAAATCTGTGGGCCAAGTCCACTAATTCACTAACGTTTTGCTCTCCATGATGAGTTTTTGGCAGATTTGCCATACAAAATCTGTCCAAACCTCACAATGGCGAGACCACCGCAACCCACTGTACCTGCGCCTGTGTAGGCCCACTTTCTCCCATTGAGACGCCTGTGTCCCAGCAGTGGGAACATAATAGGCTGATTATGATGTGAGGCCCCAGTGTCTCGTAATCAGAAACCAATCCCCGTAATTGAAACCTTCAAAATGTAGTCGCAATCTCATATAAGCGACAATCAATGTCGAAAACTTGTCAAAAATTTAGGGAGATTAGAGGTATTTTATATTTTTGATAGATTGAGACTGAGATCAGACTGCGAACGTTCTTAAAATTACGAGAATTGCCCCTCATTGATTTTGACCCCTTTGTAGTGACCAGCCACTAAAACAAGCGACGGAGTTTCTCTCTAGATTTGAGAGCTAAAAGCATTGTACGGATTTTAACTACAATGGGAGAATTGGTGCGTTTCACTGGAGACTCAAACGATCACTGTGAATGCATAAGTATCACATCACCACTGCTCTCAAAACGGTAAAGGAAAACATCGTGAGGAAACCGGCATGTCCTAGAACCAAAAATTCGAAGATATGCGACATCCACAAACCCGCACTGAGCCCGCGTGGTGGATTACGGCCCACTCCCTCTCACAGTATGTCCCAGCAGGGAGAAAATTATAGGATGACTATGTTATTATGATAAATACAAGTACTTAAAATGACTGATTAATCGTATATAGGTATTAATAGCTTGATTAATATCTGTTTAATTTGATACACTGTGAAATTGTGAATGACTTGTTATCTACCCCTACTCATGATAAGTACGTAAATAAGAAATGAGTTGATAAGACTAGTAATGTTCATGACGATTTTAATAATTTAAATAGCAAGTTGTCATTATTTAAATATAATTATGGTTTGATTGATTAATCCATTTGTAGCATTTATTACCATACAACTTCTGATAGATACATAGGTAGGCCAGGCTATAATGATTTTAAAAAGAAACATTGTCTTATTAAAAAAAACATTACCTGTAGGAATCCTAAAAACAATCTTTATTTTATCTGTAATAGTAAACGCAGCTGCCAAAGAAATCCTAGCTCGAAGAGATAGGATTGTAATTGAAGAGTAAGTAACATGCTGAGAGATTCTGAGTGCTGCGAATGCTTGCAATCCGACATACCCTCGTTTTATCGTAAATCCCATTCGGCATGACACGTGCACTATTCGTATCTATCACCATCATCGTAATTTTACAATGGTCGAGGTTCCTTGTAATGTTTCTGTTTCAGAACAGTTTAAAATTTGTGAACAGTATTTTTTTGGTCGAAACAACGTCATGATTACTCCTTTATTCTTTAAGGATATAGAAAGGGTTGCATAGCACCAGATGATATAGTAAAGTTTCATACGATAGAGGATGATTTCCTTTTGCCTTCAACTGGGTATAATTCTGACTCCGAGCTTGAGAAGTTTCTAATTTAAAACACTTTGGCCAACCTGGGAATCACCCCTGGAGTTGTCCAGGGTTCATTCCCGGGTTGGCCAAAGTATTTGAGCATGTCTTCTTCATCCATATTATATTTTGGCAAACACTGGACACGAAATCACGCAGAACGCAGCCGCGCTCGACTGCGGACAGGCAGATCGCGCGCGTTCCCGCACCCCCGCACCGCTCCCCGCCCCGCGCTGCCAGTCTGACCAAGCACTGAGGCAGTTTCTTTTGTTGATTTTTTTAAATGTGGCAGTTTTTCAAAATCACTTGTTTTATATTCAATAGTTTAGTTACATTTGTAGTGGTCTCAAACCAAATAATTTCACTTCAAATAACATTTCAAAGTAAAGGACTGTTGAACGTTCATTCAAATGAAGGTGAAGTTATAGCTAGTAGATTGAAAATCGATTTTGATGCTCAGTTAGTTCAGCTTTCGAATACGGCGCAATTTCGTATCGGGACAAATATTTGCACAGCCTACAGATATTAGTACCGAGACTGGGGGCTTTCAATGGATAAACTGCGATGACAGACATAAGTAAATAAAGGTTAACTGGATAGACTGGACAATGTTATAGAATACATACATATGTACATATTCAGCCTATAATGTTCCCACTGCTGGGATACAGGCATCCTCTCGGTGAGAGGGAGTGGGCCACCACGCGGGCCCAGTGTGGGTTGGCAAATGTCACAGTCATGCCTTCGAATTTTTTGGTTCTAGGACATGCCGGTTTCCTCACGATGTTTTCCTTCACCGTTTTGAGAGCAGTGGTGATGAAATAATGTACACAAAGTAAAGCATCTGTCTGGGTTCGAACCTACGACCTCGTAAGTCACGGCTGTTACAACTTGGCCACCACTGCTCTCATGTTATACATATAAGTGGGCGGAAAATAAAGAACCTCACGTGCCATTTTTAATTAAAGATTTTTTTTATTAAAGTGCTTTTGAATATGAGTGTCTTTACAGAAAACAGGATTAAATCATTGGACAACCACTATTGTGTATTAAAAAATGACAGTAATTTGATACAGAATGAAAAAGCCTTATAAAAGCTTTGATTACTTTAGATTTAACGTGAAACACGGCAATCCTATTACGAACAAATTAGGTGCCCCACCCAATATCTCAAATTGATTATAAGATGATTGATTAATGATGATTTTGGTACGCGTGAAGAAGTCTCCTCGTGTAGCGCAGTTTGTTCCGCCAGTTACTCAACTGAACCGAGCGCTCGGCGCATCCTAGACAGTCACACCCAATCCCTTATTTGACTGGCCAATTCTTCCCTTGCGGTGGTAGGGCTAACGCCCGCCTGGTTTCCGACCACCCTCCCACCGGAGTCCGGCGTCAAGCAGCCTGCTGTGTTTCGTCAATGCGGGGAAGTTCCTATGCCTTAAGGTCATAGCACACTTAAACGACTCTGCTCCAACACCGCTCCCACCCAAAACCGCCCTAAACTAAGACGACTGCTCGCAGTCCACGCGGCGACAGCTAGCAGGCACCCAGCAGTCCACGCGACGACAGCTAGCAGACGGCCAGCTGTCCACCCACCGACCGCTCTCTCTTTTCGCAATAGACACAGTTCGCGATCAGCAACTCGTATTTTTTACTATGTCCCGATTCACAACGCGCGAACTAGCAATTATTGCTATTGCACTTGAGGATGAAGAGAGAAGCGCAAGAAATAACAGACGAAGATTTTGGGTGCATAAAATGCTGAAAGCAAGACGAATGAAAGAAGGAGAATTTTGGCAGATCCAGAGACACCTATTAGATACTGACCGACTGAGCGGCGACGGCGGCGCGGCGACTGCTAGCAGTGAGCGCGCGGACTCCGCGCCGACCGCTGATCTACAACGTGCGGCCAGCGAGGTGTCAACTACCGAGCAGTCTGACGGCGTTACCGCCGTCAGACTGCTTGGTGAGCTTACGCTCGCTGAAAGCGAGCTGTCTGCTAATTTATGATGCCAATGTAAAATAGATCTAAAGAGCACCATTTAAAGTCTATATTTGAATTATATTCTTTTTGCCGGGTGGGAGAAGAGTCGTGTAAGTGGGCTATGACCTTCAGGCATCTTCTAGGCACGCTCGTACCATCATAGACCTCATCCATTGCAGCGGGCCCATTCAGCTATAAAAAAAAAAAAAATAGGATCTCCTGCCCACGTGTACTTCTATGTATTTAGGATGAAGCTGTTTCCCACTTTGTAATGGCTAGGTGGGCGTTAAACTTTCTGTTCCCAATTTCAGTTCTAATGAACACAGATTCAATATTGATACATGAAAATTGAGAATTAACTTTAAATAAACAGAATTTTTGGTTGGTAATACTTATATCTTGTTTGATTCGTTTTTGTTTCCTTCAGCCTACATCGCATCTTGTCGAAATTACGTGACGGACAGTTCGAAGTTTTTAGGCCCTGCGCAGACGACAGACTATCCGTGACGCACTTTTTAGTCTGTGAAAATAGAACCTATGCAATTATATGCAGTAACGCACACGACGCGCAAAAAGTCCGGCGCACAAAAAATCCGTGTAATTCGGGCAGACAGCACCGCGCCGCGGCGCGCCGCTCCGCACAAAAAGTGTGTGAAAAAAATTGAACGTTTGCTTCAACGCGCGCTAACGCAGACGGCACACACTTTAGTCGGCAATCTGCATTTGCTAGGGGTAGACGTAACGCACGCGATCATGGCGCCAGAGGTCGATGTAACTATGTTAATTCAAGAAATACAAAACAGACCAGCAATTTATGATACTTCTAAGGCAGAATATATCATGATAGACATTTAAAAAGAAAAATGTGGGAAGAAAAAAATTTGCCGGATGTTGTTTCAGAATTGAATGTTTAGTATGGAACTGTCCCTTCAGTAATCTTTCCGAAAGTATAGGATGTACCCAAAATTCTCTATTTCTTCTTCTTTTTCTGTACTTCATGTACAAAATAATACTTCGCGATCTCTGCACGATTTCCATAGCGTCTACGTCCCTACAGCTCTGCCGACAAAATTATCGAAGATGTGCGTCGTGTGCGTTGAGTCTGTGAAAAATCCGCGACCGACTTTTTGCGCGCCATGCAGACTTTTTGTGCGCCGCAGACTCGATCGCACAAAAAGTGTGCCGTCTGCGCAGGGCCTTACATGCACAAACTTCGAACTGTCAGTCGCATAATTTAAATTTCCGATGACACATCAGACCGTAATTTCGTCGTGTATATTTCGTAATTTATGAAATAACAAAAAAAAATACAATTAGCAATATCATTTATTTTATTTATTTATTTTAAACAGGTAGGCCAGCCAACAGCAGATATATTTTACCTAAATACCTAAATACAAGACATTTCTCATTTTTAATTAAA
The DNA here is from genome assembly GCA_914767645.1 of Hydraecia micacea. NCBI lineage: Eukaryota > Metazoa > Arthropoda > Insecta > Lepidoptera > Noctuidae > Hydraecia > Hydraecia micacea. The sequence goes on along the minus strand of OU611794.1, from coordinate 10,592,415 downwards.
CATGGCTATCATAATCCAAACTAAATGAAAGCCAAGTTTTAATACTCCTTTACTTACTTGTGGATAAAGTAGTTTTCCACAAGTAAAGGAGTATTAAAACTTCCAACTTGGCCTAGAACTTTCAAGTAGGATATTTGCTTAAAATTTAGCATTCGTATAGAATGAGATCATTTATTTTTTGGTTGGCTCAGCTTAAATTAATACACTCTACGCTTTTTCGTTATTTTATTTGGAAACTTTTGCCTAGAAAACTTTATTCGGTAGTATATCTTTGGCAGTTGGTTTCAAAATTAAGTACTTATATTTAATTTATTATAATAACTTCGATGCTGGATAAGAAAACGACTGTCTACTTACAAATCATGCAAACATTATTTTCTTAAGGGGGAAGCGCCATTTAGTCCGCAGAATTTAAATCTTACGTTTTTTGCAATTCCCTCCGAATTGCAAAAAATCATTAAAAGTATGTTGTATTAATGATTTTAATGATTATAATTACGTAAATACACACTTGTTACGGTCGCGAGTTATATAGCATATTTTGTTCAAAATAGAACACACACACTACACAACACACCCGACAAGAGACAATCCCAAAAGACATAGACATTGATGCAATGAACAATCACTTTACTGCTTCGTCCAATTTTGATAGGACAATAAAATTGAATACACTGAATTATCTATATTCTCTTCCGACTCCCAGTTATTCTCCATTTGTTTTTGGTCAGTTCTCCGCATGTGATGTTAAGAAGAGCATACTTTCAATTACTTCCAATGCAGTAGGAAGTGACTGTATCAGCCGTAATATGTTAGTCCCTGTGCTGGATGTCATCCTTCCCGTCATTTCTCACATCCTCAATTTTTCTGTATCCAGTGGTGTCTTTCCATGTTCATGGAAAGATGCTCAAATAATTCCTTTACCTAAAAAGTCTAATCCCTCATCCTTTTCTGAATACCGTCCAATATCCGTCTTACCATTCCTATCCAAAGTCCTTGAACGGTTAATTCACAATCAAATAAGCACTTTCCTCTCTAAAAATAATCTCCTCAAACCCTTCCAGTCTGGCTTCCGTCCTGGTCATAGCACCAACACAGCGCTTCTGAACATTACGGATGATATAAGGTCAGCCATGGAAAGCGGTAATCTTACGGTTTTAGCTTTGCTAGATTTCAGTAATGCTTTTAACACTGTCGATTTTGATGTGCTGCTTGGCATTCTATGCTCTCTTAACATATCTCCATCGGTAATTGAGTGGTTTCGCAGTTACCTTTTCGGTCGCCGGCAACGTATTTGCATTGGAGAGACCTTGTCTTCCTGGAGTAATACTTCTGCCGGTGTACCTCAGGGCGGAGTTCTATCTCCTTTACTTTTCGCAGTTTTTATTAACTCCATCTCAGACGAACTAATTTCTTCCTACCACCTTTATGCAGATGATTTACAAATTTACTCGCGGGCTCCTCTTGGAAATCTGTTCGAGGCCATATTAACGATCAATCGTGATTTGGCTCGTATATGTGACTGGAGCAAGAGATATGGACTTATGGTCAACCCCATAAAGACGCAGGTTGTGGTGGTAGGCAGTTCTAGGACGGTCTCAAGGATCGACTGGACGACTCTTCCCCAAGTGTGTTTTGACAACTCAGTTATTCCCTTTAGTGAGAAAGTTAAAAACTTGGGGATAGTAATTGATAAGAACTTCTCTTGGACTGCCCAGCTACAGGAAGTTAGCCGCAAGCTATTTGCATCAGCTGCATCGTTGAAGAGATTGCGTAATTTTCTACCGACTGCCACCAAGATTGTCAAAGTCAAGTCAAAGTCAAATCATTTATTTCAATTAGGCACAGTAAAGGCACTTTTGAACGTCAAAAATTATAGTAAAAACAATTGATTCTAGTCGCCCATTCCAAAAGGTAGTTTTCGTATGGAGAAGAATGGGCAAGAAACTCCACCGTTACTCTTTTAAAATGTTTTACAAGTTCTGTATAGGTACATTAATTATATAATTATATGTGAAGACGATGCATCTAGAATAAAAAATAGTCTGCCAACAAAAGGTAAAAAGAATTAAAAATAAAGCAATGACAGGTAAATCAATTATGTGATAGATACATGATTGCGCTTGCTCAATCACTTCTTTTACCCATCCTTGACTATGCTGATGCCAGCTATCTTGACCTTACCCAAGACCAACTCGATAAACTTGAGCGGCTTCAAAATGTCTGTATAAGGTTCATATTCGGTTTGCGTAAATATGACCATGTTTCCGAATTTCGTGTGAAGCTCAAGTGGTTACCAATTCGCCTTCGCCGGAATGCTCATATACTTTCCCTTTTGTATAATGTGCTCTTTTCCCCTTTCACGCCTATCTATCTCAAGAAGCGTTTCCAGTTTCTTTGTGACTCCCACACGATGTTTTTAAGGTCATCAGATAACTTAAAGCTTAAAATGCCTATGCACTCCACAACGTTTCTCGACAAATCTTTTACTGTCCAGGCTGCTCGTTTGTGGAATGCATTGCCAATTGAGATAAAACGCGCGCAGTCGATATTTGTATTTAAAAGACTCGTAAAGAAACATTACTTGTCATTGTGATCTTGTTCTCGAAACTGTAATTATCTATAGTCTTTATTTATTTTTGTTGCGTATATTTTTAGTATAGGTATACCTATGTATTTATGTATCTATTATTTTAGGATATGTATATATCTGTGTATCTATTTTAGTATATTATTACACCAACGACAACCCCATTTTATGTCCAGGCAAATCACTGTCCATTCCAAGGTTGCCTGGAAGAGATCGCAGAAAGCGATAAGGCCGCCCATTGTATATTTTTAGTTATCGATAATTCTTTTTGTTGTGTATTTTTGTGGTGTACAATAAAGTATATATAAATAAATAAATAAATAAACACACACACTCACACAACACACACCCTCACACACTTGACACCGACCGACAAATTGCAACAAACGTAAGCAAATTTGAATTTCGCGAGCTACCCTGGCGCTTCCCTCTTAAACCTAATTGCAGTAACTTGTACAACGTACAGAATTTGACTTCCACTGATAACGGACAAGCCAAGACATACACCAATAATAATATTACATACACCAATTTCACTGAGCTTCATCACGCCAAGGGTAGCCTTAAGGCTGGTCGCATACGTCCGGTTTCCTGATTCGGAATTCAGATTCGGAGACCGTGAATGCACGTATTTCATACAAAATCTTCTCTTTAGCGCACACGTTCTTATATTTTCCGTCAGGGTTTCCGAACGGATCAGTAGGAATGACCTAAGTTTTCCTGTTGATATTTTTACAGAATACCACTGCAGGATTATTTTATTTATTTATTAAATAGAAAGTAAACTTACAGTATATGAACATCAAATCGCTTAGAATTATGCTAAATGAAAGAGAAAGAAAATGTTGCATATTAGAATAAGTTTAAAAAACTTGGTAACCCAAAGGCCTAAATTGTACACTCAAAAACAAAAAGAGTTTTCTTTCTAATGTGAAATGTTTTTCAACTAACCTCCAACTCTAAAATAATTTCCTTCAAAAAAAAATAAAAAAATTCCCAAAAAAAAATTCTAAAATAATTTCCTTTTCTCCTTTATAATTTGGTGAAGACGAGTAGGTCTACCTACTCGTCTTCACCTAATTATAAAGGAGATGGAATGGTATATCGACTTTATTATTTATTTTCTTTTTTTCAGGAGTTCCGGGAGCAGTACTGCATCAACAACAAACAACTGGATCTGCTGGAACTGGAGAAGTCCAAGAAGGATCGATTTCTCGGATGCCTCTCACAGTACCATATCGAGAGTCCATGTTCCAGAGCCAATAGGTAAGGTTAACACCGCATTTTCGTCGTGTTTTATGTGACATATTGTGGCTACGTTAATAATATATAAACTAGGTTACTTCAAAATACCATCCACTGTGCAACTTGAAAAATAAATCTGAGACCATAAGACACAAATTGTAACCCCACCTGCTGTTGCAAGATCAATGACACGACTTTCCAAAAGAAAAAAGTTAAGAAACAACTTCACAAAAGCAAAAAAAAACTCACGAGGCCCATAAAAATACAATATCCTGAAATATTTTCCATGTCTGCCAAAAGAATTATTTTACCCGGATATATAATATACAGCTTTATATCAAGGTATTCTGTTATACGGGAAATATGCACAGAATATATACAGTCGTTAACAATACGAATGCGGAACCCGGTAGCTCTTTATGCAGTCGAAATAATAGGGAGTAAGGATTCAACATAACATTATTGTTGTCATACGGATTCATGGGTGAATGATTTTTTTCATGCAAGGATGGATAATAATATTATGAAAGAATAATGATAATTCTGCTGTGACTGCAGCCGAATACCAGTATTTTACTTGAAGCGATTACTTATCTGTTCTCCATAACTCAGTTACTGGGTAATACGATAAACCCGTGGTAAGACTGGTTGTCAGACTTTCGGGCGTCTGACGACCCGTAAAGACTGCCATAGATCTACGAATGGCAGCTGGGACTAACAGCTTAACGTGCTTTCCGAGGCACGGAGGGGTCTTGATATGTAAAGATGGTCAGCCATCCACGGACCAACCGCGGCAAGCGTAGCTTAACCTGATCAATCGACCCTGATCGGTATCCAGATCTAAAAGCTGCTCTAAGTTTTCGCTTACGTTAACGGAAGTTCCATTTTTCTAACACACGTTGAAAATGCGCCAGTACGTTTGAGTTCTTTGTATATAACAGCTCTTTTAAACGACACCTGCATCGTAAAGGCGACGCGCGCCATAGCCGTGTGCTTGTGTCAATATAAAAGTATATAAAGTGAAATGTAAATATTTATTTTAAATATCATCATCATTCTCCTGCCCTTATCCCAATTTATTTGGGGTCGGCGCAACATATCTTTTTCTTCCATACTTCTCTATTAGACGTCATCTCGGTAGTCACCCCCTTTCTAATCATATCATTTATTTTAAATATATATGTACAAAAAAAATATATATATACGCGTTGAATTGATAACCTCCTCCGTTTTTTCGTCGGTTAAAAATACAAGAAGCTTTATTGGCAAAAAATAAAAAAGATCACAGAGAGTAAGCTTACATTAAACACAATTAAGTTTGTACATCACAATGTTTTAGTTTGACCGCTGACCCCCAAACTAATCAGAGCTTATATATTTTTTATTACAATGGAATCTAGGCAAGGGTCATACGTAACATACGGTGTAGCATTTGAAATAGTAAGTTCCGAAATTTGGCGAAATTTTTTTAAAATATCTTCATTACTCTTCGAAGACAAATTCACAGAACTAGAGAAATTGCGACGACTAAATAAATTCCTAAACTTAGATTTATCAATTTTTCTTACTATACATATCAAGAGAAAAATAATAAATTCTTCACATTTAACTCTTATAGCAGTAGTAAACATACTGGTTTCGTTAATAATATTTATGAAATTATCTACATTGTCCGCTTCTAAATGGTTTTTAAGTATCGAAATGAAGAAGAATACAAAGGTATTTAAATTATCCGATGAAGCAATGTTTAATGATGACGCATACTTGGTTTCAGCGATTATTTCATTTTGTCCAATTAGTAATGCTGGATAACCTTCAGCCTGTTCCATCAATAAATCAAATATAACTTTCCGTGTTTTTGTAAGATTCTCATTAGTGCGTCGTCCATTTAGAATCTAAAATGTTTTGAACATTGATGGAACTTTTAAAACACATATCATTTAAAATAAAATCCATCATTGTTTCTTGCTTTTTGTTACGTTTTTCTATTTTTAATAAATCGCAAAAATATTCAACTGCGAAATATTTTGCGAATGACCTGTGCACAAATATTGGAATATTATTGAAAGCTATCCTATATAATAATTCCAGTCTTTTTCCCCGTCCTTTCTTATTATCTTGATCATGTTTTTGACTTCTTCCAACTCTTTTCTGCTAAATATTTCATGATTATTTCTAAATATTTCATAATTACTTCTTATATGATAGATTGTATAGACAGCTATTCTTTTATGCTTTAAAATAAAGTCAGCTCGTTCTTTCTCGAAAGTAATCATAATATCAGGATTATAGATATCCATCTTGTTCTTTTCTTGAAAACGTATCCTTTTTAGTTTAGTTTCTAAAAAATGATCATAAATATCTTGAAGGTATTAATGTCCAAATTCCATTTGTTAGTCTTTTTGCTAACATCTTTTATTTCATTTTGGAAGTAATCAGCTAGTAAATAAAGATATAAAGGAGTTCCAACAAAATTGACCATGTTAATATATTCACTGGTGTCACCATTGTAACGCATACGCAACCGTGCAAAAATGTCTCCATATACGTTATCGTCATGTTCCGTTTCAAACTTCCACAATGGAATCTAAGTGTACCTCACTTAATTTCTTAAGTAATCAAACGCATTGAAGTATATTTGAAGCAATGATGAATTCGGTAATTTATTTATTGTTTCGTAGTTTCCAAATGATTTTAGCACTTGTCTCATAAATTTGATGAAATGATAGACATTGTCGAGTTGTTCCTTATCGAACTCTTTCATTAACAAATTAGATTTTCAAAAGTTATTTAAATATTTTCCCGTTTCTGTGTTATATAATTGTAATTATTTGGATTTCAAAATTTTTATAAAATCAAAAATACAATTGCAAAGTCAATAGACATTTCAGACGATCCAAAATCCATTCGAAAACGTATTGGTCCATCGGTTTGAATCGATTACTCATTATTCGATTCATACCACTTGATGACTTTATCTAATTTACCTATTCGGATCGCAAAATTCTAGATCGATTTCAGATCGGTAAAAATAGATTGGAACTGCATATTTGGAACCAACCGGTTAAATAGTAGGTAAGTTCTGTGAGTCCACAGCAGCCACTAAGACCACCATTATGGCGATGGAGTTGGTCCACTAGCTTTCCATTTTCTCATACTAAAACTTCAACTACACACCCAATTCACTGTGCACTCTATCCAATTGAATTTGTAGAGATAAAACTGCCACTAAATTTCTTCTCAACACGCGAGTGAACACGTAACTAAATTTATTTATGGAAAGGTTATTTTAACAGACGTGTAAATGTTACCCTTTCAGCAGTTCAATATGTGTGAACGCGATATGGGGCGGAAGTGATGTATTCGTTTATTATAATGTCGAAAACGGAAGTATTAAACCTATCTAATGAAGCCAATAGGGATGAGGACTAACTTTTTTTCTTCGTCTATCAGGTAGATTATTAAAAAGTATTGGGCACGTATTTTTCCTTTTTTCACATAATCGAAACATTACAGAGATATATTGATTTGAAATATCGCATGACGTCACGTGTTGGTACAATTTTTACCTACAAGTGACGTCACGAGCCCCCACTCCCAAACTTTGACACGCTTTATCTTTGTAATTTTTTGGTTGATTGACACAAGAAAAAATATGTGTCCATTATTTTTTGATAATCTAACTGACGGACTAAATAGAATTTCGTTTACTTTACCCCGTCGTCATCCCTATTGTTTTATGCGACTTGACTTAAAATTTCGTTTTGTCGATAAGAATGATCGAATCGAATTTTGTGTCTTCAGTTTTTTCGTTCAATTTACGCCCGTCACTCCCGTCAACGAGCGAATGACTGAGCTCTCATGACACGTCAACTCTCCTCCCGCACCGCGCAGCTACCTCAGGCATCGCCTCAGTTAAGCGATAGGCCTATAGATGTCTTGTTAAGAAAATACTAAGTAGTAACCCGATTTTGAGTAGCTAATGCACAACGCTTCCATTTATTAAAAATAGAATTTTGTACACTCCTAAGAAATCTGTGGTCTTCTCTACCGTCTAAATCTTCTTAATTTAAGTCAACTTAATTTAGTTCGAAATCCTGTCCAATCTCATCTCCCTAATCTGCAACATCTGTTAAGGCTATGAATTTTGCAATAAGTAGTTATACTTGTTCCAAAATTCATAGAAACGTATATGATTAGTAATATTTTGAACTTAACGCTTGAGTTTATTATCCTTTGTAATCGCGTTCATATTCACAGTAATTTGGAACTCGGTATGATCAATAGACGTTTACATTAAAAAAAAAATCATTATAATGAAGACAAGATTGCAAAATGTAGAAAGGAGATCACCCATTTTGTTCGGCGACTTGGGATCAAAAATAAAAAGTTGGCGGCCAGGAATGAATTACATTTTATTTGAATGGTCGCAGTAGTAGAAACATTTATTTGTACGGCTACAACGCTGTAATGAATTTGAGAACAAAGATATACAACGATCTTATCTTTAGATCCGCCTCCAAATATGTATAATAATATAATATTATCTCCGAATCCAAATTTTTCTCGACTTTGACGTCTTGGTAAAAAAATTATGTGTACTTTAAAAATATGTAATTATTATTGATGGACGCCAAAAAAAATCCCAGAATGGGTGATATCATTTGATCTGAAGCAAACAGGGCACGAGCGCTTTACTAGGCTTTACCCAATCAGACTGGCTTACGAATTGTCGGATTAGTTGCTGAGTATTACTGCCTGGTTTCATTTGCTTTTGGGTTTTCATAGGACTTAAAGAAGATATACTTAGCAGTAAATATAGCTCTCGAAAAAATCTCCCAACGAAAATTAAAAATGTTGTGTTCTTATCTTACTGAAGTGTATATTGCAGTTGTCAGTGTTATATCATGACATGTATTTAATCGAACTTCAAATTCCCATTTTGCTCTCCTAAAAATATGAATGAACACTAACATTATGAACTTTGAACCTTTGTGAACCACATATAATTCTTATTTTGCTGTCCTAAAAGTACTAAATAGTCAAATAACTGTGAGTCTGTGACCAACTAGGATGTAGCACTTGCCGACCGCTGCTGCGGCACCTCTCGCATCGCTCGCTCGGCTCGCGCGCTGTTGGTCACATTTCTAACCTAACCCTAGTTTAGCTTCTGCAACCAACTGTGAGAAAAAGCCAGAAGATAACATGACAAGAGGCATTTTTTTTTAAAGCGTGCTTCTTTGTCACCTGATAAGTTGTTAAAGGTTCATTCATTTTAAAAAGCGTAGGTACATCATTAGAAGGTCAATAAGTTTTCAATCAAAAAAACAATCAATCAAATATTTCAATCAATCGGATCAATTAAATGTTTTCCTTGTATATTGTGCCCAGTGTACCCTTATTATAGTTACTGCTACTTCTCAATTGTTTGTGATGCATACTACAAAATATGAGTATATCCTTGATTTTTTTAATTTTCTTCTCAAAACAATATTCTCTGCTTACCGTCTGCATATCTATGTTTCATCTTGTTTCGTCGAGTCCCATCTGAGCTGTTTAGCCGGAAACCCGTCATGCATAAGATATGAGCAAACTTGACCCATTTTGTACAAGTTAATATAAATATTATTCCCCTGAGGAAAAGTTTGTGTTAATAAAAATACTTTTCCCTCTGTGCCCATAAAAATAAATATCTTCGGGGATCTGAGAATATCGGATATTTTATTTTTAGAATAGGTACTCGATCGTGATATTACTCCGTAATTATCATTTTAAGCGGATATATGATTACAGTGACTTTTTATAAAAACCTAAAGATCAAATAAGAAAAATTAAAGTTTTACAGCCTTACAAATAAAGATTTACAAACGACGTATACCGGAGTTATAACGCTTACTCTAGCAATAAAAGATAATATTTGACAGTTCAGTTGTACACATCTGTTATATAGAAGTTTTTAATTGTATGAGAAATTACGCAACTGTTATTCAGTCCTCAACCCTTGTACAGTGAGCGCGTAACCGTAGTAACCGGAGATCTGGCGGGCAATTTTACAAATTTTTAGGATCGTTCGCATCCAAATCTCAGTCGTAAATGATGAATTATCTCGATGTTTTTAATTAAATGGACCGTGAAGAACCATCAAGAATAAGAAAATATTACAAAAATCGTTTCGATCCTTTTATTTTACAAGACACATACTTTCGAATTAAATATAGATACAGTCAAATAATATGTACGGAAAATAGATGAGTTAGAAGTGATATCGAACTGTAAGCTCGTGGTATCAAGCTGGCTGTAAAAGTTATAAGGGAACAGATGAACATACATACGTACTTATATACATACTCGTACATACAAAAAAAAAAAACAAAAAATCAAAACCAAATTATTCAAAGTGACGGATTTCGTTGGGACACTAATTTGAAAGCTTAGGTGTGTTCTTAAATTTAATGACGAACTTATAAAATACGCTTCATTCTTTCTTTCGATTTACCATTAAAAAAACATACAATTATTTTTAAATACATTTCGAAACAATAAATATTTTGGGCACAATTTGTATTATTTATTATAAATAAACATTTTTATGCTGTTTACAAGGTTTTCTAAATGTCTCTACAGTTTGGTAATCTAGTTTCAAAACGTTTACAAAGAATGTTGCCACTGACTTTTGCAATAATGAATGTAGAACTATACACACACCCATTATTGGTAGAGGGAGTTTGTTACTCTTACCCATAGCTTACACAATGTAAAAGTATACAGTTGTTAAGCAAGTGTTTTAAATATTTTTATTAGTAAGGCTGTACATTATTTTTATTGCTGCCGTACTTACAATGTGATACATTTTCCCCTTCTTATTTTCCCTTTCCTACACCACAATGTACATTCGTAATCGAGATCGATCAAAAAGAAACCAAAACATACCAACATATTTTTCTAACAATTAGGGTCATTAACAGAAAATAAAGATGGCGTACCTAATACTCGAGACTCGTATCGGCGTCCTAAGTTGATTTAGACGATAAATGACCTTCTTTTAGAACAGGCAAAGGTAACAAATTGAGCATTTTATTATTCTATACCCTTGTAATCGTATTGGGCTCAAGTGGAGGTCACGGGGCACTTTTATATTTTTGCTGGCTCTACTTTTTCTAGGCTATCTATTTTGTTCAGGTGATATGTTGAAAAAAGTGTGGTTTTTCTATTTTGTGTAATTTGTTAAGTATGTGGAATAGGGGTTTAAAATTTTGGTATAATTATGTTTTTTGACTCTTTGGTCTAGTATCATGTAAAAGGAATACACGATTCAATGAATTTTTCTCGATACAAAAAAAATTAAAAGTTATATCTATTTTTTACTTTTTTCGACATCACGGCGTAATGCTTGAGAGTTATTCAATGGAATTTACTTTAAAACATAGAGAATTATCATATCCATCGTTTTTTTGGCCAGTAACAGTCTCAGTAAAAATAAAATAAAATAAATAAAATAAACCAAACCAAAAATATAAAAACACTAATTCATAAACCTATAACTCATCATCATCATCATCATCTTCCTGCCCTTATCCCATGTTACTTGGGGTCGGCGCAACACGTTTTCTTCTTCCATTCTCCCCTATCAACCGTCACGCTATCATTCACTCCCTTCTCTTTCATATCATTCCTCACACAATCCATCCATCTTTTATTCGGCCTTCCTCTCCCTCTCCATCCATCAACGTGTATATTCATCACTCTTTTAGTCACATGCGTTTCGTCCCTTCTCATCACATGCCCATACCAAGCCAAACGATTTTATCTATATATATAAAAGGAGAACTGACTGACTGACATATCAACGCACAGCCCAAACCGCTGGGTCTAGAGATTCCAAATTTGGCACGTACGTTCCGTATGAGGTCTAGGGGTGCACTAAGAAAGGATTTTTCAAAATTCATCCCCTAAGGGGGTGAATGGGGGGGGTGAAATTTCACGCGGACGAAGTCGCGGGAAGAAGCTAGTATTTCATAAACCTATAACTATGACTATAATTATTATGTTAAATATTAAAAGATAATTCAATATTTTTTATTGACACAAACATAATATATTATCTATTTTACTGCACTAGTTGATAATGACAAGAGTAGTACAGACGCCAGCACATCAAACTACCACAATCTGTCAAATTTCTATAATAAATTTTCAACTTTATTGCTAAAGCATAAGGTTCAAAGTTGATTAGGAAAATTTGACAGTTTCGGGTAGCTTGAAGTGCTGGCGTCTGTACATTGTGCAGTAGTATAGTGTGACAAACACGAAAAAAAAATATCTACGATTGAAACATTTTTATACATTCACATGATTTACAGAATAATACGCGAGATATCCACTCAAACAATTTTTTTTTTTGCCTAAGCTGTATCACTCATGAAAGCATTTAATTATCTTCTCTTTCCCATAACTATCGTACCAAAAATAATGTTTACTGTAAAGGTGATTATTTTGTTCCAGAGCATCATTTCTATCCGTGTGTGTCAGGAGGCGTGTGCCCTCAGATGAGAATCTCAACACCGATTATGCACCAATACAGAGGTATCCCAGGTAAGTCATAGTGATTATTCTAACGGTCAGCACCCATTAAGCAGGAAAATTGGAAATGAAGTAAATCAAAACTGAAATAGAGTTGAAAATAGCATATCGCGAACACATGACTACCAATCCGCACTGCACAGAGAGAAGGCCAGCCAATGAGAGCGTTACTCTAAGCTGATTATATTGAACAAGCGCCTACTCCAGACACTATCTCTGGTACGCTATTGTCAACTCTATTTTAATAATGATTAAGTGCGAAAACTGCTCTAGCATTCTGCTGCTTTGTGGGCGCTGACCGTAACAGATTGGTAGTGGCTGTGTGACATTTTCCCTCAGTACTCAGTTAAAGATATTTCTGTATCCACCAGGTTCGGCCAACCAACCCCGGCACCGCCCGAGCTTTGTGCATACGACGCCGATTTGGAGTGCTCATACTTCCGCAGACGGCCACGGTCTGTGTGCAGCCAACCTGACCCCAAACGCTACACCTGGATGCCAGAGGATGAAGACTTCACCCGGATGGAGTGGCCACAGTCAGTACTGTTATTCCTAGAACTTGAATTTTTAATTTAATTAATTTGTATAGAGAGAAATGTTGTCTGAGCCAGGTTTGGAATTTTGTATTTGGATTTTGCCAGAAAAAGCAAAGGAAAATGATAACAAATCTATTTTCATCATCAGAACACTAAATTAAATAAAACAACTTAATTAGTAAACCAACGGTTCCCAAATAGCAAATGAGACAGAAACTACCTTTCAATGACTCATCAATGCTTGCTCAGTGAAAATTCCAGATCTTTCATTAAACGCCGAAATTGCGTACCTACCCACTAAATTAGATCATCATCATCTGCCTAGCCTTTTCCCAACTATGTTGGGGTCGGCTTCCAGTCTAACCGGATGCAGCTGAGTACCAGTATTTTACATGGAGCGACTGCCTATCTGACCTCCACAACCCAGTTACTGGGTAATACGAAACCCCTTGGTAAGACTGGTTGTCAGACTTTCGGGCTTCTGACGACCCGTAACGACTGTCAAAGATCCACGAATAACAGCCGGGACCAACGGCTTAACGTGCTGTCCGAGGCACGGAGGGGTCTTGGTATGTGAAGATGGTCACCCATCCACGGACCAACCGCGGCAAGCGTAGCTTAACCTGATCGATCGACCCGTGCGGCTGTTATTACTTAGCCACAAGCCCCTAAATTAGCCACTAAATTAGATAAACAGAACAATGTTAGGTACTAGTTTCAAACGAGCAAGACAATTTTCTAGCATGCAAAAACCCTTAAATACCGATCCTTCTATTTTTGGGCATAGACAATATTATCAAAACAGAGCAGCTTTTTGAAATTTACATAACCATGGAGAAAAAGAATGAACCATTTGGCTTCGCGACTCTTCTCGCATAATTGATTCCAAAAAAAAAAGGTTACGACCATTAAAAATCCCAATGAAAATAATACAATATTTTTTTCGATTCTCAAGACGTTTCCATAGAGACAATAAACTCAACTGAATAATATTCCAGATTCAAATGAAATCACCATTTTATTCGTTTGTGTTAATGATCAACCCTCAAACAATGTATATTATTTGAAGTTGACATAGAATATAAAATATTCAAAGGAAAATAAATACAATTTTCATTAAGTATCAGTAATGAAGGTATAGATAAAAAGCACTTTTGTGGGTGGTGAAAATCATAATAAATAACACTAATTCAAGAATTTTTAAACAGATTCTTTCTCCTATTTTAATTAGGTACGCGATTGCCACAGACCACAATACATGAATTCCAAAAACGTCAATTAAAATAATTTTCAAACGGCCTAAAATAGTGCTTAGTTACGCAACTAAGACCCTTCTAAATACCTCATTCTATTTAGTTTGCAAATAAATCTTGTAAAAAATCAGAAACATTTCAACATCCTTTATGTTGGGATATTTCTGATTTAAGGCCTCGTGTTCCGTAAAAAGGTTTCATTTATATTTAATTCAAAAGTTAAAGGATAAAAGTAACGAATGATTAATGTTTTGGTATCCTTTATCTGTGTTATTCAAGCTTTTATTTAAATACAAGGTGGCTATTCTCCTTTTTTACCTTTTCGTAAATCTAGTTTAATCAAAGAGATTTGTAAACAACGTTTAACAAGTTTTCTGTGGTATAAATGGATTTTAAAGCTAGGCTCAAAAAAGTTAGCGTGCCTAAAAAGGCTATTGTAATATGCCTCAGGCACTAAGTCCGCCTTTGTATAGATTTTTGTTATTCTGCATAAAGTTTAATAAATAAATATCTTACAAATTTTTTGCAGTGAAGATAGGAGGCAACATGCTGTGTCCCCTCGGATATAATTGTTTTTTATTTTTATACTATTGTCATTTTATTTCAGTCCCACCGTATCTGAACCTTCTTCTTACTTTTAAGGCTGGCCGCATACGTCCGGTTTCCTGATTCGGAATTCAGATTCGGAGACCCTGACTGCACGCATTTCATACAAAATCTTCTCTTTAGCGCACACGTTCTTATATTTTCCGTCAGGGTTTCCGAGCGGAAAATATAAGAACGTGTGCTCTAAAGAGAAGATCCGAACCCGGACAACGGAAACCGGACGTATACGGCCGGCCTGATTTTGACGGCCATTCAAGTTACTTACTGATAGTTTAACCGGTTGAATATCGTAATTACAGAAACAATTAAAAAGCCATTGTGGCTCGCGTGAATCCACGTTCGAAATACGAACGGTTTATCTAGAACTAAGTTCTCAAGCCCATGGCAGTCCATCATCAAAACATGAGAAGAATTTCCTAAACGCATGCGACACGTAACAATATTATAATGTAATTCTAGGCATGGACTAAGAAAATGGTTTCTTGCTTAATTTTTTCATTCCAGTTCCACAGTATTTTTTCACAATTTACATAAGTAGCTCTTAAGACCTTCGCTCTTCAAGGTTGAAATCTTTGTATCAATTGACTTTATAAGTCCAACCTTCGTAGTACCTACTACGTGTGTTGTAAAATAAAAGCTCCTTACTTTATCAGCACGACACGTTTCTTTTCTTTATTGAAGGTATTTTTACTCCAAACACAATTTATCGAAGAATTTTGTGACTATGCGTGTCCTGAGACTTCTCATTGTACGAACACCCTATAACAGTGCGAGGTCGGCTTAAACTAGAAATGTATAGTTTGATGTATCGACACGTGTATTCTACGAAAAAAAATTATAGGCATTGAAAAATATTTAGTATGTCCTGCATTCTCATCACAAACCGTGCAAGATTCAATCAAGTTGATAAAGTAACATCAGAGTTTTGTGTATTGTCCCCACAGTGCACGGAGACGTCTCAGCGGCCGCTGTTAGGCAGCATTATCAACACCAAACGAAGTGTATCACCGTATACTCGCACTATGACACTAATGAAATACAGGGTTAGCAGGAACCTGTTAGGTACAGCCAAAAAAAGAGATAAGTATGCAGGATCGTCGGATATAATTGACGTTTAGTAAGAAACCGATGGATGTTGTCGAATAAAATTTAATTTTATTAATAGAAAACGAACAGCTCATTTATCAAATTAAATTTCAGTCGACAACATCCATCGGTGTCTTACTAAACTTCAACTACACACATCAAAAGTGTCTAGGGATCAACATATATTTTTGCAATAACTTTTCTCCTGATTGATATTAATTAAAATTTTCCTTAAGGATTCATCAAATAAAGTGTTTTCGTTTGTCACAGTAACGATAAACCAAGTCACCTTTGCATTAATAAAGAAATTTGCCATTTTCCTAATAAAGGGATTTTTGACATTTGAACCACTAACACAAAAGTTCGAAAAAAAGACTGAAATAACAGTTTTCTTTAAAATTTTATTGGGTAACTTAAACAATTAATAATCCGTGTTTCTACCGCGAACACTAACAACACAAGAACATCGGTTTGGCATACTCAAAATGAGTTCATCCAAATCACGCTGTGGAATGGCAGCCCATGTTCGTTGCAACAACAAAAAAAGGTCTTCTTGCGACTGGATACCCTCCATATTCGGCAGAGCTCTTCTCTGTAGCATATCCCATGCATGCTCAATCGGGTTCAAGTCTGGCGACTGAGCAGGCCAGGGCAGGACATTGATGTTAGCTGCGGCGAGAGTCTGTCTTACAACTCTTGCGGTGTGCGGTCGTGCATTATCATGCATTAACTGAAATAAGGGACCGATTTGCACTTGTAGAGGAACGATGACGTCTGATACAATCGTCTCAGCATAAATTTGAGCGTTGAGGTTGCCTCTGATCCAAATCAACTCAGTTCTTCCGCCGATCCAAATACCCGCCCATACCATGATGGTTCCACCACTATAAGGATGGACTTCCTGGCAGGATTTTAATCGCTGTTGGCGTCCAGGGGTTCTCCAGTGTCGTATACGTCTTGTATCCGGTCTCATACCAAAACGAGACTCATCAGAAAAGCACACGAAACGCCATTGTTCTTCTGCCCAATTTCTGTGTTCAAGAGCCCATTGATATCGAATCCTACGATTGTGCATTGCTATAGGTGGTACCCGTAGCGGTCTTCGGGAATGAAGGTTCACTTCATGCAAGCGGTTTCTGACTGTTTGGTCGCTAATTAAGTTCCCTGAAGAGTGATGAAGCCTCACGGCTAACATCATGGCGGTTATTGTTGGAGCTCTTCGAGTTAAGATTTGAATGTATCGGTCTTGTCTCCGTGTGGTGCAGCGATACCGTCCTCCATGGCGCTCAGCCACGGTACCAGTGCTTCGGTAACGTGTCCAAAGTCGACTGATAACACTCTGACTTGTATTCAGAGCTAAAGCCACAGTACGTTGCCGGGAACCAGCTTCTATCATTCCCACGGCTCTGAGCATTTCTTCCCTGCTTAAATGACGTCGCCGCTCCATAATAACGTTGGTTTTAATCAGTAGTAGGGAAACAGTAGCACTAATAATGTCTTCAATGCGTTGTATGTTTTTATAGGGAAAATATTGACAGCTGATTTTCATCTTTTACTCGAATTTGATTCACAGTTCCTGATTCAAATTATGAAATGCACCAAAAAGGATCCATATAAATTTATAAAATCATAAATTTATTACAAAGCCACATCTCAATCTCAAGAAATCCGCATAAAAATGCTTGATCCCTAGACACTTTTGATGTGTGTATATCCGACGATCCTGCATACTATCTCTTTTGTTGACTGTACCATGGATTCAATACATAATTCTGGAACCACTGCGTTGAAATTTTTAGGTTATTTAAAAAAAAATTGCTTTTCCATACATTTTGACTGCGTAGGTTTCGCACTTTTGTAAGCTATAGCAGATTTTTTTTTAAATAACTGTCTTGAAATTTCAACGCTGGAGAGTCCGGAATCATGTACCTACTGGATCCATGGTATCAGGCTGTGCATCCTCCACCACCACCCCTCCTGCCACCTTCACCTGCCTGTTGTCTGCCTTTATAGAAACTGACGGCTTTCAAGGCGGTCCGTGACAGAAGCTACGCGCTCAACGCACTTTCACCACAAATTTTATTAGTAGTCATCTAATCGCTGCTGGCGATCGCGTACTCTATGACTATCCCAGATAAACATTACTCCATTTAATATCGCGGGCAAGTTGATACAAATTCAATAAACTCCATGATTTATGTTTCAGATCGGTAATAGAAGATAACGCGGGTTGGCCCCAAAATTATAATGTGGACCAAATCGCGTCAGTCAGTCGAGGAGGCTCGTTACCTCGACCACCTTCTATAATTCCGTAAGTATTACAAATTAAATTATTTATTTTGTACCAATTTTTCAAGAGGCGTTAGTCAAATTGCTCAGGCTGCTATAGGCCTACTAATTTTTTTACTTAATACTGGTAAATGAAAGCACCATCGATGAAGTTTTTTTATTTGAATCTCTTATCAAATCTCATATGCCTAAGTGCCCATACACACGAGCAACACGCGTCAACAGAGAGGCAACTGACTTGCGTTCCCATTGAGGGTCCACATTTGAATTTTGAGCTTTTGAATGCGTCAGCCTTTAGTAAAAGTTCGACGACAACATGTCGCTCGCGTGCTCATGTAATTGAGCACCGCACTCAAATACACGAGCGACACGTTATCGACGGCTGCCCTTGTCTGCTGCCAGTCATAATATTCTTTCACAGACTGTATGACAATTAGCGCCAACTTGTTAGAACCAAATGTCCTGGACACCACGGCCTTCAATTTCAGGCAGCACAAATTCAGTTATCATGGCGCGATATGTGCCAAATACCACTCGAAATGCTCGGAAGCGTCATAGAAAATTGGAATTTCAGAATGGACCATGTTAACCGTAGTTACGGTCAACTTTGAAAGAAATCATTTTTTTAAATAAATATAATGAATGGTTCTTTTGTACGACAATATATTTTGCTTTTGAAAAAAAGTACCTCTTAATGAATCCACCCATTAGATTCACGGCATTGTCTTAAAAAATATTAAGAAAATTCGTCATAGTTCACAGACTGTGATAACTTAGAACTTTTCACAGAGGCTCTTATAAAATTAAAAGTTATAATTTTAACTAATTTAACATTCGTATTCTTAAATCATAAGCAAGTTTTTCTTGTGATATTAAAATATTATTACAGCGCCTAAAGAAAATTCAAGTTCTTTTAATTAAAAGGGTATAAATGAAACTTGAGACGTACCCTAAGAATGTTCGATACCCCTCTAGATATTATTTTCTTAGAAAATGTTTCGCCCTGAGATAACAACGCAATGTAATGCTCCTTTGACGACGTTGTTTTTGTTCAATTTCGTTTTTTTTTCTTTTTCTCGGTATTTTTCTTTTGTAAAGAACCTTTGACGACATAGACTGGTGAAGGAATTGTGATATTTTTATTAAGGAGTATAAATATTTCAAACATTTTCTATTTTATTCTGACTCGAATATTTTTCTTGTAACTTGCGCAAACAAATTGCGCGTCTGTACTGTGGCGACCGAGCCAAGGAAGTGGGTTCCGAATTCGGTATTTTTCTTTCTAGAGTGTCTCTTGTACTGTGATTTCATAGTATCATTATGTTAAAGTCTTTGTTTTATGGAAAACTGGACCTAGAAGTCGCGTCAATTTAATAAGTAGGTAGAGGACTAGAAATGTTTTATCTTCAGTAAGACGTCTGAATAACGTACATTGGTTTTTATTGTATTGATAGGTAGGTATACTTTTCAGAAGAACTCGTGTAAATGTATGACATTAAACAGAAGAATACTCTATTGAGCTGAATGAAATTCATTAATGCAAAAATATACAGTACAGATGTCAAGCTACTACAATCTGTCAAATTTCTATAATAGATTTACAACTTTGTCGCTAAAACATAAGGTTCAAGGTTGATTGGAAAAATTTAGTATACTTTGTTATTTATACAGGGTGGCAGGGACGTAGACGCCCAACCTTTTTTTTTTTTGGATGGGAAATCTTTAGGGTCAATTCTTGTAATTTTAAGAACGTTCACAGTGTTATCTCAGTCTCAATCTGTCAAAAATACCTCTAATTTCCTTACATTTTGACAAGTTTTTGACATTTGTTTGTCGCCGAGATGAGACTGCGACTAGATTTTGGACGTTTCTAATTACGGGAATTAGCCTTCTGTTACCATGGATCAGTAGGTACATGATTCTGACTGACGAAAAATTTCAACACAGGGGTTGAGAATTTTTTTCGGTTATGAAAAAAAAATGCTGTTTCGTACATTTTGGCGGCGTCGGTATTGCACTTTTGTATGGAACATCAGTTTTTTTTTTTTTTTATAACCGACGATAAATTTCTATGCTAGGACTAGTTTAGGATCTTATTGTTCTGAATTCATAGTTACAGTTTACGCGTCAATGTCCCTGCCACCTTGTTTTTTCTGATCAAAATTACAATTCTTCCTAGATAGGTACTTTTATTTAATTGTGAAGACATTTACAAAAATGAAACACATCATAACTATCGACAATATAACATGAAACAAACTTCATACTTCATACCTTACTGATGAAACTACCCACATAACCTCAATACTTGACTTGTGGAGCATTTTATTTCTGTTTCATCCCTTTGTGACGTAACAAGTCATGCGATGTAAGGTCAGTAAAAAGGTCAAGTGATGCAAACCCACTGCTCGGAACTCTTGAACCGATGTATGCGGACTTTTTCATGTTACAATGTTTTAGTTTTCTTGTGACATCGCAGAAAAGAGCATTGCTAAGGAAATCTATTAGCTAGTGCGAAAAATAATAATAATATCAAAGCAAATAATTAAGCCGCCCTTCGTAGAAATATCGCGGCGGGATTTTATCGCGCAGTGGATTTTCAACTATCGGTTTTTAGCCGAGCATTAAGAATCCAACCGAGTGCGTCCCAGTCCCAGCGTCAAAAAACACAATGTTTGATTTTCAACCTTCGGCATTAAGCAGTGCGTTTAAAATCCTGCGTGCGAAAAAAATCGCCGCAGGAAAAAAACGCCCGTACGAAATCTGAAACTAGGCTAACACTATTATAATTGCATATTTTTGTAATGAGTCAAATTAGTTTGAACCTTTATTTTTTAGTTAATGCTTACTTTACGGGCACAATCGAACGATGGCTATGCCAATGGCCACAAATTGTTTTTTGAACTCTCAAAACGAAAAATGCAATACCCGTTTTATTAGCTACAGCATTGCACATTGTTTTACGTAGTTTCAATCACCGTTCCGAGTTTTGTTCGGAACTAAAACGAAACTGTACTAAAACTAAGCAACTCGGGAGCAATAAACAAAGCGTTGTTTTTAGCAAACTGTTGTTTTCTGTTCATTGATTATTTTTTGGCGTTAAGGTTTTTGACTTGAAGTTCTGGAGAAACAATTACCTATATCTATAATATCCTTAAAGAGAAGGTGGTTAGAACTAAACTGTACTAAAACTAAGCAACTCAAAGTGGAAACAATAAACATTGGTATGTTTTTAGCAAAGTATTGTCTGCTGTTTTTTTATTATTTTTTGGCGTTAACGAGTATTTGACTTGAATTTCTGGACAAACAATTACCTATATTAGAGCCAGGAATTTGAGATAATTTTCAAGTTATGGAACAACAAACTGAATGTCATACTGAACAAAGTTCCAATTCTATTTCAACCAAAAACTTATTAGGACCTTTTTTGTTACAAATGGTCATTCAAGAATTAACATAGATTTCACTAACTACGAGGTAACCGATTAAATGGCGATAAAAATGTAAATAATCTGAGATTATGAACACTACTATATACATTATAATACCGTTAAAGAGAAAAGGACAAACGTACTTTTTACCCGACTAGGTACGGCGAAGCAAAAAGGATTGATGATGATATGATTTTGACCGGTATGTATGTATGTAAGGGTGTATGTATGTATGTTCATCTGTTCCCTCATAACTTCTCAACTTCTTGTCATAATTAGACAAATGAGGTATCGTTGGAAGCGTCTTGATCGTTCGCTGGTTATATGCTATGTGACGTCACATTAAATTGAATATGGCGCCCTCTAGCGGACAAAGTCATGATCTAAAAAAAATGTTTTTTAATCATCCCGTGTGGGGTATCAAATGAAAGGGCTTAATTAGCACATTTCAAAAATATAATTATTAATGAAATAAGCTCCAAAATATCTAAATAAAAAATAAGTTTAAAAACTAAAACCCGACTACTGAAAAGGATGAAACAAGAAAGTACCTTCCCTTGGTCGTATGTTGCTAACATATAAGCTATGGTAGCATGCGACTACGGGAAGGTAATTTCTTGCTTCATCCTTTTCAGTAGTCGGGTTTTAGTTTTTAAACTTATTTTTATAATATAATTTTGAAATTATCCGCCTGAATTACCCAAATGTAAGAGTAAATTGAATTATTGGAGGCATAACGTAATTAATTTTGCTAGATCTCTATGGGATTAATAATTAGACATTAATTATGCAGAATTTGTCGAAACTATATGAAGTTAATCAACCAATATAAAATCCAATTATCTTTGTGTATGATATGATGCATGCGAAATTAATGGCTTTGAATACGAAATTGAACTAATGAATATATTGAAGGACCAATTGACCAATTTCGATAGAAATAGGTACCTAAATAATAGGGTAAATTTATGGTAGTATTACCATTACTAGGGTAACACTTGATCACTCGTCTTCATTTTGATATACTCGTACTTAATTATAGCTTATGTTCATAATCTCCAATCACATTTTGACTACCTAGAGTACTAAGAAATAAATTAAACACTGCTTTGGAAATCGAGAATTCTTACTAACTTTCCTTTCCTATCTGCATGACGATTTAACAAAAATAATGAAACAGGGAGAGGTTGCGAGACGACCTAGACGCGCACCACAAGGTTTGGATCCGGGTGGCTCTGAAAAAGGATGCCTGGAAGGATTTGGCGAGGACCTTGTTCAGCAGTAGGACAGAAATAGGCTAAATCCATACTAATACATATTATAAATGCGAAAGTGTGTGTCTGTCTGTCTATTTCCTCTTCACGCTTAAACCGCTGAACCGATTCAAATGAAATTTGGTATAGAAATAGTTTGAGTCCCGGGAAAGGACACAGGATACTTTTTATCCCAATATTCCCACGGGATCGAGACTTATGCGGGTGAAACCGCGGGGCGCTGCTAGTAAAGAATAAAAATACTTAACAGCTGCAGCAACCATGACACACAACACAAAACTGATGGCAATGTCCATGAATCATCTGATAAAGATTATATACCAGAAACAGCACCACACCAGATGTCCAAAACCGACTAATCGCGTCATACATCACCGTTGTCACATACACCATAATACAATTTCTAGAAATGGTCCATTTCCTGTAGGCTTTCAGGCTTTGGGAAACTAATGACACTCGTGTGGGTTAATATGAGGTAATTACCACAGCCGCGGTAAACCGAAACACTGTTATGGCCGTAATGGATAAGGATGGGATAAAACTCAGCGGGTTTTATAAATTGAAGGTTATAAACGGGAATGGGGGCTAAATTGGGTACTGTGGTGCTGCTGCTGCAGTTAGGCTATTAATGTTAAATAAATAAATAAATAAATGTTAAAAGAAGTTAGTTAATTGAAAGCTGAAGCAAAACGCGTAAAAACTGATAAAAAGAATGTTTGCTGGTTTCTGAAGATATAATTAACAAGATGTCTTGTCTCAATGTTTTCTTCTTTTGGTCCAAAGTAAAAGACACATTCACGTAGACCAAAATAAATCTAAAAGCAATATATTTTCAATATCAAATTACGATTCTATCTTAGAACATTTAATAAGAATAAGGAACTAGTTGTCGATGTCTATTAATGTCTATACATCTAATTGATATTACTAACCATGTACCAGATGGGATTTCCCACAGGCAAAAATGATGAGCTTCCACACAAATTTTCAACTCCTATTTAACTCCTTTAGGGGATGAATAATCAAAAATCCTTCAGTAGTGTTCAGATAAACACTTGACTTTGTTATAGCAAAGATTCGCCTTAAGAAACTCTTGTAGTATCTTGTATGTTATTGTAGTAGCTTGATGTGCTGGCGTCTGTACGTTGTCTGTCAATGAATTAATTCATCAATTTCCTTAATAATCCTATAAGCTTATTCTCCATCAGTGTTGCAGTTCTGATGTTAAATTATATTTTTTTAAGGCAGATGACGGGTCAACGAGATGTTTTTACTATAAGATTAATTAAAACCTTAAATAAAAATGTCTAAACTTTTAAAAACGCCAGACACCAACCTCGTGAACCACGCCAATAAATAGATCAATATTTGTTTTTTTAATAAAGACTTTTATTTATTCGATTATATTTGTATAGTTACTTATTTGTGATATTTTCAGATGCCCTGCCCACACGCCTATACCACCGCCGCCCCCGCCACCCCCTCTCACGATACCACCCCACAGGTAATAATAGTATTAGTCGTACTATTAATATCACTAGATAAAATGCTACCCTTGTCTTTCTGTCTACTTATAATAAAATACGTACTCTTTTTGCATAACGGACTTAAAACAAACTAAATAACAAAACCCAACAGCAAATTCTAAAAAACACCGAACTGTAAAAAAATTTAGAACTACCACCGCTTTCTTAGCAGTCTGATGCAGTTGGTGGCAGTCGTATTATAGATAGTGTGTGGATCACTACATAAAATACTGTCCTTGTAGTTCTGTCTATTTATAACAATAAGTACTATTTTTGCGTAACGGATTTAATAAACCAAAATACAAACTATATCAATAAAAAGTTGACAAAAAAATAACCGGACTGCAAAAAAAAATCTAAAATGTTTAGAACAACACCACTTTTCAAGCAGTATGGTGCAGTTGGTGGTGTTTTAGATGGTGGGTTTCAGTTTTCTCTTCTTTATTGACGTGTAAGCTGTTAATAAACCTAAAAACGATGTCTTACACATTCAAATTTCAATTGTGTAACCGGGAGGTTATATTACTGAACCACGGGAAAGTAGATATAGCATTTGATACACGCCACGGGGGAGTAGATATATCACTTGCTACACAAAGACATCGACATTACCGATATACAAAATCGATATATAACATTAACTAAGTATGGTTTATAATCCATATGAATTATGTCTCTGTTTATTTCCAAAAATAACGTATTCAGACAAAAAAAAAACCAGGAATATTAGGAAAAAATGCTCAGTTCTGTATTACTTACCTATTTTTAGAAAATAATACTATCTGATATAAATCGAGTACTTAGAAAGTCTCTTGACTGACATCGTGTCTGTCCTTCTATTTTTAAAGACTCGTTTTTACTATTTTTAAACATACCTAAAATGAGAAAATACACTGAAATAAACAGAAATGTCTGCGTTTTTATCAAACTATCATCCAGTATTACCATAGTCCCAATCACACAGGAAATTAATTTTCCTGATACGCATCTCCTAAATCTGATAAACTGGCACATACATCCTTTAAGCGACGTTTCAATTGAAAGCGAATGTTCGCTCAGATGCATCCAATGTATTAGAGTGTAGTCTGTTAACAAAGCTATGTGAATATTGTAGACATGTAACTAGATCTCTCTATATCAGCTGAGATTGTAATTGTACCTATCCGAAGTTCCTGTTGATAAAACATATTCCGGCGAATTGAGAACCTCCTCCTTTTTTGAAGACGGATAGAAAATATAAATTTATAACATATCATAATCAGCCTATAATGCTGCCACGGCTGGGACCCAGTCCTCCTCTCTTCGAGATGGAGTGGGTTATAATCTACCACGTGGGCCCCGTGCGGGTTGCTAGATGTCACATGTCTTCGAATTTTTGGTTCTAGAATATGCCGGTTTCCTCGCGATGTTTTTCTTCACCGTTTTGAGAGCAGTGGTGATAAAATTATTTATACAAAGTATTACGGCCCCGCCGCCGCCAGATGGCGCACGGCAGGACTTTCTATGACCATGACTGCGGAGCCATACCGCGTCTCCACTTCGCGCCGCCAGGGGCGCCATTCGTCATCTCGCCATCGCTTTGCGGACGTCGATCAAGTTCAGCTCAGATTATTTTATATATATAAAGAAATTCAGAACCTTTATAATTAATATTCATACAATCTATACATATAATAAAATCGTAGGAAAGTCAAAACTGTACATTGAATATTTTTTTAAAAGAATACTTGGGGCGTGATCTACAATGGATATCGAAGCCAAAAATATAGTTTTTAGAATTTTTGTCTGTTTGTCTGTATGTATGTCCGGGCTAATCTCAAAAAGTACTGCATGGATTTACTTAAAATTTTGCATGAATATTACTAAGAGGTCGGGTCAACATATAGGCTACATATTATCACGCTATCACCTACGGGGGAGGAGCTGTGAATCTTTATTTTTCTTAAGCATTCTGTGACAGCGTGTAATCTAACGATGCATATTTAAATGTTGTTTTTGAGTAAGCCATGCTATTATCTAGCTTTACTCTATAAAAACTACGCTATTTAAATAACTTTGGCAGAGAAACATAGTTTAATGAATGTTAGTAGTATAAAGAAAAATTTGAAGCAGCGCCATCTATGAGATTTCATAAAAATCAAATCAAGTTACATGTTAACACTTTTTGGAAATTAATAATTTAAATGTGATCATGTTGGCGAGGTTAGTAGTTAGTTTTTCTTAAAATTCATAGATGGTAATGTGCATTTTCTTCATAAAAGTTGTATCGTATAGTTCGTTTTGAAAAATTCAAGTTCCAAGAAAACCCTCAAAGTTAAGTATTACAAAAAAGTTATGTTCATTGATGATGATCATTTCTTCATCAATTTCATGTTATTAGTACAAAATAAACATTGACTGTTAATACTTTTGTTCGGTATTTATCTGTATGATTATTGCTTGGTAATATATTTTCATGTCGTATACCTAATTATAAACTAAAATGTGATGTAAAACAAATCCCTTACGTATGACGAGGTACCTCCATATTACACGTACGACAAGCAAAGGGGTTTATTTAACCGACGTCGACGAGGAGGTGCTGTGGAAGGTTTTCCGGGAATTTTCAAGGACACCGCATTGGGTAGGGTTTATACCGTGCATCCGAATAATGGCGAATGCTATTTTCTGCGGTTGTTACTTCACACTGTCCGAGGCCCAACGTCTTTCGCCTTTCTTAGGACATTTGATGGCGTGGAGTATCCCACTTACCGCGCAGCCTGCGTATCACGTCACCTTCTCGACGGTGACCAAAATTAGGATGAAACCCTCGCGGAGGCGAGCGTCAGGGACAGTTCCAGCCGCATGCCGTCATCTTGGTGTTTGGTGAAGTCGCGAACCCGGTAGCTTTGTGGGAGAAGTATCGCCATCATCTGTCTGAAGATTTTCTACGAGCTTTGAGGCGTGCTACTGGAGACGAAGTCGAAGTAACTGATGAACGCGTGCTGAACACCTGTCTCAGTTCACTTCAAGATGTGGTCATTTCTATCGGCGGCAATCCACTGATCGAATATGGGTTACCAGCTCCCCAATCATCACCGCATCAAGACCGTGGAAATCGGGAGTATAACGCAGAGACAAATACGACCCGGGCGAAATGACCACCATACGAAATGACCATGTCGCTTTGTTCTCTTCAGAGCAAAAACAAATTTATGACACCGTCCTTGAAAGCGTTGGGAAAAACCAGGGTAAAATGTTTTTCTTGGATTCTCCTGGTGGAACAGGAAAAACATTTGTTACCACTGGCATACTTGCAGAGGTCAGGAGGCAAGGCAAAATTGCTATTGCTGTAGCGTCGTCGGGAATCGCTGCCACACTGTTTCCGGGTGGCAAGACAGCACATGCCATGTTTAAAATTCTCATCGATTTAGAGAGTGCCGAAACGCCTGTTTGTGGTGTGTCGCGTAACAGCGATAAGAGGCACGTGCTCAAGGATTGCTCTCTGATCGTATGGGATGAGTGTACGATAGCCAATAGGAAGGCAGTTGAGGCCGTGGACAGAACCCTGCAGGACATCCGCAGGAACGAACATTTGATGGGTGGTGTCACAGTTCTGTTCAGTGGCGATTTCCGGCAAACGCTTCCCGTGATGACGCGGGGATCGAGGGCTGACGAGGTGAATGCTTCGTTGAAATGATCTTCGTTGTAGTCACGAGTTCGTCCGCTGCGCTTGACCATTAATATGAGAGCTCGGCTCGGCGGCAATGCACGTGCTCAAGAATTCTCCGATGTCCTTCTAAGTCTTGGCGAAGGCACTCTACCAGAAGAGAGAGGTGGACAGGTGGTGCTTCCAGAGTCTCTCGGTAGAGTGGTATCCAGCATAGAAGACCTCATTCGCTGTGTGTACGGGGACATCAGTCGTATACCACACCAGCAAAATTCTTGGGTGTGTGAGCGGGCCATTTTGACGCCCAAAAATGATCAGGCTGCAGCAATTAACGAATGCATTCTCTCTGAAATAATTGAGGGGAATGAAGTAGACTACACCTCGATAAACACTGTTGTCGAGCAAGATGACGCCACACATTATCCCGTGGAATTTCTGAACTCCCTGTCAGCAAGTGGACTTCCAGCGCATACCATCAAGCTGAAGGCCGGTGTCCCGATTATGCTTCTTCGGAACCTATCTCCTCCGAAGTTGTGTAACGGGACCCGCTTCAAAGTCATCTCGCTCCACAAACACACCATTGAGGCGGAAATTCTTACGGGTTGTGGCGTCGGCGAGGCAGTATTTATACCACGCATTCCCCTCATACCTCATAACTTCCCGTTCCAGTTCAAGCGCGTAGGTACACTTCCCCGTGAGTGTTTGCTTCGCGATGACCATCAATAAGTCGCAGGGGCAGACACTGAGGGCAGCGGGTGTCGACCTCAGGACGAGTTGCATCTCACACGGGCAACTGTACGTCGCTTGCTCCCGCGTCACCAGCCCTGACTCTCTTTACATTTTGGCTCCTGGCAGCATAACTACCAACGTAGTTTATAGGGAAGTGTTGTAAGGTATGATACCTTTGTACGTATTTGTACTCTTTTGTGTCCTGGAATGTATTCCTGCATTATTTTCTCTATTTCCTTCAGTCACATCTTATGACTGAACTCAGCAGGATTCCAATATAACTCTCTTCACTTGCTTCGCTTGCAAAAAAAACTTATATTTTAATGCAATTTTAAAAGTTGTTTACTTATAATGCTATAGCGACACTGGCATCTTAGGTATTTTTGGTGCTGTAGAACCTTCACGCAGACGACGTCGCGGGCAGCAGCTAGTACAGATATAAACCAGCACCGCCCATTATTATTATTATTATTTCGAAGCATAACAGCGTCAACAGCCGAAACACAAAGTAAAGCGCCTGCTTGGGTTTGAACCCACGACCTACAACTTGTAAGACGGGGCCGTTACTTCTGGGCCACCACTTGCTCTCCAATATACATAAATACTATGTAAATATTGCGAAAAATTTTAACGCCAACTTTTCTTACATGTGAAGTTTGATACGGCAATAGGCGATGGCTGTCTGTCTACCTTTAGATACAGACAACAAAACTGATAAGTATGCAGGATCGTCGGATATAGTTGAAGTTTAGTAAGAAACCGATGGATGTTGTCGCATGAAATTTAATTTGATAAATGAGCTGTTTGTTTTCTATTAATAAAATTAAATTTTATTCGAGAGCATATGCATCGGTTTCTTAATAAACTTCAACTATATTCGACGATCCTGCATACAAATCTCTTTTGTTGACTGTACATATTAAACAAGTTTTCTGTTCCAAGAATACTATGAACTTTGATAATAACGTGTTTTCTTGTAGATGAAGGTTTACGTCTTCTCAAAAGAACAAACAATGCAAAAAACAGCTATTTTTTATTTTAAAAAGTCTTATTGATTTTTTTCATCGTCAGGAATCGTTGATTTATTAGCCATCGTCTTTCATTAATTTCATGCTTTTCCGCCTTCCATCGAAAATTGTTACGAAAATCTATATCTACACCTCGATATTAAGAACTACCACAGGAGTCGTTGATTCGTCAGCCATCATCTTTCACCCATTTTCTTCAATCATGCTTTTTCCACATTTCATCTCAAAAGGTGGGATTTTTACGAAAATCTACATGAATAGAATATTTGGTTTCATAACTAGATGTTTTTCTCTTACAGAACAAAACACGTATCTTTCGCACGCTCTCACACTCTAACCACGTTTGACGATTCCGTGATGCCGGCTGCAGTCAGTGGCAACCGATTCAGGAGAGACTGCGAACGGCTCATCGATGGACGTGTAGTAAAGGTACGATTAACATGCATGGAAAGCATGCAAGAGTTCGAGCAAATCAACTTTTCTAGGAAAGCCAGGAAACGACAATGTAGCTCAAAATTGCTATAGACCGGGAAAATTGGAAAGAGCTTAAGGAAGGGAGGCATTCGTCCTGCAGTGGGCTCAAAATAAAAAAATCTAAGTTTGCCTTATGACTTATTAAAGCCAAAATATGAGAGAATAATATGGAATACGAAAAGAAAAAGAACCTACCTAAACTTTTGTTTTTCAATTCAATATGTATGCCTCATCTTCGGAAACAGTTTGTTTTTTTTAAGAAGCTTTATGCACTAATCCTACACACGACCACATTATCAAGCTATACATTACCAGTGAGGTCGGCTTTTAGTGGAAATGTCTAGCTTGGATGTCGACGTGGTTCCCAATAGAACACTAAAAGACGCTGACTAAAACACATTTTTCCTTTACAGCCAGAACCAAAGCCCTACTCAACTTTGCCAGTGATGTTTCAACCGTTCCCACCATACCCACAGTTCATGTCACAGGCTGCGCCAGCGCCTATCCACTATCCCCCGCCGATAACGCCGCATCCCTCCCACCCGCCACCCCCTCTACAAAGGCAAACGCAGTCAGAGCAACCAAAAGTAGTAGTACTAGGTAAGTGGCTTTTTTAATTTATTTTGACTTTTAGTATGGCTAAACACATAAAATATTAAGGGCTTTTTACTCCAGATGTCTATACCCGTAGATTTAATTTTTAATTTTGACTGTTTTTCTATACAAAAAAGCGTCAATAATATTCCGCAGATAAAAAAATTATGACATTGGAAAAACTAGACCTAAATATGCATGACTGGTGAAGGTCGCAGGACTGCGTTGGATGCAAGAAGCGCAGCACCAGTAGATATGGCGACGCTTGGTGAAGATCCAAGTCCAGCAGTGGACGTTGGCTAAAATGATGATGATGATGACAAATGCATAAATATGCATGCATATGTCTCATTAATATCACCTCTGTTTTCAGATTCTATAAAGAAAGGAGTAATGAGAACTCAAGCAACACAGACAGAAGTGTGTTTAGGTAGAAAACCGTTGCCACCCAATTACTTATCTTTGAGCCCACGGACTATCAAAAGAGTAAGCTCACCATTTTATTATTCCATCAACCATTTGATAATTATATGAAAAATGTGTGAATTTCTACAATTAATGGACGTGATATGCAGATTATGGTTATGAAAAGAATGGACACATACGTACCATTATGATCGCAATAATATTTTAAATAATAAGATTGTTTTGAATTTCAGGTTAAAATGGTGGCAGCTGGTGTACAAACAAATGGATATACTATTGGAGTTAGAAGACTTACAAAGTCTTTCTCTGAAGTAGGAGGCGAAAGATTAGCTGGCCGTGAATCACCAAGTGATATTGCCACTACAGTGGAAAGGTAAAAAAAATATATTTAACAATCCTTTAGCATACAAAAACAAAATATTTGCCTTCAAGATTACTAAAAATAACTTACCTACGTTATGTTTGCATATCTAAATAGTTCATTTTAAATATGACCACAGACCAGAGTAAATTAAATAATTTTTTGTTTCAACATTCGCAGTTTCATCAATAGCGACCACGAAAAACTACATAGAACCCAGTCAGAGGAACCACCACGATCCCCTCGATCTCCAACAGCTATGATGATGCCCTCATCTCCACTCCAACGTGGAGACTCCGATGATGTCACGTCTTCATCAGTTAAATCTGTAGCTTCTTCATCGCAAATTGATAAATCATCAGAACTAAGCGCTTTGCAGAGACAAGCTCAGGAATACTTTCAACAAAACTTTCAATTTATTCATGAAAGTGACAGAGATGATACTATAGACGACGATATAGAAAATATTGAAAAAAGTATGGCGCTAAATCGCAGGAATTTGGAATATCTTCAACAAGAGATTGCTAAACAATCTAAAGGCGACAAATCGCTAAGGTCTATTCTCTCTAAGAGTACTAGCGATGCTTCCCAAAAGACAATTAATTCTTCGCATCCATTTTCAAAAACTTCAACATTCCAATCTGAACCTTCTACCGAAACTTCGGCCACCACAACTGATGACAGTGAAAAGAATGAAAAGGAAATTATCATTGATTTTGAGCCGCGACCTGATGATGAAGCTATACCATTTACAACGCTTCGAAGAAAAAACAGAAGAATGCTACAGAAAACTTTATCTGAGGGTGAAATTCTTCTAGATGTGTATGTATACATTTATAATGACTATACAACATATTCTCGAATTTGTCATTTGAAATTGTTCACAAGTTCACAAAAAGTTCACATACGGCATAACTAATTTACACATCATTTCCTTGCACTCTTTACAACATTTCTACATTTTGATGCTGACACAACCAACCAACCTTACAGTCATCCGAAAACAATAAAGCCTGTAGCTAAATTTGGTATATGACTTTCTTTAAAAGTACAAATTATTTATCAAACTGACTGTAAAAATATACCACAATAATTATAATAAGAATGTATTCTTTCAGAAGGAAAACTGAACTACAGAGTAGTGGTGACGGTATAAAAGATGCTCCCATAGTTATGTCAACAAGTCAAGAAAATATGACCAGAGAAGACCGTGAGAGGGAAGCAATTTACACGCAGTATATTGGGCAAAACTATAGCCAAACGCCCATAAAAGACGAAGGTATCTTTGGATTTGAACCAGACGGATCTTTCAGGTAAAGAAAATGTAGTGATAATATTTACTATTTTGTACATAGATTAATTTAAACACATAGGAATTAGGCCCATTGCACATAACATCCACCGACTGGCATTTTTTAGAGCATAGGTCTTTTAACAGCATATTCTTCTGTTTCTAACATTCAAAAGCCGTTAGTTTTGGGCTTCCGATTTGAACGCTATGCTTATATCAGCGCTCATTCATATTTCTTTCCATAGTTCTTCAGATGGGAATGCACCATATGAAGATTTTCATGAAAAATACATTAGTTACAAGCATGAACCATTTAGAAATCGAAGCGTAAGTTTTGAAGAAAAGACAGAAATAATAGTTGACAAGGACGATATTCCTGAGAGCAGGTATGCACGCATCACAATTAGCGGTAAACCGTTTGGTTAGCAAATATTAGCAAAGAATCTTGAATTGTAGCTATAGTAAAGCATCTTTCCTTTTGCCAGTTTTTTCACAAAACACCCAATTTTCATCGTCTAATTCACCCCGTCAATGATGCTTTAAGCACATAATAGTAAGAAACAATAATTTAAAAATACCCTACTTACACCACGTGCAATTATGTAGTTACATACCTTGTAATGATAGTAATTAATTATTTCTTACAGTACTGCTAGATCGAGCCCAGGATCACCAGAGCCAGTTACTATTGAAGTAGATGTGGAGCCAAAAGTAAAACGAGCTGTTATTTCTAACACTGTTACTACAATTCTATCACCTGTGGATAAAATATCACCATGTGCTTCGAATGAATCTTTAACAGTTGATCAAAGCAGGTATGTATTATAACTAGTGATTTCCTGCAGTGCGACTAATGATCTACCATATATTTTAAAGCCTTCAAATCTCTAGGGACCATTCGGATGGCATGTGGAATGAATCACAAACAACTGTATTGCAAGTCGATTCGGGTACAGAAAATGGGACTGTGATAAGGTAAATATAGCGACCTCATGGGCAATTCTCGTCGTTTTAAGAACGCACAGTCTGATCTGTCTCAATCGAGTTCCCTATACGAGTTCGAAATACTATTCTGCAAAAATTGTTACATCGATGCTTTCATAATGCGAAGTTATGTTTTTACTACACCTTTTTTGTTCGCTGTTTCTTAATCTTATTCTTAATCTTCATTTCGTATAGTATATTTAGTCCAGCGTACTTGTTGATTAGAGGTCAGTGGTCGTAGTGTATTGTATCGATTTATTGGGTCCGGACCCGCGTGTTTCACCTAGTTTCTCTACCTGGGTGAAACACGGGGACTAGGGTCCCGAGCTTTGGGTCCCGTGCTCCAACTGATGATCAGTACAGTCAACTTTGTGTAAAATGCACAACTTATGAAAGAAGGTACTAAAAATTCCCCAAAGCACAAAAAAATGGAATCATGCTATAAGTATATTTTACACAACTAAATTACTTTAACGCCTCTATCAGCATAATTTGTCCAACTTAATTTTTTTTAATAAAATTAAATACTTAATTACAAACTGCAACAAACTTACTTTACAAATCAATAGAATCTCGTTGGCTAAATATTTTCGAAGTACCGTTACATAGAACTAACAAACGTCGAAGAAACAAGGGTTCGATGTAAGGTTATCGATATTAAGACACAGCGAACAATAAAGGTGTAGTAAAAACATAACGTCGCATTATCAAGGCATCGATGTATAATCATCGATGTAACAATTTTCGTAAAATATGGGAACCCGTCTCAATCTGTCAAAAACCCCACTACTAGATTTTGCACGTTTCTAATTACGGGTATTTGCCTTTTGATATCCTCAATATTGAGTGTTGCTAATTTGTTTATCCAAACATTTCTGAATAACTAAAATATATTTTTTACAGTTCATCAGATCTTAGTTCTTTGGCTGCTTCTCCGGGTGCATTAGCATTGCTGACCCCGACATCAAGAAGAAAACAACTTCTACTTTTGCAACATCAGCAGCGATCGTCTTTAGATACAGACGCTTTGGATGAAGAATTTGATGCGTCACAGGTAGGAGTTAAACAAAAAAAACATTGTTTACATTATTTTTCAAACAGATATAAATGATTATTTTTTTAACAGAGTCAGTCACCGACATCACCAAGAAATAAACTAGACACATCGAGTTCTAGCTCACAGCCAAGAGCGTCGTTATCTCCACCTGCAGTTGTCCCAAACATATCACTGCCCATCACGAAACAGCCAACTATCTCAAAATCAATTTCCCCAACAGCACCTCCAAAAGTAAACCATAAAGTTAACCAACCTGCCATTGCTATTACCCACCCAAGCCTGGACTTGGCTGATGTTCCATTTAAAAGAACTCCAAGTTTCATAAATAAAAAACGAGAAAGAGCATTGAGTCCATCTAGAAGAAGAGATTTGCAGAAAAAAGCACAGCAAAAAGAACCAAATGGAACAATTCCTAATCAGATAGTGGAATCTCCAACTGAGCCACCACTAGCCAAAGCTGCAAGCAGTGAAACCAGTTTGGCAAGAACTGATTCAGGAAAAATTAACACCACTGACGTATCAGAAAGCACGACAACGACTGAAGATTATGTAACAGCAAATTCAGACAGCTCTAAAAAAAGTAATAGTAAGATTCAAAATCAAAGTAAGTATTACAAACATGGAATTAGAAGTTATTCGCTAGTTTCTTATAAATCCATTTTGCTTATAGATCCAGAAAATAACAAAACACAAGACGGGTCATCTTTTGAAAGTGCTTCAAGTCTCTATTCTTCAACTCGCACAGAAAATATCGCTGAAGATTTGATCGTACCGAGTTTTTCCCCGCCATTAGAAATCAATGACGACTTTATTGTCCCAGACCTTGCATCGCCTCCATTGCCCTTGCCTGATAGATTACCTAGAGTTTCTATGGAAAAAATTGAAGTCAAAGCCGATATCACTCCGACCATTGAACACATCAAGAGAGAAAAGACTGATATTAAATTTAAAGACGATTTACCAAAAGTTTCCAAGGTATGTTCCGCCGCTGTAAAATTAACTGAAGGTCAAAATTACAGAAGTGGTTTTTTATCTGTAAATTTTCTTTTAGACTATGCGTGGCACAATTAGTGGAAAGAGTAGTTCAAGTGGAAGTTATAGTATAGGTGGATCAAATCCTAATGTTACTGAAGCTAATGACGAGAAAACACCTACTGAAAAGATTGTAGAACTGCCGGAACGTAGCGAAAGTAAAGGAAAAGAAGACAAAACAACCGCAACTGTTCATGAAAAAGAACAACAAGTACCGAAAATGATGGTAATAAGAACAAATTTAACACAATTTTTATTATTTTAAGACTCATTAGTTACTCATATAATTTTTTTCATTTATTACAGGGATCTTTATCAGACGATGAACGAAGTGTCCACTATTCATCTTCCGGTTATTATGAAAGCCCCGTTGAAGATGACGATGATGGTGGTTTGACTTATAAGCATTCACAAAGATATAAATCAACAACCAGACCTAAATCTTGGTTAGCGGATGAGAAACGGAGGAAAAAGAAAGCTTTTACTTTAGAATTTTCCAAGTCCTACGATGATTCTGTTTCTACTTCACAAGATGATTGGGGTAAAAAGACTAAAGACCCCGACAGTATAAGTCAAAAGTCTGAACGCGGTATCTTTAAGCCATCCAATGTTAAATCCCCCCAGGAAGAGAAAGCACCTGAAACTAGGAAGAAGAAAACTCATTTTGCAGATAAGACCAAAAGCGTTCAGTCTTCGCCAAGAGAAGCAGTAGATATAGAAAAATCGATCAAAGAAAAAATATCAAAAGAAAAAGATTCGGAATCGAAACGTCCAGCTGAAAGAGAAAGATACGTTAAAAGAACAAAATTAAAACCAAAAAGCCCAACCCAGAGTAAAACTGGTGATGGTAATAATCATAGCTACAGACCAGCTCATTATGACAGACGGGAAGCTATGGGGTCTAACATGAAATTACACCTGAATATTCCGACATCAGATGATTCTAGTGAACAGTATAGGAAAGAAGGTAACAATCAATTTTACTGTAAGATATTTTTTTAAGGACAACACCTTAAAGATAAAAGAAAAGCGGAACCTTTACAAGATCCCTTTTTTGTACGTCTGTCACAGATGTTTTTCTCGAGATTTATGCTATGGTAGGACTATGAATTTTGACCAGCGACCGTTCCACAGACTGCTAAGTATAGTTTGGTTTGAAACCTTTTGTCTGAGCCCGACTTGCTCTTAACCATTTCTTTTTTACAGTTAATTTCTAATATCTAAATGCGACTGCAACGTGTCTCAGAGGTTAAGGACTTAGGCGTGTGCTTTACAACTGATTTAAATTTCCGTAAACATACTGACGTTTGTAAAAAAGCATACCGCAATTTAAGGTTGGTCTTACGGCTAGGAAACCAGTTCACGAACTATAGTGTTCCGAGATCATTGTACGAAGCGCTTGTAAAAATTCATTTGGAATGCAATGCTGTCGTCTGATCGCCACATAAAGCCAAGCCGAAGCTTGCCGGGGTAGCAGGATTGTCCGAAAGGGTTACCGCTGCCCCGGAACATAAAGGGCTAAGGAAGGAACACGGGTGGGTTTTAGTCAGTAAGAATTTGACACTCCCTTCCGCTCCACCCAGAGCGGGAGGGGTCATTTGATGATTTCCCATCCACAAAAAAAAAGTCAAGTACAAACTAATCCTAGAACGTATCCAGATCAAATTTGTAAGATTCCTGTACTTAAAGCAGTATGGTGTGTATCCAGGGTATCCACTGTTGTATCTATTTGTGCTGGGTATGGTAGGTTATAAAATATATAAACTGGAAGTAAGAAGGGAAGTAGCTCTCGCCACTTACTTATTTAAGATTATGCGTGGTAAAATACACAACCCAGGCGTTCTACACACAGTTGGGTTGTGTGTAGCTGATGGGCACTTGGGGCGGCGGGGGCGGCCGCCGCTGCTGTGGGTGCCGCCCGCTCGCACCAACCTGCTGCTGCTCGCGCCGCTGCGCTGACGCGCGCGCTGCGCACACTCAATATGGTGTCACAACAGATTAACTGCTTCAACTAAACTCTTAGTGAATTCAAATATGAGGCCGCATTTTGTAAATTTATTCTTGATTAATAATAATATATAATTGTAAGTCTAATTGTAAGCTATTATTATAACTACACTATTGTATTAGCTAAGCCTGTGATGATAGTTGTATGTGTTTTAAAATAAATAAATAAAAATTTACAGGTACAAGTAACGGCAATATTTCGCCAAGAAAACATAGGCGTTTGCGAGACAGTCCACGAAGAAAAACTGCAAATAATTCAAATAATGCTAAATCTCCTACTACAGCTAATAACCACACTGTGTACAGGTAAAATTTTGTTTTTTTCTTTTTTTTCTAAATCAAAATAAGATTACAAAATAACTCAAACGTTTTATTTTCAGGCCAAGAAGAAAAAGTGGCTCAAACGAAAGCATATCACTTCCCGGTAGTTTACCAAGAAGAAAACAATCGATTCCTACGGTCCCGCACCTAAGTTCTTTAGAAGCTGAAGACATAGAAACGACAAGAACTCTTACCAGTGCTGGGTCTAGATTGACTCCCCTTCGATACGTTAAAAGTCCCACGTCGTCACCTAGGCATAATCGGAAACAAGATAAAGGTAAATATTGCAATTAATCTCTTCGAAAATAAACTATACCTAAATCTTTTGCGAGTCTTACATACTTTATACAAATAAACACCTTATTATTTAAGACGGAAAGTTCGCAAAAGCAGCGTCAGCCGAATCTTTGCGCTCTGTATCACCAGGATCAGATTCAGTATTTTATTCAGAGCAAACGGAGCACAGCTTGGTTGGAGCTGATGGCGAATCTAAAGCACATTGCTTGCACTGTGGCAAAGAAGTCCATATCGTAACTGCGACCCATGAACATGACAGTGTAGCTTCAAGGACGTCTCACACCGATGTAAGTGAAACAACACTACATTATTGCGAAACAAAAATTTGTTGCTTCGTCCAATATAAAGAATACTAAGTACATATCCTAAAGGCTTTTCTTAACTACAGTTATCAACTGAATTATTAAATCAAAAATTTTTAACAGACATTTTTTATTACTATGTTCAATCCTACCACACAAACAAGTGAAAAAAAAAAACAACTTAAGTTTAATCCTATTACTTTTACTTCAAAAAACTCACATTTTATCTTATTTTTAGGAATCTTATGCAGATGCCACACCAGATATAGTACCAGCACCTGCTGGATTTGCTGATTCTCCATCTTGCGCAACAAACAAGAAACACGCAAGCGGAGCTCGATTATACAAGAAATTAGACAAACGATATCGATCAGAGGATAAATCAAGACACTACTATAGAAACAGGCAGGATGTTCGAGCAAAGGTACAATCAACTATTCAAAATCCAAAATATGCTAATATACATTTTAAATTATCTAGAAAACCAACGTCGCTATCTGTGCTTTTTGAATTAGAAAAAGAAAGGATATCTTTTCTAGTGCATCTTTTCTTGACAGTATCGAATGCATATCCCCATCTACAAATACACTCGAATGTTCCAGGTAGGTTTATGCAGTTCTCGGTTAAACTGTTACAATTGTGTTTGTCAGTTGTACATTCGTTAACATCTACGCACATTCCAAACTCAGATTTCCATTCAAAGCCCTTTTCTCTGCAATGGCAAGAAACGTTCCACTTATTTGCAATAATGCCTGCCAAATTCTGATTGTCTTTCCGATCAAATCGACATTGCCGGTTCGTTACATCTGTACTTTTAGCGTTTTCAGTAAAACAAGGATTGTGCTTACTATCACGACACTGCGAGTC
Source organism: Hydraecia micacea (assembly GCA_914767645.1). Lineage (NCBI taxonomy): Eukaryota > Metazoa > Arthropoda > Insecta > Lepidoptera > Noctuidae > Hydraecia > Hydraecia micacea. Next base: position 10,552,580 of record OU611794.1, on the reverse strand, counting down.
TGTTTTCACATGTTTCAATGGACAACACGGGTCCGGACAAAAGCTGTACATAGCACAAGCAAAAGAAAGTTTATCATCGGAACGAGGGTCGTGGTTTCGGTTCCCAAATGCTGGGTCCAAGCAACTGGCGAAGTTATCACAAGATTCCCCGAGCATTGATAATGCAGGAATTCCTAACATTGTGTACCAACACATATAATAAGATGCAGATGTTCGCCATTGAAACTTTTCTTTCGGTTCATCAAAAGGAAAGCCCGTTTTAACTGCATATAACAGAGCTTTCTTACAGTCAATGTCTAACTTAGTAATTGATTTCTTATCAATACTTTTATTTTTATTTAGCGTTGTGGTAATATCATCACTTCTCGTAAAAGGCGCTGTATTAGTCACACTGTATAAGTATTTAATGCATTGGTAAAAGTCTTTGTAGCAATTTTTATAGACTTTCCAATGAAAAGCTTTGAGACTTGGATCAGGAAAAGATTTATAAAACCCAATGGAGATATCTTTAGGTTTCTTTACATATTTTCTACGGTCCCATTCATTGAATTTGTGGTTTCGCAAAAAATACGCAATATCTTGTAAGGCATTTACTAACCATTTATCATCAGGCAACAGAAATATTGACTGTTGAGTTTGTTCTGATGGCTTAGTAGAATATTTCGACGACGTTGGATTAAAAATATCATCTAATCCTAATTCCTCTTCATTTTCACAAGCACATGAATACAATTTCACGTTTGTACACAACACAAAAACTATGATAATATATTTAAAGATGAACATTTTCATTTATTTATCTAACACATGCGGTATTTTTGCAAGAAAATCAATACTCATTTGTCAAAATCAAAAACAGATGCCATTTAGAAAAAGAAAAGATTTATGGCCAGTAAAAATAATCTATTAAAAAGGTTAATTTTGTAGGTTTTATTTGATTTTAGAATATTTTTCTTTTGCAACTTTTTAGGGTTCTTCGTATGGCCCATCTGACCGTCCGACTGACTGTCCGTCTGTCTGTCCGTCCGGATGTCACACATCAATTTTACTCGAAAACTATTTGCACTATATCGATAAAAATAGGAAAGCATTGTATTCAGTGCACGGCTACAGAATGTTCTAGTGGAATTACGAAAAAAAAAAACACTAGGGATGGCACTCCCCATACATGCAACTGACGGGAAAAAATCAATGCACATAAGGTTTAGTGCATTGATGGTGGGGTATTGTTGGATGTCATAATGAAAAAGATTATGATGTTTCTTTTGTGACTTTTCTATTTGAGTCAATAGTTTTTGAGATATGGAAAATTTTCAGTTACAACCACAGAAACAACTTTCTTTTACCTTTTTTTTTCGAGAAATACTATGAAACATAAACTTGATTTAGCGAGCGATGAAATCAATACTGCGTACGTAAATATTCACCCCACCCTGGTGGTCACGGTGGCACGCAATTGGCTGAATAGACTTTTTTGTAATTATTGTTTTTTTTTTAATTCACCAGTCTGAAGAAAGAGGTAAAGAAGAATATGCGACTAGTGAAAAACCTCAAGATAGTCGCATAGCAAGATCTGCTGGCAACAGTCTGGATAAACTTGGCGGGTCCAGTGCAAGCGTAGACCCTGATGGTAAGTTCAAACATTTTTTAACCCTCTTTTTTCTTTTTTTTTTCTTTTTGTAGACAATGTTTTTTTTATGCGTCAATACATTTGATAATTTTATGAGTTACCTATAATATAGATCCGAATGATCTTACTTATTATAGGCATTCAATAATATTTACAAGGATAAAGCTTCACGGTTTTGTTTGTTTTTCTGTAGACGTTTGCAGATAAATACTAACGATGTGCTTCTACAGTTTGCCGATTGTGCCCAAAAGTTATAGGTCGCGAATCATTGTCTTTTTTCCGAATAAATCCCGACTTCAAAGCTGAATTAACAATTTTAACTCAAACTAATACCAAATCAAAAGCTCTTGAAAACCGCCCATTCGGCCAAAGAGTCTATAATGCCATTAAAACTTTTTTTATGATTTTGACAGAACACGAAGAATGTTCTGGAAGTTCCGAGGGTGCTGAAGGAGCTCGTGACGAAAAAGGAATCTATGCTGCGCCCTGGTGGTGCGGAAACTGGATCATGCTGTCAGAAAATAATGACCACTGGACTAGGATCCCACCAGGTACTGGCCAGATATTGACAAAACTTTAAACTGGAAGAAATAATCACACAATAAATAACAAAAAAACTCTAACTCTTCAATTAAACCATTTACAGGCTTTTGAATTGTCAAGGAGTCGGTTAGTCAGAAATATTTATTTATTTATTTATAGGAGAACCAACAGCTATAACAGAAGTATAACAATATTATATGAAGCCCATTCCAAAGCGTAGTAGGTACCTGTGCAAGAAACTCCATGGACACTCTTTTAAATTATATTGTTACAAAAATATTAGTTCCATCATTAATGTTGAATTTATAATTATATAATTATGTAAGAACGATGTCAAAAGGTGTAAACGTTAAAAGTACCCAGAATACAGCAAATAGAAAAAAAAAAAACAAATGAAATATGCCCTGGCCTGGTAGCTTAGAGATGAGCTGTCCCAACCAGGTGCGCCCGTTCACGAACATGGCGCATGGATCAGCACCATTCAGGTCAACCATTTTGAAGGGAGCTGAATGATCCAACACATACGCAACCACCAGCGAGACATTTGAGTGAGCATGACATACTCTCAGCTGCTAGGACACATTCAAGCCAATGAAAGACGTACATAATCAGCTTACATGAAAGACATATTACCCGGTAAATGGTAGCTTTCAGGTACATAGTACTCACACCTGTAAAAAAATTAAATTGTGAACACTATGTTTACTATAGTCCGCGCGGAAATAGTTGGTCGCGCCATAGGTATGTAAGCGGAGGGACGAAGGGGCGGGGGCGCATTACTCCGTACGTGCGTTGCAAACGGCCGCCTCACCCCTGTCCCCACCTCAGCGGCCAACTAGTTCCGCGCGGACTATAAGCAGAGTTTTATTTTAAAACAATTATGAAGCATAAACACGTTCCTGCATGAGTACCTATTACATAATAAGTTTTAAAAATAGTTGTCGTCAACGATGATTATTTAGAGCAACTCAAATCACCTAATCATAGGATAAAAACAAAAATTGATCTCGGTGACTTCATTTGAAAAAAATAGGAGACTTGAAATACCGATTACATCAACCTGTGATCAAGATGATACTGCAAAGGAATTTGTGCTGTATTGTAACAAAGTCATGATTCATATTCTTTCCTAACTAAAATACATTTTTGACAAGCTACCTAGATAAACGTGCATTAGCATTATTTGAGAAATCAGCTGGTGTTGAACGCAAACAGTCAGTCGGTTATGTTATGCATACTAATTTATCATAAACAGTAGCTGCTCTGCTACTGGTTTCTTCAGTTTATATTACAATTCTATGGTCTCTATAATGAAACAAAAAAAAATATTTAAAAAGAAAATTAATAATCACCACATCGTCTGTCTCTAAATTATCAAATAAACTTTACGTATTTCAATTAATTATTTGCAAAATAGTTGGGCAAACGTCATCAACATATAGTCCAAATTTAAAGTTGATAGCATTAGTAGTTCTTGAGATATCCAGCTGTGACAGACGGACAGACAGACAGACTGAGTCGCACCATAAGGGTTCCTTTTTACCATTTTGGTACGAAACCCTAAAAAGAAAAGAAAACAAAGATAAAAAATTTATTTGACCCAGGTTAAGTAAGGCACACAAAAACAAAAAAAAAAAAGAAAATAGTATTGTGTGCCTCACGGCTGCGCCAAATACTTAACTTAAACTCAAAGCATTTATCTCAATTAAACCAATTACAGGCACATTGTCAAGGAGTCGGTCAGTCAGAAAAATGAAGCTAGTTGCCCATTCCAAAGCGTAGTTAAATACCAAAATATTTAAAATAATATTCCTTTTGCAACAGATGTGCTAGACTCTGGATCTGATGGTGGACAAGAAGACCCAACGGAATCAGAATCAGAATTCAACAAGCGATACGTGGCGCTAACACATAGGCTGGTTCATCGACGAGCTTGCATAGAGTTGAACCGGCGGCAAGCTGACAACAGCTTTGGTAAGATTTTTGGCAATTGTTTTTTTTTTCAGTATATAATTATATTATTTCCTTTAATGCAAGGAATGATATGTCATACTCTCCATTTCGTTACTAAACAAAGCCACATACAGAATTATGATATAATATATCATAACATATACAATCATAGCGTCTCTGTGCTTTTCACCAAGATAAAAGAAAAACATCATTAGGTATTCCTGCTACGTCTTTTTTTTTGCTACGTATTTTTTATAGTCTCCACTTTGCTCCATAACTACATGGAAACCACTCCTTAATTTTATAACAGTAACAGCTAATAAACGAGGTATCTCGTATTTAATCGGCACTATTCAGCGAGTATAAATATCATGACGCTAGTTTCATGATCGCCTTTACCGTCTATATAAAGCCCTTCTTTCCACGATGGCTATTATGAAACAGGTAGGTACCGTATTGCGTCACTACTATTAAGGAATAGTTAACCAGTCTACTTCGGAAGCGTGACGTGTTAAACTATTCCTAGTACTCTCAAAATTTTTAAATAGCATCAAGAATGTCCCCTGAATTCTTCAGTTCATCTTTGCTATTGGCACAAAAAAAAATTTGCTGCCAATGTCGTCATAACACAATCATGTGCGTGTAATTTTCGATAATTTTGGAGACCTTGACATGAAAGTAATGAATTTTAATGAACCGTTTGGATGAGTCACGCGATTAATTTTAGTTTCAATCAGTGAAAGGTACAGAATCGTTTCAGAATCAAAAGTGACCGAACTGTTGCGAACTAAAATTAATTCTCGTAGCGTATTTGAACGTCAGTATTCAGTTGTTGACGACACGCTACTGTGGCCAGATGATATTTTTACGTCTGACGTTCAGCAAACGTTTAGTTCGTATTGATTTTACATAGCAAAACTTGTCTAGACGACGGTTAATGACGTAATTTTCATGCAGTCCATGCGGACAGTTAAAAGTGAGAAACGCCGGTTCAAAAGTTCAAGAGTGTAGTTCGGACTGTCGGAGTTTTCTTGAAGAATGGGGCATTCATGTGAGTAAAGTGTTTCGCGGACCACTTAATACGTTGGAAGAAGTTAAAGCAATACTTTTATTTTCCGTTTCTATTATTTTATGTTTTAGTCAGAGACATGTTGAATTCCAAGGGGAGTATAAGACAGAAACTGGAGGAAATCCTCAAATTGATGCTGATGTTATGGTGTCGACAAAGTCAAATTAGTAGACTTGTGGCTCCAGAACCATGCGGTAAAAAATATGTTGTTCTTTTTTACACTAATAACATTGTTTTGTGTGTTGTTTTCTACAGAAAAGGTATTTTTAATGCTTCCATAATAAAAAAAATATAACAGTACCCACAACTATTAACTAAATTAGTCATTACTCACACTGCCCTAGCAACGGATACACTTAAAATACCACGCTTTTTATTATTCACCATATGCGGTTCTATAAAACTTTTGGTGCACCCTGTGTCAACAATATCATATCGCGCCATGTTAATTGCATTCTCTAATGCATTGTATGAATGAAACTTCGTGTGATTTTTCTGGGCATTAGCCAAAAACGAAAGTTTTTCTGCAAATATTTTGACGGATACGCACTTACCATGTAGAGTACGTATGTGTGTCATGGCCAGATCTCCTCCGGCGAGTTTATTGCCGTCTCTAGGCCGACATCATTGTACTATTTAGATAAGAAAATAAATATTAGGCCAGGAATGACGCAAAGAAAATACACGGTATCGCAAATTTATGAGTCTATTGTTAAGTGATTATTGGTTTATTATTTCGTCTTACTATTGAATATTTCTAATATTTGTAAACCAATTTAATGGTAAAACGTTTTTGCTGTATGTGGCTTCGAAGTGTTTTTAATAAACCTTTTGATTTTTCCGCAGTCCATGAATGTTAATACCGGAATTAATCCGGCAGCGTGATATAAGGGAAAAATGGCGAAACAGAAAACATAAAATAATAATTACAATTTTTTACGAATGATGTCAACGTAAATGAAGCAATTAATTTTAAATTTGCAGAGAGCGACAAAACAGTGGTAGTGAGGCGTGGAAATGAAGAGTTTGGATTCCGAATCCACGGAAGCAAGCCAGTAGTGGTGTCAGCGATCGAGCCCGACACGCCTGCCGAAACCTCTGGTTTAGAAGTCGGAGACATTGTCATAGCTGTTAATGGTAATGTACTTGAAGAAAATCATTATTTTGAATTGAATTTTGGACCTTCTACCGAAGACCTCGATTGAAACAATGATAAAGTTTTTTTTCTGTTGAGGTAACTAAGTTCAACATTTGAAGTTATCATAAAAGCACAAGGAAATATGAGTGAAGACAGTGCTAGTTACAATTTTTGCTAACAATATGTTAGACTTTAGATAGATTTTGTGATAGAATTCAGTTGTGTTACTAGTTCTATACGAAAACGATTATTACATTTAAATAGTTTGATTTAAGACTATATTATTCAGAATCGGAATTATGCTTGCATATTCGTTTCAATTGGAAAATGTATTGCCCTCTAAATCCACGTGATTGATTTATTGCGATGCATAATGTTCATCAATTTATTTACAGGAATCAATGTCTTAGATAAGACACACTCAGAAGTGGTGAAGATTGCGCATTCTGGATCAGAAATACTTGAATTAGAGGTAACTTTCTCCAAAAGTGTTTGTTCCAATTCAAAAGTTTCGTTTATGTACTGAACATTATCGGTAAAACATCACTTCTTCTATTTTCGTAATGAAAGAAGCTCTCAAGACTTGGAGTATTAAATCAGTATAAGTAGTACCTAGTAGTTTTAACCTTCATGGATTAATTGCTACTTGAATTTAGTAGCCTTCATTACATACTGGATTAATGACTTAAAAAGATGTTCATACAGATATAAACCACCATACTATAATCTTTGCAGTTTCGTATTCGTAACATCAACCAAAACATACCACATCGTAACCTATTTTTGTGTTCTCATTTAGTTTTAAACGTTACATTCAGATTTATACCTACTCATGATCCTAAATATTTCATCTTTACAGCCCACTCCAAAGATTTTAGGGTTATGCATGTTTGGCACTACTAAATTCATATCCATTTAACCTAATATATTAGATTTTTATTTTATTTTGCCTTCAAATTTTTGGTTATTGGAACTTAGTCGATTTAAATCTGGATTTGATTTCGGATCGAATGATCGAACGCTGCAATTTGACATTCAAACCCTTAACAAACCTCAATTTTATAACTTTGTTTTCAGGTGGCCCGAACCTGTGAGGTTGTAGCCTCATTAGCTCACGAAGGAGGACCAGCTGCGTTATACTCAGGGTATCTCTGGCGAGCAGCTCCCGTCAGACCTCACCACCCTCTGCGCTGGACTCGACGGTGGTTCGTCCTCAAGAGAGACAACTGCCTGTACTATTATAAGACAGATTCTGTAAGTAGCAGCTTCTTGGTTATTACTATATTTTGTTGTAAATAAAGTATCTCGCGCTTTTTTAATATTATTGTTACTTTCTTTTGTTTTACATTGTAAATTATCTTGCAAAGGACTTGCGATTGAATGACCGCTGTAATTTTGTCGGTGTAGTTCAAGTACTTTCTAATTATATCAACGACTGGCAGATAGCTTTGTCTTGCCAATTCAACGTTTCTCTATCTCTCTACTATATTCTAGGTACTCGTCATACTCGTTTTCATTATAATATTTTCTCCGCTAACGAACTCTTTGATGCTATCGAACCTTATTTCATGGCGACCCTCCGATAAATAGGTTTTACTCAATCTAATAAAACTGATAATACTGCCATCTATTGACTCAATCCCGTACTACTTTCCAGAGCATTCATCCTGTGGGTGCCCTTATGCTTGTAAACTATCAACTGACCGAAGAGGACTCGGGCAGGGCCCACGGGTTCAGATTACATCGCGGCGGAGGCGTGCGGTTACAACTGGCAGCAGACACTTCTGAGGCAGCCGCTAGATGGCGTGCAGTGCTTGCGCATGCCATTGATGCTAGCAACCAAGTATGTGACAGTATTTTGTAGTTTTATAATTCAGTTTTATGAAATGTGGATTTTATGATAAAAAAGTGTCATATTTCGTGACATTTTAAATGTTAATCGGTATGATTTTGTGTGATGACAGTACTTTGTAGTTCATCATTGATATAATAGATGGCGCAGAACTCAATTTTACTTTTTTTTCCTACACGCGTTATCTATTGCCAACGAACTTTTGGAACTGTAGTCACTGTATAAGTTGGTAATCGTACTTTAACTACTAAGTAAGCCATTTCATCATAAAGTGCGATAAAAATACCGTCTTGATTTCTTAACATCCGGAATTCCGGAAAGAAAAGGAAGTCATAATTTAGAACCCCACCATGATTTCCTATACCTAGGTACCTACCTACATATGAGTGTAATTGAGTTTGTTCTGTAGGTTCATTTCTAAAATGAATACCTATTTTACCTCGTTCTTTGACTCTTTGCCAATCTTCATTCCATTTCCATGTAGGTACATATTATGTTCACAATGATTTTTATTCTCTTAAGTATTTTGAAATCATAAAAAAGGCCTTAAAGGCTATGCTTTTAAATAAATATAAACAATTTAATATTAGGTCATAAACATTTCTTAGACTCATTATTGACAAAGCTCAAATGGGATCTTTTTTTATTTAATTTCCAGCGCGATGGCTGGTTAGAGGTAACGATGAGGAACATGAAGCTTCCACCATCATCGATCCCTAGGCCCGATTGCTTCGGCTACCTTATGAAGCTGGGCTCCAAATGGAAGTCCTGGGCCAAGCGGTACTGCGTGCTCAAAGACGCTTGTCTCTACTTCTACAATGATGGCAACAGCAAAAATGCTTTTGGTAAGTTCAGTGTTTTGGGCTCTATGGAAATCATAACTATTAACCATTATTGGTTTTGTTCAAGTTTTCTACCACGCTGCATTATCAGCTATGGCTTAGAGCTTTAGAGGCGTTCCAAAGTACTTAGTTACCAGAGCAATTACGATACAGTGATAAATTCTTCTGAATATAATTTTATATGCTAATAATTTCAAAAACGCAATCTCTGGTCAAAACTTATATTATTTGGAATCATCGATACTACGGAGAAGAAGAAGATCGGGTCCATTTGGTTCTGAGTTCGAATTTCGAATCTGAGTTTCGAATCTCTCACTCATAGTAATTTTAACCCTTCTTTCCCTATTTCGAAGGTATGGCCTGCCTGCACGGCTACAGAATACAGACATGCGCGCCAGGCGGCAAGAAATACGCCTTTGAGGTGATGCCCACAGAACCGAAGCAGAGACACTTCTACTTCCACACTGAATCTGAAATGGATAGGAAGCGGTGAGTATCAGATATGGCAATTATAGGGCTGATTTTACCAAAATCAGATAACTTTAATGCGTGGTATATAACTGACGTCTGGTAACTTTTGTTTGAAGAAATTTTCAAAACTTCAAAACTATTCCTCGGCTAACGATATCTTGCGTGGAAAAAATCAACTCTTAGTGCTAAACCACATTGAAATTTTAATCACGTACTTTAAATTCTAGATGGTTTATTTGCATTATGGAACAATCAATTTCATCAACAAGGAATCCTAGTGATCATCGGCATTTATAATGGACTAAATTAACAATGTCTATCATCTATACTTCTATACTAATATTATAAAGAGGTAAAATTTGTTTGTAAGTTTGTATGTAGAGGGTAATCTCCGGAACTACTAGTCGGATTTCAAAAACATTTTTTGCGTTTGATAGCCCAATTTTTGAGGAAGGCTATAGGCTATTTAACATCACGCTAGCACCCTTAGGAGCCGAGCAAAAAGAAAAAAAGTCAGAACGAAAGCGGAAACGAAGTAGTAGTGCGGTCAGGCGATGCGATGCGACGGGTGGGTTGGGGGAAACAGAAATTTCACGCGGACGAAGTCGCGGGCTGAAGCTAGTATTTTATATTTATACTAGTTGCTTTCTGTATATATACGGTACGGTATATCAACATGCAACAACCCATTCCTCCATTCCTTTTGGTGTAATATTTAGATTTTAACTTTAGTTGCTATGATTTAGATTTTTAACTACTTATGCTATGTATCAAATATAAATTTTTGCTGTGCCCTAACAGGGTCTACAACGGCTCTTAGCTCTAAGCCTTTTGTAAACATCTTTTGTACCTTGTAGAATGCAAAATAAATGAATATGAATATGAATATAAAGGCATTCTGAATGTAGACCAAAATAATAACGAAGGTAAATTAGCAACTGTAATCGTATCGTTTTTTAAATCGATAAAAACAAAGGTGATGTATCATAAAGATTCGTTAGGACTGGCCTTAGGCATTACATTAAACGTTAACTCTTTCCACTCTATTATCCTTTTTGTGAACTAAAAAGGCCTCAATTATTTATATATCTTTTTGTATTTTGACCTACCTACGTCATCGTCCCAGTCGTTACGGGTAGTCAGAAGCCCGAAAGTCTGACAACTAGTCTTACCAAGGAGTATCGTATTACCCAGTAACTGGGTTGTGGAGGTCAGGTAGGCAGTCGCTACATGTAAAATACTGGTATTCAGCTGCATCCAGTTAGACTGGATGTCGATCCCAACATAGTTGGGAAAAGGCTAGGCAGATGATAACCTACCTACTAAAATATTATCTCGTTTGCTCCTGTCCTAATACTTAGATTCCTTATGTGCCTTCCTAATGCGACATTAAGGGAATCTTATCAGAAATGGCGACTATCAGAATCTATTGCCATTTGCTAAGTATTCCAATACTTATGATAGGTATTGGTAATTGGTTTCATTTAATAAATCATGTCTTGAGTGAATTAGGTTACCATGCCTTACCCTCAGTGCTTAGACAAAAGCGTGCTATAAATAAGCATAAAAAATATCCTTATAGTTTTTAATATTACTAGCTTTTGACCGCGGCTTTGCCCGCGTGGTTGTCGGAAAATATCCCACGGGAACGTACTACCGGGATTTAAAGGACCCCACGTGTTAATCCACATTACAAACTACCTGTGTGCCAAATTTCATCTAAAGTTTACGCGGTGCATGCCAGGAAAGCTCCCAGTCGGCATGATTTTTTCCGACATCTTCAAGCATCATCGTCATATTTCAGCCAATTTACGCGAAACATCAATTACTCCAATGGTGAAAACTGTATGAAAATCCGATCGGTAGTTTTTGAGTTTATAACGTTAAGACAGACAGATGGGCGCGGCGGGGGGACTTGGTTTACATAGCGATGTTGATTCTATATTTGTATTTCGTAAACACTGAAACTGCATAACATCAGATGGTTGCAATTAGTGTTGACACTGTAAAGAAATATAATCCTCCAATCGAACACGTCTGAGCCAAATGTCAAGTTGTCTTCAGGCCCAATCTGATTGCCGATCATTTGATTAACGAATGAGAACCAACGTTCTTTAATTTGTAAGACTCCTCCCAGATCGGTTATCCAGATAGGGATGTCGCGAAGAAAGATCAACAACCCTTTCAAAGTAGTGCTTCAGAGTTCGGGCTAAATCTGTACGTCTCTTAGGTCGAAATTTTAATAAACGTTACTTAGCACGTGCTTTGGCTTAGATATAAATATATTTCCGTCTCTATCTTGCACTTGTAGTTTGACAGTTGTGTGAAAGTACCTAACTATTTATCTCAGCGTTAGGTTCGATTCTTATAACTTATTTATACAATTTCCTCCTTAATAATAAACGTTGTATAGCGTCGGTGTAGTTACACAATGCTTTGTCTTCTTCTTTCGAAAGTCAAATTACTGACGTCTGAAAGAGAGAAATCGGTGATACCTAACTATTCATCTGATATAATGTGTTGTTAAATCCAAGACCATACAGAAGTCTACTAGTCGAGTTCATGTGTTATGGTTACGAATTATAGTCTTTGTATCAGCTAAGTACTCGTAGATGCTACCAACCAATGAAGGTTTCGACTGATAAAATTGGCTAACTGGTTTATGGAGACCACCTGTAGAACGGCATTAACTTAATGTTGTTCAAGTAAAAGATGCAATTCTTACGGCCTAAACCTCAAATGCAACTAAATTTCATGTCACCTTATGCTGTATTGTAGCGACCAAAGAAATCATTACCTAGCTTGCTTTTGAGAATTCAGCAGCTACGGCTAAGTTAAATGGATCCAGCGCTGGAATGCAATGACACAGCACATTGGAACAACGTAAACACTTCTCAAATCCAGTCCAACACCCAGTATCTAGCGCTGGATTAGATTAGAAGGGACGCTAGTTAGTAAAATTTCGACCCAGTGTCACTCAAACTCAAACCACTTATTTCAACTGAACCATTTACAGGCACTTTTGAATTGTCAAAGGAGTCGGTCAATCAGAAGATAAAGTGAGTTGCCCATTCCGAAACATACCTAGTAGGTTCCTCTATAGAGAAGAAACACCATGGACACTTTTAAATTACATTGTTACAAAATACAACTTCTGAGTTGAGCTGCACGATTACTGACAAATGCGCGCATAGGCTGGACAGGTCCACTCAATCTATGTGGTTCTTTCCTCAAAATACCATTTCAGAAACCAATCTACATGGTCTTCACATAATATGACCAAGATTATTTCTGGACTCAAAAGATTTTTTCGGCATTTCTTCTTAGAGCAGTCAGATAGGAACCGCCGACCTCATATATATTTTTTTTAAATACATATGATTGATGTTTAAAAGTGTTTATACAAACCTACTTAGGTACAGAAATAAAATCATTTATCAGTTACGTCATTACTGGGTTTAAAAGCTGGATTTAAATACTGGATCAATGTAAATCAAACTTTAGTCTCTTTAATCTTAACGGGACTAAAGATACGAGTATGGTGGTGGGTTCCTCATCATAACACGTAGGTACGAGTAGATACGGTACAAGGGGAAGTATTTTTAATGTTATTTTTTTTCTGTTATTAGATGGATGGCAGCTTTGGAGTACTCCATAGACAGATGGATGAAGGCCGGTTGACGACGCGCCCTCCCCTCGGAAGATTCATACGATTTTATATAATTTTAGCCGTATTAAATATATTCAGTGTTATTCCATATTTTGAGTTATTATATTTATTTGACTTATGGTTTTTGATCCCATTCACATAATGTTATTAAAAGAGGTTTTTTTTTTTGCAAGGCCTGTTTTAAATGTTGGCAACCCAGTGTATTTAAAAAGTGCACCGAAAGTCACTGTATTATGGATATCCTTAAAATTGCATACGTTTCAAAGTTTCATCATGATTAAAATTTCACTTTCCATAAAACGTCGAGTTTAATATTTTGAACTTTTCTTAATTTCGATATCAAAATGCCAAATTCAATCAAGTATTTATACTTCAGAAACCTGTCTTCGAAAAGTTAATAACATAAATAATTAAAAGACAGAAGAAACGAATACCATACTTATAAGAAGAGTAGGTACCTACCTACCAACAAGGCAGCTCTGTAAAAATTGTTATATTTAATCACTAGTGGGCCTGACAGACGTTGTCCTGCCCGAATAGCGCCACCTACGGGGTCGAATTGTGAATCTAAACAATCCATGATTCCATACAAACACACACAAAAAAAATGTGGAAAATCGGTCCCGCCATTTAGTAGGAGTTCAGTCACACAGGAATGCACAGAAGTACAGAAGAATGATATATTTAAAGATGCCTATGTCCATGTGGAATACTGTACCTTTCAAATGGTGAAAGATTATACACAAACTGGCAAAATTCGCTCTCTCTCTCTATCGCTCTCTCTCTCCTCTCTCTCTTTATAATATTAGTATAGATTGCAGACAAGAATTAGGTAATTATTAGGTACCTACTTGAAATTAGTTCCAGTTGATGTTACTGAAAATTAATGGTATTGTCAATTTGCAATGATGAAACATACAATTCTAAACTCTTGGAGGAAGAATATATCTATCTAACATTCGCGATCCCACCAAAAATACCTAACAGATCCAATCAATTTTAACAATCTGACACTTTTCTATGAATGGGATTGGAAACAACCAGCATACACGTATTTTAAAACCTATCCTATGACGTCATTAAGACTTAGCGCCTTCAATCATTTAATTGTGAGATTTCACATGGCAATTTTCGAATTTTGCTCGGACATGCCTAGCGTGCAGACGGCACTATGAGAAATGAATTGATCACGCTATCTGGGTTCACTGGCACACATAATGTGCTCGAAATTATTCGTTTTATTTCAAAATTTTCATCGAAAATGTTTCAAAGTACATGTACAGTCCACAAAAGAGATAAGTATGCAGGAACGTCGGGTATAGTTGAAGTTTAGTAAGAAACCGATGGATGTTTTCGAATAAAATTTAATTCAATTAATAGAAAACAAAAAGTTCTTTTGTCAAATTAAATTTCATTCGAAAACATCCATCGGTTTCTCACTAAACATCAACTATATCCGACGATCCTGCATACTTATTTCTTTTGTTGACTGTACATACATCACTAACGATATAGCGTCCCGTCCTTTGTACCCTTAATCCATGCAAATAATAAAAATCTGTATCAAATTATATTATTCTAAAATTATAATTATTCAGATGTAGAGTCTTATTTTAGTTTAGTTATAATAATTATAAATTGCATGTAATTTTTTTGATAAAGTTAAAAATATTTAAAGTAGATATCACGGCAACGACGCATCGAAGATGATACATGTTTTATTAAATGCATAGCTTTAATCTATGTAATTCTAAATAGATATATAAAATAAAATATATCAATGATGTTAATGGCTAAAATCATTATATAAAAATGTCTTTTTATACACCAGATATTACGACTGATGAGTATGAGACTAAAACGGAGAAATAAATAATTCAATAAAAATATTCCTAATACAGTATACCTGTACCCGTATAAATTCTTGGAGAAGAATAGTATAAATGATGAATAAAGAATGATAATATCAGCAATTTGGAATCTTCAATCAACTGCAAAGGAAAACTATACGAGATATTGAACTTAGAGTAACGACTGACATCGTAACGATATAAAAATATTGATGATGAAATCTAAGAAGATAAAATAAGATGAAATAAAATTCCTACTAATAGTTACATAATATTTATTACATAGGTGTGAAACGTAGAGTCATTAGGTAAAAAAATAAATAGTAGGTATCATTATTGATGTGCCAATTCGTTAGTAAATATTAAGCCGTAGTTAGAGTTTACCCTAAAACGCACGATCCATTGAATATCGTTAATTTCATCGTATTTATCTGTAACCCTATAATTAAAATGGTGATTATTATCAGTGTTGTGAATTTTTGAATAATTATTTACAAATAAGCTCGTATAATTTTATGTAAGTATTATTATAATTTCTTTACAATTGTTGTAAATATCGATAATTTTGATGAGGGGTTACAGAATTTAGAAATCACTTTATATTATTCAAAATATTATAATAACATGTATAATGTAATAATTATAAATGAATAATAAATATATTTAATTTATTGGTATAATCCCCTTTAGAATGTGGTCCATACTAGGTGACTTAAATTGTGCATTAAAAAGATAAAAATATAATAGGGAGAAAAATAAAAAATCCAAATTGATAATTTGTATATAAATAATCAGTAAAAGCTCAATATATGTATTTAAATAATAAATAAAAAGACTTGATTGTAACACAGTCAGTTAAAAGCTTATAGAGTAGTTATTGTAAATTAGTGAATGTTTACATAGAGGTATAAAATAATAAAATTATAATTTTTGTTTTGTCTATCGCAAGTTTATAAACGCACGTTGTTTAAACTTAAAGTTTATGGTTTATTGATACTTCATAGATTTATCAATAATATAAAATGATATACCTAATATACCTAGTTATTGTAATTATGTGTTCAGTAAATAAGTGGATCAGGAAAACAAAAGAAACATTGTATTTAATCTTATCAAAACTATTGTATTCATTGTTTCTTTCTTCATGCCAAAGAAATTGTGTCATATTTTATTGTGAATGTTGCCAAAGAAGAAAATATTTTTCTGTTAACCATGTAATATTGATCTATAAATGTTTTATTTAAGATGAAAATAAATATTTAATTAGTATCAGTCAGATTTTTTTAAATAATACATATATGTGACTGTATCGATAGATTTCGTTGTAATAAAGATTAAAATAAAATGATACAAGTATTTTTCTACATAGTACTCTAACTTCCCAGAAAAGTGTTGACTCTCATAGGTAACTGACGGTAAATGTTACGTAGTTTTACCAGCTACGAATTCGTGTAGTCGTAGATTAAAAAATCTTTAGAAGAACTTTCCTTTGAAATACTTTCTCAGGAATATTAATAACATGGAAACTGATTTCAAATAAGCATAATAAGTACTAAAAACATTATCAATTAGCGAGTGCAGTCGAAATTCATGAAGCACGATACAAAGTCCGAGGGCGGTGTTAATTTACACGACTTATAAGCTACTAACACGAAAAATAAACAATTCAACGATATCCTTCCCTTTTTTATCGCTCCCAAAGTAAAAACAGTATGAAGGCTTCGGTGGGGCGGCGGTGAAGACGCGGGGCGAGGGGGGGGGCGACGCTACAGGAGCGCTACTGCCTCTGACGACGCTCGACGGTAGTACGCGCGCTCAACTCCCTCCAGTCGCGCGCCATGCGCACGCGCAACCTCAACGCACGGTGATGCCACACTGAAAAAAAGTGTAGTGAAAAAAAACCTGAACCTTGCCAAGGATTACAGTGAACAAACTAAAAGTGCATTATTATCGTGTGAGACCAAGTGACCAAGTGACAGTTTAGCTACGGCAATAACATTTTCGTTCACAGTCTCTATTAACTGTTTTATGGCCTGTACAGTGCGTCTATTGTTGTGTTCGCTTCCACTAATCTCCTATTCACCTGTCTCAACGCCACCTACTGCGGTTGGACTGTGAAATGTGACAAAAAATTGCAATGGACAACCATTGTACGCATGCGGACACCAGTTTGTAAACTTTGCGGGTTGACTACCTGACTTCTGGAGGGTTGGACCTCGACAGATCGGACGATTGATCGCCCAACCGCCTTGTGTGAGTGGATTTTTTACGATTTTTGTAATTTAATACAGCGGATGTGGAATAAATTGGGTAGGCTGGGTGAGCTTCGCTACCTGTTTTATCGCGTGCCCCTTATGTTATTGTTTTCAACGCATATGCTTTATTAAAACAATTCTGGGAACTAACGGCCCTGCGGTTTACTCTATTGTTCTATTTTACAGTGGTGTTTACTTAATGCTTCCTGCCACCGTGCTTAGCAGTAATTATCTTGTAATTGTTTTAAGGATTTACTGTAAATGGATTTGCGAATGCCAGCGGCTATTGTTTTGACGCGTGCCTAATTGTAGAACCTTTTGGCCCTTCCACTTCCATAACAGCTTGTATCTACCTATGTAGTTCAATGACTTTTTCTATCTAACAACATTTACCCGTATCGTCCATGCACCTATTTATCAATACTAATGCGTTTCCTGTAGCTTAAATATGCACATTTTGGTTGCTATATATATCATAAATCTTTAAATTTTGTTAATCATTTTTCACTGCATGCTCTTAAACGTTTTCGTCTATAATCATTTCGTTATTAGTTATTACTGTAGGCACTTCCACGTGTATAGAAACTATGAGAAACACGCTGAAATAAACCAGGTGCAGCATTTTTGCACGAGACTTGCAACCCTATATCAATGGCGGAGCAGGTCAAAATCGCGTGCATACCGCGAGATATTACTGACAGTGCCGTCTGAAATGACTTCCTTATGTTATTATTCATATGCAATTGCGGCACTTAAAGGCTTGGACATATGGAAACTTAGACAGGAAGACGTTTTCATCTTCATTTTAAGATTATATACTAACTTTCAAGAAGGAAATTAGGTATACAGAACTTTAAAACGTATTCCTGAGAGACGGCAGCCTTAAACTTATGTAATTACAAAATCAATTAAAAGGTTCTGTTCTGATCACCGGCTTTGGTCATAATAGCGAAATTTACAACATCCAATCAACGAAACATAATAAAAATCGCTATAAAAACTAATTACATTTTAGATCCGACCGATGGGTAAGCCTTGACTATGATTCGAAATGCAGACCGACTAACAAGTCAAGTGGTTCTACTAGACACTATTTAGTTAAATAAAAGTCCAATTCTAATGGAACTATAGATATTATTTTGCAGTTTCGAGTATGTTAGTCGGGAAACATTTCATTTGTTGTCTCATTTTACATTAAGAACACAACACAAAAACGTTTATGAAAATTATTTAAAATTTGCTGACCCGACAGATGTTGCCCTGTCCCAATTTAAATTCTCATAGATTTGACGTTTCAGTTTCTCTCGAATATTCCAATTTTCTGGGAAACGACAATTTTTTTTTTTCTAAAAACTTTATTCGGACTATTACAAACATTTTCAAACAAAAAATAGCCAAATGGTCAAGCGATCCGCTTACATGGGTTACCGCCAAAATCGTCTCCAAAAATATGTTGCTATATAAACTTAAACTAAGCGACAAATGTTCAGTTTACGAAAATCAACGCACCTACCAAAGCAAAATACATCTATTACCAAGTCCGTCCATCAAATTATATGAGGACAAAATTGTTTGGTGATGGTGATGGCACACTGCTATGCGAAGGAATGTTAATGGTTCCAGCGCAGCGTTGCGACGTACTTACAACAGAAAAAATTGTATGTGCCTGATATTGATTTATAAAAAATAATATCAGAAGAAAAGGTAGATGATGGAAATGTAGAACCAGCCATTTTGAACGATCCATTTCACAATTCAATTCAACATAATAATATTGCATTTCTCGATCATAAATCCATTATAGGACAGTCTAGAAGTAAGAAAAGATTACGCAACGGTAACACAGTAGAAACGTCGGAAGGTTTTAATTGTTCTGCAAATAGTAGTTAATCTTAACCATCAAGAGATAGCAATGTAATCTAATCAGGGAATGATACTTATCGGGAACCTTGCGACACCGAAAATGGATGCCGCAATATAACATCAATAAACCTTTATAATTTCCAAGTATTTTGTGTTTTCTTGGTGGTAGAGGGGAATTACTATTAATTGTAGTTTGATTGACCATTATCTGGTGTCAATAGAAACACAAGGCCCGAGAACACGAAACGATTAACAGAGTCGGTGTCGGACCAAGGTTATACAGGTTGTCCCTGGAAGTATGGATCAAATCGAATAGGGGCGTGGGCAATTTCATTTCCGAGCAATCTAACAAAAAAAAAAAAAAAAAGAAGACAAATCGAATCGTTTTACAAAAATCTTAAAAAATAACTATCAGGGCTATCAATTTAATTTTTTTAGATAGCCCTGATAGTATTTTTTTATGATTATTTTCTTTGAGCACTATGCGAAGTGATTGAAAAAAAATATTAAAATTGGTCATAACTTTTGAACCGTAAAAATTCAACGGCATTCTCGGGGTTAAAAAGTTTGGAAATGACCTTGACCACGCCCCTATTCGATTTGTTCCATACTTCCAGGGACACCCTGTATAACTCTGATTGGTAATTATGGATGCGGCTTTCTCTCGGAAGTGGTATTACTTGTAGCTCGTATTAAGGAAAGTTTATTGAAAGAAGTAATTAAAAGAGGAATGTGTCTTTGTTTGTTGCATGTTTTGGGTATGCTAGAGTACATGTAGAAAAACACCTTTAAAATAGTGCTTTGTCTGACTGTTTAAGTTTAACAATGATTCTACTCGTTGTAGTTTTAAGAAACAAAAAGAAAAAAGCCTTAGTAAAGTAATTCCAAGTAATTCGAATTATTTTTGAACAAAACTAAAAGCAATTAACCATCGGCAAACATTAAAGAGATTCATTAAACTGATAATCCGATATTGCAGTTTATCATCGTGCATCAAACTAAGTAACACTTGTTTTCGCGTAACAACCAACAGTCAAGCGCCATTTAAAAAAAAAAGTTCCGCGAAATGCCGACTTGATTTCTGATAAGCCACATAGTGCGAGTAATCTAGAAACAGGATTTAATGTAAAATTTTATAACTTTTTGAGAGGCAGGTCAGACTTTAAACCAAATTTTTTTACACAAAAGAATTTGTGCAAGATCTGATAAATCCAGGAAAAGAAGTGAAGAGCAAAAACGTACATTATTTTAATTAGACCTGATATCTTCAACTCGACAGCTAAATAAGCGGTAAGTACTAAAATTGATGTTGACAATGGGGATTGAGTTAAGCGTTAAGATAAAGGCAAAGTAGGAAAAGCAATGACAGTAGGTAAATAATTGTAAAACGTAAGAAGGCAATTACTGACAAGTAAAAACGACTGTTACCTGGTTTCTGAGTTCCTCAATAAACTCTCATTAGTTATTCATTCGACAAAGTAATCAATATTTAGGCTTTCTTCCTAAACTGAATGTTCAGTAACAAGATATCAAATTGACAAGCCCTTGTTAAGGAACCTCAGACACCGGGTGTAGGTATGTCAAGATTCAAACTGTTGTATGGTTTATTCAATTGAAAATAGTCAACTAGCAGAAAGAAGACGTAATATTAAAAGCATTGTTTGCTCAACTAATTGAAAATTCTCATTTTTTTCTCAACACAGTGTTAAAATTAAAATTATTTGAATATTCATACCAAAATGTTAATGATTTCATCTTCTTGAATAATATAGAGATCGCAATGAAATATTCAGTGTGAATTAGAGGTGCCATGAGAAGAACCGGCCTAATTATTAGGCGTGTATCTCGATCCATAAATTTCAATATATTTTAATCGTCTTTCGTAACAGATAGTTCGAAATTACTTGAAACGTGCCGCCTTAACACGTGTTCATTGAAAGCTTTCAAAATTGTTGGAGTCCTTGGCGGTTTGAATTAGCAACTAACTAGTAAAGGGTTAACATAAGATAATATAGTTTTACCAGCGTTTTAAACGTTGCTCTTGTTCTCGTTTGGATTTTATCCATAAATCGGGTTTTCTAACCAAAATGTTCAAAATGGTTGCTTTACAAAAGTTTCGTTTAAACATTAATTAATTAATGGTCGCGGCAGACCCCGTAGAAGATGGCGGGATGAGCTGGAGACAACAAACGACCAGTGGTCCACATTAGCCCTGTATCGAAAGATCTGGAAGTCACGGGGAAAAAGAAGCCTTTGCCCAGCAGTGGGATGATGCAGGCTAACAGTAACTAATGGTAACTCGTAACAAAGTTTTAGGGGGTAATCATTTATGCTTTTACGAGTTCTGTTCTGTCATTTTCACGGGTTTAATACCTGTTTGAGTTATACAAGGTTCAGGAGAATTAGATAATGTTTCCAGTATTCAATTTGATACTGTTTCTCGTTCAATATCTGAAAAACATAAAAGGACAACCACTGTTATAGGAGTGCAAGTACTTATTAACCACTGAAGACAAGGACCACCCAACGAGTATTAGAAGCAGGTACCAATAATTAACCAAATCCCAATTATAAATAAAGAAGCTTACATAATCGAGGATATAAACTCCATATCCTCAATTGTGGTTAGTTCCCATAGAAGAAATAATGATTATTTGTTACTCAATCATAACGGATCAATAATTTTGTCGAAACTTGTATTCTACGCAAATGAAACCGTGGAAAAAACTAAATTTAATTGCTGGGTTTTACTAAACTCTATTGTTTTAGGAGTTTTACTTCAACTTAGCTTAGGCATACCTTTTCGAAATGATTGTTGTAGGTATATTGAATACCTCAGAATCTATCTACTACTATTTTATCTACTATTCAATACATCAGAATCTATCTACTTAGTACTATGTTGTTTCCTTTTCGCGATCTACTCATTACATTTAGTATAATTTTCCAAATATATTATTCGTGTAGGTATGTATGACATTAAATTATAATTTAGGAAGACATTTTTACAATCAATAAACCTTTCCCGTTCAAAAGATTTCCTTATGTGTGCATTCGAGAAGAACGCAAGGTCGTACTTTCAGGTGCTATGTTTTAATTGGTTTATTAGTATGTATCGAAATATCAACTTAAAATAAAATCATCATCTGCCTAGCCTTTTCCCAACTATGTTGGGGTCGGCTTCCAGTCTAACCGGATGCAGCTGAATACCAGTATTTTACATGGAGCGACTGCCTATCTGACCTCCACAACCCAGTTAACTCCAACTTAAAATAAAATAAAATGTTTATTTTTCTGAAACCGTGTCACTGGGCAAGGTTCTCGTAATTTCTCTTTGGACACATCATTAACGCAGACACAATAAAGGAGGGTCTTAACATAAGTAATTTGTATTGGAGCAAGTAGGCGCAGGATTAGTTAGAAGTTCCTAAATAACCTTTCATAGAATTTATAGGAGATTAACCGAAATCACGTGCCGGTTTTAAAGATTTTTTTTGTTACGACACTATTCCTGAGAAGCGACGATATAAAGATATATCTATTATAGAACAAATATGAAGCGAACTAACTATACTTGCATAATACACATACTATAGTATATAACAAAACAATAAAGAAAAAGGCAGGAGCTCATTGGGCATCAAAAAGTTCGTCCGCATCGCTGTCAATGGGATAAGTGCCCAAAAGGCTGGCAGCATTACCACGTTGGATATCAATGCTGATTATTTAGACTATAAATAGGCCAGCCCTCTAGTCACGTGAAGAGTCAACCAACCGCTTGGCGATGTCCCGAACTATTCGATGAGCACTTGGACCCCAAGGCCCTAGTGTTTCAACCCCAAACGGCTCAAACATATAGCTCCCAATAAGGCTGTTATATTTGCGCCGTTTGAGGTTTTCTGCTCCTGCAGCAGCCGCCCCAGCACAGCTCACCGTGTTAGGAAGATGGGATCGCGCGAGGCTGTCGACACAGATTGTTTTTCTTTAATATTTTATTATATACTCGTGTATTTGTGTTAAGTATTAGAATGTTCTAGAAAACAGATATCAAAGCTATCACATACTATAAATTATGCAGAATCTAGTAATAAGGTGTCCGTAGAAGTCATAAGCAATCAAATACACAATGTTGTAAAGTTAATACTTAGTAGCAAACAGGTTGCATCTACAATGTAATGTTATAGTAGCTGTATGTAATACAAATCTATTAAATTATCGTTAATACAAATAATAATACATGTATGCTTGAGATAAACTTGAGATCGTGATAATATAGATAGTATTAAGGCGTCTGCCTGGTTTTTAGTATTTACTGGCATTTCATAGGAGGCTGTGTATTATTCTGATGCTGTTTTATCAGCTCATAAATGGCTAGGGTTGCACTTGGCTTTACTATGCTAAATTCTCAGGGGTTTTTGTTGCAACTCTTTGGCAGATAATTTTGCAAAATTAAAATCCTTTTGTTGTCTCTTACGACACGTAGCAAGCTGGGTTATTTCTGTTTACGATTTTTTTTTCATTCTTACTTACCTAAACAGACCTTGGATTTAAATAAAATTAAAGCTTTGCATCGCTTATGACCAACATACTATTACTTTTGACTTCAAAGTTTATTGATGGTCAATACATGTAGGTCTTGGCAAAAATTACTTCAGCGTAAAGAATTAAATAAATGCCTACACTGCATAAGAAATGGAAAATAACCTTATTTCTTACATAAACTTTAAACATTTCTTCTTCGTATCGAAACGTACGAGATCAACAGTCAAACGGACTTCACATATCACGCACATAGAGATACCACCATATCTCTACAGAGTTGTAAACACACGTATTCCCAATACGAGAAATTTAAATGTCCAAGGAGATCGCTTTAAAGTATTCCTTTTAAAAGCTTTATGTTATTGAAATGACCGGTATTACATCCCAACCTCCATTACTAACTGCACTGTCCACATAAATATTCATATCACTAAATTTTCAAACCGAAAGAGAGATAAAAGTAGTTTTACTGCTTCGGTGCAAGTAAGATGGTAGAAATTCGATCAGGCGGCTCGAGTGCGAGAGGGATATGAGATCGTGGATGTAGGTGTGAGAAGGATAGCAACAAAATCAGAGGCTTTTACGGTAGAATGAGCAGCGAGCAGTGAAATGCGGGCTTGGTACACCTTTTTCGATCTCGCTTGAATAAATTGAATTTGAGATTAATCTTTTGTAGTTGCTATAAATGACGGCTAGGTTTTTCTGATGTTAAAAATATGACGGGCAGAGCAATAAAATGTGTTTTTATGAGTAAGATTATGTTGGATTGAAGCATCATGATTCTTAATCCGGCTATATAACATCTATGTATGGCTTACTAGTAGTTTCTAACAATAAGATTAAATTAACCGATATGCAATTCAATTTTATTGGTTAGTTTTACTAGCGTTAGGTGAGTCTATATTATTTTGATTTCAAATTACTGGTCTCCATTAATATTGCCCCAGAAAAAAATGTCTGAAAAATCAACGAATCGCATTATACAAGGCAGAATGTTGGCTATGTCTGTTTTGAGGCTCTCGGATATACTATCAATAGCCATTGATTAAATGCAGAAAAGTGTTCTGAAACGTAATGTATCAATATTTGAAGAAATCAAAAATACGAACGATTAGATAAACTCCTGTTAAGAACAGCTCAAAAATCATAGGCAAGCCAACCTTATTATCCTGTATGAATGCAAAAAGATTTCCCCATACCAAAAGCAAACTTCATGACAATCCCACACAAAGAAAACTTTCACGGCACCAGTAACTTTGAACATAAAAAGCCGAACAACTACAAAACGTAAACGACCATTACTAGACAACAGCATATAAAGTAGACAGACGCCGGAAACTTTATGAAAACACACGCTGTGCACGAGTTGAAACAGTTTTATTATCATAGCATGTTGCTCATCTCAAATGGAAATAGAATGGCTCGTAAATCTCGGAATAGCAATGTATGTGACTTTATTAGAGCTGTACAAATATTGGATAATGTGATCGTTCTAATAAAATATACGGACGTAACATTAGATAAATGTACGTCATCTTAATCGTACGCCTGCAAGGACAATTTACAAAAAAGTTCCAACCTCACTGAGATTAAAAAAAAAACAGTAATCTTAGGAATTTCCCCCAAAATAAATAAAGTATGGGACATAAAATCCATTTAAACTAATTTGATTATAAGTATAATTTATAACATAAGACGCAACTTTATCGACTCCAACAACCACCATTTCCTGACCCATCGGGATTTTAAGCACAATAATAATAAATTTTAAAGTAAATTACTTCAATTTTATAGTAAAATCAAATCAAAGAACAGTCTATTATAAATCAAGCATTGACACTAATGTCGATACTGTGACCAAATCCGGTACTCATTAACATTTACTGATATCACCAGAAGCTAACTTATACAAAAGTATATAAATTGATAAATGATGCATGAGAGAACTAGATTCTTTTAAAAATAAAATTCTGTACAAAACGTTTGAAGCTTAGAATATGCTAATGTTAGAAGTATATTGATAATATAGATCGATATTGTATTTTAATTCGTTTTATCTGCTTATTTTTACCTTCTTATTTTTTTTTTTTTTGTTTTTGTCTGCTTATTTTTATAAATTGAATGAACAATCTTGTTTTGAGGATCTTAATGAAATCAAAGCAAGATGTAGGTAACAAAATTCCTCAAAATCACGTTTTATTGGTAATGGTTTATAACTATTTTAACACGTTTATTTATGCATGTGCTTCGCTAATATATGGAAGCGGCGTGTCGTTTGAATGAATTGAAATAAACCAAATCATACTACTGCAATTTATTCATAAAAGAAACCAGATCCTTGGGTAACACTTAAAGTGTCTGACATTCACACGAAAATCACAAAACCCAAACATTCTTAATTTAATATGTCGTCACTAATTAACATTGATTTTAATGACAAAATGTATCCCATGGAGGACTGATCCATTAAACAGTATGAAATCAATAAGATGTAAATGAAGCATGGTAACGAATGATCTGATTTCGATTCATCTGTTAGGTGAGAATTTATGTTTTATGCTAATACATTAAAACAATACAGGGCTGCTTAATTAAGCATGTTTCTCGATCCATAAATCTAAATGTTCATCGGTCGTGGGATGGTAAATGGAATAATATTTAAGAACTGTATCTCGTCTCTGATCAAATCTAAGATTGAGATAATAATCTACGTTGGTTATATTAAAACTCTGTTAATTGACGTGTTTATCATTAATTTTGGTGTCTTTATATGGAAGAGAAGCATTGAGTATAGAGGGAGAATGGATTTTTTATTTACTTAGTCAAATTGTTTGTTGGTGGTTTTTACTTGGTTCCCATAGTTGCATGTGGTTTTTCTAATTTAAATAATAAAAATGGTTGTAATTGATGTTATTGTGTGTAATTTCTTATCATTATGACTATAACTTTACTTTATTTCCAGATGTTCTTGAAAGCGTGATGTCGGACAACGCCGGAACAGTAGTATCGAGGGCGTCCACACCTCGCCCTGTCAACGAAACGCCAGTTGCCGCACCTCTAAGGTCCAGACATGACCAGTTCCTCGCTAGCTCAGCTGAAAGAGCCCAACAACGCCCTTCCTCAAGCGGCAGAAATCCATCTGGAAACTTCGAATCACCACCCCTACCTTACCACCGTCAGATGACAACAGGTTCCTTACTTACCTCATCTCATCGCGAAACCTCAGCTTTTGTTCCTGTTGTACCAACTCGTTCCATGCACCCAGTTATTTACCCTAATGAAATGCATCCTGCATTGATACCCTCAGAAATTATTGAAAGGGAAAGAATGATGGATAGAGAGAGAACAGAACCTGCTAAGGGCTCTCCGGACAGAGCGTCCGGAAACTTCCCTAAAAGAAACTCATTTGATTTAATGGCTATGATGGTGGAAAAACGAAAAGAAGTAGCGTTGCGTGAGGCTGCGGCAGCAATGTTACTTCCACATCATAGAACATCGTCTATCGAAGGCATGATGTCTGATGGATCTTCACAGCCTCCTATTTACGGTCCTCCTGGGCCATTCCTTGGTGCTCCAGGACCGTCACCAACCGCTGCAGGCAGCTTTACATTCCCTGGAGCAGGTCTATTTCCCCCCGGGGCTGGTCCACATCAAATGCACCCACATTTAGATAGGCGGCTCTTAAGAGCGCCAGGTCGTGCCTCAAGACCGAAGAAGCAGTTTATTTGTAAATTCTGTAACCGCCAGTTCACGAAGTCGTACAACCTGCTTATCCACGAAAGAACCCATACCGATGAAAGACCTTACTCCTGTGATATTTGCGGCAAGGCTTTCAGACGACAGGATCACTTGAGAGACCACAGGTACGTCATAATTATCTAACTCATTTCATTATTTACCTCTAGCATCATCGTTATTAGAAACGATACGTACGATATTATTAGTTCACTCGTAAAATCAACCACTCATCGTCCTGAAATTATTCTCTAATCGCTTTTTATATACAGGAAGTGATAAAGTGGTCTATTTCTTCCAAACCACCATGCATACACTTACTATAATGATGACTATTTTTTACTGAGTTTATAATCAAAGTGCCGCTTTCCTGCACATTTTAATTTTCTAGAACACTGATCGTGGTATGTTATACAGCTAATTTGTATGCACGTAACAAGCAGCCGGTGTAACTCAAGTTGCAGATGTTAAGCCGACTGTGGCCGTATCCGCCCGAATACTCGGAATCGGAATATTTATAAAGTTTCTCGATCTTAGCTAGCTCCGGCTTCTAAGAAATCTTTATATCTTGATTAATAAGTAAAAGGTGATTATACTTTTAAGCTCATGTACACTTATGATGAAAAAACGTCGGCTGACGACTGTTCAGACGAATGCCATTTGTTGAGTAATGTCTAAGTAGTGGTCGTTCCTGATTGTACTTCGAGATAACAGACAAATAATATATCGCTGTCTCGGACAGTACATGACAGATGGACTGATGGATTTTATTAGAGTATCTCTTGCTTACGATGGTAATAACAATAGGTTATTTATATTAAAAAAAAAAACCTTGAAGCAAAAACAGCGTCAAAAAATCCTATATTTATAACTCTGTAATTAATATTATTTACAGAAGCCATAAATCATATAAAACGTCAAAATCTAAGATGGTCTAAGAATTTTTATTATTCTATCGAAACTGTATGTGTTACTCACACAAAGATTTTTCGATACTAAGGAGCTTGTAATCGGATTTAAATATTTTGTATGTCAATCCTATAATATATAACTCATTAAAACAAACGTTTCGTGTGAGGGTCGACGCCTTAAGAAGCGAATCGAGTAATTTTATAGCGAGTTATAAAAACTGAACGGTGTCGGGGTCTGATTGGAGTTTGCTACCAAACATCATCCATATTTTCACAGTCACAAGTATATAGCTTAATTTATTTTATGTCTTAAAGAAAATTACTGTTCATTCGTTAAGTTTCTACCTGTTTTCTTCAGTGCTTATCGAGCCACTTGAAGGATTAGCTTTTATCGTAGATATTATTCTTGAAATCCTGATTATGATAAGCCAAGACTTGAGTTAGCAGCTAGTTTCAACTAATAAACGTTTTTAGTCGAAATCTTACCATTTTTTTTAAATATTCGGTCTTATTTTTCTTTCATTCTGAAGAAACCCATCGGAAACCCACACATCACTTTTTACATTACAAAGAGAAAACCTCAAGTTATGTCAACGCAAACATTAAAACTTTCTTTTAATAAACAAAAGAAAAGCGGTTAAAATGAGCGATGGATGGTTTTACGCAATAATTCACTATCGTTAACGAATACAAGTTAAATGAGTTATTATATCCAAAATGTTATTGACTATCTACCAATGCCTTTCTATTATTCTATGTAAGACCAACAGTAAAGATATCAACAAAAGTCCCGTGCTACTTATTTTAAGTCTAAATAATGACTGTATTATTTTAAAATAATGTAAATTTAAAAAGTAGATGGTAAATCGTTTTGTAAGTAAACAACAGCTGTTGTCCCTAATATCATTAAAAATGACTATAGCAACAAAACTACGGAAAACATCTGATAAACTCAATTATTGTGAAAAACTACATAAAATAATTTCAAACAATCTATCCATCATATTTATTATCTTGAAAACATATCGTGTTTCTAATGTGATTCCTATGTCTGTTAAAGTAGGCCTTGTAAAGTATAATTTGACTATCTTATAATTTGGTGGAAAAATACAAACATGTGGTTTTATGGGCAGCATTCCACTTTATCACAGACACACTTAGAACATTATTTTAGGTACAGATTAATTCTTTTGCTAAAACTCATTATTATAATTACAAAAAAATAACTGTAAATGAGGAACTTGTGCAACAGTGGCTGCCTAAAAAAAACACAAAAATCGTTCTAAATACCCTTTCTTTTGACGTATACTGCAATACACGTCCCATCCAAACTACAATAGAGGTTAATGCGTAGATAGCCTTGTCATTAAAAAACAAACTCAACTAAATATTTTCTTAATTCTAAACGTGTCAATTTTATAACGAATTAACTCGTTTCCGTATTGAATGAATTAATATTCAAATTGAATATCGATTTCTTTCGTAACGTCTTCTAATGATTTTGACATTCTTGGGTGCTCAAACTATTTGGACTATACTTTATACCCATGACGAATTTGGAAAAGATATCAATCAGTTTTGACATTAAAGATAATTATTTTTAGTAGCTTATAAATTCGGTAAAAAACCGTTAAAAAATTCAAATCCTGCGCGGATTTGAATATTTTGGACTGAAACAAATACTGATACTGTAATTTGCGACCATTTTTTGATGTGAAATTGTGATCCCATGTGTTTTTATGAAATCTTTTCTGCTACTAAAAAAAGCCTACCTATAAAAAAAGTCAATGTTACCTATTAAAATTACAATAACATCATAAATTCAGCTGTTCATAGGTTTCCATATTTCCACTAAAATATTAATATTTTTTTTTTAGTAAACAACACAATTGTTGTTGTTAGTTCGTATATCATTTAGTTTAACCGAAAATACTCAACAGCGTTTTATAAATTCACTCCATTACATTCATCTAGCGCTAGTCATATAATTATCAAGTTCAAAGAACGAAGCAATATTTTTTACTAGATCAGCCTAAAAAGTTTTGCAAAATACAATTCTAATCAAACTTACATTACTGGCCGACCACAAGCATCAGTTCCCATTAAAAAAAAAACACGATCTTTGTGATTTTCTGATGGATTCGAACCAACTGACTCGATTCATGCTACATTATATAGCAGGTTTTTTACTTACCCGCCCGTAATTAGTTTAAATTCTGATGATTCATCTTTTTCTATTGGCCCAAGCCATAATAGAGTACAGGACTCAGTATCATCGGCAAATAAATCAAATCACTTACAAACTAGAATGCGAAATATTTTATTTCCCGTACATTTTTATAGAACAACATTACAAAGATGTTTTCGACTTTTATTGCGTCTACTGATTATTTTTACTGTCGTTGCTCTAAAAATCCTTTGAGTGTATGGCTGGCAAATTAGTTTTTGCTCATTAAGAAAATTTGTTGATGTTTAAACGTGAAAAAAATGATAGTTAGTAATAATTTGATTTACTTTAATGCCTTTGCTGGCCGTACAGGCGCGTGAATTAGTTGGGCCTTCGTGAAGCAATTTAACACTATTATTATTCGATACAATTCTGTACATCATTTTAAGTCTATATTGAATGGAGGTGAACAAAAAATGTTCAGTATTATTTATCACTTAAATCGAATGATCGGCGACTACGTCTAAATTTATTTTTATTCGTAATTATGTATATTCACGATATTGTCATACCTAGTTAGAAAGATTTAAAAATATATAAAGTGGATAATATTATCAGCAAATATTTTTCTTAAATTTACTTCCTGTCATTTGCGCCTTGAAATTTTAACTACATGAATGCAGCTTGATTTCATAACCAGTTAGAACGCCATATATTTTTTTATAGTACAGACGGATTCGTTTTAAAAGGAAAACCTCCCACTAAAACAATGTTTGCATAAATATTACTGGAAATATGAAATCATCGTCTCCTCATAATGTGCAGTTATATTTTTTGTCGTACATAATTTTGTTATGATTGCCTTTATAATCGAAGTGCATATGATGCATAATAGCATCCCATTAAACCCACTGCCGTAATTAATACCTTTGCAGAAAAAGAAGCAAGCCAACGACAGGAACGTAATATTATTCGCAAGTTTCTAAGAAATATATACTAAAATGCCGCGCGAATATTAAAACATGATATAAAATATTCAAGCTTTTAAGTGCTTAAAAGGTAAGCTGAGCTTTGGCTTCAGTCGAGAGCTATCGTGTGAAAACGGAGCTCATATTTTTTCCACGTTGAGATTGTAGTTTATTCTAAAGGTGTCAAGTAGCTCCCTCTATTGATATTTACTCACTTCAGAATGCAGTACTTAACTGTGCAGCCCACGCGTTCCTTCCAACATTGTAAAAGTATCCATGTTATTTCGCTTGAAATAAACTACCGATTTCTGTACTCAAAACTTCTCGATAACACAATTCAACCCAATACTGCGAACCTCCATTTAAAAATAAATAATAAAAGCAAAAATAATAAGCGTATCGTATATTTTTCATGAATATTTAACAAGTTTACTGGCCTTACGTAAATATAAAATGGCTTTTAATGATTCTGCCTTATCGAAAATGGATCGGTAGAATCGAAGCATGATCGGAATATTTTTACTTAAATTAAGAATCCAGCGTAGTCCTTCGGTTAGGAGTATCACATATAAAATGAATATATTTCGGATGTTCCAACCCATTTTAGGCAAAAACAAAAAATACTTTTCATGTTTTAGTATCCTGACGTCTAAACCAACTATTCAAAAATCATAAGAACGATATATCGTCATTTTTCATTCAAAATTGAAGATAACGCTAAGGGGTCCCTTTGGGAATTATCATCGGCCCCTTTCCCACTCTAAGAATATTTCTAATATGAGGCTGCAAATGGAAGCATACGTTTAGTATGTCAAGAAAAACATGTATACTTGGAAATATGAATTCCTAACATGTGTTATCCCATGAGAACGGCCATAGATTGCATCTCTGTCACGTTAAACATATGTACTCATAAACTATCGAAGTAACGTGGTACTTTTAGTCCCAACAAACACTTAGAAGTATGATAGATATGGCATTGAGTACCTATCTGCTTATTATAATAGTAAAACATTTTTGGTCATATTGATATTATGACAAGATGATTAAGACAAGTAATAAAGATTACGATATAATTAATTTAACAAAGCATTCAAGCACTATTTTATGACCTTTATAGATCACTTTGCCCTTATGACCTCGTGGTAGTCATCATAGATAAAATCGCAACATTATTGAAATCCAACAAAGAACTTAAGAGCATAATAATCAATAAAACTAATGAAATTCTCTTATACGATTTCATACCAAAATATTAAGGTTCGCATCGAATCAAAATTTAGCCATTAAGTACCGTCAGTTTCCCATCGAATGATGGACATAACTATATAAATATAGCTATATAAACAACACTATTCACACCATAAACCTGTAATACCGGAGTGGTACAAAAATACTGCGTTAGGTGTAGCTCACACGCAAGATTTTGTTACGACTGTACACGGTCGCGTTTGCTTTTCATTACAACTGAACTTGATCTGAGTTTTAGATTGAAAAATATAGTAGGTACCTATGATAA
Organism: Hydraecia micacea; assembly: GCA_914767645.1. Classification (NCBI taxonomy): domain Eukaryota; kingdom Metazoa; phylum Arthropoda; class Insecta; order Lepidoptera; family Noctuidae; genus Hydraecia; species Hydraecia micacea. The sequence goes on along the minus strand of OU611794.1, from coordinate 10,519,602 downwards.
TGCCTAGGTCGTGCCAGTTTTCTTCATTGGAAAACGTCACATACGTCATTGATAACCATAATAAAATTATATTAAAATATAACATAAAATGCTATCAGGATACAGATAAAAAGGTACTGGTATCACTAAAAGCAGTAACCATTGTGTTGTTCCGAAGTACGAAACAAGAGTCTTTACTGCCTAAACATTTCATAACAACATACAATTTTGTTAAGACTAGAAACCAGCGATTAGCCGCACGTATACGCCAAGCCTAACAAGAAACATTCCTCAGTGCACTGCAACTAGACGTGTATCTGCTATCATTAATTTTCTACCGCAAGCGAGGCAATTTCTTATTAAAAACTGGTTCGAAACCTATCTACAGAGATACATTAATATTATAACGTGTTGATGTATTTCTCTGTCTTCCCTTTAGATTCTGTTTCTGTAATGAACATTAAAAATAAAACGAATGTAACAACGAGAGGTATAGAGTTTGTATTCTTATCTATCATCGGATTCAGTATCTTAGAGTATTTTCAACCTTTCACCGATACACGACATACAATTCCATAAGTTCCCTTTTAACATCTCTGTCTTTTCTCGAATTATTTGTCCAAAAGCAATACGTATTAAAAAGAACCAACCAAACGGTATCAGACTTTTTATCGTCATTCAATAATGGAGATACCATACGCATTAAATATTTGCCAAAGTTTTCATAAGAATTATTCTTGCATTGAACATTATTTTATCTCGAGGCTCATATGCAATTATGATTGAACCGAGACCACATATAATGGGGACCGCGTAAAGCTCTCGCTCGTTCAGATCGCTCAAGGGGCTACAACAAAAAGGGATATCAAATTAATACTGAATCCATAATAAATCAAAGAGGGGCAGGTGGACTCGATCGCAAGAACGCGAGATTCGCCTACAGGTCTTTAGAAATTATCATCTTGGCTGGAGCCAATCATATACCTAAGCGTTCGAACGTTGGAATTGGAATCTTTGTTATTCTGAACTCAGAATTCGTTACTCCAGGCGATTCCGCATAATTGTATGATTGTCACGCGATGTCCGATTTTTTCTGTCCCTAATTTCATATGTGACACAATAAACGCATTTCGTTTTCATTTAGTCGGAAACAGATGGTTGCTTATGTAAATGTCTGGTAATTTCCAGCGTATCTTCTGTGAAAACGGTTTTTTGTATGGGATCAACATGTTCGATGTGCTATTAACATAATATTACTAAAGGTGCATATCGGATGAATACATACATTTTATAATGACGTAAGGCAGTAAAACATAGAATGATCTTCATTAGGTTGTTTCATGTTCAAATATAGAGTACCTTCATCAATTTTGGAAGTGGACGAAAAATCTTTTTCTGTTGATGCTGAATGTTAATTTGGTTTTGTTTGGGGCTTGTATTGTCATTTTATAACGAGCTCATGTTGATTAGTCTAATCTTTTCACTGGATTCATCTCCATAAATATGCGTTTAAAAGAATCGTGACCGAGGCTGTAGAATAATTAGCAAGGTACGCGATACGCGGCAAACCTCTTGTTGATTTCACAGTATCTCATTGCCTTTTGAAAGTTTCTTGCAGACCGTTGCACAACTTTTTTTCTTGCACTCTCGATTCGTTTTGACGTTAAGGACGCATTTTATACGTATCCTGTGCACCTGCGGCGCTGAAAATAAACTTGGTTGTTTATTTATAAAGAAATAAGTCAAAACGCTGCCGTTGGGCCCGTGGTATCTCGGTAGAGATCGCTTGCAAAATCTTCCAAAAGTATTTGCCAAAAGATCGTCCGATAAGAAATTTCAGAAAACGGTCTCATTTGAAACGTCGATACGAAAACTGTTTATGGAGCCTCTTTCTTACGTTAATTTAATTCATGAGTTTACTTGATTGGATCGGTGATAAGTCACGCAAAAAATTCGCCGACCATTTCGATCATGGCAAGTCACTTTCGAATTTTCGGCTCTAGATACCATGCACATCTGGACTCACCTCGGACTTGTGGTAACGGATTCCATTTTAATATCTTAGATTATTCAGATGCCATTATTGTCGAATCGACTCCGACAGGTAAACGTATTATTTAAATTATTCTTCAGACGATTGCGTGTTAAGTTGCAAAACGCTTTTTTGTCGCTATATCCAACCAATTAAGTTTAGTATTCGCGTGATTCGGATTCTCAGATAAAATAAAAGGCAAAACGTTGTTGGATTCTTGTTTCTGTGTTCATAATTGACTGTTTTATAATATCATCTTGTTTTATAAAAACAATTGCAAAGCGTTTTTATACAAGTTGGTGTTTTTATATGGAATGCCAAATGGGTTGACGCGTAGCAATAAAGAATACAATCCTATAATAAATTATTGTTGAAGTAATCATTGATTCCAATAACAACATAATAGGAAATTAAACATTTTGAACGGTTTCCTTATAATTTAACACAAAGATGGTAAACCATTTCTAAAAACTTCACTGATTCATTCAATCATGCTAGTAATATGAAACCTTAATTTCATAGATACATAATAATATAATACATGAGCATTACATTCTTGACCACCTGCCTAGCCTTTTCCCAACTATGTTGGGGTCGGCTTCCAGTCTAACCAGATGCAGCTGAATACCAGTATTTTACGTGAAACGACTGCCTATCTGACCTCCACAATCCAATTTCTGGGTAATGCGATACCCCTTGTCAGACTTTCGGGCTTCTGACGACCCGTAACGACTGTCAAAGATCCACGAATGACAGCCGGGACCAACGGCTTTACGTGCTTTCCGAGGCACGGAGGGGTCTTGGTATGTGAAGATAGTCACCCATCCACGGACCAATCTAATAAAATGTCAGTTACTATATGGCGACCTCTTAACTGAGACGTTACCTGAGGTAGCTGCGCGGTGCGGGAGGGGTGGTAGTTGTAACAAGTTGACGATTCACTGAGCTCTCGCATAACGTCGCCACACCCCTCCCGCACCGCGCTGCTACCTCAGGCAACGTCTCAGTTAAGCTGTCGGCCTATAAAACTGCATTTTATATAATCTCTACAAAACGTCAGTTTTCAATTAACATTCTTGCGATACAATCAGTACGATTAATCATACTTTAGCTATCGCAAAAACGGAAAGTAACCCATTCGTAATCCGAAAACCTGTCTCTTGGTGTCGAAACGTCAGTCTTCAGGGTTCCTTAGGCTTATGATAAATAAACTTATCTATACTGTCAATCCAATACAGTAATCGAACAAAATTAAAGTAATATTTAAAAAGAACTGATTTTATCACGCAAACGCATTTGCAACTTGATATTTGAATCGCTAAATATTTTAATAATTGCGAAAACATTTCTGTTATTATACCCCATGGCGACTTATGCATATAAATTTCTGGGACATGAAACTTAACTAAATTGCAGTTCATTGTGTTAATCCTCCCCGGAATTTTATAATCCGATATGAAAGATACTTGACACTCCTTTTATCATATTTCTTAAGTGAATATTGCTTACTTTATGACATTTCGGTAGGCTGGAATGCGGCCAAAGACGGCAGAAAGAATAAAAATAAATTCGCCTATAAATTCTTTGAACAAGTGGCAGGTAGCGCCACCTGTCGGCAAATGAAATATTGGCTTAATGTGTTCCGAGTGCCAACCATTTACCATAATGACTGACATTTAATTAAGTTTTGCCATTTACTGTTTAAGTGGCCTCATATCCTATTCTTAGTACTCGACTACATGCTATGGTCGCGTAATGTTAAAACTACTTCGCCTATGTACGTACGTCCAACTTTTACTAACAAAACTGCCGGAGGAAATACATATAAAGGAATGGACTTTTCACTGACCATATTTTTTTATATTCATTTAATGTCAACCGATGCTGCCCTTCACATAAAACAAAAGTATTTTATGGATATTTCTCGTACAACAATAGAGGATTTATCTCAATGGCTACAGAACTGGAGTTCAAATCGTTTTTTAAGCAGAAAAAGCCTTTAATACTCACAGAATAAAGTTTATTACAAGATGTCAAGTAAACTTATGCGTGTTAATGCGTGGGTTGACAAGACTTATGCTTATCGTCGATTTAGCATTTCTTCGCTACTTAATCCAGTTTTTAAAAGCCATTAAGCTTGTAGTAGCAATCTGTATTGCTTGTTTTGTGTCTACCATCTGTGAACGGGAATTTACAGCCAAACTTATTACAATTTTTTTTTCACCTACACCAATTCTTTAATCTTATTGAGTTTTTTTTTTTCGTCTCTAGCTTTATTTATATCTTCCATTTACGTTTGTTTCTTTAAGTAGATTTTTTTCCATTCCATCAGAATCTATTATTTCCTTCAGCATGTTGTGGAAGGTTTTAAAAGTCGGTTCCATAACTTCACTTAAGGCTTGCTCAAGAGTTCGCTTGAAATATTTCTGAGTGTTGTCGTGGAGGCCCGTGCAAACAGTGACCGGTCGGTTGTCCAAACAAAGCGGGTGTACCGGTGCCATCCACTATGTGGCCTCTAAACTCGAGCCCACGTTCTTCAAGAATATTTGTATTTACATTAACATCCTCCGCTATTTGTATACGAATAATGTAATTACCTTTATGTACGTCAGAAACCAATTTCTTTGAAATGGGTGCGTACTGTGTTTATATCAGGCTTACTTTTTCGGATTGAGTAGAAGTATATGTGGTTTTAACTGAACGTCCTTTGGTATTGTTAAACACTTCACGAATAATCTTATTGTCGTAGAGATTTTCTATTTCATCCTTCGATAGATTACTTACTATCATTAATCCTTTAGATATCTCTTAAAAATCTGTCCCAACTCCCAAACAAAATGAAGTTTACAAATATTTCAAACTTGGATTCCATTGTTGTTGGGGAAAGGTATGCCTTTCTGTATTACCATTAATCATATGACGAAGCCAACGTTAGATAAAATCCGTGGACACACACATATGCAGGGGATATCTTTGGAACGAAACCTAACACACACAGGCCAATTTAAAAACAGGTAGAGATTAAGGATCTCTTTCTTATTTCAAGAATTTCTAAGTAAATAACTGTTGTAAGGTTTACGTTCAAAGATTACGTGGATTTGCCTTGATTTCATACGGTCGGTACGTGGCGAAATAATATATGAATTGTGGCTGTACTTTGTCAAATGAAAGTAGGTTTTTGTTTGAACTTCCAACTTTGTATTATTGAATTAAATTGCATGCATAGCCGTGAAGTTAAGTTTACGACTGTTAAATAAATAGGTAACTACATAAAGGGTTTGTGAATTTTTACATAGGTACTTAATAATTATGCAACTTCAACTTATTTTATGGCGGGTAGTAATTTCAACTGATATAGAAAAGGAAAATAAGTAGGAATGGATGATTTTTTCATATTTTGTTAGTATTCATTCCAAAATGCTACATTTTTGATACATAAAAATATAATGTTCAATTCCCTTAATCATACACCATTCCCCATAACCCTTTTTTACCAAATCATAAGCGATCAAAGATAACCACAAAAATACTTCGAAGTCCTACGTGACGGCTCTCGGGGACATTAAAAATGGTGGAAATGAGTTTTGATTTTATCTGTCATGGCTACCCACGGGTTAAAGTTGGTTGTGTACATAAAGATTTCTTGAGGAGCCACTAAATTATGTATGAGGTACAGTCGGCAATATCCACGGTTGACCACTTTTCAATGTTAGTAATAAAGGCAAAAAAAGGGGGCGAAACGTGGTCGACGACCAATTTTGCCGAGGGTACATTTAAAAACAATAATTGTCATTCTTAAATTGGGTATGTTTGTTAAAAAGTTTCATAAAACGATTGTCAAGAGACACACAGCATTGAAAAAAGTAAATATCAAAAAGGTCTTAGAATAATAGAACACTTGGAAGGCCCACTTCACACTATACTGCAGATGAAGTTGCATTAGTTGAATAGAATCGACACTATAGTGTGAATTGACACTAAAAGACGCCCAAGAGAATCACACTACCTATTGTAGTTTTCCATTGCAGGATGAAATCTATTGAAATCCCTCTATTCATTCAAGCTTTTATTGCTACCACTGTCTTGTAATTCTCTATCTGAAAAAAAGGTTGAAGATTCTCCCTCAAGATTGTCGGGATAAAGTAGGTGCGTTTGCGACCAGACTAAAAGTCGCAGTACAACCGGTCGTCCTTGGCGGTTGAACCCTCTTGCACACCCATGGCTTTCCTTTCGGAGTTTATGGTGCATCCAGAAATGAATTATTGTGATGGAAAACGGTGATTTTAGTCTAACGATTGTAATGTTTGTTTTAGCTTTAAGGTTACGTGCTATGTAAATATAGTTATTGTGTATGGCCGATTTGTTAGTTTTTAAAAGGGCCATAATAAATTTTGCCTTCATTTGCCCTTTTTTTATTTGTTTGTTTACACAGAAAACACGAAAAAGATAAAAGAGCACAAAGTCACTGCTTATTTCATTAGTTTCTTCCAGCAGACCTGCGAAAGGAGACTTGGATGAGAGACCTGGCACAGTATGTAAACTTGTTAGGTGTTTATAGACTTGTTTGTTCTCTGGTTTATTGTTACTTATGTCCAAAAGCTAGATCAGTTAAACCCCTAAAGTACCAAAACCAAATAATTCAAGACTAGTCAACGTCTAACATAAAGGAAGACTTAAATCCAAGCTCTACATATTAAAATTAAGGGATTTAAAAAATTCGATAAAAAAATAACTGAATTAGTAGACACTTTTGAAAGCCATACAAACGGCAGCAGCACACAGATTTAAAAAAAATACCTCAGAATAAAACCTTAATCCCGTTAACGAATTATTTTTCGGTCGAATTCATTCAAAAAAAGAACGTTTTAGATATTGTGGCCAGTATGAAAGACGAAATAATCACGTTATTTATTACCTGTGGCTGGGAGCAAGCCACTTTAATCTCTTCTCGACACGTACGGAACGATTTTATGGGAGATTAAAAGCAGTGATCGAATTTTGAAAAGTTTTCGAATAGTAATAAACATTATTGATCTGTGCTAGGGTTGTGCTATGTAGTTATTATTTTACCGAACATAGCAGAGATTAAAATGACGTAAGTATCAATGTTTAGATAAAGACATATTATTATTAAAATAATTACTTAACTTATAAAACTTAAAAATTGCATAAAACACCATTGTCGAGCAAAAGAAACAAATACTTTCACTAATACTGTGCAAAAATAAATAAATTAAAAAAATCTTTATAAAAATACTGACATCCTTGCACACAAACACAAATAGGACAGAAATGAGATACTATAATAATATTAATTAAACCAATTCCTATTCTATTGTAAATTATGATGTTATTAATTCGCTTGATTAGTATAATGCAAATCGATAGGAATCTTTAATGGCATATTATTTAAGTACTATTTAGTCCAATATTAATTCTGTTTTTTTTTTATTATACCTACTAATCATTATTATTCCTAATAATAAGAAAATCTTCTCTTGTGTCCGGAAATACATAGAGATCGGTGACCGATTAATTACTAGTTTCATCAAAACGACTATTATTTTGGTCCTGCAAATATTGACTACAGCTCTTTCATAGCTTTTAGTTCAAATTAAAGTTTCATATATGTTAACCATTGGAAACTTTTGAGCCTTCGATAATTATTAGGTCATTTGTTTTTTTTTTTTCGAAACATAAAATCACACTTGTAATCCCCCAAAGGGTTAGGCAGTTGTATACCAAATGTCGCCAGTTATGTTTTAGTCCCATGGGGGCGAGCCTTTTGCCATCAACCGGGCTCAAATCTAAACTTAATTCATCATCATCTTCCTGCCCTTATCCCATGTTACTTGGGGTCGGCGCAACACGTGTTCTTCTTCCATTCTCCCCTGTCAACCGTCACGCTATCATTTACTCTCTTCTATTTCATATCATTCCTCACACAATCCATCCATCTTTTCTTCGGCCTTTCTCTCCCTCTCCATCCATCAACAATCTAAACAATCTAAAATTATGAGAGTTTTTTCCGAACATGTGATCAAAATTCGACATTAGTTTCTGCAGCTTGCAGTCCTTCATGTTCAATTTTAATAGTAGATATTTATAATTATATTCAAATCGAATAATCGATTCTCAGTAATTTATACTAGTAATAAAACATAATGCTGTTTCTCAGAATATAGCATTATCAAATTGCCTTGAATAGGTACCGGTACATTTTTGGGCGGATATGGCTAGTTAACACCTTTAGTTATTTTGATTACCTCCTTGCTGAATTAAGGTAAGTACTCACCTAATGATTACTGTGTAAGATAACATAAACTATTTTTATCTTTGTTTAATTTAATGTAGATACGGTAACAACAATAAGCATAGATTCGGTAAAAAACAAAAATTCACCCTTGAATATTCATTTGTCATTACTTAAAGACGGCACAATAAAACTGGCTGGTGAGGGAGTGGTCAAACGCGAGCCTTCAAATAATAATGAAAAGCAACAAAAAATATTTTTAATCATTTAAATCCATCTTCTATGTGAAGCATACGATATGCACTCCATCACGTAAAATACTTAAATTACAAAGAAAATAACAGATCACCGACGAAAAACCAATCCGTTTAACATCGTTCCCACATGTAAAGCAGCCAATAAAAGCATCTACGATACGAAACGATTACTGACGATTACGGTCAATTACATACAGCACTAAAAGAGGATTTATGATGAAACCAAAATTAACACTCCTGCTTCCCGATAGCCTAATTGCACCTCCACAAGTAATAAATCATGTAGGATCAAACAAAATTGAAGGATTCAATCTAATTGGGTTTGTACATAGAGTGGACCAATCAATATAGTTTGATTAATGATATCTCCTCTCCCGGTATAATTGCCAGACGAGACGATCATGAATCAACTGCCAGTGTTATAAATCTGATAACTGGAACTCGTTTCGAACAAGAATATTCACATCCTAAGCTACTCCGGACTCGGAGCAATCCAGTTTAAGTTCTTTCTAAGCGTAATGATTTCGAGAAACGTATAGCTGTGTTATCTCTTTGATATTTTAATCTTATCAGTTTATTTAATGAATAAACAGAACGGGACTAGAAACAATAAAAATATATTACCTACCTGTGTTCAACGACTGTCGTCTATATACAGAATTTTTTAGAATTTACAGTTGGATTTTAATCAGATGGAGAAGCGCCGTTTGATTATCGATTTTAGATCATAAGAATTCGGCAAATTACGAGTTATTGCTATTAGACATAATATTAGAAAACATTTTGATAAAAGTATCGTTTGAGGTCGTAAAACGAGAATAGAATCTGGTTCTAAAGATATATGAACCATGAAAAATTGAGTTTTGGAACTATTGAAGCGCGACTATAAATGGAGGTATTTGATACTTGAACGTATCAAATATCAAAGTTTTTTTCTTATGAGGCGCCAATTTTTTGTTGTAGACAGTAGACATGCGTTAACCGAATCTCATGATCGATAGATAAAAACAATGCGGTTGGATCACGGAAAATAGACAAATGGAGTCAGAAAAACAGACAATTATAAATTCGATGGTAAAAACGATATTACTTGGGATGCGTCATTATTCTTATTATCCCGTACGCAAAATACGCGCATTGACGTGGAGTTGCGGATACCAGCCCGTATTACCTATTCTTATTATCTTAGTAGTACTGGTAGTATCAGTAATCAGTAGTCCAACATTAAAAAACTGTTGTAAAGCAATGTTCGTCTTGTTTTTTTCATACTTTACTTTCTAATCCTTCATAGAATTTGAGGTAACTTTCCTGCATTTATTAATTTCTGTGTGATTGATGATTCAATTGGAGGGGCCCGTGGCTAAATAATAACACCGCACAGGTCGATCGATCAGGTTAAGCTACGTTTGCCGCGGTTGGTCTGTGGATGGGTGACAATCTTTACATACCTCGACCCCTCCGTACGTCGGAAAGCATGTTAAGCCATTGGTCCCGGTTGTCATTCGTGGATCTTTGACAGTCGTTACGGGTAGTCAGAAGCCCGAAAGTCTGACAACCAGTCTTACCAAGGGGTATCGTATTACCCAGTAACTGGGTTGTGGAGGTCAGATAGGCAGTCGCTCCATTTAAAATACATACTGGTATTCAGCTGCATCCGGTTAGACTGTGAGCCGACCCCAACATATTTGGGAAAAGGCAAGGCAGATGATGATGATTCAATTTGAACATATATTTTCTTGTCTGTGCTTGCAAGTCTCAAAGCATTTTCTTCATCATCTATAATTAAATAAATTAAATGCCAAGAACAGTAATTATTATATTCAGTTTTAACGGAATAATTTAGCAATTCAGGGCAAGCTACTCTAATTAGACCTAGATCCCGCAAGACATATATTTTGTACCAATATATTATTGATTGTAATAAGACCTAGGCATTCAGGACAAAGTTTTGCCAATTTAATTTGATTCTGGCCCTCATCAAAAATTTTCCAGCTCTACCTAATCACTCAGGTTCTATAAACCTTTTTAAACCATTAGCAGTTTTAGGTAAAAAGCACCTGATACCGTGCAAGTGAAGTACGCATTTACAATGAATGTTTGCGTCACTCAGAGGTGAAATTGTGTGTGAAGCGGCAGCGGCAAGCCGTCGCTCCCATTACGTCGCATGGCCGGCGTACGCGCAGCCAAACCGGCTGTGGACGCCGCACTGTATGTAGTTGCCCCGGTTGTTGGAATAATTGATGCGGTTCGACTTGAGAAGCTAGAATGGCTTGATTTAACTGACTTCCACTACCTGCACCTGCGGCCTTATAAATATGATTTAGACTTTTAATAGGCGACCGGTATAATACGTTTTTTGGTAGAACGTCATACATGAATCGTTGTGAAAATATTTACTGACTTATCAAACCGATTTTATTGTTTTTATTGATATTTTATCAAACTACTCGTATAATCAAGTTGATGTGTCATATATACGAAATTCATACTTTTAGATTGTCTGCGTAAAAACTTTTTTAATTTCAGTAAGCGCCTGAACAATAGTTCTGAATCACCACCACAAACACAATAGTTTTAAATTAGGTACTATATTAACAATACTCACTTATCAGCACTACATCAGTACGTACAAAAAAATGATAACCTTCTCTACCAGTTACTTACCACGCAGCATCGCGGTCCAACCTGGCCGCGCCGCTCCATTAGTATTTTTCATTTATTTTTTGTCCACGTACCTGTCCGACTTTTGGGGTTTTGACTTTTTATAACGTCGACCGCGCGACGAATACTAAATTTCTTTAGTATACAAACGAAAAATAAATGATGCACTGCCACGCATTGCGGAACGCTCTGTATTATTTTTCGATTAAGTTTTTGTGATATAAGATGGACGATTTGAAAGTTAACTTCACTCAAAATTCCAATTTTGGTGTGAGAATATTTTTAGAATTTATATTTTGTTCCTGAGTTTTTCTCATATTTTATTGCCAAATTCCCATTTCCAAAGTCTCTAATTGTCTTTCCCCAAAACTTCAATATCAACATTAAAATCATGCCCAATATCCACCAACTTCAATACAAAAACCTCAAAACCACTTACGCATTAAGTTTTGGAAGAAATTCCAGCACGTGCACATTCTACTAAAAACCAACCTTGCTACAATGCAACATTACCTACAGTGTGACAAAAGAAATGAAAGACATACGTCGATTATTAAAAATTAGCCGGTCATAAGTCAATTTCTTAAATGAAAAGGTTATCAACCAATAATAGCTAAGATAGAAAGAGAAATATACCAGTAACAAGAATTTACTCCCCCCACCTACTAAACATGCCTCGTTTGCTTGCGACAGCGCAGGTTCGAACTTGATCTTCACGCAATTGTAATTTATTGTTCTCCGCGATATCAATTGACGGAATTAAAGAAAAAGATTTTAGTGTTTTCTACTTGATATTTCGTAACGATTGTGATGGATTCCAGTAATTCAGGTATGAGTTGTTATATTCTAATGTATTTTAAGTGTGTTAACTTCATTTTATAGTATCGGTTCAATTTTAAAAGAGGGTATATAAACAATTTATTTTTTTGATTAATTTTTTTGTTCAAATATAATTAAGTTATGTTATCGCCTTCTCTCGCCAAATATTTTTTTTGGTTTTAAATATTTTACATATAAGGCTAGTTTACGACACATATTTTAAGTGCGAATGGCCGCGAATTTCCGACTTAAAGGTTTTTAAAGATTGGAAGTCATACAAAAATAAAATAACTTTTTTCTATAAAATTTTATAAAGTGTATTTTTTTTGCTTTAGGTACCTCTGGTAAAAAAGTAGTGACACGACGTTATCTTTACGATAAAATGCAACTGCAAGATTTGCCTAATTTGAGTGATAAACTAAATTATTTGGAAAACTACCTTTTGACCTGTTATGGTGACACACCTGATAACATAAGCAATTTAAAGCAAAAATTTGCATATTTTAAAACTTCAATGAGAGAAAAATGATCTAAAGCTCATAGAAAAGAAGCTTTATTTTTGGAAACTAATGAAAATTGGTTAAGCGGAACGTTTGAACTTCCGATAAATGTTGGAAACCGACCGGGCCGGCCATCTAAATCATTTAAAGATTGTAGTGATAGGACTAAACGAAGGAAAACTGAAGAAATGCGGTCTACTTTCAGTGAGGATGCCTTAATACACGCAGCAAACTCCACACTACAGGCTCAAGGAAAAAGGAACGCTTCGAAAATACTTCGAGATATTGCAAATTCTCCGACTCGTGCACAGAAATACAGAAACGCATACAAAATAGCAGAATCAGATCAAGCAGAAATTTCTCGTCTTACACCAATGCAAGCCCTATCAATGTTTGTTGAAGCAGATTTAACTAAGCGACAGTATGAAATTATTAGAAACACAAATAAATCACTTTACCCGTGCTATGATCTGTTACTCAAGGAAAAAAAAGAATGTTACCCGCCCAAGGATTGTATAAGGATCACAAGTACCTGTGCGGAAAGCAGTTTACAAAGCTTAATTGATAACACAATTACGCGCTTATCTATAGCACTGGAAGAAATCCTTTGTTCCCTTAAAGACATTGAGCGGAATTCCTTAAAAATAATTTGTAAGTGGGGTTGTGACGGATCACAACAGGCTAAATATAAGCAAAGATTCATAGATGCCACAGACACAGACTCCAATATGTTTCTGAGCTCTTTTGTTCCTCTTAGAATAACTTGTGGAAAAGAAGGAAAAAAAATTATATGGCAAAACCCTACACCATCATCCCCTAGATATTGTAGACCAATACGGTTTCGGTTTGTTAAAGAATCTGTGGATGTAACAAAGGAGGAAATAAGTTATGTTGAAGATGCTATTAGAAAGTTGATGCCTACAGAAGTTATATTGAATGGGAGCAAATTTATTTTTGAACAGATATTTCAGATGACAATGGTCGATGGGAAGGTGTGCAATGCTGCAACTGATACCAAATCCACGAGTAAGTGTTATATTTGTGGAGCCATATCTAAAGATTTTAATAATCTGACTCTAAAATTACAGACAAGTTCCAAAGCCTTTGAATTTGGACTATCTGTATTGCACGCCCGGATTCGATTTTTCGAAAGTGTTTTACATCTGGCGTACAAATTACCCGTAAAAAAGTATAGACAAAAGAGATCGAAAGAAGAAAAAGAGTTAGAAGCACAAACAAAAAGGAATATTCAAGAAAGATTTCGCATAGAAACTGGATTGTTGGTAGACATGCCGAAAGCTAATTTCGGCAATACCAATGATGGCAATACAAGTAGGAGATTTTTTGAAAACCCACATTTGGCTGCAGACATAACAAAAGTAGATTTTAATCTCATCTATCGTTTAAAAGTTATATTGGAAACGATTTCAAGTGGACACAAAATAGACATCAATAAATTTGATGAGTATGCTATGGAAACAGCAAGATTGTATTGTGATCTGTATGGGTGGCATCCCATGACTCCGACTATGCATAAACTATTAATACATGGCGCAGAAATTATTGAAAATGCATTATTGCCAATAGGTCAGTTGTCGGAAGAGGCAGCCGAAGCACGAAATAAGCATTTTCGGTTATATCGGGCAAATTATGCTAGAAAATTTTCAAGGGAACATTGCAACCTTGATGTTTACAATAGATTATTGTTGAGTTCAGATCCACTATTAAGTAGCATTAGACAAACAAAAAAAAGCATCAAAGCAAGATCATTTTGTCCAGAAACAATAAATATGCTATTACCAGCTGAACCAAACACAGAGTCTGATATATCAGATGCAGAAAGTGAGGAATAAATAAATAGTTCATTTTTATATTTGCTTTGGCCTAAAGCTGATTTATATTATTTTGAAATACATATATACAAATACAAAAAAATGTTATAACTACTTATATAATAAAAATATGGTAATACTCTTAATTTTTGTTGAATTATTTCCGTGTTTCGTCAGTAAAACATGCTTATTACACAAAGAACAACACTAAATGATAAAATAAAGCTAAAAAAAGCAAAATACACTGTAAAATATTTTTGACCGCCTAAATGCCTAAAATCGACTTATGTGAGACGTTCATGTGTAGGTAGCGTCTAGACCATTACCGGAGACCCAGCGACTACATTAACGACTCATTGTACTGATGTGATTGAAAGCACCTCGCCTACACGAAACCTATTAAGCTTTAACGTAACTACTTTGGTAATGAAGTATTATTTTTGAAACTCAATCTGACTTCAATAAGGGGCCATTCTAAAATGTGGTAATAGATTTAGAAGAACCTACTTAAAGGTAAGCGGCTGCTTGAAATATAATAAATATCTACTTTTGATTTTGACTTGTCTTACCATGTAGGTACCATCTAAAGCCTAAATAAAGAATCCAATTTAAATCAAATACTACAGTGCCACATTAGTTTTGAAGATAGCACCAAGAATAAAATAAAAAGGAAAGATTTATACTTAAGTCAATGTCGAAGAGAGTCAAGCAAAAAAGGCAGAATTTAAAATGTAATCGAACGCCAAAAACATTTAGCTACATCTTGAAGCAGTGGTACTTGTTGACAGGCCTACGCTCTCCTCCCATACCTACTGTAATTTGAAAACATTGTAAAAGTCAATTATTTTTTAAAAGAGTAACCGTGGAGTTTCTTGCCGGTTCTTCTCCATAAGAAACGACCAATTGGAACCGTGCACCTAGCTTTTGACGTTTCATAAGTGCCCATGTAGGTTTATGTGAAATAAAATATTTTGATTTGATTTGAATGATAACAAACCGGATTGTGCATTTGAAGCCACATAAGGGAACGTAGTTTGTATAAATATTACAGAAGCGGAAGAAGCAGGTTTAATAATACTGGTTACTGTTCATTCAACGATCATCCGCGATTGTATATGCCAGAAAACACACTTGCAGAAAATAATAAGTTTGTAAATTCACTGGAAGCCAAAAAGTAACTGTAAACATAAAAACCAATACAAAGATGTCTGCTGAAACGAAATAATTTATTGTTGCTACTTTTTTTAACATTTCGAAAAGATCCATAACCTACAGAGTATTGTTCGTTTAACTAAAGTCTCTTTCTATTGGAAACTGGCTTCAGTTTTGTCATTCAAAAGAAGCTTATTACCATAATGCCATTGCGGTTAAAACAAAACGATATATCCAATGTATTGACGTCTCATTTTGTTAAAGGCGATGCAAAAAACGTTCTAATGGTAATGCTAATTTAGCTCGAGCAGTTGCGAAAACGTTCGTCTCATTTACATTATGTCATTTACTTCTTGTAAATATTTTGCTACCTATACAGGTTCCTACGGTTCGGTTTTAGGAAATATTAGCTCGACAGCGTCTATGCTAATTGGACTTCTAAGTTTCTAGGCGTTAGAAGCGACTCTTTTGCTAATTAGTCAAATGATTCTTTGAAATGTTGTTTTTCTACGTTCTGCTTCCAGGTTAGGACTTGTTATATTTTCATCTGTCATATTCATATAAGTATAATCATGTTTTTTATTTTCTGTTTCTTCTGATTCATTAGAATGATCTAAAACCATTTCATTTAAGTAATTTTGATTCTTATCATTAGTTCAAAATATTAAACGTAAAATATAGCTGTCCCATACAGAATAAGTTCACACGGACTGACTAAACAATTTCTGTCATTCAAATGTTAATTATTGGAAAGTAAAGCGTTGGCGTCATTTACTACTGATGCTGAGATATTAGTAGCATAACAATAAATCGTCTTAAAGGAAACCAGCTTAGTTGTAAAGAGATAAAAGTGCGTGGGTTCGAAACTCGAGTCAACCACAGTTGCTTAAATACACCTTTTATGCTGCTTAATACAGCAAAAGTGTCTCCTGAGAAACATGTCCGGAGAATTATTTAACGTTTACTTACATACTTTTTAATACTTACATTCGTTTATTTTTCCCTTAAAGTTAAACAAAACTGTATATAACCTTTAAAGTATGACAGATAGTAATATTTCTGGGAGATATTTATAATACTTAGAGCAAATGATGAATGTTATCAACGACATCAACGTTACTGTCAATGCAAGAAATATTATTATACTATTCACTATTTATACTAAATTCAAACAACAATTTCGAATTCCTCTGTCATTGTACCAAAATACATCGGGACTTATGTATATTGATGAACCTTAAATTTATCATAAAAATCATCTAAAGGTTTGTTCCTAAATAATAATTTACATAAAACTGTAGGCTTTTAGTTTCTACACATTTCTCGGTATGTTAAGACCAATAGAAAAGTCACAACGGCCAATAAAATTATGTTCCGATGCATCTGCCTGAAAGCAACGCGATTTTGAATAACAAAATCTGCTACTTCATTATTCAAATCGCAAGATTATGTTAATATAAGCTATTTGTAAGCGGGTTTGATTTACTTATGTGGCAGTGTGCGGCATGTAACAGTTTCTTTGAATAAATTTATGTATTATCAACCGCTACCGTTCTGCATTTGTGTGGGTTCCGCAAATACACCTACGTACATAATTAAGTTCTCCACTCATTATCATAAATACGGTGGCATTGTCTTCTTTGCCATATTTATGTTTTATATGACTTAATTTAATTAGTGTGAAGTCTCATTTTGTATTCGTGTTATGTTAGTGTTTTGCTCATTTTATAGATCGTTATTGGTTTATGAAGGTGCAAAATATGATATTTTAGTGAAGTCACATTAATGGTTGAAAAACACAATTATTATTAGATTTACCGATATTATATAGTTGACAGAAAGCTATCATCATTAAACTCTTCAAGTGTTTAACAACAACTTCTGCATGTCCCAAAATAGTAATAAATTTTGTATTCTCCTTTTCCAATACAAGAACTTCAACTTTTAAAGGCAAAGACATAATTAGTAAAGTTAATGAGCAAAGCGTTTTACGATCAATCTATGCGATAGGTTTAGATAGCGTAGATGAACGGGAGGTACGTAAGGAGGGATCGGACAGTGACCCCGGCGGCATTCCAACGCGCGTCCGCTGTACCTGCTCTCTTTACTTTTAACTAGGGTTTTTATGAAAATCTTCAGTACTATTGAAGTGATGGAATGCTTATTTCGAATGCTAAGGATGGAGTTCAAGGAATGTTATGTAACTTATACCAGAATGGTCTTATGGCAACCGTATTTCCATAAAACTACAATAGTGTATTTTTATTATGTCTCCAGGCATGTTTAAACTATTTAATTGTATGTTTACTTGCGTAGATAGCAGAACTTTAACTTTTTAGGTAAATGTTTTGTATCGTTTTGCGTTTCGTTTCTAGCAAGTAAAAACCTGTGTAGTTATAGTCCTGTCTCGGCATTCAAGTGTCAAGTTCATAGTTGGCAATAAAGCACGAGTACAAGGTTGCAAGCCCACTGTCCATAAACATCACAGCCACAGTCGCATCTCGCTTTATTTTGAATTTAAAATTGCTAGTGATAAAACTCAAGATTCTTATTCTGAAACTACATTTAAAATTGTTTCAGAAAATAAAACAGTAGATAACTTTTTGTAAATAAACGCGTTTGACGGACATGTTAATGAAGCGATTGATAGACGATCTAAAAGTATAACGAAAGATAAACATTCACATAAAACTTAAGTCGCAAAGGCTAAGAATACTAAAAATAAATTTATATCTAAAGTAATACACAGTATATATAAATATAGGTACGCACTGGTGCCCAGTTGGCTCACTCTATCTACCATTCAGACTTTGTAATAAGAAAAAAAAAACTGTGGAGAGAAATTGATTCGATCTGTGGTGTTGGTCATTGCAAAGAACCAATACATTCTTAGACAAGACCTCTCAGATATTAAAGATTTTATGAAGCTTTAAATCATGACTTCAAATTATTGGGGTTGCATTCAATTTATGTGTTTTTGGCGTTTATATTATTTTCTCCTATGAAATACCTCAATCTCATTTCTATACATTAATTAAACTTTTGACTGTTACCCAACACTATTAAGTTTAATAATAATTTAATGAACAGGTGTTTTAATTCAGAAACCTCAAACATAGACTGGTCTATAATAGTCATTGCTCTACATCCGTTACAAACCTCTCGAACGTTGTTCGATAGGCAATCTCGAACACGATTGAATTGGAAAAAAAACATTCTAACCCGGATCGGTAGACGAAATATTTCTTTATGTTCTTAGTAAAACGCAACTAGGTACTTCTTACTTTATATCACTTTTTTCCAGTACAATTTAAGTATAAGGAGTTTTATTGTAAAAACGAGGGTTCGTAATAAAGTGACCCAAACTTGTGTTTGACTTTGTATTCTCGGTCTTGTCACATCGACTATACAGTGCAGCTTGTTAAGAAACGAGAACAAGTCTGTTCTTGCAAATGTTTCTTGGCTTAACCAATTACATATCCAGCAGAAAAAAGAGCGTCAACATTTTTAGACATTTTAGTTAAGTGACCGACGCTTTATATTCAATTGCCACTTCTGAGAGCATTATGTCGTTGTTATCAATTCAAGTTATTACCGTTTTATTGTTCATTTCATGAGTCACTTGCTTGTTTCCTATACCGGCGCCATCTCTTGTACGAGTGTTCCAAAACACATTATCCGCCTGGCAACCGTAATGGAAATATTTTTTAATGTAACCCATTAGCGCGGGATCTCGGTCCTCTCTGTAATTTGGAGTCAAAGTTTTTTAATCTTCGCTCCGTGTCTTGATGGGGTTCTGAGCGACTGTCCATCGCGATCCTTATCTCAAAGCATAATAAGAAGAGACAGACGTTACTTATATTTTATTTAACGTCAGAATTGATCGAACTGGTAAGATAAGATACCTCGGAGGGTAAGATTTGTTTATGTCATAAATTATGTGTATACTTTACGTTTGTTCTAATTCTTTTATTTTAATTTTTTTTTTTTTGTCGTTGAAACTTCCGAATAAATGTTTCTTGTGACATTTTTAAATTTTTGGTAGTTTAACTTTTCTTTACCATTTGGTTATGGTTTTGAGGTTTACCCATTTGACCAGCAATCTTGTGTTTTATAGTTTTAGTTGGTTCGCATCAAACGTTTTCGTAGTAACCTGGTAATTGCCTTGTTAATTTGAATCTGGCGTCGGTCTCTCTGATGTTAGTAAAGCTGTTTGACTGGTGTTTCCGAATCCGTCATCATACGATGTCGATCGTGGCTCTCGATTCATTTTAAAATGAAGATATCGCGTTCATTAGATATTTAAAATTTATTGGAAGTAATTTCGGCTTCTATATTAAAATATCTGGTTTTTATTTAATTGGAACACTTTTTCTCTACGTCGATATTATGGTTATATTATTATGTTGTGTTCCATGTTTTTATATTTAATGCAGTTCGTTTCTCTCATCGTAAAACGGCTTAATATTAATGATTTCAATGTTATAAAATTAAAACAGTTTGGAAGATACCGCCCTTAATGTTACTACTAATAAAGTTTAAATACTAGTTGCCGTGTCCTCTAGCAATGTCAAAGCAATTTTGTTCCAATAGTTCAAGTATCAAACTCGTATTTCCTATAATTTTGTGTCCTCATCCCAACCTAATACATAAATCTATCATAAATTTTAGAAGGTCCATCCATTATCTAATAATACTTCAAAATCTTAATACACAACGTGGGTGTTTGGACTAGCCGTGTGTACATTAAAACCGGTCTGTCCGTCAGTCACTACACAATATTTGCATGACGATGGCAAGTTCGCGCCCTTCCCTTCTTCATTCATGAATTTGTTTGTTAGTTCTTTAAACTTGACTTTCTCTTTGGAATTCATAATAGATTCATCTTCAATACTTTAGTTGTGAACTTCCTTCAGCTAGTATGTATCTTCTTTATTTTTCGATATTATTTGCCTCAGAATCATGTCATAATAACTGGAATGTATTACCATTAAATGCCTTTATAGGTAAGGCCACACTTGCAAGTAAACCGTAACTATTTATGCACAATTTGTGACGGGTATAAAAGCTTACACTTTACTCCTGCGAGGCTTTGAGTCGTGCCGACGCACGTAATGTTGACATTTTTAATGTTGTCACTTGACATTCTGCCTCACCTGCTAGAAAAAAACTGTCGTAACAGTATAGACTTGTCTGTACCTAATCCATGCAGAGGTATCTATACAAGTAGTGTGCTAATGTAATATCAGGTATTATTGATTACAGAGTGCTAGATTTCAATGAAATTGCAGTAGCAAAAGTTTGGCTAGGTTTCATTTTCGCAAGATTCCATAACTTTGAATAAATTTATTGAACCAATGTTACAAATAAATTTATTGAACCAATGTTACAAACCAATGTTACAAATATTACCTTATAATTAACTTAACTTAATGTCGGTTTGCAGCTGTTAGCGATCATCATTTGGATCTTTACGGTGGTCCCCAAACTAGGCGGCGCCTGTATCTTGGAGACCTGAGTTGTGATTTTGTGATACATAATGCTATTTACCACTGCGGTGTATGTAAGAGTGGGTAGGTAATTGTAAAAGATTATATAAAACTAAAATAGATATTGAGATCAAATTGAAAGTAAAACTTAAATAGTAAATGATTAAAAACAGAAATAGAGCTTAAATTGCACTGAACAAAGCCTAAAACTAAAAATATTAAACAATTAAAATGAAACGTTAAACAATAAAAATTAAAATGCTACACAAAGAAAAAAATAGTAACGAGTATCTAGTAAATAATTGGATCATAACCAGTAAATTATTCGGTAATGACGAAGAAGCTTGGCAACCTCTAAATAAATACTGAATAGGTTGAATAGTGCCCAAAATTAATATTATTGCAATTATGAGGAAGTTTTCAAGTAATTACAACCACGGTCCTTGATATGGGCAAGCCCTTGAATGATTTTTAAGTTAAAACATCCGTTTTTAGCAACGCATGATTGTTCGATACCGCATAAATCATCAGTAAAATTTTGTAAGGTCAGTATTAATTAATATACGGAAATCGATTCTCATAAATATTTGAATTAATAAAACGGCAAATGAGATTTCTGATTGATCAATTTTCTAAATCAATGTTTAATAACTAGAGTCTTAGCGCAGCTTCGTTTTAAATTTGAAATCTTATAATAATGGTTGTTTTAGTACTAAATTGTTGGCAATAACACCACACATAGATTTAAATACCATTGGTAGCTGTAACCTAACTTGGCTGGCTGATAATTACTCACTCTTCAGGCATGTCAACAAATATAGAACCAGAAGAAGTAAGAAACTGTGAGAAGCATTATGTATTGCTACTACAGTTTGTCTAACTACAATTCGAGAGCCCAGTATGAGAGAGACTAAATAAATGTTCTGTTATAACATTTAGGTATATGAGAATAAAAACTGGTCGTTTAGCTTTTCTAAGAATCGAATGTGCGAACTCAAGAGCGAAGTAAAATGCGTGCACAATCCGTGTAATTGGCAGTGTGAGTCGTTACACCTTTTAGAGTTCCGTGTGTACAATTTAACGTTACAAACTTACAATGTATTCCCATTTTGTGAGGGAAAGGGTTATTGTGTTCCTGGCTAATGGGATGTCAGGACGAGTCAAGTTTTTGTGTAGGTAGAATTTTCTTGTTACTTTCAACTGCACCGTGCTTTGCTTTAGCATTATGAGTTTTTAAATAGTTTCGAACGCTAAAATATTCTTGCTTCTACAAATTTTTTATCTTCGCCATAAATTAACTAAAACGTTAGCGAGTAGCTAGACTTCAACACACAAACATACTCACGCACCAGACATTAACATTTTTTGCATTCTCGTGATGTTTATGGATAACTGCCTGAATCGATTTGATGGAATTGATTTCTGTCATAAAGTCGGAATTAAATTTTGGGCATTACAATATTTCACTGGCGCGGTCACTCGAAAGTGAAATATATAAATTATATCGCTGAATAAGATATAAAATATTTCGATTACCATATAGATGCTAACTTTATAGATTGGTTTAGATATTTATCGATCGTCATCTTAATGTGGTTGGTAATAATAAATAACTTACAATTACAAGAAAAGGCAGTAAAGTTAGAATTGCACAAGAAGACGCAAAGGGTTTACGAGTATCATCATCTGCCTAGCCTTTTCCCAACTATATTGGGGTCGGCTTCCAGTCTAACCGGATGCAGCTGAATACCAGTATTTTATATGGAGCGACTGCCTATCTGACCGCCACAACCCACGAGTTTACGAGTATATCCAATAATATTATTCATATTTTTTTTTTTTTTAATCATTCATTTAATTTAATCATTTAATAAAAAAATAATAATATGTACATTTATATAAAAAAATAAGTAAAATAATCATAGGGCATCAAAGAATTCGTCCGCATCGCTGTCAACAGGAACAGTGCCCAAAAGGCTGGCAGCATTGCCACGTTGTATGGCAATGCTAATTCTTTGGCCAAGAAATAGGCCAGCCCTCTGGTCACGTGAAGAGTCGACTAACCGCTTGGCGATATCTCGAAAAACCAAGTGGGCACTCGGACCCCATGGCCCTAGTGTTTCAACCCCAAACGGCTCGAACATATAACTCCCAATTAGGTTATTCATATTCATTCATGTATAAGGATGAATATATTGCTAGTTTGTTTCACTATGTATAAGTATTTTACTATGCACTACCAAAATGCTCTATGCATTTCAAAGTTTATCATGAAATCTCCAAAACCTTAAGAGTATTTTATTAGCTTCTAAAATCAACTCACCCATCAACAGTTTCGTTATCAACATCTATATCTTTAGTAATTACCCAGTCATCACTATGACCTTCTTTCATATGAGACTTTCTGTCATTTCTGTCTATGTTTAACCGGTTATTACCTTATGTAACTATACTCATCTCCACGACGCATTCTTTGCATGACAACCCAAAGAATTTTCGGAGTCATCATCATTAAATGGACTGGACTTAAACCATTCTTCATTACGTTTTTTGTTAAGTTTCCTATGATTAACTGGGTCTACGGACTTTGTGTCACTATCATTAGCTGAATTGTGTTTTGTAAGTCTATCGTAAGTAAGTTGTCTGAATTCTTTAGAGTTCATTTTGAGATTCGTATCAAGTCAATGAACTAAGATTACTAAGAAATACCTACCTTAGATGAAGGGCTATTTCTTGAGTGCACTTATGTATATTAAATTAATGCTACTTTTAGCATAAGTAGTCACAGTAAAAAAAGTCCACCAGACCGTATTTCAGCCACGGCGGCCAATCTCAACGGAGACTAGCCTTCGGCGCGGGAGATATTATAGTGCACAAGTGTGCGCGCAGACACAGGTGTACTCCCTCTTCCCTCACTCTCATAGTCCGATGGGACGGCAATCCGACACAACGGGAGAGAGATCAGGCGCAGGAACAACGGCTTAACGTGCTTTCCGAGGCACGGGGGTATCACACCGCCAACTTCCAAACTCCGGGCTGTTACTAAGAAATTCCTAATGGAAAAACTCAATAACACTTTGCCCGACCCGGGAATCGAACCCAGGACCCCACGCTCAGCAATCAGTCGCACTTGCGACCACGAGACCAACGGGGCTAGTAAAACAGTCACAGTACTGTGCGTTTGAAGTAGCAGCTATATAATCTAAGCAGACAGACAATACTTTTTTATTGTAGGGTCTTTATTTCATATTTATTGTTCCTTTATAGCAACCCATGCATTTATTAATATTTACATTTTATTATAACAATATAATTTCCAAGTTCAAGTTTACTTTACCTTAACGAATCAAGTTTTTACCATCTTTCCGTTTTAAGCTACATGGACAGAGCGCAAGCGTGTTATTAACATGATTACACGGAGCCCTCAATACTTCCTTTATTAATTCTTATACCGACCTCGCATGGGTATGTTTCCTCAAATAAAAACCTCATCGGAATGCAATTATAAAAGTGATGTTAGCTGATAATTTCTTTATAAATAAGGTTTAGTTTAGATCGTAATTTAGAATAAACAGTCGATTTTGTTCTGAAATTCTATATTTTTTGTTTTGATCTAAATTTTGTATATCCATTCAAAAAATTGGATAGCATGATAATCTGGACCGTCACAGATTAACTCGGTTATAATATACCCAAAATGTACTCGTCTGATGAATAGCTAATAAGTAGTTCGCCATTCATAATAGTATGGACTTGTATTAATACGCACCTACACAAAATGTAATTGAGCTTCTTACACGTCTAAGAGGAGTAGGTATAAGACACTGTTTTCACATCGCTCGCCTACCTACAAGCCATAAAGCAGATGGTCACTAGTAATCCAATATAGCCGCTGTTAATAATATTAATCGCTGCGATTGGCCACAAAATGCTTTTAACGTAATTCGATTCGGTTGGACTGGAACTCTTGTGGAACGGAACCAATACAACATGACCTTCCCATTCTCCCCCCACATTCGCGATCCATTAACGATACGGGGAAGTGAAAAGAATTAGCGGAGGTCTTCAAAAAATGGTGAGGCTGTACGTACTGAACGCATGCGACGTCGTCGGGCTCGCCTTGAGACTAAAGGCTCATGTTACTCGGATCACGTTCAAGGCGCGTCTGAACAGTATAGTGGTCGCCGACATTAAAATTTTACTATTACATTGTATTGAATACCCGTACAGTTATTGTATTATCTCCAGTGACATCTATTCACTTTAGTAGCGGACAATGAAATACTGTCGACGACAAAAGGTCGTTCCTCTCTTAATGAATGAACGCCTCTAAATCCAATCAAAACCCGTTTCGCATACCTACGTATTGTTACGTACCATAAATAAACCACGTTCCATATTATTATCAGCGAAACTTGTGTTCGAATTCACTCCGCCTCTACTCCGACATTTAATTAAACCACGATATTTTATGGTACGAATCATTAAAATGTTCCCGAAGAATACTCTTATCCAGATACGCTGCTAAATATAGCACAGGAATTTAATTTCTCTTTCATTGTTCCAGGTACATACACTCAAAGGAGAAGCCATTCAAGTGTACAGAATGCGGGAAAGGATTCTGTCAGTCAAGGACCCTGGCGGTACACAAAATCCTCCACATGGAGGAGTCACCTCACAAATGTCCAGTTTGCAGCCGAAGCTTCAATCAACGGTCAAACCTCAAAACTCATCTGCTCACCCATACAGATCACAAGCCTTACGAATGCAATTCTTGCGGGAAAGTATTCAGAAGAAACTGCGATTTGAGGAGACACGCTTTGACACACGCAGTTGGTGACGTACCGCCAGGTGATGTTCTAGACGTAGGCGAAGAGGATATTGGCAGACCGGGATCACCAATAGAACCAGGATTTGATGATGATGATCCTGAACTCTCGTCCCCTGAACATTCCCCTGTTAGACGAGCGCGTTCGTCGTCAATCGAAAGTATCGGAAGAGAGCAAAGTGAAGAGAGACCACCGCAACGACGGACCTCGCCATCTCCGGTAGAACGCACTCACTGCCACCACAATGAGCAGAAAGATAGAGCGAGTCCTTACACTATGCGCCCACAACATCAAGAGAAACACATGCGCATGCCGTCAGATCTATACGAAAAACGGCGATACACTTCTGAAGAGATTATAGAAAAAGAGATGCGTTATAGTGAAGTTCCCGAACAACAAATAAGACATCCTCAGTTGCAAATAAGAAGAGACCTCCATCAAGTTGCGCCTCCTGATCCTTCAAAGATGGGTCAAATGGCTAGTCCGCCTATAGACCCTGGGCCTTCTGGTATGTTCCTGAGTCCATTCAGAAAGAGAAGTCATCCACCAGATATTGGAGATAATGTGAGAACTTGCGCAGCAGTTTATCGGAGTCGGTCGCCTGAACCCACTAACTTGACAATGCCTAGGGGGCACGGGCTAGGAAATGGAGAGGTCGTAGTTGGAATCTCGCCGACTATAATGGGAATGCCATCATATCATAAGTTTGGTATACCCATGCCACCGCCGCATCCTCAAATGGCTTACGGTCCTGTTCCTCACCCAATATTAGGACCACAGCAAACTGTTGCACAAGACTTGATAGTAAAACACGCGCCGCTGAAAGACACAACGCCCTGTACTTCTACTCATGTGACCAATTGTAAGGATGGTCAGAAAGACCCTGAAGAGGGCAGCTCGAGTTTCATACCAAGTGGAATAAAGAATATTGTTGGGATACAACCGCCGACTAATCCAAAACCGGGGACAAGCACATCAACAGGACCGAAGAAAGGCTTCAGTATAGAAGATATTATGAGACGCTGATGAAATGTTGACAAGCGCCGCTGTCTGCGAAGACTTACTGTATGCAAATGAGATTGCGTAGTATAGATTACGTTAAAGTTTAGCCTTTAGAAACATGTTGCCTTATTTTGTTTAGCTACATAGTATGAGGAGTTTTTGTAATGCGATATGTCTGTAGGCAGTGGTTCTTAATCGATTGTATAGGTGCATTTCTAGAGAGATTTAAGATATGAAATTGTATTTGTACCTAATTTTAGATTAACTGTAATCAGAAGTATTATTAGTCCAAGTTTCGATGATACACATTGTAAAATTTCTAGAGGTATGTTTGTACGTATTCGCAACGTGGATTTGGTTTTCGTAAAGATCTCATAAGGTTTGTTTGTGCAGTGTTTTGTTTACCTCCAAATTTTAAAAATTTAGTTTATCGAAGAAAATATTTTAGGCAATAATTTTTATTTTGTCGTTTTATTGTTGGATGTCGACGAACAAAACAG
The DNA here is from genome assembly GCA_914767645.1 of Hydraecia micacea. NCBI lineage: Eukaryota > Metazoa > Arthropoda > Insecta > Lepidoptera > Noctuidae > Hydraecia > Hydraecia micacea. Next base: position 10,492,297 of record OU611794.1, on the reverse strand, counting down.
TTGTTTGTGTGATTTTCTTTTGTTTGAATCCATCAGTGCTGATTTGTAATTAAAATAATTTTAACGGTAATTTAGTTATTTTTGCAGTTAGACTTAAAATATTAAGAATTGACTGGTTCTTATTACTGCTGTTATTTATTATTTAGTTATTTCATAGTTTAATTATTGAGAATGTTAGTTTTGTCGGGCAATAAGCAGTTAAATTGATAATCGTGATTTAATTTAAGATTTGGTATTATAAAATGTAAATAAATGATTTCATTGTTAGATTTAATTTAATATTAGTTGATTGATTATTAATTTAAATCAAGAACAATAGTATTGTTGATGAATTTGCATAATAAATTTATAAAACCGAACTGTTAAAATAAAAATATAATGAAAAGCATTATAAAAATGTTGAAAGAAAGCCTTTAGTTAGAAAAACGCAGACTCTACTACGTAGTTGAATAGTTATTGCTCAGATGTAATTAAGTGAAGTACTTTACGTATGTACATTAGTATTTTTATAATTAATTAATTAATAAATTATGATGACAGATACGAACTAGTTTTTATCATTTTAAATCCAGGAAAACCTACATTGCCTGAATACTATTTCAAATCAAAGCATCTAAGTCTCGATACATGGCGCGACGAAGTCACCGCTTTATTTGGACTACTTCGGAGGTTTGCTGAGAGCAATGCTAAAATAGTCCACGTTATGCGTAACATGTTAGTCACTTTTTTGAGAGATTTGTTGGCGTGTTTGTTACAAGGGAACGCAGCTTTAACCAGGCTTTTTGGCATCATCTTGATTAGTTTATTTTTTTTTATGATAATTGAAAGGAACCTATTGAACGAGCAAAGTGTTAATGAGTTTTTCTATGAGGAATTTCTCAGTAGCAGCTCGGAGTCAAGGCTTGTACCCGATTTTTGGCAATAGACTCGCCTTCTACTATATGGGACAACTGGGAAACTGGGAATTAACTGGGGAAATGTGGGTGTACATACATACTAACTACATACCCAGGCTCCTTGACCGGTTAAAGTTCCTTCCAATAAGATAAAGTTCTTTTCCATTTTTGGGGTCATCTATTGCAACCACCTAATTTTGGCTGCCGAAGGCCTGAAAAGAGATCACAAAAAAGAAAACGAAAAAAGAAAAAAAAATCATCTGTTTATACAAAGAAGTACGTAGTACAAATTGGTATAAAACGTCCACAAATCTCCCGCCAAAATGCAGTACAGTTTAGAGGCAGTGTCCTTTTTACAGCGGCAATATCTAAAATCGCAAGTAAGTATATTATGCTCGGTAAGTAATCTAATAAAGCTATCTGACAGCAGGCGGTAGTGCTAGAGGAAGAAGACGACATAAATAACCATTATTCAATGATACATTTTAATATTCACCTGAGAAAAATATAAAAGCAAATTACAGTAAAGTTAAGTCATAACAGAATGAAGCATAGCACGATGCTGGGACACTTGGGGGAGACCTATGTATATGCAGCAGTGGACGTATTTCGGCTATATTGTTAATGATGACAATGTGTGAACAGTGTAAATTTTGATCCCATCAGGAATTCCATAAAACCTCAATGAATCTTCAAAACTAATGAAACACCAATAATTATTAGTACCTACGTAATGACGCGTTCTCAACAAATAATTTGCAATAATGACCTTTGCATTTACAAAGTACAATGAATTATAGGGTTACCTTTCAAAATACACCATAGCAACAACGTACAGGTCTGTAGGTAACCATAATTTGTAAAATTATAAGTCCAATACCGCCAACAGGTGATATTTTTATTAATGAAACACAATTTACTTTAATAAAGATGTCAAGTAGATGAAATATCTCTTCTAAAGTTCTTTGAAGTAATTAAGTTGCGCAACTAGCAAAAGCCGTAGAAAAAATATCGTTTGAATTTATCGTTTAGATTCAAATGTTATTGACGACTTCGATCATTTCTTGGTATAATTTTATTCTAAGTAGTAACTTATAAGCGGCGCGGCAGACCCTGTGGAAGATGGCGGAACGAGCTGGACAAAACAAACGACCAGTGATCCACTTTAGTACTGGAAGTCATAGCGAGAGACTTTTGCCCAGCAGTGGTATGATACAGGCTAACAGAAACAGTAACTTATAAAGAATGGTAAAATATAAAATCAATGACGTAGAAGACGCATTTTCGGAACTATAAGACGTCATACCTAATATCACAATTTTAAAACATAGACTTTTTATTATTTCTATTGCAGGTTTAAAGAGTTAAAACATCGTCTTCCGACATACCTTTATCATCATCTTACTTGTTAAGTTTTAAGCAACTTTTATAAGGATACCATTGGCAAAATATATTCTTTTTCTAAGTTCCGACTTGTACTAGTCTTTAAAATGTCGTTCTGTATATATATAAATGATAGAAACAGGATGTTACCTATCAAATACAGACACAAATCGCCGAAATAATCATACAAACACGTTTGGTCTTACAAAATGTCAAACAAATTATTTCAAGTATCAATAAAACAATATGTGGTCTTTATTAAGGCTCTTATTGAAAAATATGGCTGAAATCCTGTTCATTGAACTTAATTCAATTAAGAATAGGTACATAAAAAATAAAAATAAAATTTATAACTTTAATCTTGCATAAAATATTGATTATTATTTACATCGTCAGTCTAAAAGTGATTATTAGGCTTGATCACCTTCAAAGGTAGCTTCTGGTTATTCAATACTTGGGTCATTTTCATAATATTTGCTCCATAAACACATTACACACCTTCTCCTATATATAAACCAAATACTAAACAAAGAATAACGGTTTTAAAAGAAAAAGCCTTTTTATTACTGAGCACCACAAGATACTACTAATGTTGGATCGAAGTATGTGAGTAAATTGTTTTGCTGTATCTGACCAATTTTGTGAATACAAGGTCAGATCATCTAGCTTGAACTCGAGCTTAAAACTAAGTTATTAAAAAATACGGGTATTTAAGATTAGTCGTGCCTATGTCAAAATCGGAATTATAACCGTAACTTAATTTGAAATATTTTACGTCATTTTTTTGCAAAAATGATTCATTCTTGCGGTGTAATGGTGTTTGATAGCCTTGGAGATAACCATTTATGTTAAATGTAACAAGTTGTGGTAACCAGCTGCCATTTATGATGTCATTAGCTCTGACGTCATTACAAGGTTCTAGATAATTAGTGACAGTTACAAAAAACAAATGATCGTACCTACATCAATTAATATCAATAGGTCTTTACACTAAAATGTAGTTTATTATATACACTAGATACTAAAATAAAAGCCTAACTAACCTACTATACAAAAAAATAAAAAATTTAAAAAAAACCAAAGGACACTTAGGCGTCGAAGTACTCATCCGCATCGCTGTCATCCGGAAACGTGCCCAAAAGACTGGCAGCATTGCCACGTTGAATGGCAATGCTAATTCTACACACTTCGATGATTAGCCTATTTCTTTCTATTTTGTTGCAGGATCCAAATGAAGGTTCTATTAAAAACGTATACATAGGTACTCATCATATGTTTAGCCTTTTCTCAACTATGTTGGGGTCGGCTTCCAATCTAACAGGATGCAGCTGAGTACCTTTTTACATGAAGCGACTGCCTATCTGACCTACACAACCCAGTTACTGGGTAATATGAAACCCCTTGGTAAAACTGGTGGTCAGACTTTCGGGCTTCTGACGACCCGTAATGACTGCCAAATCTGCTTTTCGAGGCAAGGAGGATCTTGGTATGTAAAGATGGTCACCAATCCACGGACCAACCGCAGCAAGCGTAGCTTAAACTGATCAATCGACCCGTGCGGCTGTTATGATTTATCCACGGACTCTACTTATTTAGCCATGAAAATTATACCAAATACACAAAAGATAATTATGACAATTTTGTCTGTATATTGTGGCGATATATGGGTGTTCAATAAGTACACATATGCCTAATCCTTTGGCGATTACTGAAGTGATGTTATATATGTTTGATGTTTTTATAGAGACAGCAGTGGTGGCCCAGTGGTTAGTGATTCGAACCTAGACGAGCGCTTTATTTTGTGTACATTATTTCATCACCACTGCTCTCAAAACGGTGAAGGAAAACATCGTGAGGAAACCGGCAAGTCCTAGAACCAAAAATTCGAAGACATGTGACATCTACCAACCCACACTTGGCCCGTGTGGTGGATTACGGCCCACTCCCTCTCACAGAGAGGAGGCCTGTGTCCGAGCAGTGGGAACGTTATAGAATGAATTGTTTATAAGGCCAGAATAAAAGTTGCTAAACATTATGCAGTTTTGTCCGAAAATCTAGATCTATAATTTCGAAAAACCAAAGCAGAGTAAACAAGAGACGATCGAGAAGTTGATAATAAACTTAAATCAAACTATGATCACATATTCTATGATGCGATAAAGCTCCATAAATATAAACATAATTGTGAAGAAATTACTAATGAACCCATCGATTCAGCGACTGCATTTTGTACCGCAAAAAAGTACTCGAAGATTTCGTAGCACCTGTCCCATTAAATAGCCAATAACTAGTGGTACAACATGCATATTACCAATGCACTTGTATATTAAGTAGTCATTCGACATGAGTACTAATGGGTAGTTTATTCAATACTACTGCATGTCGTGTTAGATTTCTGTAATGTTAAATAGTTAGCAGTTTACAATAAACTGCTTTCTTCTACGATTTAAGTAGATATCAAACATATTTTTTTTTTGACTCGCTGGGTAGATAAATATTGAGAACGAGGAAAAGATAAGGCTGCTTGGTCTTTCAAAAACATAAATAGTTTTAAAAGATTTTGAAGATGGTAGTGAAGTAATACATGAAAGCAACACACCTAAAGAGGAAACGGAAGATGCTGACTGACTATTAAAACATCTGACGTCATGATAAATGACGATATCTATATAAAAAACAAATACAGCCAACATAAAAATGAACATCAAAACTTTCAACCGAACAACGCAAAACGCCACTTTACACCAACTGTTGTTCAAGATAATACAATCACATATATTAATTCAGTGCAAAACAACGACATCCTTTATAAGCAAAAAGGTGTTTCTTTTATGGTCGTCCGTTTTACGACGCGCCGCGAACCACCGTCAACCGGGCAGCTACTTGGGACTTTATGCAAATTGCCCGCCGACTAACTACAAAAAAAGTGTGTAATAAAATGAAATGAGTGTGGGTTCCGTGAGTTATACTTGGATATTTTTTTTAAATGTTTTCCTTACATATATTTTGAAATATATTTTTTATAGTTTCTGTGGAGCTCGTTTGTATTGTTATGCATTATCTTATTCTGTTTCATTAAGCCATTTTTTTTTGTTACAGCAGCTGAGAAAGCTAGTTTTTTCTTTAGAAGAGTTTGTAATTAATCAAGAGTTCAAGATCGACGAAGCATTAGTTTAATTTAGAACGATATAAGACAAAAATATAACATGATTAAATATAGACTAGGTTTTATTGAATATTTTACAAAAACAACGGTAGCAAAGGTACCCTAAAAACAATAAAAATATTTTTTACGACAACCGAATGTCGTACCTCAGATATTTTAATTCGCAAGTTGATGCGAAGTGAAAGCACCATCGCATTCAATCAATCGCAAAGAGCATCATTTGGAGCATAGAGGTTTTATTGGCACCGATTTCACAGTGTAAAAACGATTATTTATAATTGTTGAACGTAATTGTACCCGCTCAAGGCCTTTCACGTTATACTGAAGAGTTTAAAAATAATATTGTAGGTGTATTGCACCTGTTGTACGCGACTGTAGGATGATGTTTACTGTTTTACTCAATTTTTAAAATAAATAAAAATAATTATTAGTGTGCATACACACGAGCTACACGCGTCCATCAACCATCGCAACCACTGCAACCATCGACGCGTGTCGGCGACAGCCGAGCTGTGACATTTTTTTTGAATAATGCTCAAATACACGAGTGACACATTGTCGACGGCTATCGCTGTATGCACACTTAGGTAGCTACATCAGACCCAGATGATGCTGGCTATTGCATATACGAATATAGTGTTGTCAATGAAAACGCTCAGAGGTTTTTCTGCTATACCGAATGGACTCTAAAAACCTAAACTTTGACACTACGTGGGTGTTCTGTGATAGGCATCGCCTTTTGTACCTACTACAATCCTAATGGCGCAGGCGTCACTTTCCGAGAGCCAACGGTGTGGGGTCCAAAATGTTACTACTGTGAACTGTCTGTAAAAGTGGCATTGCATGACTTTTTAAATAAGTATATAACATATATAACATACATGATCAGCCTGTAATTTTCCCACTGCTGGGACACAGGGCTCCTCTCTGTGAGAGGGTGTGGGCCGTAATCCACCACGCGGGCCCAGTGCGGGTTGGTAGATGTCACATATGTCTTCGAATTTTTGGTTCTAGGACACCGGTTTCCTCACGATGTTTTCCTTCACCGTTTTGAGAGCAGTGGTGATGAAATAATTTACACAAAGTACCACCACTGCTCCTGACTTTTTAAATGCTTGAGCATTATTACGTACTCAGCCTAGGAGCACTCTCAGTAGTCGCTAGTAGCAGATTTTGAGAAGAATTTCTATAGGTAACTAGCTGCCCGGCGCGACTTCGTTCGCGTGGTGTCCTACTAATACCCCCTACCCTACTCCTAACCTACTCCTACCGTACCCCTACCCTACTCCGACCCTACCCCTTCCCTACTCCTACCGTACCCCTACCCTACTCCTACCCTAACCCTTCCCTACTCCTACTGTACCCCTACCCCTACCCTACTCCTACCGTACCCCTACCCTACTCCTACCCTACCCCTACTCCTACTCTACCCCTCATCATCATCATCATCATCAGCCTATAGCAGTCCACTGCTGGACATAGGCCTCTCCTATTGCACGCCATTCAACTCGATTTTCGGCAACTCTCATCCAGCTGCTACCAGCCAGCCTGCGAAGATCGTCGCTCCACCTAGCCTGAGGGCGTCCCACGCTACGTTTACCGATTCGCGGTCTCCACTCAAGAACACGTCTACCCCAGCGGTCATCGGTTCTACGGCTAATATGGCCGGCCCATTGCCACTTCAGCTTGCTTATTCTGTGAGCTATGTCGACAGCTTTGGTTCTCTGCCGGATCACCTCGTTGCGGATTCGATCCCTCAGAGAGACCCCAAGCATAGCCCGTTCCATAGCTCGCTGAGCGACCTTGAATTTATGGACCAGCCGTACCGTGAGTGTCCACGTTTCGGCTCCGTAAGTCATAACTGGCAGGACGCACTGATTGAAGACCTTAGTCTTTAGGCTCTGTGGAATACGCGACGAGAAAACTCGACGAAGCTTCCCAAACGCTGCCCAGCCCAGCTGAATCCTTCTGCTAGCCTCCCTCTCAAAGTTGTTTTTACCAAACTTCAGAGTTTGCCCGAGGTAAATGTATTCTTGAACAACCTTGAGAGCACCGCCATTGACAGCAATCGGTCCCGGGGTTACGTGTTCGTTGAACATAACCTGGGTTTTATCCAAGTTCATCCGGAGACCAATGCGTGCAGAAGAATCAACTAGGCCGTCCAGCATTTGCTGCAGGTCCTGCACCGATTCAGCCAGTATAACGATGTCATCCGCAAATCTCAAGTGTGAGATGTACTCGCCGTTGATGTTAATGCCGCGCCCATCCCAGTCCAGCGTCCTAAACATATCCTCCAATGCGTTAGAGAACAATTTCGGGGATATTACGTCCCCTTGTCTTACCCCTCGACGCAGGGGGATATGTTCAGTTCGCTGGTCCTGAGTTTGGACGGTCATTGTCGCGTTTTCATAAAGACATCTCAGCACTTGGATGTATCGCCAGTCGACTTGGCATCGCTGCAGAGACTCCAAAACAGACCAGGTCTCGATAGAGTCAAAAGCTTTCTCATAGTCCACAAAGGCAAGACATAGGGGTCGATTATACTCTTCGGACTTCTGTATAATTTGTTGCACAGTGTGGATGTGGTCTATGGTGCTAAATCCTCCTCGAAACCCGGCCTGCTCCGGTGGCTGAAACTCGTCGAGTCTTCGCGCTAGACGATTCGTGACGACTCTTGAAAACAACTTATATACGTGGCTAAGGAGCGAAATGGGTCTGTAGTTCTTTAGAAGGGTCTTATCACCCTTCTTAAAGAAAAGAACGACCACGCTCCTTCGCCACGCTTCTGGAGTTCTCCCAGAGAACAGGACAGAGTTAAAGAGCTCCTGAAGTTCTTTCAGCACAGGGCTTCCTCCCGCTTTCAGGAGCTCGCTCGTAATCCCGTCCTCACCAGGGGCTTTTCCATTTTTAAGCTGTTTAAGAGCCGCCTCGATTTCGTCTTGGCTGACTTCCGGCAGGTCTTCAGTGAAGTGGCGGGTTAGGGTGGCTCTTGAATCCTCATTTTCGGGATTAGGCCGAGATGCATGCGATGCGTACAATTGGCCATAGAAGTTTTCGACTTCCGAAAGGATCTCCGGCTTCGAAACGACGATATCCCCACTAGATTTGGTCAACTTCGTCAGGTGGCTCCTCCCAAGCGATTGGACGAACACTTTCGACCCCCGATGTTCCTCAATCGCTTTCTCTATAGAGCGTGTATTGGAGCGTCGGAGGTCGCGTCGTACCAATGCTCTAATCTTTTTGTTGAGTGCCCGTTGTTCTGACGAAGTGACAGGTGGGTTTTCACGTCGTTCAGTCATAAGCTCCAGAGTCTCTTCCGAAAGTTTGGACTTCTTGCCCGTACGCCGCATTTTGCAAAATCTCGTACCTTCCTCCCTGAGGATGTCCACAAATTGGTCGAGCTCCTGGTCAACGTCATTTGTGGTTTCCACGGCAGCGAATCGGTTCTCCAGGTCTGACTGGAACGCTTCAGACCCTAGCATAGTTTGGAACATATTTGGACGGAGCTTAGACTTCATCAAACGAGTTCGCTCGAGCTTAAAGTTGATATTCAGAGAGCCTCGAACAAGTCTGTGATCACTGCCGGTATTAAACCTGTTGATCACCGAGACGTCCCTGAATATATGCTTTTTATCCGTTATGATAAAGTCTATCTCGTTCTTTGTCATAGTGTCGGGGCTTCGCCACGTCCACTTCCTTTGAGGCTGTTTCTTAAAGAAGGAATTCATCAAGAAAAGCCCCTCCTTCTCAAGGAAGTTAACTAGCATTTGCCCCCTATGATTTCTGTTGCCAAACCCGTAGGATCCTACTACCGATTCGCTGCAATTCTGTACTCCCACTTTAGCGTTAAAATCTCCCATGAGAACGTTGTAGTGGGCCTTAGTGGTGGAATGCAAGGCCTTGGAGATGTCCTCGAACATTTCCTCCACTTCGTCATCAGAGTGTGCCGAGGTCGGTGCGTAAACCTGAACAACCTTGAGGCTATACCTCTCGGTTAACTTCACTACGAGGTACGCTACTCTGTTCGACACACTGGAGACTTCCACAACGTTGTCACTAAGGGATTTATTTACCAGGAACCCGACTCCGCCTTGGGATAGCTGGTCTCCCTCTCGGAAATACATAAGGTGACCTGATTCAAGGGTTATTGTGTCCTCCCCTTCTCTTCGGACTTCACTCAACCCAAGAATGTGCCACCTTATTTTCCCGAGTTCTTCTTCGAGCTGCACTAGATGTTCGTCGAGCCGTAACGTACGTCCGTTATACGTCGCCAAGGTCAGTTGTGTTTGGCGGCCATTCGTAACCCGGGGATTCTTCGCACCCCCTACCTTGCCGTTACCGTGACCGCCGCCAAAATCAGGAATAGCAAGGCGGCCGGGAACTGGGGGCCGTGGTTGATTGTGGCTTGCCATTGGAGGGTTTGCCCATAATCGCCACGCTGGGCATGCGGGTTGGCGATCGCAGGTCGCAGCTTCTCATACTAGTGACGCTGCTGCCCGTCACTAATCTGTGCCATTTAGCTGCGAAATTACATGGTTATACCGCCATTTGCCGGTTGTCAGAGCCTCGTTTGTTGTTCAGCAGGATGCACCACGAGCAGGTGAGGTTGACTTGGGGCACTGAGATGGTAGGTGTGCCCCCTTACATCCTACTTACTCTACCCCTACTCCTACCCTACTCCTGCCCTACCCCGAGCCTACTCCTACCCTACCCCTACCCTACACGATCATCATATCTTCTCTTTCGCCGCGTTGCTCGCTGCGCTGCGTGGAGCCACACTGGCGCGTCGGCGTGTATTTTTTTTTATATTGACATTTTTAATTTCGTAATATCTTTTGAATGGAATGTCCGATTATACGAATGGGCAATGGCACTATCATTACATTATAATTGTTAATTTTTTATTTAATAGAAATAGTTTAAATATTGATTTCTTACAAATATCAAATTGTCATCTATACGTCATTACATAGCTGTCATTATACGTCAATTACATAGCTGTCATTTGCGTTTTGTTATTCCAAGTCTGATTTTTTTTTTTTTTTTTCTGATTTTTTTTAGTATCTTATGTCCGTCTCCTGGCTCTAAGCTACCTCCCTACCAATTTTCACCCAAATCTGTTCTGCCGTTCTTGAGTTATAAGTGGTGTAACTAACACGACTTTCTTTTATATATATATATAGATTAGTGGCGCCAAGCAGCGTTTCTGTTTTCCCGCTTTAAGACTTTGTTGTGGCCTATTGCCGTTCTATAGAGGAGATTTTATTCTACTGTTATGTTTGGAGACGAAGTCATCATCCAGATTTACCTAGAGATTCGGCCTTTACCCCAATCTAATTGATTCCGAAGCGTTTCAATTGTGCAGATCGCTCCATAAATCAACACGTCTTGCCTTTTAAGAACCATACAACATTACCTCATCATTGTGACTACCAAAATACCACACGACTTTACCAATAAACAAGGCAACGCCTAAGTATTTACCAAACACCAAAATTCGCAAATAATTGGAAATCGGAAGGTTACTTCCAATACGGAAATCTAGAAACTATTAAAACAATTTGATAAAGGTTTGTCTTATAAAATATGCAGTTCGTTTTCCGGTCTGCCTCGATTTAATTCCAGTGAGCAATTACATGCTTTTGCATTTGTTTGCACGGTGATCTCAGTATCGACCACTTAGCAGGCTATAATTGGACTCCGAAAACGGAACGGAGGGAAGTGAGGAAGAGGAAGTGCATTTGCCGCAAATTGGGTAAATTAAACAAAAACAAAATATTTCTAGGCTATTCTTTTTTTTTTATTCCGGTCTGATCCCCTGAATCCCCCCTCCACCCCCCTCGATCCCCTGCTAGATATTGTTGCCCATTTTGCTGATATGAATATTGATAGAATAATTCTTTCATCAAATTTTGAACATTCATCTTTCAGAATAAGCAAGCTGAAGTGGCAATGGGCCAGCCATTTTAGCCGTAGGGTCGACGACCGTTGGGTTAGACGTGTTTTTGAATGGAGACCACGAATCGGCAAACGTAAGGTAGGACGCCCTCAGGCTAGGTGGAGCGACGATCTTCGCAGGGTGGCTGGTTGCAGATGGGTAGGAATTGCTGAGAATCGAGCTAAATGGCGCGCCATAAGAGAGGCCTATATACAGCAGTGGATTGCTATAGGACAATGACTTAAAATTACTTATTACTAGAGCATGATTTTTTTTATTTTTTTTTCAGTAACAAAAGCTCAAGGTGACACGAGAAGAAAACTAAGCACATTCATAATAATTCTCGCCTTTTCACATCTGCTAAAATGAGAAAGTTCTACCTATTTCTTTAATACACAAATAATCCTATTTTTTTTATGGGGCTGTACAAAATGTATTAGTAAAGACATTGAGAGCTGGGATGGTCTCAGCACTGACTACCTTATTAATCACCATTCCATGAGCTCAACGATTTGCCCAATAGGCCGACCGATTAACTGAGACGTTGCCTGAGGTAGCTACGCGGTGCGGGAGGGGTGATAGTTGTCACAAGTTGACGAATCACTGAGCTGTCGCATCACGTCACCACACCCCTCCCGCACCGTGCTGCTACCTCAGGCAACGTCTCAGTTCATGCTTTATTTGCATTGTCTTTTCTGGTACAGTAGATAGCACGTCTGTGGTATCACTCTGACCTTGATCTGGCTTAGCGTAGTCAAGAGTTTAAAAGAATACGAGGCCAGATTATACTGGTTTTGTTACCACTGACTGGCGGCCTACTGTACGTGGGAAAAGATGTTGGGGAACTGGTTCGGAGAAGTCATAACAGACAGCTTGACTTACAATGTGTGATGAATCATCGAATTATGTATGCACTACATGTTGTAATGTGGTTTGATTTCGAATAGACCACCTCAATGAAATTGTGTTTCGTAAAAGGTGATCTCATATGCCTGGTTTCTGTTTTGCCGACCGTAGTCACTGAAAACACTTTTGAATCGTCACCTGTTTTGAAGCATTCTTCTAAAGTATCGGAGACTTACAATCGTTAGAAGAAATGAGAGGTAAAGTTGCCTTCAGAATATTTTTGACGTCATCGAAAATATAAAACTACTATGATAGTATTTGTAAGTAAGTACTATTGGTAAATTACGTATCGTTGTAGTCACTTAGTAACTTTACTTACACTCTAACACACTCACACACCCTCTCGCACTCACTTTTACTTTACTTTACTTTTTTTGTGTCGTAGTTAGTAACTTTTCCACATCTTACCGATAATATTATCGCTGATCTTTGTTTAAAAATTCATCCATCGCAAGTTTCAGTTCACATACCTTCTTTAACGGTTTTGTAAAGTAAACATTCTGAAACAACGAAATCATTTCCATTAAATTATTAGTAGAAAAGCAATGCTTCTGGGAATGTACTCGCATGAATCATGAATGTAATGTCAGTATTCAGTTCACGTGAGTACTTGAGACGTTTGGGACCACAGATATAGATACACCTAGATAACGCAAGAGCAACTACTTCGCGTGCCAAAAATCGCACCAGCTTACGTATAAAAATCGTAAGCCACTTTAGCGTTCAGTCCTGTGTACTAACTGCTGGGTGCTAGCGTGAGCGCTGGCGATAGGCCCCGGTGGTGGGACGAGACGGGTGCCGCACGCGGCGGTGTCTTTGAATCGATTTGATTTTCCCGTAACTAAATAGTGCTTGTGACGTAATACTAGGTAGTAAAAAAATGGCACGCTCGGTTTTCATACAGATCGTGATACTTGCGTTATCTATATCTGTGTTTGGGACACACTGCTATGAAGGCCTTGGTGTTTGCTGTCTTCCATTCCTTTTAGTGTGTTATCATCATCCATAATTCCCTTCTTCCAATTTATTTGGGGTCGGCGTAACATGTCTTCTTCATCCATACATCTGTATAAGCCTTCATCTAGAGTAGTACCCCCGTTTTTTTGGTCTTCCTTCTCTCTTAAATTTATCCGTTTCGCCTATTATTACTTTATAACATAACATAACAACACACAGGACCTGTATTCCGCAAAGGGCTAGGCGAGATGTACCTATAATACCTACACCAACATTTCGCCAGTTATATTTAAGTCCCATGTAATAGGGCCTATTGCCATCATCCGCGCACAAATCCAGACTTTGGGATGCTGCTGAGAAATTACAGATGGAAAAACACACTCACATTTGCCTTGATGACACTTTGCCCTACCCGGGAATCGAACCCAAGATCTCATGCTCAACAGTAGCGCTTGCGTCCACTAAAACAACGTCTTAGTGTGCGTAACTTTATCATCGCCGGCGTCGTTGCATGTATAATTAGGATAATTCTAAAATTCCTTGAAAGGTTTCTTCTATTTTGGAAATTACATAATTTCTCCATCAGGTGTAGACGAACAATCATTTTGTCTTCATTTAATTCTCCAACCTGAATTTAAGGGAAAAGGGACGTCAGTAAAAAGGTTGCATGTCCGGCAAAACTATGTAAGTTATCCAAACTCCACGACCCTATATCAGACCAAGTCCTATAAAAACTCATGTTTTATCACTAAGCTTTCTCATCACGTACAGCACAGTGGTTTAGATTACCTATACGGGTTTCCCACTCCTCGTTTACAAATAAAAACGTCAAACAACTCATTTGTTTCAGTATTCGTCGCACGCGCCAGATTTACGATTATTCTGTATCGTATGAATCCGGGTGGGAGGAGCTTCCATGAAAGCTGTAACCATAGTCATGAATAACCATGACGTCATAATGGGGTTTTCTGGGTGTCTCACACACACCTGTGAGGAAAGACTACTGTTTTAAGGAGGCTTTGAGGGGTCAGTAGCACAAAGTAGCATTGTCTTAAAACGATATCTCTACTCTTAGTCCTCTACAATCCTTCTGCATCCAAATACGGCTTGGGTCTGAGAAGGATTGCAACATATTTGCATGTCAATGACTAACCGATATCGATGTCTTAAAACCTGATGTCCAGTTTATGTTTATCGAATGTTTCATTTTTCCAATAGCATTGACAGGCTCAACGTGTTAGGTGCGGCTACCATCGATCAACAATGTACCAGTAATTTAGTCACCAACTCTTCCAAAGCCTAGGATTGTGCTTAGAAGACAGACGTTATTATTTGTGTGCTTATAAACATACCATGAACCCCATCCGTTTGCCAACTGTCACATTACTGCAAGCCAAAATCCCGTCACAAACGATCATTATAGCGGTCTAAGAAGAGACATGTTCAGCAGTAAACGTTTACGAGTTTGATAAGTAAACAATAACCGCCCCCACAAAACCATTCCATTATCACCACTTGCAACGCGAATTGGTGATTCGAATACCGGTATGATGTTATTAGCACACAGCCAGATGTACTAACATATCATTGCGATAAGTACGAATGAGAGCGAGAACTGACTTGGAAATGTAAATACGGAATTTATTTTGTGACCTGCACGGTGCACATATCGGCTCAATAAGTTAGATAAAAAATCGACTCTCATGTAAAGGAAACTCTCCGAGATACAAACAGGTGGTCTGACATTTTACCAATATTATAAACTTCGCTGCTAAGAGGTTATGCAGGGAAGGGTCAGTAAACTCATTTTGGAAGTGAAGTGCAACCCGCACCAAGCCCCTAATTGCTTAACATACCTACTATCAATAGCAATCTGAATAATTTTGAAGGATATTACTAATCCATTACTTCATTTTTTCTTTGTTAGCCTATTTTGTGTCCCACTGCTAAGCAAAGGCCTCGTCTTTTTTCTTCCAAACCTCCCTGTCTTGTACGATCTCTGGCCGTGTTGGCCCTGCATATGTTATTAGATCGTTACACCACCTTCGTCTTGGACTACCTCGACGGCGATGTCCTGCCTCAGGCGTCCAGTGAGCGACGATATTTGCTTCATATGTTCGAGAAATTTGTCTGCAACTAAACTAAACAACTTTGCTACAACGTAAATAACGCAATGAATGTTGTTGAACCGTCAAAATGAAAGCTATTCCTACTGTTAGTGTGTTATGTAATTATCTTGCTGG
Organism: Hydraecia micacea; assembly: GCA_914767645.1. Classification (NCBI taxonomy): domain Eukaryota; kingdom Metazoa; phylum Arthropoda; class Insecta; order Lepidoptera; family Noctuidae; genus Hydraecia; species Hydraecia micacea. The sequence goes on along the minus strand of OU611794.1, from coordinate 10,476,808 downwards.
TCGTTGTTCGGGCCGTTGTGCCATACTGTCATGTCAGTCTAGCTAAGCTATATTCAACATTGATGATTCAACGACTTGTTGCATTTATAATAATTATTTCAATACCGTAAAATGGGGTTACATTGATCAATTTTGATAAATTTTAAAAATCGAGGTTGAATATTTCTGTACTAAGAAGGCTGAAAATTTTACAAAAATAAATGTAACATCGGTTTTATGGGTTGTATGTTTACATTAAAAGTAATATTTTTGGACACTCCTTTATGAGAAAAAAAAATTATAATCATCGTGATCAACTTCATACTGCATCGGGGATACTTTGATCGCACTAGTTTTTGGTACGTATTTTGATAGTAACCCCAAAAAACAAATTAATATCGGTCCACAAATGTTTGTGCTGCAATTGTTTTAAGATGGTGGTTTCTGGGTGGGATTCTTTGATAAATACAAATAACTGTTTTTTTATTTGTTCAAATCTATATATTTAAATCTAATAAAATTCAAGTTAAGTTAAGTTTTTCATAAGTCGAAAGTTGTTATCAAAGTAAACCCGTAGTATCAAACTAACCCCATTTCACCGGTACCTTGTTATTATTTTAGCGTAAAAGAGTTAAATGTATCTATGGTCTCAAACGATAACTGTTACGACTAACATTAGCATCTGACTCAAAACCGAATTCTGACGGCTTCTGTGTATTAATTTAGCACGCTAAAGGCTTGTTTGTAAGCTAAAGCGGTTAAAAATACGCCGGTTCCAAAAAGGCGCTTTAGAATCTAACATAAGCCTGTATTCCTCGAAAACTTTGGCAGAGGTGTACTCATATATCGCCAGCTATATTTAAGTCCCATTTAATACCTACTTACAATAAAAAGCTCTAGATATATTAAATTACATGGAACTTCTTCTACTTACCTGTATATTGTTTTAAACTGGGGCCACATAGCGAAATACTATCGCTGGTTGGTCGCTATCGCCGATCTGCGGAACTGGTCGCATTGTCCGGTGCGCCCGCCTGCAACTGGACTCGGCTCTACCATCGCTAACACTGTGGAGTTGAGAACATTTTTGTTTAATTTTATTTTTAATCCGGACAAGGACCAATGTGACTTTCTAAGTTTATCGCGGGAATCATTGACATAAAAAAAAATGTTTATTTCAATTACAAAGGGCATTTCGATACATTATGTTGGAGATCACCTTTTAAGTAAGGAATTGCTTGTGTTAGGAGACTCCGAGAGATCGGTGAAAGAAAACCGTCATGAGGAAACCTCAAATTATATCTTCTATACTAAAGCTAATAATAAAGCTGAAGAGTTTGTTTGTTTGAACGCGCTAATCTCTGGAACTGTCCGTCGGATTTGAAATATAATTTTTGCATTTGATAGCCCAGTTCTTGAGGAAGGCTATAGGCTATCTAAAATCACGCTAACTCTGTTAGGAGCCGAGCAAAAAGGAAAAAAGTAAGTAAGAAAACTGGCAGGCAATGCGATGCGACGGGGTGGGTCGGGGGGACAAAACATTTCAAGCGGATGAATCAAAGGCAGAAGCTAGTATAATGAAATCGCCAACCCGCCTTGAACTAGCGTGGTGATCAGTGATCATGCCTTCTCTGTATGAAAAGATGGCTTTGCCCTGCAGTGGGACAGTATTATTATTTGGATTAATTTATTTTTAATAGCCAGACTGCCATGTATTGGCGCAATTTTGATCGCGGTAAAACAGTGTAAGTATTGACTTTCAAAACCGATTCAATAGGCTCCAACGCATAAGCGTTTGGAAACAGCTTACAATAAGAAAGAAAGAAAGAAAATGCGTTTATTGGCATTACAGCAAAATAAATACACCTTAAAACTATAAAAACAGAAAACAAAGAATATAATGCCAAAAGGGCCTCAGCTCAGCATAATGTCAGATTACAACACAAGTAAAATAAATTATATACCTAACTACTGCTGTCGCTTGTCGACTACCTTGATCACTTTTAGGACATTTTAATCTAATTCCCGGAATTAACTAAAATGTACCTATAAAACACTTCAGTACCAAGTACTTCTCGCTAAAATCTTTATCAGAAGATTTTTTATAATGCAGTCCGATAATTAACAGTTTACCCTAATTTGCCTCTAGTGCGCTACATAGCGCTACTTTAGATTATCTACTGCGATTGTTAAACGCATAGTGAGCCAGCGATAATGTTGGCCATGTCTATAACTTGTCTTTCCAACAAAAAAAATGTTCAGGCGTCAATGACCTCGGAAGATAATAATAATTACATGGACCTATAAAAAAAGGCGGACGGAACTTCACTAAGAAACAACTGAAGCACCAAAATGGCGGCGGCGTAACTGTGTGTGCGTGAGTACTTCGGAGCGTAATGGCCGACGGCAGACCGACTATGGTGTGAATGTGTGCGTGCTGGCTTGTCTATATATTAGCGCGCTGACCGACTTAGGGTGCTTCAGTTATTGTTAAAGGAGACGGCGTCCGCCTTTTTTTATAGGTCCATGAATAATTATCATTTTTCACATACTTACGTAAATATAGCATAATCAGTCTATAATTTTCCCACTGCTGGGACACAGACCTCCTCTCTTCGAGAGGGAGTGGGCTACACGCGGGCCCAGTGCGGGATGGTAGATGTCACATGTCTTCGAATTTTTGGCTCTAGGACATGCCGGTTTCCTCACGATGGTTTCCTTTACCGTTTTGAGAGCAGTGGTGATGAAACTATTTATACAAAGTAAAGCGCCTGCCTGGGTTCGAACCCACGACCTACGACTCGTAAGTCGGGGCCGTTACCATTGGACCTCCACTGCTCTCGTTTACTCTCGTCTACGTTACCTAATATAAACAGAATTAAATTTTTTATTATATTTTAATTAACTATTATAGAAATATAATAACTAACTAACTAAATTATTATAATAACTATGTTATAGAACTAGAATTAAATAGAACAAGAGACAAAAATTAAGTCATATTAATACATAATTTTAAAATAATCACTTCAGTTAACAACTTCCTGATTTTGTTTTAATAATTAACTAACTAAAAAAGTCTATTAATTAACTGATAAGATACATAATATATTGATCAAAGTTCCTTTCTGAGAAAGAATGCTTATGTTTTAATTAAGTAATAGATCAAGGCGTGTCATGTTTTAGAACATCATTTTAATCTATAATGTTGATTCACATCTACATTTATCCATTTGTTAAGTGAATTGGTATATATTTTCTTAGAATTCTATTGATCAGTTTATAAGTCTGTTATTCATTGTTTATACAGATTTTAAATAAATAATTATGCTTTTTTTTTTGCTGAAAACATCAATCGATAAAACTTCTAAAGCGAATGATAAATGATTACCAAGAAGAAGCAACTGGAAGATTACTCAGCATTACAGACAGGAATTCCTAAACAAAAACATTTTCAAAACATGGCTGAAGTCCACTGTTTATCCGGTTATGCTATGCCGCGTATAGGTACGCATTAGCCGAACGGCACTGTCCAGCCGATCGCAAGCGGTTACGTACCTCCCTGCAGCCAGCAGGGTTGACAACTGACTGCTGTTTGTTTACCATAATTTTATTGAAAAAAAGTATGATAATGTGTTTGTAATAATTTCCCTTAAAATAAATTAGTTTAAAGTAACTTTGGTTTTTTTTCGATCCATCGTCTGCAGCTTACATAATTTGTTCCATAAGTTTATAAAAGTAAAGTAACACACTTTAAAATAGATGGGTGTACCTAGGTCTGTTTACACCAATTTTTCTAGCATTCAAGTTCAAATAACTAGTCGTGACTGGCCGTTTAAAAAAAAATTAAAATAAGTAAAGGCTTCTCGTGCATGACGATGACTAAAGAGTTACAACTAAAACATTGATTCGAGCTAAATCAAGGCCCAACGTAACTGATTTAAGCACTTCACTCTTCCATTAAGATCATACTATCTAACTTCTTAAAACGTACCCATAAAATACGTTTATAAAAACAACATTCACACTAATTGCCAAAAAAACGACACACTTCAGCATAAACTAACAGAAAAAAAAATGGCAACAAAATTCCAATACAGCACGGTAACCCTATCGGGCCATCAGGCACCCGATACATTCTACCGCCTAATTAAAACGGTCCAAGAGACCTTTTTATCTACCGAAGATACGGTTACGGCCGAAAGACACGCGAACTCTCGCTACATTTCGGCCGTTCGGCGCGTTTCGGGAGCGTTCGGTTCGCGATTCGATTCGATAAAGTGCGGTGAAAGACTACAATTTTTTGAATTCGGAATGCTTTAAAATTCGAACGAGATTGAGAAAGTTTCGTTTTTCTTTTGTTTTTTTTTTGTGCATCGTGTAAATAATAAGTTTTGACGGACTTGAAACCGTTTACTTCCAAACTAAAGTGAGTGGCAAATCCCGTATTTTTAAGAACGTACGCGTTCTAATCTCAGTCGCAATGTGTCAAAAATACAATCAATTTACATACATTTTTGCCAAGTTTTTGACATTGATTGTCGCTGAGGTGAGATTGCGACTAGAATTTGAGCGTTTTTAAATGGCCTTCCTTCAGTTGTGGTTACTATCGAGGGAAAGCAATGTTGCTGAAACAAAAGCGATGCTGGAGGAAAAGCAAAACGAGCAATCGTGCATTTTCATGACACATTAACACCGCTCCTTTGTCTACTGAAAAGAAAATAGTACGTACCAAAGTATTAAAAGCGACACGATCTAAGTTTTACTGTAAAGTAGTCTCCTACTTAGTTTACCTGTCGTTCTCAGTATTAAATGCTTAATGATAACTTAAATTAAAAGGCAAGGCAATATGATTAATGAAGGAACCATTTATTTTACTTTTAACAATCCATTCCGGTACAAAATCTTCTTGAATAAAGAGAAACTATAACTATTAAAAGTGCATCTTCTGACCATTTCTTCTATCTCTGCTCACCCCAAAGCCATAGGCAGTAAAGGAACATAATTTGGTTCTATATTTCTAAAAACATAGGAAACCGACGCTCATCCGACAACATAAAACTAATTGCATTATAACTTTTGAAGTTTTAATCAAGTTTTATGATTTGTACAGAATGCACCCAATAATCTATGTAGTGAGTTTGTTACATGTTGGCCACTGCACATGTTTTTCGTTTAACTTTTGATTGAAGATTTGGTTGGGCAACCAGTAAACTGAATTCAAGGCAGTTAAAGGCACCTCCTGCATAACAGCACAATCAGCCTATAATATTCCCACTGCTGGGACACATGCCTCCTCTCTGTGAGAGAGAGTGGACCGTAATCTACCACGCGGGCCCAGTGTTGCGGGGCATCTGCGTAACACATTGTCAATCGGAATCGGTTTCATTTTGACAGTTCAACAACATTCATTGCGTTAACGTGTTGAGCAGACAAATTTTTCGAACTTATGAAGCAATGGATTAGCAATTTGCTTCAAAATGATTCAGATTCCGATTGATAGTGTGTTACGCAATTAGGGTCAGGTTGGTAGATGTCGTCATGTCTTCGAAGTTTTAATTCTAGGACATGCCGATTTCCTCACGATGTTTTCCTTTACCGTTTCGAGAGCACTGGAGACGAAATTATTTACCTACTAAAAGTAAAGCGCCTGCTTGGTTGTGCACCTCACGACCTATAAATCGTAAGTCGGGGCCGTTACCACTGGGTCACCACAGCTTGTCAGGCATCTCTTGACACTTACAAATTCACTGAAACATACAGCCATTTTGTAACTGCTTACAATACATCTAGTTCTAATGATTTCGAATCGATGGTGGGTGGTATCTTGATGACGATTGCGATCCGTTCTATCCTTGAATAAAGTTTTGTAAAACTCCTGTAAGCATGGCTTTGCTTTGGCTTTGTCGACTGAAATTTAATTTTATATATCAGCTGTTTGTTTTCTATTAATAAAATTAAATTTTATTCGAGAACATTCTACGGTTTCTTACTAAACTTAAACCATATCCGACGATTCTGTATACTTGTCTCTTTTGTTGACTGTACGTCAACCTGTATAGGTCAGCATGATACACATCATTAAATCATAGGATTATAGGGGACTATTAGTTATAAGCAATTAAGATATAGATCTTAATTGCTTATAACTAATAGTAGATTGTACAACTAGTGCATAAAAGAAGCCATGTTGGCCCGAGACGTTTATATCCACCCGAGCCGCAGGCGAGGGTGGATAGTTAAGTCGAGGGGTAAAATGGCTCGTTTATGCCCGAGTTAAGCACTCCGCTTTTCACTTCGATTGCGAGAAAATGAAACAGGCATAAAGTATATAACAGTAATTTCACTGTTCAAAAATGTTGCAAAATTGACGAAGAGAATAGCTAATTCCCGCCACAAAACTTATTAAGTTTTTTTCTTTAATTTTCAACATGATTGTGTCATTCGACTTCATACTGCCAAGTCAACATTTAGAGCATGAGAAGTGAAAAATTAATTTCTTCTTTTTCGCCATTGCTCAATATGTTTCAAGTTCCCGGTCACCAAAACAAAAATGGCTGCAGTGGCCAGTCCCCCTCACCGGTACTACAGTACTGCAGTCTCCACTTGCGTCGGCATTCAGGCTACAAACCAGTTTGGTTCCTTTATGCCGCAGACCGCCTATGCTGCAGCTTGCGTACATGCACCACGCTTCTCTACACGGTCTAGAGGATATTTAGTTTGCAAGACAAGAAAAAACCAACAAAATAGGGAGACTAGACTAGTTTGCAAGCACTAGTTGCTAGGCCGAAAAGGATAATATCTACCTCCTACAAGGAGCGACGTCACAACTTCTTGAAAATGATTTTGCTTCCTGTAAATGAAGTTATATCAGCGGGGTAATTACATAGTACACTAACAGTAGTAATGGCTTTCATTTTAACAGTTCAACAACATTCATTGCGTTATCTACATTCTTGGACAGATTTTTTTCCGAACATCTAAAGCAATGTATTAGCAGTATCCTTCAAAATGATCCAGATTGTGATTAATAATGAGTTACGCAATTATGGTGTAGTGTTCTGAATATATTTCTTAACGTATAGGTCTGCTGTCCTTTTTATTCAAATTGTTACCTAATGATTACATTAAAAAAAAGTCACAATTATATAATGATAAACATGGGAAAGTCTTATTAAAACGACAATAAAATTGCATGGTGACGTTCTGTAGAAATGCCAGGTACCGCCAGCGGCTTGTGTGTATAAACGTTAACGAAGCAAAAGTAGTATGTAAGGATCACGGCAGGGGCCGTTCTGTAGTTTCTGCCTACCGCCATTGGATGAAAGCGTGAGTATGTGAAAATACCAGAAAGAAGGACAGAAAACAATAACAAAAGAAGGTATCCTTGGACACAAAGACATCAGCAAATTATAAACATAATATCACATCACCTTGTCTCACCTTTGAACACTTCAAAAATGTTTCGCCTATAGCCTGCGGCGGCGCCAAGCCACGCCCCCTTAAAGTTTTCGCCTATTAGGAAAGCGATAACGCAATTAGTTGCAACCTGCACTGCGCAGCTTAGTGACGCATCCGGTGTACTCCTTTTGTGAATTTTACGGACGAACTATTTGACCTTGGCGCGGGACTAGAGAGCGTTTCTATTTTGTGAGTGCAAGTAAAAATGAATTTTGTGGTGGTCAGGCGGGAGTGTCCGCGATAGTACCTACCTATGTATAGTACACCCACTTAAGAGCGAGCCTATTGACATGAACCAAGTACAAATCCAAACTCCGGGCTGGCGGTACTGAGAAATTCCTGATATAAAAACCAAATAACACTTTGCCTAACCTGGGAATCGAACTTAAGACCTCATACTCAGCAATAGCGCCTGCGACCACTAGACCAACGTGGCTGTCAATTTAGAGGCCTCGCCCACGGCGACTTTTTGTAGCGATACAGTAGCGATGCTTTTGCGCACGTGTATCGATATAGCCGCGATGTTGTAGCGCTTCAATCGCGATGCAAACGTTATTCAGCATCGACACAGAAATGTGAAAGCGCCGCCTGTGAACGCTACAGTTGCAAGACGGACTCAGTCGAGATAACATTGGTTACGTTGTGTTTGGTGCTGCTTTTACGTAAATGAAACCAGCCGAAGCGTGCGCGACGTAAAAAGCGTAGAATATATTGGATTATGCATCGATATAATCGCGCATGTGTATCGTTACAGCCGCGCGTTTGCATCGTTTCTGTCGCACGTTGCAAACACGACTAACGCGCGATAGTAGCGAAGCAGAAGCGCGTTTTGTAAAACGCGCGACAGCATCGCTACAAAAAGTCGCCGTGGGCGAGGGGCCTAAACTCGACAGAAATATAGAACTCGAAACTTTGAAGCATGGGCACTCTACCCAGTCTTATACACGTATGAACTAATATAATGAATTGAAACAGACCATTTTCTCGAGCTAGGTTTAATGGCGAATCGAGCCGGCCTTCTATTATAATGCTAATAAAAATCTATACTACTACCTCAGAACCTGTAATGTTAATAGGAATTGGGTTACAGAACATAAAACTTTCCTTATAGGTTGAGAGTAGCAACCGACGACGCTGTTGAAGAGCATTAGAACTCGATTTCTAGGAAAAATAATAATGCGCACAGCAAAAGAGTGGAACTCTCTACCTGCGTCTGTTTTTCCGAGCACATACAACCCAAATCTCTTCAAAGTGAGAGTGAACAGGCTTCTTCTGGATAAGCTCGCTCCATCGTCGACTTTGTCTCTGTCACCTTTGACCTAGACTAGAGTCAAGAACAAGTCCATATCAAATAAAATAAAATAAATAATAATAATAATAAGCGGTAGCTTGGACCCTGTTCCCGACACCGGTGGACTACTATTTTTTTAGATTTTTAAATGTTTTTTTATAATTATTTTTTATATTTTAAGAAATATTTAAGAACGTAACTAAAATATGTATATAGATAAATAAACGAAATATATAAAAAAAAAGAGCTGATACCTATTGAGTTTACAGAAAAAATCTCTATGCTTTATGATTGAAAATACAGGATGATAGGACATCGGCGCGCAAACTGTAAGCATGGATTAAGTACATGATTCTGAACCTAGACCCCCTAGCGTCGAAAATTTTCGTCGGTTATCAACAAAAAAAATCTGCTGTTTCATTCATTTTGACCCGACGAAACATTTATATGCTAGGGGATCTAGAAACATGCGCTGAATTCAAGTATGTACCTATGGCAATAGACTCAGATGGGGCTAAGTAAGTACCACTAACTACTTCTGCATTTATAGGCAATAAATAGGATCATTTCTGTTCGTTTCATAGGAGATAATAGCCAGCGATGATTTCGATACGACTTACGAATGGGTGATTCTGAGTCTGAATGAGCTTCTTAGCTAAGTTATAACACTAAGGTGTTTCTAAGACATCTCAAGGAATCTATCAGAATGTAAACTTCTAAAACCACAGCCTAAAATATAAACATCAGCATAGCTATTCACAACCATTCGATACGCTTCCGTACCGTATCGAACATCAGTCAATCCTATCGTAGAAGTCCTCTAAACGCTGCTCACGAGTCCAAAACCTCAAAATTTTGTTAGTTTGGATCAAATAGACGACCGCTATTCTTTCGACAGCTGTTTACTGTCGGGGGCAAGGCAAATTAGGTTATAAAAATGTGTCATTTTCGATACGATAGCCTGTCGGATAGTTGTGAATAGCTGTACAAGACTGACGTCATCGCTGCCAACCTATTACTGCGACAATACTGAAGCCAATTATTTCTTCAAAACAACCAAAAGATAGCTATTACAACTCCCATTACGAAGTTCAAAAAAAGGAAAATTAACAAAGAAAAACTCATTGTATTCTAATGAAATGGAAAATTAACAGCATCTCTTCCTTCTTTTTGACATACACTATCTCTTTCACACGTAAAGAGCCCCAGTGTTCCTGTCCTTGTCTACAAACAATGGCATAGTGCGTCCAAAAAAGAATAAGTCGAGATAGTGTATCGACAGTTTTAATCTTATGAAATATCGATATCTGTCAAGGTGTCGCGTTTTATTATCGATTGTATTTGTTTCTACGAGCAGTACTGTGTGGAAATAAAAGTTTGATGGTTTGAGTCATAAATGTTGAGTAATTATATTTTTTGGGGCGCGAATAATATTTTTAGGACACGAATGAAGAAGCATTGTTGTGAATAAATCATTGTCTAACTTAATGTTATGTATACTATAAAAATAGTTACAGACACGTTATAGATAGGTATCACACAACGAATCTTAAGAGCAGAAATGAAATTGCCCTGATTATCATTCAAGCGGTTCAGTCCAGTCATAATGCAATTAGGTAGGTACTACAGCTAGGCCTTGTAAAGGTCTCAATTTTTTTTAGATATACATATTTAGTTTGATTTCATTCAAACCAAGATCAAGCTTATCAATTAATTTTAGAAATAATATATAACAGCTATCTTTATCGATAACTTCAACCCTTTACTTATCGTGGAAAAATCTATCGACTATTTCCCAACCCTTCTGAGCTACTGCCACAAAAAATATTTTATCGTGCGCGGGGCAGCCTAAAAAAACAAATAGCCGGTAAGTCACTCGTCGTCTGACGGCCAGAGAGGAAAGTTTTTTTTTTTTTGTCACAGCGGACTGGGCGGCCGGTCGATGTATTGTGTTCGGCCTGGGGTTCTCAACTTTGGAAGTGGGAATGCATCTCTTGAATTTTGTACAATCATGCCAGCCACAGTTAAAAATAATTGGAATGTTGGATTTTTAAGTTATTGGAAAAAAGTTACAGGTTAGAGATGTCACTATGTAAATTGGTATCGAAATATTTATTATATTTTAAACATTACATGCTTGAACCATAAAAAACTAGATGCGTTTAGCGCTGAACACAGTGAACACACGTATTTAAAACGTCGTTCTGTTTCTGTCAATTGTTTTATGATGATGGAGACAAAATTTTGTTTTAATTCTTTTAGCGTTAAATACATTTAGTGACTAATGGTGCAAGTATTCCTTTTGTATACATTTATTTTACAGATTAATATCTGTATACACGAACAAATCCCACTAAGCTAACAACATGAAAAATTAATCTTCAAAGTGAGTCCTGAAACAGGAAAAATTCACATATAAACTTCAAGTATAATAAAGTATACTGTGGCTACTTAGAGATATTTTAACCTAAAAAGCTCCCAGTCCCACGGTCCTAAGGGAAATTATTGCCAAAATTAATGACGAAACCCTCCTAAATGTTTAAAAAAAAAAAAAAATTACAGCGTAGTTTTAAACTAGTGAAACGGGTTTTTAAACAGACTTTATTGCTTGTACATAATGTCATAGCAACCTGTTACTAGTTACGGTCTTTATCTAGTTAGTTATGGATGTGCGTGACTTTTAGAGGTATCAATGAACCATGTACAGTCACCAAAATAGATATGTTACCAGGGTCGTTGGGTATAGTTGAAGTTTAGTAAGAAACCGACGGATGTCTTCGAATAATTACAGACAGAGGTGGAAAGAGAGTAGGGAAGCCTTTGCCCAGAAGTGGGACATTAATGGCTATAAAAAAAGGGGCCAGAAAAACTCAAAATGTAATAAAAGAAGGCCAATTCTCGTGCTTAAAAGCGGTCAAATCCATGTCTCAATCCCGTCTCGGCGACAATCAATGTCAAAAACTTATCAAAAATATAGGTGAATTAGAGGTATATTTGAGAGATTGAGACTGAGCGTAAAATACGAACGTTCATCAAAATACGGGAATTGCTCCTCTGGGCTTGCATTTAAAATTGAATGTGCTTAATACAAGTGTACAGTTTTCAATTTAGACAACTTTGATCAACAATAGCACTAGATTAAGGATTAGGAACAAAAACACATCGCTCAAGTGGCCGCGATTGCATATAATATGATTATAAACCTTAACACTCAAACATAAAGTTTATTATAGTTTGCAATATATTTACTACTTTGATTGAAAAGTAAACGTATTTTTAAAATAAGAACTGAAATAAGACCACACAATTATATGTGGTCTTATTTTTCCGGCCGTTTTTGATGTCATCATCGGAAATCTAGTACTATTGTTGATCGAAGTTAGACAATGACATTACTATACTGTATCGTGACTTATCTAACGATTCAACAGCTACACGGGTATCAAGAACTCTTTAATCTAACCTCAGACAGTTTATTAGATGAGCCACTGTGGAGCCACATCGCAAACGATGCCTCATTTCTTGTCTGCTCTCTGTACAATAACACTTGCACTATGGAAAAAACGCTGTCGAAGTGGCCGAAGTTTAATTGAAACATCTATACCTACTAATAATAAAGCTGAAGAGACTGTTTTTTTTTTTTTTTTCTTTCAAAGCTCTGGAACTACCAGTCGGATTTGAATTTTTTTTATTATGTATTTGCATTTCATAGTCCAATTCTTGAGGAAGACTATAGGCTTCTTAACATCACGCTAGGACTACAAGGAACCGAGCAAAAACAACTAAAAAAGGTAAGACAGCATGCAGAGCGAAAACAAAGTAATAGCCCGGCCAGGCGATGCAATGCGATGGGGTGGGTAGGGGAAACAAGAAATTTTACGAAATCGCGGACAGAAACTAGTATATTATAAATGGAATCATCGATAAAACGAAGAAGACGATCGGAGTTACTCTCTCTCAAAAATAAGTCATCGATCATATTTTTAATCCCTTAACAGTTTGACAACCACTGGGATGACGGAGAGCGCATATTTAAGCGTTCTTGAAATCCTATACAGGGCATTAAACAAATTTTTTAGACTTTACATCATAAAAAATGGGATATATAGTAATAACTGGTTTATGACGGAATGTGATGTGATGAGAAAAGTCTGAATTATCGTTTGGAAGTTTACATTACCTTTCCAGAAGAAACAACTTATCTATTGCTGTCTGCTTTAACAACCAACAATCCTGCATTGAGAGCCAGGATGGTTATGATAATATCCTCTATAGATATCCGTTTATGTTAAGAGGTAATGCAAATATCAAGCAGCGGACGCTTACAAGACTGAACTTTTAAAGGATTCCCAACTCCTTGGGGCCATGTCATGAACGAATTACTGACACTTTTCAAAACAATGTAGGTACTTAAGGTCCGACCGCGCTAAGTTTCCCATAGAACATTTATTTTAAGTAATGTTTGTTTTCGTCTATTTAGCCTGGAGATTTAGACGAAAACAAACATTACTTAAAATAAATGTTGTTTACATCTTTGGCAAATTTAGCGCGGCCGGACCTTATATAATATGTTCACTTTAGCCCTGGATGAAGCTGGAAGTCATGGAGAGAGTCTTTTGTCCAGCAGTGGGACGATGTAGGCTAACAGTAACCAGTATTTATGCAGTATCTACTGACCGATACACCAAGTATTGTTGTTGTTTCTTTTAATTACACAAAAAACAGCCACAACCAAATTCACTATCATTCTACAACAAAATACGGGAAATCTTTTATAACCTGTTAACCTTGTCCCATCCATCAATCGTATCAGCCATCTTTGATATCCCGGGGGATGATTACAGAGCATGCGCGAACGTCCCGGTCGTCCCCCGTTGAGTGACACGCCCCTAGGGTTGAGGGTTGAACGGGAGTCGGAGGTTGAATGATAGGTATGGGGTGTTTAGGGGTCTTTTGTACCTATTTAGGGAGTAAGTGGTAAATTGGGTTATGTTTCTTGGCTTATGAGGTAGTAGGTATTCCTACCACAAAGCCACAAACATGAAGTTGTCTTTAGCCACGATCGAGTTTTATTGACTTCCGAAGATGACTTGCAACTCGGTTGAGGATTTTAAGATTGTCTGCAGAAATAAGAAAAGTCCATCTTTTGGAAAGCAAAAATGGTAGCGCGCACACTTGCAGCGAAAGTTATTGTCTGTAATAGACAAATAATCTGTTTTGACTATGGCCTTCGCAGTCTAAAAAACACGACATAAGCTATTGTTAACGAATGCCACCAGTTTTGAATTTCATCTTCGTCCATCTGACTGAAAAACGCTTACGAATTTTCTTAGACTTTTCTATCCGTATATTCTATAGCTAAGCTATACGTAGCCAACAAGGACCTGTGGTGGCGCTGACCCCGACTTATGAGTTGTAGATTTTTATATTTTATTTATCCTTGTGATAGATTCTTATTTTGTAAATGTGAGGACTGTGTAGGCCTTGTAGACTTTAGATCTGTAGACCATTTTTTATTTTATCAAGTATCTGGTACTTGTTGACAGGCCTACGCTGTCCTCCCATACCTACTGTAATTTGAAAACATTCTAAAATCCAATTATTATGCCGGATTTATGATATCTTGCCGGTTCTTCTCCATAGGAAACGACCAATTGGAATCGTGCACCTAGCTTCTGACGTTTCATAAGTGCCCATGTAGGTTTATGTGAAATAAAATATTTTGATTTGATTTGTAGAATGTGAGTTCGCACCCAGGCAAACACTTTACTTTGTGAATTTAATTTCAACACCACTGACCGGTGAAGGAAAACATCGTGAGGAAACCAGCAATTCCTAAAACCAAAGAAGACATGTGACATCCACCAAACCGCACGAGGCCCGCGTGGTGGATTATGACCCACTCCCTCTCACAGAGAGGAGGCCAGAAATAGGAACATTGTAGGCTGATTATGTTATGTTTTGTCAGCTATAGGCGGCTAGGGCTTAGGCTAAGAAATAACAGCCGCACGGTTCGATTGATTAGATTAAGCTACGTTTGCCGCGGTTGGTCCGTGGATGGGTGAACATCTTTACATACCAAGACCCCTCCGTGCCTCGGAAAGCACGTTAAACCGTTGGCCCCGGCGGTCATTCGTGGATCTTTGACAGAGTCGTCAGAAGCCCGAAAGTCTTACCAAGGTGTATCGTATTACCCAATAACTGGGTTGTGGAGGTCAGATAGGCAGTCGCTCCATGTAAAATACTGGTATTCAGCTGCATCAGGTTAGACTGAAAGCCGGCCCCAACATTGGAAAGGCTAGGCAGATGATGAGGCAGCTAACCACCTCTCGCAATAATTCATTCTTACTTATAGAACGTTCATTTGACTACATTTTACCGTCAAACACACGTGGGGTCGCTATAGGGTTACTCAGTAGAATCTGTGGGCGTTGGATTACTTGCCGAGTTGCCGCTTCCTACGCAAAGGACTTTACAAGCACTTACTACTGCAAACGACTTTCATTGCCGTTGCGTTCAGTTACTGTCGGTTCACACTGTAGTGAGGAAACCGCTTGGTTGTGATACTTTGAATGTGTGATGTGCGATATGTATATTGTAGATATCGATATCCTCCGCTTTTATTTCAATTAAACTATTTACAGGCACTTTTGAATTGTCAAAGAGTCGGTCAGTTAGTCAGAAAGTTGTAGGAACATTCTAAAACGTAGATCTCTATGGACGAAGAACGGGCAAGAAACTCATTAAAGGCTCTGCATAGACAGGCGCGAAACGATGGTGCGACGCGATTCTGGGAGAACAGTTTTCATAGAAAATTAGGGTCTACTAGAGTCGATTACCATTTATAAAATATTTTATTTTTTATTTCGGTCACAGTGGCAATCTCAACAGAGATTATTAAAGTACACAGAAGATATTTCAGTGTTCAAGTGTGTGCGTAAACACAGGTGCACTCTCTGTTTCTTTACTCTCATAGTCCGATGGGACGATAATCCGACACGACCCCACAGATCAGACGCAGGACCAACGGCTTTACGTGCTTTCCGAGGCACGGGGGTATTAAGCCGCCAACTTCCAAACTCCGGACTGTTACTAAGAAATTACTAATGGAAAACCCAATAACACTTTGTTCGACCTGGGTATCGAACCCAGGACCCCAAGCTCAGCAGTCGAGCTTACGACCACGAGACCAACGGGGCAGTCACATAAACCTAAATGGGCTTATGAAACATCAGAAGCTGGTGCACGGTTCCAATTGGTCGTTTCCTATGGAGAAGAACCGGCAAGAAACACCCACGGTTACTGTTTTTTTTTTTTAAATAATCTCTTTCATAGTAATATTTTCAATATTACTACACAAAACATACTAAAAGAAACTATCACAGACTCACACGTAGGTAGGTACTACATACAAAACTAATCTACTGTAATGTTGGCACGTACACTTCGGGCCGAAATTACTGCCCCTATCGATTCCGCAATAAGCCTACGCTACGGTTCGACTGTGCAAACAGCAATCCCTGTTTGTTTGCTGACACAAGCCGCTCTGTAATGAATCTGATTAAGTAGCCTCGCCTCGGAAATTGACTGACAACACAGATAAATTAAGTTGTGCAAGCGAATCGACGTAATTTCACAATGGTGGTGCGTAGTTGGACTGTTTGATTGGTAGTATCAAGCAATTATCTGATTTGGTTTTCAGAATTTCATTACAGACATTAAAATACACGGTAAGGCTATCTTTCACGTCCACTCGGCAAGATAAGTAGAAAAAACCTAATTTTAAACACATCAATATAATCCAGTACGTATGATTTTTAGTAGAACCTGTCTTACTTGAAATTAATATTTCATTCAATTGCATCTTTATACTAGTTTTACAATAAATGTATGAAATAGAGTAACAATATGACAAATATTTGAAAATTCCATTTTGACAATATGAATGTCCGGTATTGAAGAGACAGTCAGTGGTAAGAGTTTGCTGTGCAGCCCAGTTGCGGACTTAACCTTCCTAATGTATTGCTAAGTGCCTTTTCCTTTAAACTGAATAAATAACTAGGTACACAAAAAATCGCATGAATCCTATCAAAAATTTTGCAAAAACCTTTCACTCCCAAACTATCACACTCTGAAGTCTGAACACAAAGAATCCGGACAATTTATGGCATTCGGTGCGGGTAATGAAACCCGGTCGCCGGCGGGACGAGCAAACACATAAAATCGAACGCCAAATTAGACCAATAACGTGGCCAACAGTGTAATGATCCATTCCGCGCGAACTAATAAAAGTACTATTATTTTATTAATAGCGGATCACTGAACACGCTACTAAAATGTAGCTTTATTGTTTTCTGTTAAACATTTTTGCGACACTCCGTCTTTTTCCAGCCTTCAGGAAAAATCCACAAGAGTAGGTATGAGGTACCTTTACCTAACAGGACCTACATTAACAGTCTTTACATCTAGTTTTTGGGTGGCCCGCGGAGTTCCGCGAGTTTACCAGTTGGTAAAAAGGATAAAATGGAAGAGGAAAATTTTACACATATTGCTTTCTGTTTAACGGACTGATTATCAAGATGGCTGTCATCGTCTGCCGAGCCTTTTCTCAACTATAGGTATTGGGGTTTGCTTCCAGTCTAACTGGATGCAGCTTAATAAGTAGGTACCAGTATTTTATATTGAGTGACTGTCTATTTGACCTTCACAACCTAGTTACTGGGTATCACGATAGCCCTTGGTAAGACCTTGTTGTCAGACTTTCGGCTTTCAGTGATAAGTAAAAGATGGCAGTGCTCACAAGAAAACACTACTACCTACAATTATATTTGGTTTTTACGTGCTTTATCATCTTCATGAAGAGAAAATATACTATTTATTCACTGTAAACCATGATAGAGATAATTATGACACTTTTTATTTAACTCAGTCTTATTTTTCGGAGGTTCTAAAGTGTAAATTGGGCATAACGACATCTGTTAAGCCCAAAATTAACGAATCGAAGCAATCGATATCTTCGTGGTAATAAAGTGTGCAAATGAATTCATAGGTGGCGCTGGTAAACATTTTTGACTTAAGGCAGACTGAAAAGTTAAATAATTTAAAGTGAGACAAGTGTCTATAAAATCACAGGAGAGATTACAAAGGATTTTTATGGCCTATTTATGAAGCTTGTAATTGTTAAAATCAATGATGAACTTACATAACAAAATCTCCATTCCAACTAACAGGTTTGTTGTAGATATTTAATTTTCTGGCGCGCCATCTATCGTGATTTCTACTAACTTCGTGCAACGCCATCTATTGCCGTTCAAGTTAACTTGAATGGATTAATCGATAACGGATCGCAGTTTAGTTCAATCTTGTCACTATAGATAGCGCTGTGCTTTGATACTACAACGTTTTTCAGTACATTCTTACAGGCAGTGGAATTTGGGAACTAGTACAAATTAAAGTATAAGTCTAGTGTCTACTTTAATAAATATTGGAAACCTGAATACATAGACCAATACGTACGTACCTAAATAGTTTCACTGAGTTGGTTTCAGCAGCCCTACCTGAAAATAGGCCACCTTATCTATTCCTGTAAGCTATAATAGGGCAGTATACCCATGCCCATCACTATACAAGATTAAATACTTTACAGTTATTTAGCTGCTTTACATTGTTAACATAACGTATATTATAACCTAATTAAACGACAAGAACAATATGTGTCTAAAAATACCTGTAGCTAAGCTAAACAACTTACCGAGCCGTCATAATACCTACCTACTTATAAGAAATTCCACAGGATAGTGACAATTCTGTGGTCACGTAGGCATTTGAAAAAGTCTGATGCACTTGGGGACGACTTTTATCGGCTTATTATTTGTCGATTCACACGAATTTACTCGCCCGAAGCGGGCAAAAGCTGTAGGTGACTCGAAAAAAGGACACTAGCGCACAAAAGTGATAAGTACTTTTTCTATAAGTACTTACTTTATTGTATGAAATTCAAAATGTGCCAGTTGCCTAATACATATTTCTGAAGTTGTCGATTCGCCCGTTACGAGGGAGTAAATTCGTGCGAATCGACAAGTAAGCCCAAGGGGCCCGCCAGGGCCGAAGCCTGCCGGGGTAGCGGGATCGTCCGAAAGGGTTACCGCTACCCCGGAACATAAAGGGCTAAGGAAGGAACACGGGTGGGTTTTAGTCAGTAAGAGTCTGACACTCCCTTCCGCTCCACCCAGAGCGGGAGGAGTCATTAGATGATTTCCCATCCAAAAAAAAAAAGCCATCCAGGCTGAGGAGTGTTAGGTATCTAATGGCGAAGCATACTCAGTTCTTTTAGTTCCTAATTGATGACGTATAGGCGTTCATGATTTAATGCCCCATTACTTTAGTAGACGAGCACCTATGTAGATAAAAAACACAAAATGATGTTCCTATACAGCTTGTATCAAAACAACGCAGATATGTATATTATTTCGAAGTAAAAGATGGCTGGCGGCTACCAAAACTCATTCACCGGTACAAAATCGTGTTAAACCACCCCTCGGGAATTTCGCTTTGGAGATAAAACAATCTGTGCTGAACATTGGGAACGATAATGACATAAAACCCCCATTGAATCACAGAATTTTCGGCTGTAGTTTCAGAAGCAAGGGTTGAATTTCGCTTGCGCTGAAAATCTGGTGCTTAGTAGAAGCTCATATTTTGTCCACAGTTGATTTAGAACTTTTGGGCAATGCAAATAGGGTTGACAGTTGTGTGAATGCTGTAGCAGCCTAAAAGCAAGGTAGTTATCAACGGTTACCTTTGAAGTGGCGCTTCTGCATGCAAATTTTTAGGGGTTGGCCCGTTTGGGAGGAATTGTCAATTTGTTTTGAAAAAGTTGCTGTAGATTGCAAAGTTGAATCGATTTACTTGGCCACATAGGAGGTGGAAGTATTTTTGATAAATATTTATCACGGAAACAGTGCTTTATTGACTGGTTTAGGGATGATACCATGGATAATGTGGAGGGGTTAACATCATTGCCACATTAAATGGTGGAGGAAAAAGCAGAGCAGAATCATTGTTGATCGTTTATTATTTCTCAATTAAAAGTATCTACTAGAATTGTAAAAATACCGCCTGATGTCGCATTTACATAATGTATCCTTAAGACAAGTAGTAGTAGACAAGACAATTGGTCTTTGTTTAGAAGTGCGTAGAGTAGAATATTGCATGTGTCAAAAAAAAGGCCAAATTATAACGCCACAATTGGTACTTGAAACTCCATCAGCCTTCCCAAATTGCTATTATCAAAGAGGTTGACTGACACTGGTTGACTTTACTTGAGAATACTCGTATATGTAAATCAAGTCAGTCGATTTACTTCTGGACATAGCCCTCTCCCAAGTTGCACCACTGCACCCGGTTCTCGCCTTTCGCAACCAATTTATTTCGGCCATTTTTAAGGAATATCGCTTCGTTAATCAAAATATATAGGTCAGTATTAGTTATTCGAACAATAATAAAACGAAATTAATATCAAACACTATCCCTATATCCACTAATTATTACAGTGTCACTCTGTCGGTACGCGGCACACGACGGGTGGCTATCGCATCGATTACTGATAACCACGCATCTGTTTAAGCCCCCATGACGTCACCGTTCTGATTTTTTGGTATAAATGCAATTTAATACTTTGTAATAGGCGCTCTATCAAACGGTTATCGACGCCCTGTTTGAATAAAGTGAGTGGATTTTGAATACTGATAGTCAGGTATCTGGATAGGTTGAAAGCCGCCCCCAATTTACTTACTCACTTTGTTGGTATGGGAGAATTTAAAAGGGCATTTTACCTTATCAACTTTTATGAACACACATATTATAAACAGAAGAAGAAAGGAACAGAAAAATACGTAAGTACAAAGGTGATTCTTATTTCTAAAGAAATCTGTTCCAATTCTCTCCAATCGCGGGTATGTACCCGCAATAGGAGAGTAGATAAAAAGAGATGTAGCAGAAGCAGATGTATTTGAAGATTTGAAGAAAGAAACTATAATCGTGGTAAGTATTGAGGTACCTAAATCATTCATTGCGGTCGAGAAAATACGGATAAAGTAGTGAGAAGCAGTACTAGCAAAGAAGCGTTGATTTTTTAATCAACACATAAATTACAGGGGAAATAAGACCATTGAAAAGGTCTTGAGTCTATGCACCTTCTTAGGGTTCTTGACTGTTACTTTATCTTAATGCAGCTACATTCTTTACGTGTTCGTCCAATATTATAAGAAGGTACAAGAAGAAACCCTACGGAGTTCACTGGTTTCATATTTGAAACATACAGCTGCCAAAATAATTATAAACCATTTCTAGTTTCTCTTAAATCCGCAGTTGCGCAAGATCTGACAAAGTTAAGTATATCATCTGAAGCTTCCTCAACAATCCATCACATTCCGAAAATAATCTATCATTCTTTAAGATCTACAGCAATGTTTACCAAACCCAATTTCCCAGTGATCTCTTGTACACTTTCGGACATTATCAAGTAGAAAATAAACAAGATAGGAAGACACCGATTGACAGCTTATTGGTGAAGGATTAGAAGTATTTCACTACTATCTCTCTGAGCGGTGAATGTATCTCTATCTGTGTAAATATAGAAGTCACATTTTCCCACACTATTTTTTATAGTAACCTGTTTCTTAATTTTATTGATGTTATCGGAGGATGGCTATCTACGGAGAAAGATTTTGGGATGATACATGAAAATAAGACCATCAATGGAGAAATTTAATTAGCAATGTTTTACATGATCATGAATTAGCCTTTAACGTCTCATGGACTTACTTTCTTGTGTAAGATATATTGTTTTCGAAGGGTTAAAAGGTACCTAGTGTGTAAGAAGGTTAAGTTGATGTAGTTGATTTTTTTCCATAATAGGGATGAAGACGGGGTAAAGTAAACGAAATTCTATTTAGTCCGTCAGTTAGATTATCAAAAAATAATGGACACATATTTTTTCTTGTGTCAATCAACCATAAAATTACAAAGATAAAGCGTGTCAAAGTTTGGGAGTGGGGGCTCGTGACGTCACTTGTAGGTAAAAATTGTACCAACACGTGACGTCATGCGACATTTCAAATCAATATATCTCTGTAGTGTTTTGTTTATGTGAAAAAAGAAAAAATACGTGCCCAATACTTTTTAATAATCTACCTGATAGACGAAGAAAAAAAATTAGTCGTCACCCCTATTATTATCTATCATTAGTGCACATGATAAAATAAGACTTATTCGGATACGAGTGACATGACCAAATCATGAGGGGAAATTGAACAAAAATCTAGATGTTGCAATTGGATACCGACATCAGATGATGACGATATTACAACTAATATGCATAAGGAAAACGGTAACGAAACAACAGTAGTCAGCTTGTCTACCTATGACAAGTGGTGTTATCATTAAACTATCAAAACTACTAAGAACTTAATCATTTTCCACAAGGAAATAGCTCCGTCCTGTATACTTGACTAAACTACTCTTTCAAATTTAAGTAGGTACCTACACTCCGTACACTCATATTGATGATGCAATTCCTGTTGTTGTTCCAAATTTTACTAAGATATACTAAATAGAAAAGAGTCTGACTAAAATATAATCAGTTTTAGGAAATAAGAAAAACAATAATGTCATCACTGATATTGACGAATTTGTCACATAAGATAATCGCAATGAGGTAATATCAAATCTACGTGTTGATAAAGATACCGTCATAATATAAATTAGTAATGATAATTAGGTAGCCATGTCTAAGAAAAACATACGATAAGTAGTTATTAACGATAATAAATAAGATAATTAAAATATTTAATAAACCCATAACAAAAACTTAAAATAACACAAAGTAAAAAAATCCTGGACGCAAAATTGGACCACGTAGTACAGTGAGATAAAAGAGATAGTACACATACGTTACCGATGCAAGGATCGTCGACGTCTATCTAAACTGCGTATTTCTTCTAATATGTATATATTTTTCTAGGTTTGTTCAGGTAAAAGGTATACAGATTTTTGAAGCACGCACTCTACATATGGAAGATATAGGATAGTTTTTCAGTGACGTAAGTAAAGGGCTTCACACACGGCAGCTATAATGTATATTAGGTACTATACATTACATCCCGCTATAATGTACATATATACATTATAGCTGCCGTGTGTGAAGTGCTTTACTTATGCATTGTAAATATATATTTAATATATTTTACTTTAGTATGGCAATAAATACCTACACTTTTTTTTTATACTAAGGTAAAATGACATAATAGGTAGGTTTAAAAATCAATAGAGTTTTACAATATTTGAATCAGTCACTCTGTACTCATTCAGTGGTACGAATGCTACGAATACACATACCTAAGTATAGTTATGTAGGTATGTATTCATACAGTTACATGTTAAAATTTCGGGTGGAACCTGTGTAATAATCAAACACATCACAGGATAGTAGCACACAGGAAGAGAATACAGTAAACTAATTCTCACAGACGATAACTAAATCTCTCGTCTTTTTGTCGCCACTGCAGGGTCAAGCCACTTGACTGATAGTGTCCTATGATAGGTTCCCAAGAAATAAATGTCATCGGTAGCATGTTGAACCGTGTACATATTAATGTGTATTAAATATTATGCAAGTTATGCTAATGCTTTGCGTGTGTTTGGATAAGGCCTTAGCTGATAGGGCTGGCAAAGTTCCTAGAATTGCTGATTTTGGAATTGCATATTTAAAAATTATTTATTTTCGCCTGTGTTTGTTTGCGCCTGTCTTGTTTAGTTTCAAATTGAAAACATTAACATCAGTATTTCTTAGGCAGATAATAATAAAACTATGTCCTTATATCCTAAAGATAACGCACAAAAACTTATTTATAAAGCCAATTGTTTCTGTTCCTGGGCATGCAGTATGAAAAGACATCGAGGCATGTATTGGCACATTTGCAAGTTCTCATTTATCTAAGTAAACATCTTTAGAATCTGAACTACCGTACCCGCGAGTTACGCCACAAAACATCGAACATAGCCCTACTGATTCACACGTCGGCTTATCAGTAAAATTATATCATTATCATCTCAAATATTTATCTAGTAATATCAACTGCTAGTTATTTTTCTTACGCGTGGGAATTAACCGAATTACCAGATACCTGTCGTTTAATCTACGTTTTTTTATAGCTACCATTACATGTGGGAAATTGGCAGTGGGTTTTTTGGGAATCGTCATCAAAAGGCATAAAGCAATATGAATTAAATGATCAAACCATGGATATACTTTTAATAATAAGATCGTGAAAGTGCGTGTATGACCAGCGGGGCAATTGCGTAACACACTATCAACCACAATCTGAAGCGTTTTGAAGGATATTGCTAATCCATAGCTTCATATGTCCGAAAAATGTTTCTGCTCAATAACGTAAATAACACAATGAATGTTGCTATTGCTACTGATAGTGTGTTACGCAATTATACCGCTGATGTATGAACTTAAACGAAGCAAAAGCAAAATGTAAGAATCGTAGTCTTAGCTGGCGTTCTCTAGTTTGGTAGTTTCTGCCTACACTCATGGCAAAAAGGCATGAGTTTATTTATGATGTATGTATATTTTATTGAACAGGTTTAAATCTAAAACTCGAAAATTAACAATATATTAAACAAAGTTCAAACTTACTGTGACACCAGCTTTTTCTTCGATGCTGCTTGTAATTGTGATCATAGAGGACACTAAACGGAATCCGAATGACGACATGAAAAATGCCGTCATTCGGAAAAAAGTCGTGTCACTTATGACTACTTATGAGGAGGGTGCGGGGGAGTCACAACAGCACCCTGAAAACTACAGCTGAAGATCGTGCAGTCTTGAAGAATTTCGTCCATCTGGTGATCTTTTAGGGAGGTATCTCCCTGTTGGTGATCAGTTCAGTTCAGTTCAGTTCATTTATTAATAATTATTAAAATTACATGTCAATACACTTTAGTCATAGAATTTACAAAAATAGAGTGTGGAACATTTATCATACATTATAACACTAATTGAGAAAATATTACAATACCATATTATACTTTAATAGATTAATCATTCGTCGAACCAAAAAACAACAAGGAGACAAATATTTAAATCAATTATATAAACCATTCTTTTAGGTCATATAATACCTGGTCGGTTAACCAGCCTTTAAGTTTTGCTTTGAAAGCACTGTCAGACGTTGCACTTACAACTTCATCTGGCAGCCGATTGTATACCGATGGACCCATGATATGAATCAACTTTCCAGATTTAGACAGGGTGTGTCGGTAGCTAGTTAACTTGTCTTTACCACGAGTACAGTAGTTATGCCTATCTCCGCGTTTATTATATTCATTTAAATTCTGTCTAACGTATACTGCCACCTGTAATATCACCATAGCGGGAACAGTCAATATTTTTAACGCTTTAAAAAGTGGTCTCGCGGTTGCATCCCATTTTGATCTTGATGGGTCGGGGTGTCTCAGCATAGGGGCATTAGTGATGTATATGACGAGTGTTTGTTATTGTATTTAAGTACTAACAATAGTTTCTCTTTGTATACTAACCGTTGAAAAACCGTTGGACCTAGTTGTCCCAAATTAAATAATTTTTAATTTTAATAAAAAGCAGTGTTCTACTTTATAGTAGGCAGAGATCTAGACTTGGCAGACGTTTTATTGTACGTAATTCTCAAGAGTCTGTGCGTGGCCTGACACCAATCATTTCCTGGCTGAAATAATTTTGATACAGACGAAGAGTTACTAACTTGACATAGACAAAATTAAATATTTACATTGATTTCTTAGCCTTGGCAGAGTATGAAGGAAGTGGCTTTCATACCCTGCCAAGGCTAAGAAGTCAGAGGGTAATAAAGTTTATAGCGATATTGTGTGCTACCAAAATCCGCCTTTTTATGATGGTTGACTTCTGTAATCCTTATTTGATATTGAGATGGTAGTCAAATAGTCTGTACCTACTGACTACTGATAACAATATAAGTGCTCATGCATGGGAATCACGAGGCAAATCCGGTAGCTAACTATCTTATGATACGACTTTGGTAGGTATTATAGTGCTTATATAGGTTTCGCTAGTCACTTGTCGTTTTTCTTTCAGCACCATACTTTCATAAGATTGCGTAAGGTTATCAATGTTTGACTGAAATGACAAACGGTGGTCAAGTATGTAGATCTTCGTGATTGTAAGCGCACATAACTGTTATACTTATATTCTATATTTTACCAGTGCTTAAAATCTCTGTGATGCTGATGTCTTTGAACGGACGTAGCTAGTATTGAAGTTAAATTAATAGCCAACTTCTATCATTGTTTTAATTATTTTTTTCTAAGACAGCCTATTTTACAATTTTCTTTTAGCCACTGAACGAAAACCTCTCAGGGTTTAAGCGGAATCTCCCAGATTGATGACGATAATCACTAGATGGCATCTAGTAGGTAAATAAGGTAATAAGTATCTACGTAGGTATGTACTACAATCAACATTAGAATGCGATGACGTAGCAAAAACTCTCATGCGTCACAACAGCTTCCTCTTCTGCTCTCATAGATATTTTTTTGCTTTCAAATATTTTAACAGTAATATAATAACATTATTGTTCAGTCATCGGAAGACATTACACAATACAAATTGTTTTACAGCTTTTTCGCCCGTTAAACACGAGTGAGAGCACAGCTAATCAACGAAGTCAAAAAAGTTGACACGAATATACTCCTTATTACTGTGAAAAAATTACTAGAATTGAGTGAGTTTAAAATATTATAGAATATCTTGTGTTGCCGACTGTACACTATGGCGCGCTCCATCCACGCGCCAGGGCTGTAAAACCATTTTCAAAAAATAATAGATGAATAAATAAATGACACAAAATATGAGAATTCTTTACGAACGTTTTCGGAAGGTCTGAGAAGGCTAATAGAACTTCTTGTACCTACAGTTTTTTTTTTTTATAAATCATTAGTTTTTTTTTAAATTGTCTCCCAAGTTTTTATTTGAGTTCTATACTTGTTCATAAAACTTTAATGCCGACGTGCAAAAAATACCGGTAAGAAAACCGTTTATGATCGACAGGTTGGTACAAATAATGAAAGAGACAATACATTGACAGGCCTGATGGTCTAGTGGTTAGTGACCCTGACTGCTATGCCGGAGGTCGTGGGTTCGATTCCCACCCAGGACAAATGTTTGTGTGATGAGCACGATCATTTGTTCTGTGTCTGGTTGTAATTTATCTATAATATGTATGTATTTAGAAATATATAAGTATGTTTATCAGTTGTCTAGTACCCATAACACAAGCTCTGCTTAGCTTGGGACTAGATGGCGTTGTGTGATAGTTGTGGAATATTATTATTATTATTGCAATACCTAATTAATCAAAAGACAATGGTTTCTGTTTAGTTTTAATCAGATATTTACCTGAATCGTCATCCAACAGCAAAATAAAATGCAACGGTAACCGCTTCTTCACTAGAGAACTCCAAAATACTGGTGAAGAAGGTGCAGGATTTTAATAGTTGGAAAGAAAAATAATTTTGTCATGAATCTCACTTTTTATCTAATGGTATTGTCCTACATTTTCCAAAACAATTTGACATACTGAGCGCAGCATACTTATTATTACCTAAAAAATAACAAAAAAGTCTAAACAATTCCTTCAACGCTTTTGTATGTGGTTTCTCCACACCCAATAAAATCCTAAATGCAGTTATTGGCAACACAAAACAGTACACAATGATTTGCAAAATGCAAAAAAAAAATGCGCAAAATGTTAGATATATTGTCAGATGCAGGTTTGCGATTCCTGGTAACTTTCGTTTTTTCTTGCGAAAAGACACGTGATACGTAGTTTTGAGATTCTAGACTATATGGATAGTGTTACAATAAAATTAAGGCATCAATTTGTTGAGAAAAGAGACAAAAAATTAAATTAATTTCGTTAGTGAGATGAAAATATTAACCAATTTTTTTGGCATTTATACCTACTACTTACATGAAATCACTTATCACGGGCTGGACTTATGACTTCGAACTTTGGACTACGCCATTTTTTGTAATTTCAGCTAAAAATGTTTCTGAAACCTTCAGTTTTCTTTTTATATTTCGGAAGTCCCAGTAGTAGAAGCAAGTTGTTTGGAAGTAAATTATCGTTCAAGTCAATAATATACAGTTGTCTTGAACAGCTTCAGAACATTTGATACATCTAAATAACGGATAAAATAACTGTCAATCCTCTCAACCATCGAACTACAACAAACCTTTAGAAACACCATCCCTACATAATCACAACGCACACAGTACCAGCAGGGCGCACCATACTATGACATTACTCGTATTAAGCACAAAATCAGTGTTTACGAGACAGACGGACAAACCATTAACGAACACGTTAACACTAATAATACAAACAATAGCTAAACAATAGTTCACCCGTGTTTCGGCCATTGTTTACTATAGGAAAACCATTAAAAATTATTGACGTTTAGTGCAAGACTTTTTTGTTGCAGCCTACTTAGAATTTGGCGATTCTTTCGTATGGATCGTTAATGAGAATTATTGATGTTATTGTTGGTTATTTTATACTTTAAAGGCAAAATAGAGTGTTTTGTTGTAGCTATGTCGAATCACGTAGTCTTTGGAACGTTTTTGCGCAACCTTATTTTGTATTATACAATTATACTTACGAGTATCTACATTGCAAACGGCCGAAAGGTTCTGGAGTGGCGACCGCGTATCGGAAGACGTAGCGTTGGAAGGCCTGAACAAGGTGGACCGACGACCTTATGAAGGGCGCAGGAACACGTTGGATGCGAGAAGCACAGAACCGGTCGAAATGGAGGTGCTTGGGGGAGGCCTATGTTCAGCAGTGGACGTCTTTCGGCTGAAATAATGATGATCATGACATTGCAAACGCATAAAAAAATTTACAGGTATCTAATTCAGTAACCTGAAAAGCGTTCTTGGTTTTGATCTAACTTGCTGGTTTTTATTTCATCTTACATTAACCTGTCAACTCTTGACTAAAGCGACAGAATGTATTAACTATCTATTGTCCGGAAGCAATGATACTTGCGCATTTACATAGGTATTTCTTTAGTTGATGAAATTGTTTAGGAGCCTAAAAATATATACACTGACTGGATACATTTCTAATACTAAATAAATTATCAAACTATGAAAATAAAAATATAATATCCTAATCTAATTCTAAAATATGGCGTCGATAAATTTATATAGATTACTATTACTCCTAATTAAAAAAACAGCGGCACTCCGGGAGTGCCGACAGAAATGAAAACAAAACACAAACAGAATACTTTGTCATCACTCACTGACATATCGGATACACATTAAAACCGAGTACATCCCGAGGACAGCTGAACACATTCAAAGCGGTGTCGGTTACGGTAACAGTGGCGCGAATTCAATGGTTTTTTTTCCATCTGAAAAATGCCCAACGCGCCTAAAGAAGTTTTTACTCCAAAAAAATAAATTAAAACATGGTTTCTAGTCTGTAACAAACGCAAAAATTACTTCCCAGGGTTGACACACATTTCGAGCGACATGTTCAAGGTGCACAAACATTAGGAAATAAAATGCAATAAACCGAGAGATTTATTATTTGAAAATTCGTCCTACCGTTTTTACAGCCGCACCCTTTCAGTGTTTAACGTAAACATAATCGATTCGAGGGCCTTCGATTTTATTTCCAACAATTTGTTCCCAAAAGTTTTTACTTCAGGAGCCGAAAAACTTTATAGCTAGGATTTGCTTAAACACGTTTTGTCACTACCCTTTGATTATTGAGAATACATTTTTTTCTTGGGCACTCAAGCAATTTAGAACCTTATAATAATGAAAGAAGGGCTATCAGCCACGCACAAAGTTCTAAATTGGTGTTTATTTGGTATTACAGTTCTTTGCAACTCCTGAAAACGATTTTGAACTTTATCACAACACAAAAAGGTTTACGTTCCAGTTTGACAGATGCAAAATTAACATTGTCAAAATAATACAGGGTGTACACATGATTGACGTTTTACGATTCGAAAAACTAAAATTTATAGTTGTAAGAATTCGCGGAACGGTTTCCGTCATAAAATCCTTTAACGTAGGTGTTTTATTACACTTCGTTAATTTTGTATCGGATTCGAGTGACAGATGACATAGTTTGAAATGTGCTTTTGTAGCATCACAGATAGTATGTGCATTGTCAGTAGGTGCTGTTGTAAATCTTATAAGGTGTTCCGCCTCTATGTTTGATATGCTTTGCAAAATTGTGGTTTGTTATGTTGAAGTTTTTAACCGACTTCAAAAAAAAGAGGAGGTTCCCAATTCGGTTGATTTTTTTTTCTATAAATTTAATAGTACCTACCTACCTAAATTGAAGCTTTTTTTTTGGTATTATACAAAGTTGATACGACAGAGGGGCTTTCCTTTAAACTGCCTATACTAGGTACCATTTTCAAGCTCTGTACCAAAAATAAATTAAATAGGAGCAGTAGTTTAGTCGCAAATTATTTTTTAAGTTTTTGCCCCGTTTGAACACGATGTATCTTCCATAACAGCTGATTATGTCTAACGCATAGGTCATGCACCTTAAAACGATAAATCTTCTACAATACGTTGTTGCCGCTCTGACGCAAGTCACAAGAACAACCAAATATTTCACAAAAAAGTTGGCAATGCAAACAAGGAAGCGATAAATACACACACTTGCACTTTCATTACAAGAGTGACAATCATAGCAAAACATCCCGCGCGTAAAAGAAATGGAAAGAGGTCAGTGTGTTGCTATTGCATCCTAGATCCTTGCGATCGGTGTGGGGAAAAAACTTGTTTTTTCAGTGCGCCGGCCGCCCGCCTCGACACGAGATAACACATGTTGCACTTGGCGCGCGCGCGACGTTGCCACTTTGTTACGTTAGTATCTAAGGTCCGTCAAATTTATTTACAAAGGGTGTTGCGTTTTACTCTGATTTGTAAGCTATTTAGTTTGTTTGAAAAAAAAAAAAACTCATTTTTGGTGCTTTTTATTTTTATACCGTATCGAATTAATACTAAACACGTATAGTATACGTAGTGTAATTTAATGCCCCTCTGTCATATCAACTCGGTAGAACGAATACTTTTACCACATGTTAAATTAGGAACCAAAATATCTGCGCTGAATCTGATAATGTATAGTAACTAAATCTTGTGAAACTTGTTTCAAAACCATTTTTTGCTAACATTCCTACGCGTGAAATTCACAACTCACTTTCTTAAAAAGATAAAAACATCTTAAAAATAGCAAACGCCTCGCAAAAACATGGCTGTCACATAATTAGTCTTTCCCAAACTTAGCGATACTTATCGCAGTGCACGAAAATAGTTAACACTCCCCCTGAGAGTTAAAAATACTTCGTGTGGACAAAAAGTGATCCTCCCTGAAACGTTTTCACTCCTTTATCGATACGTTACGCAAGAAGGCAACAAAATGAAGTGGGTGCAATGTTAGATACTAGAGCAAAAACAGTGACACTTATAATATGTTGGAAGGGGATGAAAGCGCTAAAAGCGAACGATGCTTTAAAGATACATCTTTACTAAAGAATAATTTTAATATTACTTAATCAATCTATAATGTTCCCACTACACAGGACACAGCTAGGCCTCTCTGTGAGAGGGAGTGGGCTGTAATCTACCACCCAGTGCGGGTGGGTTGATGTCTTACGACTTACAATTTGAAAGTCGGGACCGTTACCACTTGGCCACCACTGCTCCTTGCTTTGAAACCTTGAAATTAACTCGCTATGAACGCGACAGCTCAAATTTAAAAACAAGTTTTTTTAAGCCTTCCAAGTTCTATTGTCCTTAATCTGGGACTTTCTTAATTAACAGTGCTATCAGAGAAATCATTGAATTAAATTGACTTCAATGCAGTGGACCTCAAAGTAGTTTGTTAGATTTTGATTGTTTTTTGATGGATAGAACCTAAAAACCTTTTAAAAGTCGTGCAGCGCAAAATCTGCTGAAATATACAAACCCAAGGGTTTTAACACGGCGCAGTGAGAGAATTTTATCTAGAATCGTAAGTGAAGTCCTGATAACTTAATAGGGAGACGTTAGCATGTGTTAGATGCTCAAGTAGTGATCATTATGTGCTACTCAAGTGGTTGTTGTGAAACCATCGTTCAGACTTAAGGGTTGGGAATCAAGCTTCGTGTTTTGTTAAGATTGAAGTGTGTTGGTAAATTCTTTGGTTATCTATATATTTATATTTGTGGTGAGAAGACTTTTCTATATTAGAAGTTTAGGTAAGTTATAGGTAAAAAAACCGGCCAAGTGCGAGTCGGACTCGCACATGAAAGGTTCCGTACCTTATGGCAAAAAACACGGTTCTCTTGTATGAAAACCATCTTTAATTTTTAACTTAATTTTAATTTTATTATTTGTTGTTATAGCGGCAACAGAAATACACACTCTGTGAAAATTTCAAATGTCTACCTATTACGGTTCATGAGATACAGCCCGCTGGTAGACAGACGGACGAACAGCTGAGGCTTAGAAATTGGGTCCCGTTGGCACCCTTTGGGTACGAAGCCCTAAAAACAAACAAAAAATTATTATTTGAATAAACAGCAGCACCAAAATTCACTTTAGAATGGAAGCCACTACATAGATAACTCTAGCCGTCAACCTCTACTATGTCCTACAAATCGATTACCATGATCAACGTTATGTACTGAAGCCAAAGGGGTGTTTAATATGATCGACAGTCATATACAGTTTACATAAGTATGTACAGACTGGTGGGTCAGAGGGTGATAATTTAAATAGCCAATAGTGATTTGCGTTCCGTGCCTCGGAAAGCACGTTAAGCCGTTGGTCCCGGCTGTCATTCGTGGATCTTTGACAGTCGTTACAGGTAGTCAGAAGCCCGAAAGTCTGACAACCAGTCTTACCAAGGGGTATCGTATTACCCAGTAACTGGGTTGTGGAGGTCAGATAGGCAGTCGCTCCATGTAAAATACTGGTATTCAGCTGCATCCGGTTAGACTGGAAGCCGACCCCAACATAGTTGGGAAAAGGCTAGGCAGATGATGATGAGTGATTTGCGTTTTAATGATCTGAATAGCTTGTACTATTATACTGTCTGTATTTCTTTTCTTTCTTGTTCGTGAATGTTGGTTAGGTATTTGTTATATTTTCACTCACTGTACTAATAATGCCAATTAAGACAATCAAGTCAAGTTTTGCGACCATATTTTGAAGTGTTAGGGCGAATCTACGATTTGAAATCTTTGGTTCTAGCTGTGTTACAATTCTGGTATACAATAAATTACATTTCCGGACTACTAAATCGAGCCACCGTGCATTTACATGTAAGGTATAAAGGCCCAAAACATCTTTCATCACTTTTTTACGCAGTTTTGAAGCCGACATACTGACCACTATTTTGGTGTCACCACTATTCAGAATTTTAAATTCACGACCACTTAATAAGTTATAGACTTTTCAAAAAATCCAGGGTAGCCTGATTTTCGTTCAATAATTCAATAATTATTGAACGTAAATCAAGCTATCCTTAAGATTATTGACCATAGTCAATAGTCGCAACAAGGTTCTTTTGGCGTGTGGCCAAAATCGGAACTAACGCCGCCACGTTGTTTGGGCGATACAATTTCTGTGACAATTTCACAATTGTTTATAAACAACACCCTGTCAATGTCATTCAAGCGCGAAATATCTTTTGCGCAGTTATTGTTGTTAGGAGACCGGGATTGTACCTATATTCTATCTATCTTTGTGACATGAACCATGACATGGAATCTCACAGCTTACTCACTCAAACAAGACCTGCAGCTATATCGATCGTGCACACCATATAGCTCACAGATATGGTAAGTCCCTATAGACATTATGTCACATGATTACTGATACTAATCGTCACAGTCAGCGGGCGGGAGCCGTTGATAAGCAGCCAGATGCCATCCATCCGCCCACCGATTGAGTTACAATTGCTGTGAACTGACTCATATTATCTATATCTCGACACCCTGTGATTGAATCTTTATTAGGTACTTTTTAAATATGATATTGCTTGAATTGTAGCTATACTTTTAGAATAGGGACTTTTTTGAAACATTATGTAGTCGTAGGATAGGAGTAACATGTAATGCTATCTTTGGCACGTGTCGTTCGAAATTTTTTGAGGACAAGAAAGCTCGTATCGTCGCTTAATGTTGTATTTGTTATTTCATCAATTTAGATTTCAATAGTTCTTCCTCATCTTTTCTAGTGTCGGCACGACTAAATGACATTATTGGTTTATGTGACGTGATTAAAAGATAACCTAGTCGGTAAATAGCCAGGGTAACTGCGCAAGGTGAGCCAACCCAACGCTTAGTACCGTCACTTTAAAACAGACGCTTCACAAATCTTCATCATCATAATTTATTCATCCATGAATCATCATCTGCCTAGCCTTTTCCCAACTATGTTGGGGTCGGCTTCCAGTCTAACCGGATGCAGCTGAATACCAGTATTTTACATGGAGCGACTGCCTATCTGACCTCCACGACCCAGTTACTGGGTAATACGATACCCCTTGGTAAGACTGGTTGTCAGACTTTCGGGCTTCTGACTACCCGTAACGACTGTCAAAGATCCACGAATGACAGCCAGGACCAACGGCTTAACGTGCTTTCCGAGGCACGGAGGGGTCTCAGTATGTAAAGATGGTCACCCATCCACAGACCAACCGCGGCAAGCGTAGCTTAACCTGATCGATCGACCTGTGCGGCTGTTATTATTTAGCCACGGAATGTCCAAGCTAAAACATATCATTCGAGTATGTAATTACTAATGACTACAGCTCTTCGTAGAACTTTCAAAGCGATACAATATTGAACATTACTTAATGACATACATATGCTAGTAATAAAAACATGACACATTTTAATATGACAGCTATTAGTTAGAGAGCAAATTACTAATCAATGAACATTCGATGAATAATCAATGTCCAATATTTTAATAGAGTTTTCCTTGAGTGACATAATCGCGCACTTTTAAATTAATCGCACCAAGTCAAATGAAATCAATACAGATACAGAGAGTAGATAATGGTATAATGTTTAAAAAGCTGCCATGACCTTTTCAATTATAGCTCGCTGTTCATTGGTTTTGACTAGCAAAGAACGAGAAGAAATATATTCAGAGTCGATGAACAATCTTCAGTAATTGGATAGTCATCGAAAGAAGAAGATTGATTTGCGTTTAAGATACTTAACTTAAATTGAGAAGAACTAAGAAATATGTCGAAAGATGAAAGCGTTTCTAAGGAAGCAAATAACATAAGTCACAGTGACTTAGAGACGAGCATAACTCAAAATTTCCTTTTTTGCTCCACACCGATTTCACGACCTATTTAAACCGTAGGATTAGCGATCAAATACGCCGTTTCGGTGAAATTCTCCGCGAAATCGAAACTCCCAAATGACTGACAAACTTGATACAGAAGTCGAAAAGCTCGGATTTCAACCTGTCACATGTGGTTGACATTTTTTACCAATTCGCGTGTGTTCTCATGAATTTTAGACCTTTTTTCGATGATCGGAGATAATATTGACATAAATCTTGTATGCTACTGCATTACCCATTGAGTGTAAACATGTGTTGGACATTCGGATTGACGTAAGTCCTTTAGCAATTATTTTCAAGTGTTCGGACCAGAAGATAGCTGATGCAGTAACGTTAATTCGAAACAGAACACAGAATTAAATGATAATTGGTAAACCCAACATCAACATGGACAAGTGGTACGAGTATTGTAAGGTACTTTTAATCAATAGAGCAGTGACGTATTTGTGGACACAAATAATACCAAAATTACGTCACGCTTGAAAGTGAATATGAATCGGATATCCATTGTCCGCCTGTGTCCTTCCTCTAATGTAAACTTTTAAAATAAACAGTACGTCTAAACTGTACACGTTCACGCCTATCTGCCCTCACATTGTCACGACCCAACACCCCGCTAGGCTACAGTTAAAAACTATTCGTCCAATAATTACATTGGTAACTTATTCTTTTCAATACTTATTGAAATGGTCAAAACACGTAGGCACGCTTACGTCTCACGCGCCATTGTCTGAGTCCTCCACGCTGCATTTGTCACCGCAGTTTGTCAAAATTTCGGTTTCCATTTCTAAGAACGAATCTATTCTTGGCATTTGTAACTTGTCATCTTTTAGTTCAAGGCTCCGTTATACAACTGCTCCCAAGTTTAACTGCGCACGCTTGGCGACAGTTAGAAGCTTTTTTTTTGTTGACAATTTTATGGAAACCAATAAATATTTCAAAAGTGGAGCATTTTATAAGAGCAGACTTCTATAGTAGTTAATAACTGTTCTTACTTTCAACGAAGTATTTGCTCCTTTGTTTTTAAACAGTGGATGAATTCTTTGTTTGGAATCTAATAAAAAGTTTCGCTTTTAAAGGTCGAGACGAATTGGGATTCATATTATGACTATAGGTATTATGTTTGGGAAACCGGAATATTTTCTAACATTATCATAGTATGTTTACGATTTGTATCTGTATTACTAACCAGTCATTTATTAAGTAGGTACTATGTATTTCTCAAAGCTTGAGAATTTTGTGATTACGAAATTAATACATTTTAACTACGCTAGCAAACTTGCCACAATAATAGAGATGTGATGAATAGAAAAAGAAACGTGATGAACATACATAAATAAAATTCTATGCTGATCTTCCTATTCTCCTTTCATTTTATTTTGTAAAAATCTGCAAATTGTTAGTGACTTTTGACTACGGTACCATTTCAAAACTTTTAAGTACTCATTCATTTTATGTTTGTCACTTTCATCAAGATGAATACTAATAACACAATGTTGACTCGTTAGATCACACGTTAGACGTTGATTAATCTAGTCACTTCGAATTTTAACAATTATTTTTCTCTTATTACACTTCTTTCATTGTCACATACCCCAAAGCTGCCGATGTATTCTGTAAGAATCTCACCGTGAAAACTTAGTGAAGTGAGATTGAAGTAATAGTGTCAATCTCTAGAATCTTTAGAATGACAGCACTTCATCGGTTGTTTAGGTTATAAAAAGGAAGGATGACCTCTCAAACTCCACTAATGAGACACAATTGATTTTCTATTGTATCGTGCAACACGTGCTACGTGGAGTGTGGACAATGATTTTATCAAGCGCCGCGCGTACCCTATACGCGTGGAGCTTGATAAAATCAATGTCCCGTTGGTGGCTATAGCTATTCAAAGCGAGAGAGAAGCCGTATTCATTATTCGCAAACGCCACGTTACTAGGTCGTTAGTCATTCATTAGAATAATCTTTAAGATTAACCGGTCAAGCTCCGCGCGTACCTACCCTACCCTATGTAGCACGAAACAATAGAAAATCAATTAGGAATGTTGATTGTATCTACAACGGCCTGTAATTCAGGTATTGCGCAATACATATCTACGAGTATAAATGGG
Source organism: Hydraecia micacea (assembly GCA_914767645.1). NCBI lineage: Eukaryota > Metazoa > Arthropoda > Insecta > Lepidoptera > Noctuidae > Hydraecia > Hydraecia micacea. Next base: position 10,439,499 of record OU611794.1, on the reverse strand, counting down.
TTTTAGACAATCTTAGTTTTTAAGTAGTATGTAAGGGTACCTAATTATAATTTCAATTAGTCTTCGCGTGTACTTACATATATATCACAAGGATTTATTACCCACAGTAGGTAACGTTTCTTAAAACAAATTCGTTTCTTTTCTAGAAATTAATTTGTAGAAATAAAGAAATAAATATGAAATGTCTCAGTGAAAGTAACAACCCTTTCTAAACTCTCACAATATAGGCGTTGCGAATGCGCCTAAATGCAAACGGAATTTCACTTTTACATCCTAATTGCCCTTTATTAGACAAAAGACAACTCTTTCATTTACCATAAAACAGAATTTATGAGTTTCACTGTTTCGCGCGAATGACAAAAGTCAAAGGAGACAATGGTTTTGTAATGTCCCAAATAAATGCAACTCTTCCTTTGACGTATAGCGGTCCCTTTTAACTGTTATTCAAAACTATAACCGTCCAAACAAAACGGACTTAGTTACGGTAACGAAAAGGGTACAATATTAATCACGTGTTTAACTGTTCACAAGGGAACAAGTGGATGACGTTTTAGGGAATATCAACCTTATGGTTTTGTACGTAAAATTATTATGGTCTATTGTAATTTTCAGGAGTTTGGGCGCATAACCTTGTAAACGTTTATTTCGCCGAAATTGCGAACGGGTAATGCGATTTTCAACTTTATTGCATGTTTTTAATGTTTGCGAGATTTTAGCGAACCCTTTGGCTGTAAAAGCTATTTTGTAAACGGTTTCATTGTTTTTTAAATACCTAACTGTATATTTTGACGTTTATTTTTTAATGTATTTATTGAGGTTTTTTGGCAATTGGGTATTTGGCGAAAGAGTTGCAAAGGGTTCTAAACAGTTAGATTTATACTTTGCAGTTTTTTTGGAAACATTGTTTGCCTAAATATTATTAAGTAATGGCAAATTGGGCAATTACTTTTCAATTGACAAAAGGAATGCAACAAACGACAAAACTTTTTTATTGTTTTCGCTTCAAAATGGTAGATTTCTGCAGTCTTTGCAGACCTAAATGAGGTACAGTTCTTTTCGTTCGCATTTGAAAGAGTTTCTGTTCAAAATAACATGTCACTATTTTAGTAATTAGTAGATAGCTTTTAATTATTGATACAATTTTGTGAACAATCTGTGTCTGTACCTACCTACATATAGGTACCTATTTAGATACGACATCTTGTTAGCAATACTGCTAAAATGTGACTCGGTAATATTACTATCTAAATATATAAAACTCAAAGGTGACTGACTGACATAGTGATCTATCAACGCACAGCCCAAACTACTGGAGGGATCGGGCTGAAATTTGGCATGCAGGTAGATATTATGACGTAGGCATCCGCTAAGAAAGGATTTTGATAAATTCTACCCCAAGGGGATAAAATAGGGGATGAAAGTTTGTATGAAACTTTGTCAATTTTAAACCGATCGGGCTGAGACTTTGCATGCATATAGCTACTATGACGTAGGCATCCCCTAAGAAAGGATTTTGATAAATTCTACCCCCAAGGGGATAAAATAGGGGATGAAAGTTTGTATGAAACTTTGTCAATTTTAAACCGATCGGGCTGAGACTTTGCATGCATATAGCTACTATGACGTAGGCATCCCCTAAGAAAGGATTTTGATAAATTCTACCCCCAAGAGGATAAAATAGGGGATGAAAGTTTGTATGACACTTTGTCAATTTTAAACCGATCGGGCTGAGACTTTGCATGCATATAGCTACTATGACGTAGCCATTCCCTAAGAAAGGATTTTGATACATTCTACCCCCAAGGGGATAAATAGGGGATGAAAGTTTGTATGAAACTTTGTCAATTTTTAACCGATCGGGCTGAGACTTTGCATGCATATAGCTACTATGACGTAGCCATCCCCTAAGAAAGAATTTTGATACATTCTACCCCCAAGGGGATAAATAGGGGATGAAAGTTTGTATGAAACTTTGTCAATTTTTAACCGATCGGGCTGAGACTTTGCATGCATATAGCTACTATGACGTAGGCACCCCCTAAGAAAGGATTTTGATACATTCTACCCCCAAGAGGATAAAAAGGGGATGAAAATTTGTATGAAACTTATTGTCTATTTTTAACCGATCGGGCTGAGACTTTGCATGCATATAGCTACTATGACGTAGCCATCCCCTAAGAAAGGCTTTTGATAAATTCTACCCCCAAGGGGATGAAAGTTTGTATAAATCTTCTTAGATTTTCGACTGATTGAACTGAAATTAAAGATTGGAGCTACTATGATGAAGACGTCCGCTTAAATAGGATTTTGATAAATTCAACCCCCATGGGGATAAAATAAGGGATGATGGAGGATGTAAATGTATTAATTTGAACTATCAGTACATAACGGAACGAATAAATTAAGAGTAAAGCCGCAAAAAATATACCTATCTATCTTCTAAATATATAAAACTCAAAGGTGACTGACTGACATAGTGATCTATCAACGCACAGCCCAAACTACTGGAGGGATCGGGCTGAAATTTGGCATGCAGGTAGATATTATGACGTAGGCATCCGCTAAGAAAGGATTTTGATAAATTCTACCCCCAAGGGGATAAAATAGGGGATGAAAGTTTGTATGACACTTTGTCAATTTTAAACCGATCGGGCTGAGACTTTGCATGCATATAGCTACTATGACGTAGCCATTCCCTAAGAAAGGATTTTGATACATTCTACCCCCAAGGGGATAAATAGGGGATGAAACTTTGTATGAAACTTTGTCAATTTTTAACCGATCGGGCTGAGACTTTGCATGCATATAGCTACTATGACGTAGCCATCCCCTAAGAAAGGATTTTGATACATTCTACCCCCAAGGGGATAAATAGGGGATGAAAGTTTGTATGAAACTTTGTCAATTTTTAACCGATCGGGCTGAGACTTTGCATGCATATAGCTACTATGACGTAGGCACCCCCTAAGAAAGGATTTTGATACATTCTACCCCCAAGAGGATAAAAAGGGGATGAAAATTTGTATGAAACTTATTGTCTATTTTTAACCGATCGGGCTGAGACTTTGCATGCATATAGCTACTATGACGTAGCCATCCCCTAAGAAAGGCTTTTGATAAATTCTACCCCCAAGGGGATGAAAGTTTGTATAAATCTTCTTAGATTTTCGACTGATTGAACTGAAATTAAAGATTGGAGCTACTATGATGAAGACGTCCGCTTAAATAGGATTTTGATAAATTCAACCCCCATGGGGATAAAATAAGGGATGATGGAGGATGTAAATGTATTAATTTGAACTATCAGTACATAACGGAACGAATAAATTAAGAGTAAAGCCGCAAAAAATATACCTAATTAATAATAATACTTAACGCGAGCGAAGCCGCGGGCATAAGCTAGTTATAATATATTTCTCTTATTACACTTCTTTCATTGTCACATAAGTACCTACCCCAAAGCTGCCGATGTGTTCTGTAAGAATCTCACCGCCTTAGATGAAGTGAGCTGTTAATGAGGCTTTGTTAAGATTTTCTATTCTATAAATGAACTTCAATTACATCTAAGTCTAGAAAGAAAATACAGCATGTATCAGAAAGATGTGGTCATACTCGTATTTAAGGCTGTGGTAAAGACCATCAAACTGAAAATGTTGGTGCCATGGAGAAAGTTGTTTATTTTTATGATTTGTAGGTACCACACCCTTAAATATGAATACTCCTTTCTAATACAAGCTGTATTTTCTTTCTAGATTTATTTAAGTTTAGATATTAATTATTATTAATGTTCCAAACATTATCAAAACAACACTGACAATATTTGAGTTGACGATGAACTTCTTTTAGGAAGTTCGTGGATCAGAAAATGTAGGTAGGTATTAAAATATTTGAAACGGGATTAAGCTTTACTCCGTTTGGAGTTTGAATAGAATAAGTTTACTAATTAATTTGCATTGGCGATTACGGGATGGGAAGTAATACTGTGGAACCAACTTTAGAACCTAGCTTCTTTTTTTTTAGGGAATATATTGACTATTCCGAGAAATTAGCTTCCAAGAGCCTAAATACATTCCAAAAAAAAAAAATATAAACATCCAAATTGAGAACCTCCTACTTTTTTGAAGTCGGTTAAAAAGGGATAAACACACCGAAACATTTCTCAGCACCCACTCAAGTTTGTAGTAAACACATAAACGGTAACATTGCCGGCACCTTCAAAGAATCATAATTGGACTAACGGAAAGAAAGTAGCCCGGTTATAAAAGTATCCAAACAGTTAGGTAATAAAACTGCGACCTGTACCGTAAGTCCATAATGTCCAAAACTAACTGTACCGAAAGGATCTGAAGTGAGGAAGTAAAAGAAATTGTAAAAAATGAAAATGATTGCAACTGTAACAACAATAGGGCTGGCGACATTGCGTTTTATTGCACATTTTTGGGGCCGAAATTTCTTTGATTATGGCGGAGAAACTGTCTTTGCCCTTCAGTTTTTTTTTGCTGTTTATTTGTTGTAGGTCGTGGGTTCGAAACTAAGCACACTAAGCAGGCACTTTACTTTGTATAATTATTTCATCACCGCTGCCCTCAAAACGGTGAAGGAAAACATCGTGAGGTAACCGGCATGTCATAGAACCAAAAATTCGCTGGCATGTGACATCTACCAACCCGCACTGGGCCCGCGTGATGGATTATGGCCCACTCCCTCTCACAGACAGGAGGCCTGTCTGCCAGCAGTGGGAAAATTATAGGCTGATTATGCTTATGCTATTTATATAATCATTTATGCACACACATATAAACAGACAAGAAGAAAGGAACAGAAAAATACGTATAAAGGTGATGATGCTGGTGGAAGGAGGCGCTGGTGGTGGCAGTGGCAGTGCGAAGTGGTGGCTAGTGGTGGTGGCTTATGTGAAGCATCAACATAAACTTCTTAAACGTAACATGGTTACTATCAATCATATCGTGACCAGATTTTTTTTGGAAGCGTTGATCTACCTATATCTAATTATCTATATTATAATATTATAAAATTCCAAGTACCTACTGACTGACTGATATATCAACGCACAGCCTAAACCGCTGGTCCTAGAGACATGAAATTTGGAGAGTGTGTTCTTTGTGAAGACTAGGTATCCACTAAGGAAGGGTTTTTCGAAATTCTACCCCTAAACGGTGAATGGGGGAGGGTGAAATTTCACACGGACGAAGTCGCGGGCAGAAGCTAGTCTGTCCTAAATTTCTTGGAAGAATCACAGCATGGTATGGTTTTAAGCTAATCTATTGCTTCATAGGTTTGAAAAATACGTCTGCGCGACAACGTAAATAACGCAATGAACGTGGCTAAACTTTCAAAATGAAACCCATTGCGATCAATTGACATTTTATGTGTTATGCAATTACCCCGCTGTTAAATCATTAATGATAACAACATTTATTGATAGAGAATTTAATATAAGTGCCTAGTTGACAAAGTATGGTTATAAGACATATTTTATACATGAACCCCCTTACTAATAAACCCATTATATCAGATATATAGTAGACACCCATTTCTCTCTTTCAGTCGTCAGTAATTTAACTTTTGAAAGAAGAAGACAAAGCACTGTATAACTATACAGACGCTATACAAAGCTTATTAGTAAGGGGGATAATGTGTTCTTCCTCTATAGATAAAGGGGGTTTGACGCAGAATGTGCACTTGACGCAAAAGTATCCGCAGAACGTACTTATATGTCTTTGTGAAATGCATGCAAGAATCTTGCTGAACGTTTTAGATAAGTACAATTTTATAATACAACACAGATTTTAAATCACAATATCACACTAATATTATACAGGTGAAAGTTTTTGAGTGTGTTTGTATGTTTGTTACTTCTTCATGCACAAACGGCTGGACCAATTTTGATAAAATTTTGTATGGAAGTAGCTGACACCCTGGATTAACACATAGGATACTTTTTATCTCGATATTCCCACGGTATCGAAACTTATGCGGGTTAACTTAAACCGCGGGGCGCTGCTAGTCATCCATAATTGTATTTATTTATTACTAGCTTCTGCACGCGGCTTCACCTGCGTGGATGCCGGAAATTTTCCCGTGCTACCGGGAAAAAAAGTAACCTATGCCCTTTGCCAGGATGCCATCTATCGCCTTGCAAAATTTTATCGCAATCCGTTGATTGGTTTAGGCGTGAAAAGGTAACATACAGACAGAGTTACTTTTGAATTTATAATATTAGTATGTAGTTTGTGTACAGACGCCAGCACATCAACCTACACCTAACTGTCAAATTTTCCCAATCAACATTGAACCTTATGCTTTAGCGATAAAGTTGAAAATCTATTACAGAAATCTGACAGATTGTAGTAGGTTGATGTGCTGGCGTCTGTACCTACCTATTTCAAGTACATTTATGTTCTAACTGACACTACACTTTTTAAAACAAAAATTACATTCACCATAGCCTGAATAAATACTGCTACTACCCGAGTTTCACGTACTTACTACCTACTCTCATTAAGTACACACATCAAAAGTGTCTAGGGATCAACATATATTTTTGCAATAACTTTTCTCCTGATTGATATTAATTAAAATTTTCTTTAAGGATTCATCAAATAAAGTGTTTTCGTTTGTCACAGTAACGATAAACCAAGTCACCTTTGCATTAATAAAGAAATTTGCCATTTTCCTAATAAAGGGATTTTTGACATTTGAACCACTAACACAAAAGTTCGAAAAAAAGACTGAAATAACAGTTTTCTTTAAAATTTTATTGGGTAACATAAACAATTAATAATCCGTGTTTCTACCGCGAACACTAACAACACAAGAACATCGGTTTGGCATACTCAAAATGAGTTCGTCCAAATCACACTGTGGAATGGCAGCCCATGTTCGTTGCAACAACAATAAAAGGTCTTCTTGCGACTGGATACCCTCCATATTCGGCAGAGCTCTTCTCTGTAGCATATCCCATGCATGCTCAATCGGGTTCAAGTCTGGCGACTGAGCAGGCCAGGGCAGGACATTGATGTTAGCTGCGGCGAGAGTCTGTCTTACAACTCTTGCGGTGTGCGGTCGTGCATTATCATGCATTAACTGAAATAAGGGACCGATTTGCACTTGTAGAGGAACGATGACGTCTGATACAATCGTCTCAGCATAAATTTGAGCGTTGAGGTTGCCTCTGATCCAAATCAACTCAGTTCTTCCGCCGATCCAAATACCCGCCCATACCATGATGGTTCCACCACTATAAGGATGGACTTCCTGGCAGGATTTTAATCGCTGTTGGCGTCCAGGGGTTCTCCAGTGTCGTATACGTCTTGTATCCGGTCTCATACCAAAACGAGACTCATCAGAAAAGCACACGAAACGCCATTGTTCTTCTGCCCAATTTCTGTGTTCAAGAGCCCATTGATATCGAATCCTACGATTGTGTATTGCTATAGGTGGTACCCGTAGCGGTCTTCGGGAATGAAGGTTCACTTCATGCAAGCGGTTTCTGACTGTTTGGTCGCTAATTAAGTTCCCTGAAGAGTGATGAAGCCTCACGGCTAACATCATGGCGGTTATTGTTGGAGCTCTTCGAGTTAAGATTTGAATGTATCGGTCTTGTCTCCGTGTGGTGCAGCGATACCGTCCTCCATGGCGCTCAGCCACGGTACCAGTGCTTCGGTAACGTGTCCAAAGTCGACTGATAACACTCTGACTTGTATTCAGAGCTAAAGCCACAGTACGTTGCCGGGAACCAGCTTCTATCATTCCCACGGCTCTGAGCATTTCTTCCCTGCTTAAATGACGTCGCCGCTCCATAATAACGTTGGTTTTAATCAGTAGTAGGGAAACAGTAGCACTAATAATGTCTTCAATGCATTGTATGTTTTTATAGGGAAAATATCGACAGCTGATTTTCATCTTTTACTCGAATTTGATTCACAGTTCCTGATTCAAATTATGAAATGCACCAAAAAGGATCCATATAAATTTATAAAATCATAAATTTATTACAAAGCCCCATCTCAATCTCAAGAAATCCGCATAAAAATGCTTGATCCCTAGACACTTTTGATGTGTGTAGTAACAGTTAAATTTTTAACTACTTTCTACAGAAAAAAATCTGTAACACATTTCTCCCGTTAAAGAAATGCATCTTCTAAAAACTATAAGCAACGGTTTCTTTATTACCGATGACGTTGGTGCTGTTTTTATCACAATTTCTCCAAACGTATTTTGCGCAATAAAAATGTCGCCTAGCAATACTGCTCTACCGAGTTTCGCGTCCTTGTATTAAAATGTATTTATGCAATTTTTAGCCTTTTTGCAAAATTTTGGGGCAAAGATGAATATTTTCTAAAACTTTGCCTTTGGTGCACTGCCGCTAATGGCTGTTAGTAACTTCGGAAGTTTACAATAGTATCCAACAGTAGGACGAATCGCTTTATTGTAGGGAAAAAATGAGCTTTATGAGGCGTCATTGTTCTATATTCTTACTTAGCTTTTGAAATAGTTAAAAGAAGCCGGCTTGCACGCTTCTTTGTGTTTTTTCTGACTACATGCGCCAGTTTTTGTTTGTGTTATGCAAAATTTCTTAATGACTAGGATTTCGGATTTTATTACTTGAGCACTTTTCGTTTGGTGGTCCTTAATCCTATGTAAACATGAATAGTAATGTAGGCGTCATCTTATCTTTACTAATTTTAACAAAACTGGGCAAAGATAAAAATCTTCGAACCAAAATTGCCAACAGGAAAAACCTTTTTCTCAGCGTGTAATAATTACATCCTTTTGAAAGCACCTCACTAACATGAAAAATACGGCCTACTAAAAGAACCTTGTACATAGTTTTTCTGTCACCCTCTGAAGATCATTACTTCCCTACTCATAACCGTATAATGGAACTAATTTGTTGTTCAAACAGGGGTCCTCAATACACAAACATTGTAACTTTGATCCTGTCAAAATTACACTTCCTTCCCAAAAATAAACCTCACACCCTTAACTTATGACTATAAGGTTGAAAATCGAATGGCAAGCCAAGATAAAAACACCAAATGATCTTGGTGATTGGTGACTGCAGGACATTTATTTGACACGTACCGAAAGCAATTGTCACTTTCAATGTATTGTCGTTTGAATGGAACTCAAAATTGCCACGGACATCGTGATTTTAGCTTAATGTATCGGATTTATTTTTATATTAATTATTATTTTGGTAACTATTAAGTAACGCTCAAAATACTTTCATTTATGATCTTAATTTCGAGCAGCAAAGGGCAGCAGCATTTTGACCAAAATGATTAATTTATCAAATTCTGTGTGAACAAATAGGTAATTATTTATTTTATAATTTTCTCATTATTCCCAAAAATAGATTTCCTGGCATGGGGCGTTCTTTAGTTTGTGCCCAAGGGAGAAAAACGACAGTTTATGTAATTGTGCATGATTTTCATGTGTGAAGCTTTTTGAGGCTTTGCTGCAGTAAACTGCGATTTCATTTGAGCCAATTATAATTTTATACTTTGACCACCTATTGGCTACCTTTAGAAATCCCTCAACAGATAAGCATCACATAGATTCAAATACAATTTGTGTATCAAATAGGCTAACAAAATGGAACATTCATTGAAAACTTAAAATTAGGTAAGTAGGTACTTATCGATCTACCACACCCCACACCACAAAGAATCAAAATTCAGATACATTAAAAAAATATACTCAAAAGCATCTATCGTCAGATCAATTTGCGATATACGTCAAACAATTTTGTTGACACTTCAAATAACCACGTTCTGAATACAAAATACGTTCCGATTGACATTCGATTGTCAATGAAATCGAAACCGTCAAATGTGCAATGCATGGTATAAAAGACCACGACAATTTTTTTTGGAAAACTAAATCCTAATGTTTTCCAAATAAGGTCGTAAATTGGAGGAGGTTAAAATGAAATGGGGATAGGTGATAGAAGAAAAAACATACGTTGTGTGGTCTATGTAACTGAGTAGCGTTTTATAACAATTGAAGTCAAAATGGCGTGAAATTGCGTCACATTATGAGCGTTAATGCTTAGCAGAAATTGCGTTTTTGAAGTGGCAAAAGCATTGATATGGAGTGTCGTTACACTACTTAATCTAGTGGTGTGGAAGTGCCTTTGTGTGAACGTGAATGTTGCTTTGCTTTGGGGGTACTTGACAAACGACAAACGTACACAATTTAAAAGAAGAAGTTTCGAAAATTGCCTAAAATGTTTATAATTATTATTTTCTGCAGAATAGAAGTTGGTAGGGAATATAATTTACAGCATTAAGCAATTGATAAAGCATTAAACTTTTGTGCTTGCCGGTATGTTGAAAAAACACTTTAATAGTTCCATTTTTCATAAAAAATCGCGAGATATCACAGATTGTCCCGATTGAGTTCGATTTGAACTTAAGGTACTTACGGCTCGATTTACAGAATTAATCTTGTCAATGCATTAACCAAATGTCATCTACCACCCCTGTTCGCTGGTGATAAGACATTTCCAACTGTATCATAGAGATTTCAAATTGAATCATCATAGAATAGGTCTAGCCTATTTAACCGACTTAAAACGTTGACAGAAGAGCCTTAATTTCCGTACCTACCCTGACTGACGAAGCGTGGCGCTTATTAGGCAGAAAATATTCATGCCCAAACATGTTCTCAAAATGCTCTCCCTAAAATGCAGTGGACATCTCAGTGCCATACTATTGACAGACCTCTGGTCTGGTAGTTGTAAAAAGTGTGATTATTTTCATAGATCTTCGCTTCAAAATAAACTGTAAGCTAATCCGATGCGTGCAAAAACTTCTCCTTGGGTGGCCTTAAGTAGTGGCGTCAGGCCGTGCTACATTCTGTGTGTTTTGGATGTATTTACGATACATTACATCCAAAGAACTTTCAACCTTAAGACGAAACTGCTAAAGTTCAGTATTGATTGGTGAGGTACATGTTTTTACTCAACGTCGTAACCAAATATTTACTTTTGACTTGTCTTTATGAATGAAATTTCCAAACCCCGAGATGTAGGTAAACTCCGCGACATGATAGTGTTTTTGGACATTCAAAAATGAATGAGGAAAAATCTTTCGTCAATTACGAACTTCAACACATTTTGTTTTAGGTAAGCTGAGCGCTAAATAAGATTTTAGGTCCAGTTTCAAGCATTGAGGTGTAAGATCGGTTCTGCACTGCATCCGATCCGAATTCGAGAAATGTCGGTTCGAATTAGCAATCCATACTATACTATCCTAATCCTAACTATTATATTATAAATGCGAAAGTAAGTTTGTTACCTTTTCACGCCTAAACCACTGAACCAATCATCCTGAAATTTTGCATATACGTTTTCAGGTGTACAGAAACGGACATAGGGTACCTTTCATCCCGAAAAAGTTCGTCTGTTCACGAGGAAAACAACAATAACGTTATTATGATAATAGATGGCGCCACGTGTATTGTTGTTTTCCTCGATAACGGCACTTTTTATCGGGATGAAAGGTACCTAACCCATGTCCGTTTCTGTACACCTGACGAATGTATATGCAAAATTTCAGCACGATCGGTTCAAAGGTTTAGGCGTGAAAAGGCGTGAAAACAAACAAACAAACTTACTTTCGCATTTATAATATTAATTATTTGGATAGGATTTCACGCAGAGGAAGTCGCGGGCAGCAGCTAGTAATATTATAAATGCGAAAGTGTATCTGTGTGTTACCTCTTCACGCTTAAACCGCAGAACTGATTTAGATGAAATTTGGTATAGAGTCCCGGGAAAGGACATAGAATAGTTTTATCCCGTGTGAATCACGGGATCGACACTTATGCGGGTGAAACCTCGGGCGCTGCTAGTAGTACTATGTAAATGAAGGGTTGCACACTAGATCCGATCCGAACTTTCTCTGTGCGAATTTAGAACATTTCCAATGCGGATTGAACTCGGATTCAGTTCAGATGCAGCGCAGAACAGTTCTAAGTTTCTAGCTCCAAGTTTGAGATTATGTCCGTTGCCAAATATGTATGACATTAGGAATTGCTTTTAAGCTCTCCTAGCACATGGGTGCAGAAGTCTCGTAGATCTATTTGTTAATTTCTCCAAGCCTGATCGTTCGAGAAGTATACAATTATAATCAGTACGACGTCTTTCTGCTTAAATAATAGAAGTAGCGGCCGATTTCTATTGTACAAACTGTTATTGTAGTATTTAGTAAATAGTAATTCAGTAAGAATATACAGACGCCAGCACATCAAGTTACTACATTCTGTCAAATTTCATTAATAGATTTTCAGCTTTATTGCCAAAGCATAAGGTTTAAAGTTGATTGGGAAAATTTGACAGTTTCGGGTAGCTTGATGTGCGGGCGTCTGTACATCACTAGTAGAGACAGTGATGGATGAACAACACTAGCAGACACCAGCGATGGCGTATTGTACTCTAAGCAGACACCATGTAAGCGCTAATATTAAATATTGTAGAGTTAAGTAAAATATTGTTGCTCTTGGTTAAAATGAAGACTCTTGTATCTTTGCCAATACCTAATAAAGCAAAGACCTCATAGCTTTGCATAGTAGACCATTCCATATGGAAGTAGATATCAGAACTACAATCAGCTGACAAATCTATTTATATTCCCAGTTTGGCAATAAAGCAAGCTACCTAATCTGCATTCGCGATTTATTTTCAAAAAATGTAAACTAATATGATTTTATGGAAAAATAAATTTAAATCCTACACAATAATGTTCAGTTTACGCTACAACTTCAAACATTTTTGTAAGTTTTTGAATAGTGCTATTCACTCTGAAATAACTTAATTACCATTAAAATAAAGTTAATATTTGTTTAACTTGAAATAATATTAATTTGAAACATAAGTTCCATTAGACTTTAGTAAGCAAAACCATTTGTTTTTGTTTACAGGAACCGAGCATTAAGTACCTACTGTTTCACTTTTTAAAGCAGGCCGACAAACGATCTGCCACTACTGAGCGGAAGGCACGATCGTCAGCTTTGAAATTTAACACGACGTTATAAGAAGTAGAAGCTCCTGAAAACAATGCCCAGTGTTGTATAGGTACATGTGCGCCACTGAAGTGACCCATTCATGATCCACGAATAAGCAATGAAGTGTTAAGAATATGTTTACAGAATCTAATTACGTTTCCGTTTCTTTGAGTATTACCGATGCACTTAGGTGCACACCTTTATAATTGTATCCATTCATAATAAATTAATTAAAGAAATATTTTTAATGTGGAAGAAACAGTGAACAACGGCTTCTCCCAGAAAATCAGTCTCACAAAATTTACTCTTGAACATTGCAGAGAGGAATTGAGATCGACTGTTTTTCAATTTTGCGCGACTATGTCCAAAAACCTTGCATAAAACACCGTCCTTCAAGGCTCAAAATGAAACGGAACAAAACGAAACTATTTAAATGGCTAAGTTAAAACATCAGCGCTGATCAGAGAGCTGATTAGCTCATTGGGTAACTCAGACGACCTACAATTTTTTTATGAAAGATACAGCAGTACTTTTTCTAACATAGCGAAAACTCTCCATTTCATTACAGCTGAGTCACTGCGTAATCTCTGAAACAAGGTAATCCATCGTTAAAACATCATGAAATGCATTAGCCATGATAACGCCAATTATAATTGACACATTAGGTACCGAGTGCCCACTTCGGTAGTGAGCGGTTAACTTCAAAAGTGTTAGGAAGTTTACACATAACCTGTGTGTACGGATTTAGGTAGAAACAAACTTTAACCTTTTTTTTTTTCGTGTGGAAATTCTCATGGATGGATCTCACCACCCTGGGGTGGGTGGCAGGTGTCAGACTCTTACTGACTAAAACCACAAGGTGTCCTGCTGATACCTTTAGCCAGGGTGCTGGAGTGCTTGCGCATTTCGTCACGCTCCCCCGGCCGGGTGTTGGCCCACTGAATCCATGCGGACCCCGTCACCCTCAGCGGCCGCAAACGGCCACCATTCTTCTAGAGAGAGGCGCGCGCGGAACACGGCGCGCCACCGCCTCGGGCCTGTCACTGTTCAGGCAACAAACTCCCCAGGTCTGTTGCCTGCAGGCCTCACCTTATGGCGGCCGGAGATCTTTCCGCGTCCTCCGGCGACCGGTGCGTCTGCTACGGATTGGAAGGGAGGTTATTGTATCCTCCCTCTTCCTTTCCGCCGCCTCCTTCGAGACTATTACTTCCTCGTAGATACCCCTACTGATCACTGCTTTACTCGCTACAGTTATTTGAAGTCGATTTAAAAATAATTCCGTGGTATTGGAAATTAATAGAAAATACTTATGATTTTTCTGCGGCCTTCACAAGGTCATCATTACAGAGATGTCAGCATAATGTAAAATAAATTGAAGCACATTTTCTGAAATTAACTATTTCTTCTCATTTAACTGGTCAACAATTATCATTTTCATAGATGCCAGGCGCTTGCACAGTAGCACGGGAGGGCCTCCGTGTAATATTATACAATCATCATCATTTCAGCCGAGAGACGTCCACTGCTGGACATAGGCCTCCCCCAAGCACCTCCACTTCGACCGCTTTTGTGCTTTTCGCATGCAACGAGTTCCTGCGGCCTTCACAAGGTCGTCGGTCCACCTTGTGGGAGGCATTCCAACGCTACGTCTTCCGTTACGCAGATATTTTAGGATATTTCTATAAAAATATTAGTTAAACCTGTATAGACCTTTACTGCAACTGATAGCGTACTGAAAAGCACTCCTGACTTTAATACGCTGATTACAGTCGAGGTTCCATTATGTTACAGCGCTGACACATTAGCCGCTGCTATGAGCTGGTGTGGTGCAAGTTAGAGGCAGAAGCGGCACAATATGTGAAGTGCAGTTCAAGAGGATCGATTTAAATGGCCTGCGATTGGAGAGGCCTATGTCCGACAGTGGACTCTTATTATAGGCTGATGATGATGTAGAAATAACCCGCGATGTTTTACTACCTACAAAGTTTAGGTATTATGTAATAATGAGAAAGATAGTGAGAGATTGTGACTTATTTCAATTTAAGATATTCAAAATACTTCATAAATATACCTCTATATTACTTTTAGCTCTTAAAATAAAATTGTTTGTGACATCGTTCTGAAAACTATTTGCATTTTTTTTTCCTGTCTGCAGGGAAATATGTTCGCTTTCGGCTCCCTTTATAACTTGGACCACCTCCCGATATCGATGATAGACGTTCCGATAAAACTGTCATAATAGACATGTCACACGGCTGCTATTTTAACACTACATTTCAACTACTATAGTATACGAAGAAAATCGATAAAAATATACCTACATAATCAAAACAATCAGAAAATCAATAGTTTTAATCGGAACAATATCGATGGTAAGAAATTTGTAATCGTAAAATTACGATGTTGTTAATCATTTATATACAAGTGAGGTAACGCGTTAATCATTGTGTCACTGATTGGAATTAGATCAAGGTGAAATCACAGGTAAACAACATGGGTCCCAACTCCCAAAATGGTCTCCCAAATGGACTGTAACTTTCTTTGGTAAGTCTGTAGTTCATCTGGAATATCTGGATCGGTAAGCGGGTAGGTAGGCGTTTAACACTCGATTTTTATGTTCCTCCATTTTGTCAGGTAGCTGAATGGATTTGATATTTTACCTTGGTTCAAGATGATTCATCTTTTTATTCACTGGACTAAATTCCAAAGCTAGATACCACCATAAATGTGAAGAGGCAGATCTTTGAAGGAAACCACGCGGTTTCATGAAAAATGCGGATCAAACAACAATTTGCTATCTCACGTGTTGAGTACAGAGTACAGACGCCAACCCATCAAGCTATCCGAGACTGGCAAATTTTCCCATTCAACTTTGAATCTTATACTTCAGCGATAAAGTTGAAAATCTATTAAAGAAATTTGACAGGTTGTAGTAGCTTGATGTGCTGGCGTCTGTACTGTACATAATCGTGTACTTTAATCGATAAATTAAGTATTCAAAATTATTTCTAAATTCAGTTCAAACATCAGTTAAACTGACAATTGTCATACCTCTTACATTGATTTTCGACAACGATGGAGTGCCATCATTCAAAAAAGATGGCATGGCGGCTTATGATTTTGGAACGGACAGGCACTCAGCCCACATAATATTACCCCCTCAACTAGTACCAAAATAATCTTATCACTCACTTTCCCTTCGCCATTCACATCCTTCTGGAAATTACCTGCACTATCACAGTACCTCCTTCACAAAACAATATCTACGTAGTGGCAAATATGAGTGTGACGCGATATCAGATCAAAGCGCGCCGCCTCTGATAATGACACTTCTGAAGAACCGACATGCCACAGTAGCCGGTCGAATGTATAATCATATAGATTATTGCCAAACCTTTGATGTGTGCCGACTGCCGGTAGATAATGTACTAAGCTGGGGTTAGCGGCTTTTAGTCACTTCTTTATGTGTTCGAGAAATCAGACCGTTTTTATACATATTTATCGAACTATCAATCGGTATTTAAAATCGTAACGAGGTCATTTTGATGCAACATTGCAATTTTGGTTAAGAAAGGTGGTTCCCGTATAAGTAAAATGGATTTACATAAAGGTCTGAACCGCGAATTTTATTTGTCTGATACCTACTTCGATGCTCGAACTCATTATTATGGCCAAAGGATATGAAAATTTTAGAGTAGCAACCGTATACCAGAAGGCGTTAGTGTGTATAGGTCCCACACAAGAGGCACAGAACCCGTCGTTGTGACAAATTGACAATGCTTAAGCCGTGTATGCACGAAGGAACAAAGCATGGTGAACACGATCGCCCCGAACATTTTTGACGAACACAGTGTTAGGTATGTTCGTTAGTGATATGCACGTGCGAACAAAGTGTTCGATGTTCGTGTTTACCATGTTTTTATTCGTTCGTGCGCACACGGCTTTAGGGGAAGCCTATGTACAGCAGTGGACGAATGTCAACTTAATGATTGTAGCAAACTTCTATTTTTAATTGATGATCAGATGAGATTTTCGAAATCTTTTTTCTAATCTCGATCGAATTTCTGCCACCAAGCATTACTTATCTACTGCAATCTTTCCGTCCTGTAGCGTCATTTCAATTGATACTCCATAGTTTGATTAGCTCTTATCAAATTATAATACAAACGCAACAATAGATCGGGGCTCTTTAGATCGTTATAACATCCAATGACTCGAGATATCGATCTAATCGATATTAAAGTACCTATGTTTAATCGCCGGTGGAAGGAACTACTGTTCCGATTTCTGATTAAAAAAGAATTAAGAATGCAGTAAAATCCAGTTGATTCATATTCGCAAGCATTAATTAATAATTTCCGATATTTTTTTCCTTATTTGGTTTTTGTTGTTGATAAAGTGATAAAGATTTTCTTTTAATTCTTGTAAGTCCCTAGAATTACGAGTTCTGTTACGGTAAACAACAAAAAGCTCTATGGACCGTTGTTCACGGCACGGCGGGTGTGCTAGTCGCACCGCAGAATAATCGTGTGAGCTTGTATTTGAAACGGCAAACCACTGGGTGTATTCGGCGACGGCGGGTGCAGCCGCTGTTCTGTATTGCCACCGTGTCTTTATCAAAAACATAACCCTATCTTTGTTGTCGCGCAGTCGGGTAAAAAGAAAAAAAAGGCTTATTTTTGATCAAATTATTAATTTTCACCATAATATCTGTCTTTTTATTGTTTTATAGTCTATACTGTCCCACTGCTGGGCTTAATGTTTGTTGCTATGGTTTTAAAAGCCTATAAACAAGATAACTATCTACAATTTTTCACTAAGTATTTCAAGGAAGGAAATAGCAATTAAGAACAAGATTATTATCGTGTTGTATGTTTAAATGGACAGATAGTGATATAGTTTGTAGATAAGTTTAACAGCTGTACGTAGGATATCACTTAAACACTTAAAAACATTTAAAAAGCGTCCAAGTGCGAGTTGGACTCGCACTCGCAAACGAGGGTTCCATACCAACGTACAATATTTAACACAACATTTATATTTAATTAAATACTTTACGAAAAAAACACGTTTCTTGTATGGGAATCCCCGTTAATTTGTAACTTTTTTTATTTTTATTCTATCAATCAATCAACTCAGCCTATCGCAGTCCACTGCTGGACATATGCCTATCCCAGGCTGCGCCAAAACACCCTGTCCTCCGCCGCTCCGCCTTCCGCATCCAGTCTGTCCCAGCCACCTTCTTTAGAGAGAGACATCTCGCTGAGGGGCGGCCCACACTATGCTTGCCGATACGCGGTCTCCAGTCCAGGACTCGTCTGCCACCGGCCATCGCTCATTCGACAAACATGGCCAGCTTGCTTACTCTGCAAGCTTAAGCCGGTAACTGCACTTCTTTTCCGGATAATTTAATTCCTGATTTTATCCTTCAAAGAGACTCCAAGCATAGCTCTCTCCCTAGCGCGCTGAGTGACATGAATACCTTGAGACCTTTCTTTTTATTATTTGTTGTTATAGCGGCCATAGTAGGTAGTACCACAGAATAACTAATTGTACTTAGTTACACACTCTGTGAATATTTCAATTGTCCACCTATTACGGTTCTGGAGCCATAGCGCTTGATGGCGCACTTCTCCCAGTCTGCTCCGACTTTCGGTATCTCGGTTCACTTGTGCAAAGCGATGGCGAAGTAGATCGGACGGTTAAGCACAGAATTAACACTGGATGGATGAAATGGCGGCAGGTCACGGGAACAATCTGCGACTCCCGCATTCCCCTTAAGCTTAAGGGGAAGATATATAAAACAATGATTAGACCTGCTGTCTTGTATGGATCAGAATGTTGGGCCACAAAAGGGATGAATGAAAGGCAACTGCATGTAGCAGAGATGAGAATGCTAAGAGGGATGTGTGGTGTTACACGAATGGATAGAATAAGAAATGAGTACATAAGAGGAAGTTTGAAAGTGGCACCGGTAACGGAAAAGTTGTGTGGAAATCGGTTGTCATGGTATGGGCATGTGATGCGGAGGAATGAGGAAAATGTCGTGAGGAGAGTTTTGAGTATGAATGTCGATGGCTATAAGGGTAGGGGAAGACCAAAAAAACGATGGATGGAATGTGTGAATGATGATATGATTAGAAAGGGGGTGACTACCGAGATGACGTCTAATAGAGAAGTATGGAAGAAAAAGATATGTTGCGCCGACCCCAAATAAATTGGGATAAGGGCAGGAGAATGATGATGACCTATTACGGTTCTAAAGATACAGCCATGTGACAGCCGAACGGACAGCGGAGCCTCCGCTGTCCGTCACACACGTCCACATAAAGTCTTTACACAACACTTTTAAACTGAGTTTACCTATACATTTTTCAGTAGCATCATGTTGCATCGTGTAGCGATGGCCGTTTTGCGTTGATGTCACGCATATTTTCCCCCATCATGTTCATTTTTGTGTTTGTGTTCTTTCTTTGAGCTATGTTTACCGCAAATGAAATAATTTTCTTTCTTCTATGTTCTAAAATACCAAAATGTTAATAGCCGAATTAATAAGTTTTCAGTCTCACATCTTCATCGTCAGCACATCTTTATACAAATAAAAAAAAAATATCGTGTTTACAGTAGTATCCACATTTTGTCTGTGATTTTTAAGTCCGGGCACAAATCTAGACTCCGGGCTGCTACTCAGAAATTCTAGATGGAAAAACCCAATATCACTTTACCCGGTTCGGGAATCGAACCAAGGATCTCATGGTCAGCAGTAGCACTTGCGACCACTAGATCACCGAGGCAGTCATTATGTACAGGGTGCACAATATCTGAGTCACACCGCGTCACACTAAGTATTATATTATCGACTATCGTTAACCTACTAAAAGTTTTATCGTCAATCTTTTAATGGATTAATGTAATTCCATTGTCTTAAATTCAACTGACATAATCTTTTATCTTAATGTTGTCACACTAATTGCTTTTAAGGATTATTAACACTGACATTGTTAACTGAATTCGACACTTAAAGCAATTAATAGGTTCCGGGTAATTCAATTAATTTTAATAGTATCAGAGGTAATTCATTCTTTGTAATGCAATTAGTAAGATTTTGTTAAATCAGATTCTTTGTTGACGTTGCATAAACTGTTATTGCGCTTTCAAAACGTTGTTATTTTTGTTCATTTTGCTACGATTTTTTTTATACATATTTAAATGTGGATAAACATGGGATAAACTAAAATTGTCATGTATGGATACAAATAAATACATTTGAAATCTTTGTTTGTAATGTCAAAATAACAGCTTTTCACTGAACGCATATGAAAGTATAATATACGGTATCAACTTATAACAAAATAAAAATATTTTTAATTTTTGTCTGTCTGTCTGTTTATTCCGGCTAATCTCCAAAACGGCTGGACCGTTTCACTGGCAGATAGTTGATGTTATATGAAGTAGGCTACTTTTATTAAAAAAATGAAAGTATTTTAGAGTTTATGCACAATAAAATCAATTTGATATAAGTATTTTTTTGTCCATTTATCAAAATAGTCAAGAAAATTAAGCATTGGCTTAGTGAATCTAATAATAGGGTTTATTTATATTACCTGCAGGACTACATTGTTACTCACAGGTGTATTTACATTTTAACAAGCAGAGTCGCGTGTAAAATCTGACTCTCATGCAAAATGATATGAGCTTTGCTCCAAATATTATTATTACTTACAGGCACTACTCAATGAGCCAGCAAAATTGACCCAATCTCAGCTTACCAAAAGAGCCGCCAAAACAAAAGAACAAAAACGTACCGGCTGCGCCTACGCATAATAAAGTTCGCTATTTGTTTACAATAAGCATTAAGTATTAAGGCGTTTGACTTGCCACTGTTACCTTTGATGTGCCGACTTACCTGGCTTATCAGTGCTTAGTTTTAAGTTATTTTATATTGGGCTTACTGATAGTGAAATAACAAAGGGTCGTTTTGCACTTCGCATGACCTATTCCAGGAATGATAAGGGATTTTTGGAAGTATGTGCCTACTCGCGCTTAGAAATACATAGGTAAGTATGGGATTTTTTCGGTTACCTATTCTATTTGTTCCCTTTCAACACGGTTTCAAGGACAGATTAAATATGGCGATTTTGAGAACCCATTTTGCATAATGTGATAGAAAAACAATATTTCGGTTGTGTACCTATGAATTCTAGCTAGGATAGCAGCGATTCACCCAAAAATTCGTTGTACCTACACCATGTAATTAATAATGCTTAATTTCTAGGTCCCTCATGTACTACAAAACCCTTTTGTATCTTAATAAAATTATTTATTAATTTTAAGTATGATGTCATGAGCTGTGCTGCTGCCGTTGCTAGGGAGTTTCTTGCGCCACTTCTTCTTCCCAGCGAAAGCACTGGGAAGTGGTGAAGGGCGGTCGTTTTGGGGGACTGTCTTATGTAATTTTGACGTTCGAAATGTGCTGATTCTCAGCCTAATTTGATTAAATGACCTTTGATTGTTTGTCGCTAATCACGAGACTCTGAAAGATTCCTTTTTGTTGTACAATGTGAGAACATAAGAATAGTACCTAAGTTGAGGGGGATAAAAGCAAAAATGCCACTGTCCAAAAACAATATTTAGCCAAAATGAAGAAAAATGTCTCTGGGCCTATATGGATATAGAGTAAACTAAATTAAAATATTGTTTTAATTCTGAATTTTAAATAACCAAATAATAATAAGGAAACTATATTGACATTTTTAGTTATTAGCTAATTCTTGTCGTATACAAGAATTAGGTAATAACTAAAAATTTCGACTGGACAGTGTCAATTTTGCATCTCACTCCAAACTTCAAACTTAATTTTCTATGGGACAATGTGAACATTGCTTCTGAACTAGTTAATACACCAAAATGATTACAATAAAACCTAATAGATGGCATTCATAGTTCAATTTGGACGAAAATGGACAGTGGCGTTTTTGCTTTTATACCCCTCAGTTCAATTCGCTGCAACCTTGTGGATATCAGTTTAAAACATAACACATACTAACAGGAAAAATCCGTCGAAATATTTCAGCTGCATGTAAGATGTCCATCAGTTATTGAAAACATAATCAATTTAATCTCACATTCATTGTGTCAACTACCTAAGTATGATCGATTGCTGTTGTTTTGGTTAACACAATATTGAGAATCTTGAACAAGCTTTCAGAAACGAAGTGCATTTCTTTTTTAGTGGGATGTCATGCCACAGAAGGCGATCTGGATTTTTCTTGCCAATTGTATAACTGCCAAATCCATAAATAGCAGTAGACGTTAAACAGTTGATATTATAACCAACGATTGAGGGGCTTGTGGCTTAATAATAGCAGCCGCACTGGCCATCGAAGGTTAAGTCAAAATTGGGGAAGACCTGTCGCTGTCGGCTGTTGTCAGGGCTATGTTCGGCAGTGAAAGTGCATGGGAGGCGGTTGCGTCTTTCTGCGAGAACGTAATCCCGCAGAAAGAAGCGGCGAAGCGGGTCAGGGAGGCAGACTCTCTCTGACCCGATTCGACGCAGGAGGCCAGGACGGTGCAGACGGCCTTGATGCCGCCATAAGAGGAGCCAGCAGATGATAGATCGGGGACTCTTATCGTCCACGCCGCATGGTCCCTGGAGTTGTGGTGATGTCCCAGTATACCCGGACATCGCCGAAGGAGAATACAGCTCGGAGGCGGGCCAAGAAGAGGGAGCCCAGAAGTGGGCCACGTTGGATGGGTCGCGAATATAATACGTACCTAGTAGTTCTCGCGGCCCACGTATCATGGCGAAAATAGGTACCTACACAGGCGGAGTTTTTAGTGGGTGCAAGCCCCACATAACCACGTCGTCTCTCCGGACGGCGCGCGGCGTGGTATGCGTTAGGCATTTCATTCGCCGAAAAAAAAGGCTTGCCGCATTGCCGCAGTCGGTTCGTGGATGGATGCAATCGATGACATATCGAGACTCCCCTCCGTGCTTTCCAAGGAAAGCACGTTAAGTACCGGCTCGTGGAACCGGATGGTGGAACAAATATCATAATAATTATGTACATGAGTCTTACCAAGGGGTATTGTTACCCACTAACTGGGTTGTGGAGGTCAGATAGGCAGTCGCTCCATATAAAACACTGGTATTCTAGCTACCTCAACATTGTTGGGAAAAGAAGATTGTTTATAACCAATGATGATCACAAACAATGCATGGTTAATTATTAAGCACACCAAGTCACATGAATCAATGACGTTCCTTTACACGTTACGAAATCCCAATCTCAAAGTATACCGTAATCTATTCTTTATCGCGTGAACAAGGTCTTATAATAATCCAGCCAATTAGGAATTTGACGTGTTTACTTACACTGAAACGCCCGTACTAAGATTATTACAGTAATTAGTAGTCGGATGATAATTCTCATAGTTTTTATTGTCTCTGTGCAAATTAAGAAGTTTATTGATGGTATTATGTGACGAATATATTTTATGAATGTTTTTTAACGGTTTGTTTGAGTACCTACTTTAGAGCTGGTTTAGAGGACATGTTTTTAACTTCTCACACGTTTGCCCGCCTACCTGTCGAAACACCCAACGCGTCGGAGTAGTTGAATGGGGTGTTTTAATAATGACAATAGAACAATGAAACTGTTGTGTACACTTGGTGTACCGTTGACGTTTCGAGCACTATCTCTTATGTACACTTGGTGTACACTTGACGCTTGAGGGGTTAATGTATTTTATTGACACAGTCTATCCACTTAACCATACAGATGTCCAACGGCAGTAGGGTGTGATTGTGGAGCTAAGTTGCAAACTATGCTCCACCAGGTCCTATCCTGCCCTCTGTGTCCCAAAACACACAGTCAAGGTGACCTCTATGCTGCCACCGACGACGCCGTGGAAGTGGCAAAGTTTTGGGCCAATAAGATCTAAAATAAAATAGTCGTGCCAGCGACGCGATGAAGAAGAAGATGTCCAATGCTAAGTAATGTCTTGAAACCACTTCTACACTGCCATCGTTGATCCATTGAAGCTGTTACACTGTATTGCTTTGCAATTTGCATGTATAGGCTAAGTCGGGACAAGGCAAAACACTTCTTGGGAATTCATTACAATCGGTGGGAGAGTGTTCAGTCTGGAGACGAGCTCTACAGAGTCGTACGGGGTGGGGAGCGACTTCTCCCCCTCAGGGGGAACCGACCTAAACAATCATAATTAGGAAAAACCATAATTTTATCAGCCTAGGGTAATTTAAAGGTAGGTATACCTACCAACGATTAAATAAGCGATGATTTTTGTTGCGACGACAGCTAATGATATGAAACTGCCAAAACGTCAAATTCGGTGATCTATCGCAAGAACTCGACCTTTGAGGTGTTGAAACTTGATTAGTACGACATCTCATTTTTCTCACGATTTGTTTCACAATTTAATAGGTATGCATAGGATATCTGACGTGAGTCTGTTTTATGATTTATGTAGGACTACCTTCTGCCTGCGACTTTTCGCGCGTGGATGTCGGAAATTATCCCACGGGAACGTGCTACCGTGGCAAAAAAGTAACTTATGTCCTTCCACAGGGTACCTATACTACCTATCTCCTTGCCAAGTGGCAAGGCAAGACAGCAGTAGGCAAGCAGTGGTGGCAGTGATGGCAAGTGGTGGTGGTGGTGGGAGGTTTTGTCCTTTAGTGGTCACTGAACGGATTTCGATAAAATTAGGCGTGAAAAAGTAACATACAGACAGAGTTACTTTCGAAATTATAATATTAAGTATGTATTGCCAATGTATTTTGTGAAAAATCGCAACGTAGTCAAATATGACTTATCAAATAATTATGGGGAAAACTATGTGCCGTACTAAAAATTATATTGACATGCTGATAAACGGACCAATCTTGAAATATAACTACACTATATTTTACGTTCGAGGCAATTAACTGGATTTTTCACGAGATTTTCCAAAAATATGGTACCTAAACATGAATGTCTTAGTCATTCTAGGTTTTCCCGGAGACTTAAGAATGAGAGTGTAACGTGTTTGATTTGAACACGTGCTTTATTTGTGTTTTTGTATTTCATAATTTCTTCTTTGTATCGCTTGCACGATAGTTTTTTAAATTTTGTTGTCTTAAAACTTCTCCACTTACACGGCGATATCAGTGGTAGCGCAGAGGTCACTTTGACTGCGTGTTTTAGGAAACGAAGGACAAGAAAGCAAGTGAATATATTTCTTGAAGAAACCACCGTCTTTCTACGGTGTTCAGAAGCCCAAGAAGCTAAGAAATTGTATCAACAACATCAGAAGCAGGTATTCTTTTTTTACGATTAGGTGTGTATTTCCCAAGCACTTTTATTAAGACAGTTAATGAGGAGGCTCATGAGGCATGATCAGCAATGGACATCCATTCTTCCATACTATGAATGCGAAAGAATCTGTCTGTCTATTACCCTTTCACCCTGAATGAGATGGCGGGACGAAGTCGACTATTTTCACAGGGTTGGCGTGTAACAGCACTGGATAGAGATAAGTGGAAGGAGGTAAGGGAGGCCTTTGCCCTGCAGTGGCACAGAAATGGCTGATAATAATAATATATATGTGCCCTCGTACGCCTTCCAAAGGACCGGGACCCAATGGTCCCGAGATGTATAAATTCATAACAATAATAATTACCTTTTCATGGCTAAATCACTAAACCAATCATTGTTTGACAGATAGGAAACCTGGGACCAGAAAAAGGATATGCAACTTTTCATTCTGGATTCACGCAGACGTAGTCGCGAGCAACAGCTAGCTATTTACAAACGTAAATGTGTTCCACTGGTGTTCTAAGGTGGTCCAAACTCACCTTCTCACAAGGCTGTCACACGATTCGACATGACATGTCATTACGTCAAGGCGTGACTTGTGGATTTCCCATTACAGTACAGGGCCTCAAGTCTGCTAATTTTATTTAACTCACATGCTATTGAAATTCAATTGAGATTCAATCACGACTCCATTACGATTAGAAGAAATTTGGTATTCTGCAAAAACTTAAATGTAAACTCAATAGAGTCGTAATGGAATCGTAGTGTAATTGTAATTGACTCTCAGTTGAACAGATAAAGGTGTTGCCATTCAAAATCTATCAAGAAGCTGAATGAGTGAATTGTTGCCTAATCGTACTACGATCGTACTTCAATTGCAAAATTGACACTGAGTGTCCATTGACATAAATGTCAAACAAACGTCAACTAAGAGTAGAATACCGATTTAGACCACAATCGATTTACAATTGTAACACAATTGAAGAGCAGACTAGCAAATATTCTGATAGCAGTTCAATGGTATATCACTGGAAAACCATTGGTCTTAAATTAGTAGCAGAATACCAAATGTAGTTAAAACTGCTACTGAGATTCAATTGATATTCAATTGAGCCATTCGTAAATTAGCAGACTTGGGGCCCAGGTTAATCGTCTTGTTTTACAAACGTAATAATATCAACATTGTCCTCGTTCATTTATTTCGTTTGTTTGAAACCAGTGTAGACTAGTCATAATGTAAACATTCTTATGCGAATCACACTATATAATCACTCTTAATATTATAAAGGCGAAAGTTTGCGAGTGTGTTTGTATGTTTGTTAGTTCTTCACGCTCAAACAGCTGGACCAATTTTGATAAAATTTTGTATGGAGGTAGCTGGCATCCTGGATTAACATATAGGCTACTTTTTATCCCGATATTCCCACGGGATCGAAACTTACGCGGGTGAAACCGCGAGGCGCAGCTAGTACCTAATATTATAAAGGCTAAAGTTTGCGAGTGTGTTTGTATGTTTGTTACTTCTTCACGCACAAACGGCTGAACGGATTTGGATGAAATTTGGCAAACAGATAGCTTATAAACAGGATTAACAAATAGAATAATTTTTATCCTGATATTCCTACGGGATCGACACTTATGCGGGTGAAACCGCGGGGCGCTGCTAGTGTAGAGTGTAAACTAAAGGAATAACATAAATAAGAATAGAGAAAATTTGTTCATGGAGGGACTCAAAAAACTAACTGGATATATCTAAATTAATATTTTATAGATAAAAGATTTTATTTTTTGTATGTTTTTTGGTTACGCTTTCACGCTCAAAGGGTTAAACGAATTGGATGAACTTTTGGCACATGGGTAGGCCATGACTTGGACTAGGACATAGGATACTTTTTATCCTGATATTCCTAGGGGATCGAGGGTGAAACCGCGGGGCACAGGTAGTTTTCCATAAAATATTTAGTTTCTAATACTTTTGAAAACTCTACTATTATCTATTTACTATCAATTATTTTGATGAGTAAAGGCCTAAGTTTAATTTTTTTGGCCTGTTTTAGCCATATTTAAGCTTTGAAACCTCATCACTAGTACCTTCATATAAAATTAATAATTCCTAATTGTATTTGCATATTATCTTTTCCAAAGCTAAGTTGTTATAGTTTGTGTTCCCTTTTATATCATTTAGATTATATCAAATGATATGCTCTTTATTCTAAAAAAAAGGGTCGGTCTCTTTGATGCAGATAATATTATTTGGTTTATAATTTAGATTGCAATTCTATTTCATCATCATAAGAGCCTCTATATACGCCATGATTTCGGAACTCACTTGATGGGAGTTGACCGAAAAAATGCCAATGACAACAAAGAAATTAAAATATCTAGAAGATATGTTTTTTCTTAGTTTTTTGAATTAGTCATATTTACCTATATATAGATCTTGTGGAGATAAAATCCAGATTAGTTAGTATTGGTACAATAACATAAATTAAGTGTATAACTGTGTGTGTAACTGTTAAATAATTAAATATACACACATCAAAAGTGTCTAGGGATCAAGCATTTTTATGCGGATTTCTTGAGATTGAGATGTGGCTTTGTAATAAATTTATGATTTTATAAATTTATATGGATCCTTTTTGGTGCATTTCATAATTTGAATCAGGAACTGTGAATCAAATTCGAGTAAAAGATGAAAATCAGCTGTCAATATTTTCCCTATAAAAACATACAACGCATTGAAGACATTATTAGTGCTACTGTTTCCCTACTACTGATTAAAACCAACGTTATTATGAAGCGGCGACGTCATTTAAGCAGGGAAGAAATGCTCAGAGCCGTGGGAATGATAGAAGCTGGTTCCCGGCAACGTACTGTGGCTTTAGCTCTGAATACAAGTCAGAGTGTTATCAGTCGACTTTGGACACGTTACCGAAGCACTGGTACCGTGGCTGAGCGCCATGGAGGACGGTATCGCTGCACCACACGGAGACAAGACCGATACATTCAAATCTTAACTCGAAGAGCTCCAACAATAACCGCCATGATGTTAGCCGTGAGGCTTCATCACTCTTCAGGGAACTTAATTAGCAACCAAACAGTCAGAAACCGCTTGCATGAAGTGAACCTTCATTCCCGAAGACCGCTACGGGTACCACCTATAGCAATGCACAATCGTAGGATTCGATATCAATGGGCTCTTGAACACAGAAATTGGGCAGAAGAACAATGGCGTTTCGTGTGCTTTTCTGATGAGTCTCGTTTTGGTATGAGACCGGATACAAGACGTATACGATACTGGAGAACCCCTGGACGCCAACAGCGATTAAAATCCTGCCAGGAAGTCCATCCTTATAGTGGTGGAACCATCATGGTATGGGCGGGTATTTGGATCGGCGGAAGAACTGAGTTGATTTGGATCAGAGGCAACCTCAACGCTCAAATTTATGCTGAGACGATTGTATCAGACGTCATCGTTCCTCTACAAGTGCAAATCGGTCCCTTATTTCAGTTAATGCATGATAATGCACGACCGCACACCGCAAGAGTTGTAAGACAGACTCTCGCCGCAGCTAACATCAATGTCCTGCCCTAGCCTGCTCAGTCGCCAGACTTGAACCCGATTGAGCATGCATGGGATATGCTACAGAGAAGAGCTCTGCCGAATATGGAGGGTATCCAGTCGCAAGAAGACCTTTTTTTGTTTGTTGCAACGAACATGGGCTGCCATTCCACAGCGTGATTTGGATGAACTCATTTTGAGTATGCCAAACCGATGTTCTTGTGTTGTTAGTGTTCGCGGTAGAAACACGGATTATTAATTGTTTAAGTTACCCAATAAAATTTTAAAGAAAACTGTTATTTCAGTCTTTTTTTCGAACTTTTGTGTTAGTGGTTCAAATGTCAAAAATCCCTTTATTAGGAAAATGGCAAATTTCTTTATTAATGCAAAGGTGACTTGGTTTATCGTTACTGTGACAAACGAAAACACTTTATTTGATGAATCCTTAAAGAAAATTTTAATTAATATCAATCAGGAGAAAAGTTATTGCAAAAATATATGTTGATCCCTAGACACTTTTGATGTGTGTATTTCATAATGAGACTGTGCGTTAAAAATGTATAACTAGCTGTTGCGCGCGACATCCTCTGCGATCCAGGATGAAAAGTTGCCTATGTATTTACCCAGGTACTGGTCTATCTGTGTGTCAAATTTCATCCAAATCCGTTCAGCCGTTTTAGCGTGAAAGCGAAACAAACAAACTTACTTTCGCATTTATAATATTAAATTAGGATAATATATTATATCGTTGCTTACCTAGAGACTGGACTGCGTCTATAAAACAATAAACTCTTGCCTACTTCTTTCTGATTACATAGCGATATTACATATTTTATAAATCTTTTTATTTCCTTCAGTATAATATTCAACGTTCAAATCCCTAGCGATAAAAAACGAGAGCATTTACTACTACAAAATCTATGTAATAAATTATATACTAGTGTCTATTACTTTACCTTATCTTTACAATGGCACACACAGACACACATTTGGAGAACATTTCCTTCGTTAAAAGCAATATTAACACAACATTTTCTTATTGTGACGAAATCTTTTTTTATATGTGTTAAACAAATATTGTCAGTCTTGAAACAGAAGCCATGTGTAAACAAATTAATTAAAGTAATAAAATGTTTTTAAATATAAAATAGTTAATAAACTGACAAGAAAAGTTGTTTATTTTGTTATTTTTTAATGAATGGTTTTTTTTCAGCTCAAGGATACGAGTGCCTAGTTCTTGTTGCGCAGCTCTTGCGCTGAGCTAATTAAGTAGTGGATTATGCTGAGTGAATAAAAGCCTTGTTTTTTTCTTCTAATGATTAGGGGTTATCGCAGCAATCTGCAAGCAAGAGTCACTTCCTGCTTTACTCATAAAGCAAATGTTTTGACTTCACGGAATCTATGAAGATGAATTCTAATTGCGTAACACACTATCAATCAATCTCAATTTGAATCATTTTGAAGGATATAATCCATTACTTACTTAGAGGGGCCCGTGGGGAAATAATAACAGCCGCACATTTCGATCGATTAGGTTAAGCTACGCTTGCCGCGGTTGGTCAGTGGATGGGTGACCATCTTTACATACCGAAACCCCTCCATGCCTCGGAAAGCGCGATAAGCCGTTGGTCTCGGCTGTCGTTCGTGGATCTTTGACAGTCGTTACGGGTTAGAAGCCCGAAGGTCTGACAACCAGTCTTACCAAGGGGTATCGTATTACCCAGTAACTGGGTTGTGGAGGTCAGATAGGCAGTCGCTCCATGTAAAATACTGGTATTCAGCTGCATCCGGTTAGACTGGAAGCCGACCCCTAGGCAGATGATAATCCATTACTTACTTCATAATAATAATAATTATGATCGAAAAATGTGACCTACTGATAGTGTGTTACGCAGTTACCTGGCTGGTCTTCAGTCTCAGATGGGAGGCAATACGTCGATTTATTCCGGACTGATGCCCTGAACCCCCCGTCCACGTCCACCCACCCCCCCCCCCCTCGATCCCCTGTTAGTTCATCTTCTGTTTTAAACTACACTTGCGTGCAAAAAAATTGGCCCACCCCATGCTCTCCATTTGAGACACGATATCACAAAAATCGTAATAAATATAATTTATTATTTTATACTGTGTGAAGGTAGGTAAGGTACAGTTTATTTGAACATACACTATATTTTGTTCAAAGCAATATTCTTGATAAGATCGACTCGATTCTTCAGATGTCCCCATTACTCACTTTTGCTCGGAAAAATTGTGTGACTTTTTTTGTCAATCAAATTAACAAACGTTAAATTTTGTGTATTTCTGTTTGTTTAATCAAAATTGAACTTGATTTTTTTAACGGGCTTAAAAAAAATGGAGCTTCTTTATTCAACCCCATATTTATAAGTTCGAGATTTTCTCAAAAACTAATGAATCTGTTTTGATAATTCTTTCACTAATGTAATCTACATATTTTCAGAAAGGTTTTAATATACAATATATTAGGTTATTGTTAGTAAAACTTCTTGAATTATGTTGCTTCAAATCGAGCATAAAGAAGAGCATGGGGTGGGTCAGTTTTTTTGCACGCAAGTGTATGTCAGTATTGTAATACCTACGTGGTTTCGATCCGATATATTGGTGTCAAGTAGCAGTTTGACAGCAAAAAGCTGGACAAAGGGACGAATTATGAACGTTTCTTAATATTTTCACAAAAAAAAACTGACCACGGCGGAAGGGAGCCGGATGTCAACCTCTCTGGTTTTACCACACGAGTCATACAACATACTTTGAACATACTTCTTTAAATGTTCATACAAGTGCCTACATCATCATCATAATCAGCCTATAATATTCCCACTGCTGGGACACAGGCCTCCTCTCAGTGAGTGGGCCGTAATCCACCACGCGGGCCCAGTGCGGGTTGGTGGATGTCTTCGAATTTATGGTTCTAGGACATGCCGGTTTCCTCACGATGTTTTCCTTCACCGTTTTGAGAGCAGTGGTGATTAAATTATTTACTCAAAGTAACGCGCCTGTCTGGGTTCGAACCCATGACCTACAACTCGTACCTAAGTCTGAGCCGTTACCTTTGGGCCACCACTGCTCTCCTACATACTTAGCTGTAAAGTATATGGTGTACATCCATTCAACTTTAAACAAGTTATCCGACTCATTACGTACAAAACCCATGATTGTTCACACCATTACTTAACCGACACGAACTAACACCGAATTCTAGACTCAACAAGGTGTCTAGTGGCTTTACCATACTTTCTTACAAAACAACCATAACCACCAACCTTACACAACCAATTTCTAACCACATTTCGATAATGCTAAAGTCGAGAATTGCCTGTTATCATACTGAGATAAAAACATAACCAATTCTGAACTTTTTGTCTGTGAACTTAAAGTTTAAATTATTTTGCCAAGTTGTCAAGTTACGTCAGTTAAGTTAGAACGTTAACTTGTTTGAGTCGGCGCCTTTGATATCTGGTACAAAGGGCGCCCGCCGAATGTCGTCGTGTGTCCCTCGCCCACCTGACCGGTGTTTGCTTGCGCTTCGAAATAGTCGCTTGCGATGTACCTTATGCCGCGTTGATGTTAGTATGTTTAAAAGTTTAGATGGAATTAGCTCGGTGTTCCAAGTTTCAAGGGTGAGTTGTAAGATGATCCTAGCGCTAAAGAGAACTAAGAATCATTACAGATATTATGACAGAGATAGAATGATGATGTTTTAATATTAAACGTTAATTTTATTTACAGAGTGGATCTGTGAGTCGGCTATCATCATAGAAATGGCTAGCAACTATAATAATATCTTTACATAATAGTTACTATACATTACAGTCGTGTTCATGTCTGTCTGTGTGACCGCATTAAACTTCTAAGCCACGCAATTTGCTCCATAATTTGCAATAAATTACCAGCGTTGTGTCATCACGCTTCACTTTCTTTTCTATGCAGTCAGACAGTGACCGCGCCTTAGGTCGTGTAATCCCCTTAAGAGGACTACATGACCTAAAGCGCGGTCTTTGTCGGACTGCATAGAAAAGAAAGAGAAGCGCGATGCCACAACGCTGGTAATTTATTGCAAAATATGAAGCAATTATCGATTTACGAAAAATCTAGTGTTTGGACAAAAAAACTAAAACACTATAGTTTTAGTATGTTGCTTGTAGAATAATCTGACAAAAAATCATAATGATTGTATGTATATTAGTATGAATTTTGTTGTAAAAAAAAAGTTTTTAGAGGTATATTCATGATTTTTTTCTATCGTACCAAATAAGTTGTATTATGTTTTCAACACACTATCTTCCTCGCATTTATCCTGAAGAATATCATATATTTTTTTGAGTTTTTTTACTGTAGTTTATCATATACTTTTATTGTTTCTAAAACTTGCGTTTTTTGCGTTTAGGTCTTCTAAGCCCCTTAAGGCGTAAGCGCCAGAATAGAGCTTAAAATTCCATTTTTCGTACGTCTTTTGCAACTTGCAGATCGGTATCAGGTTCGCAACGATAACAAATACCTATGTATTTACAGAATTATAATTATAATAATCATCAATACAACAACTATCTCAATCTCAGTCATCAGTGCAAAGATTTGGAAAGCACAACAAACAGATTAGAACTAGTGCCATACTGCCATAATAATTAGAGCATAGAGGATAAAATGGAAATAAAGTATGAAAATGAATGAACATTGATAAAGATTTACAAATCAGCAACGGATTTCTGTGTTAAATAAAATCAACAAAAATTTGAGTAATCTAAATTAATATTATAACGAGAAAAGATTTGATTTTCTGTATGTTACACTTTCACGCTTTCACGCTAAAATGGCTAAACGGATTTAGATAAAATTTGGCATATGGGTAGACCATGACCTGGATTAAAACATAGGATACTTTTTATACCAATATTCTCACGGGATCGAGCCGTATGCGAGTGAAACCGCGGGAGCAGCTAGTTCATTATATAAGTAGAGATAGATAAGTACAGAAATCGCTCCTATGCGTTTTAATTACGAACTTAATAGTTTATACATTAGCTAAGTAGAATATAGTTTAATGTAGTGTGTTAGTCATTGAGTTCAAACTTGGTTTAGAAAGAACACTACCTTGAATACTCGACTTGACTGAACATATATACAACCCTAGCTTATTATTATTAGACATCATCAAGGAAATGGCAAATAAAATTGATGTCCTCTTTTTAGTAGATAGAATAGTAAGAGTGTCCATGGAGTTTCTTGCCTGTTCTTCTCTATAGGTACCTACCTACGCTTTGGAATGGGCAACTAGCTTCATCTTTCTGACTGACCGACCCCTTGAAAATTCAAAAGTGCCTGTAATTGGTTTATTTGAAATAAATGCTTTGAGGTTTGAGTTTAGTTACAAACAAAAGTTTACTCAGTATCTTTTACAGAGTTGCCAAAATTAGTGTAGGGCCTTCCAACATCACCGGGTGTTGGAAGGCCTAGTTTTGGTACCCAATAGGTATGTAAATTGTGAATAGGTAGTTTAACAATAATTAGCCTTTTGTTCAAATCTCTTCTGTGGAGGTCCAAAATGCTAATTGTCTTATATTGTGTATACATACAACAGTGGATATGTGATGGTAACAATAGCAGACGTATTGATAGTAAGAGATTTTTTTTTGGATAATGTTAGATTCTATGTTATTTTTCCGTGCTTTGCTTCTTTGTTATCTTGCAGGTGGCATGTGACTGGATGCGGAAGACGGAGAACAGGGTATTGTGGTGCAGTCTGGGAGAGACCTACATCCAGCAGTGGACTGCGATAGGCTGAGGTAATTAATTGATGTGGAAATACTTAAAACATTGGTGAAGTAGCATTTTAAGAAATACCTAAGCGTAACAAACTATGCATTAACAACGTAGCTAACTAGCTACGTACACTGAAAATGAATATATTATCCTGTGCCTAGTTAGGCAGGATAATAAGTATATTAATTTTAAGTGTGACTTGGAAAAAAAACTTTAAGGTAGGTAAGTATAATAGATAATATTTCATGTAGCAGATTATGCTTTCCCTGCTGCGGGGTAATTACCTACCTACGTGACACACTATAGTAGCAATGGCTTTCATTTTGACAGTTCAACAGTAGGTTCAGTAGTAGGTAGCTCGGAGATTTAGACGAAAACAAATATTACTTAAAATAAATGTTCTTTTATATCGATTTTATTAAATTTCGAGTGGCCATTGTTGTTTACATCTTTGGCAAATTTAGAAAGTTCGGACTATACCTAGATCTACATCACAAAAAAATATAAGTAGGTATATAAGACATTACCAATTAGCTTAAAATGTGTACCTACCCAATCTACGTGTAGGTATTTATTAATCGCTACTGTTTTAATTTCTTTGAACTCGATGCGTAATGTTAATTAGGTAGGTACCTACTGATTACCATACTTAATCACCTTTTACCTAGAATCTATCTTATTAATTTAATTTCTGGTAGGTATGAATTACATAATAGCTACTTATGTAATTATAATTTATTTTTAAAAATGTCCATGACTCGCTAAATGAAAGTGGCTTTACGATATTTCAAATTTTTGGTGACGTGGGATAATAATTTGAAGTATTTACGAGTAAGTAGGCAGGTAAGTAAGTGTATTGTATTAATACATAATAGTGATGACTTATCTATATTTTTATTAAAATTTGACTATTGAGTTCTTTAAAAACGTTACACTGTACTAAAATATATATTATAAGTAGCAATAACTATGTATCAACAAATATAGATGTAGCAATGTTTTGTATAAGTCATCTAACTTTCAAGTCAAACTAAAATATAAAGGCAATAACAACATCAAAGGAACAAAGCGATGTCGTGCATATTCACATACGGGAACATAAACAATTCAATCCAGAACGACGGAGCTTTCACTAACACTCCAAAACAGTGCACAAAGACCCATGTAATACGTGCCTAATCGCAATACAGATACAAATTACAACAACCGTACAAAGACATACCAACAATCAAACACAAAGCCTTGCCTACGAAACTAAATTACCAGAGCAATCCGCTCACCTAATAGCTTCAACGGGACGCCGTGTCACCAAAAATTTGCATTGCCAAACAAACTCAATTACGAAACGATACAAAATCTTCGGTACTTAACTTAGACAAAGTTCGAAATCCTAATATAGAACATGGAAAATAGAACTTAGTCGAAGCAAGTGAGGGTATGGTTGAAGCAATTCGCGATTGTTACCGATCGATTCCGAAGGCAGAGCTCGGTAGGCCCCGCCTATTGGGAGGTGCGGCTGCCTCGGGAGCCAGCACAGGCGCCGGACGGAGCGGCGCTTTTGATCTGCCCCCCTCCCCGCCGCGCGCCAGCGCAGGCCCAGATAACGAACGCACACAAACTCATAACGCTCCGCGCGCTCTCACAAGCCGGTTGTCAGTACAAACCAGTTTTGCAGTGACGACACAGCTACAGTGATACCAAAGTGAGCCCGAGAGGACAGTGCCCTAGTGTTAGTTATACGGACAATTGATTTGTGGACATGGAAGATAAACCGTATAGTGTTGACAGTTCGGACGATATAAATATCGAAGAGGAGGAAGAACATATTGAGGAAAATCACAGTAAGTGTCCATTTGTTGTTTTTTTGTTGTGCGAGTTTGTTTTTGTTAGGGTAATATTTTTATTATGTTGGTAAAGAAAAACAAGCAATTAATTTTGTTGTATTATCCTCTTCGGATGCGGATGTTGAATATGATGAAGCGGTCTTAAACGCTTTAAATATAAAAAAAAATAACAAAGTAAACAAACGTTTAGGATTTTTCAAGATTCTTTTTTTGTTGTTGTACCTAGCTGTTTGTTGTTTGTATAGAGTAAATTAATATGTAACCATACAACCCCTGAAGGAGTACATAAAATGTTTTTGCCGAATATGTCCCTATCTTAGAGAAATCTTGGTCCTTCATGAATTAGTTCTGCAATAAAAAAATTGCAACGCAATGTTTTAAGTATCCAAGCTCAAAATATTAACAATGCATTCATTATTTCCCCAGGCTACCCACCAAACTTCCCGATCGAAGCTTTAGTCAAGCTTGAGCGGCCGTCACCCCCTTTGCCAACGCCGCCGCACACGCCCACCGACGACACGCCCCCAGCTGTCGTTATCTCGCGACACCAGCCGTGGACGCAACCCGCACAACCCTACACCTACCCTCGACCAGCCATGCAGACCCCTTACCCCTACGAGAAGGTCCCAGTGCAGAACTACTCGCATCCCATGTCGGCCTACGTGCAAGCCCAAGTCGCAACGCTCCCACCGTCGGCCCCGTACCACGCTATGCTCGTCAACCAGTGGATCAGAAATGCTGCTTTCTACCATCACTCATTGAGATACCCGGGAGTCATGGCACAGAGAATGCCAGGAAGGAACCCACCACCAATGCGAGCACCGGGCGCCCCTGGAACGAGACCTAAGAAACAGTTTATTTGTAAATACTGCAATCGCCAGTTCACCAAGTCCTACAATCTGCTGATCCATGAGAGGACTCACACCGATGAGCGGCCCTACTCATGCGATATCTGCGGGAAAGCGTTCCGCCGGCAAGACCACCTCAGAGATCATAGGTATGTATCATCGTTTTTATCTGTATTTAAGTTGTTTATGTCGCATGCTATTATAGTATATAGTTTCATGTTATATGATAGTCCGTATCAACACATTAAAGTCTGTTTTAAAGCCACATTATCTGAACAACTAAAATTCAATGTTATTTCAACATCATTATTTTAATGACCATTAGATTTGATTATATCTAGCATTAGTTTTTAATGGACACGCTAGCAGATAAGTTGACACTGAATTGCAAGATTCTTTTACTTATCTAGATAGGTACAACTTTTACATCAAACAAACCAAGTTAATGAACGTGTGTTAGAAACCAAACCACTTTCACTATTAAAGGATTACCTGATGTTGGTAATCAATTTTATCTGGGAGACTCCTAATTTAATTTAATGTTTCCCTCGAAATACCAACAACGTGATTTAGGACGTGTTTCACCGAGGTATTGTTGACGATAAGAGTATAAAAAAAATTAAAAGTGTAAACCTTTTTGTGAGGTCGCGAGGCGGCGGGCGCACGCGCGCCCTCGCCAACCGGTTTTGTTCTTTACGATCACCATATCTGTCTTGCTCCGCCGTCGAACAAATTACACGTTATATTTCTTCGCTTTTACGAGACCAAAGTTTTTTTTCTCATATCGTACCGAATATATTAACAGTCTAATGTGTCTGTAATGTAGAATCACTTCAATTTTCATTCAAAGCGCTTATTTCGTTGCCTATTGAGCCATAAACATGTAGATGTTTGTTTACATTGTGTACTCGCTAGAAGTGAAAGTTGAGCTTGTGTTTGATTTCTGTTCTCTATTTTCCAGGTACATACATTCAAAGGAGAAGCCGTTCAAATGCACAGAGTGTGGAAAAGGATTCTGCCAATCGAGAACTCTGGCAGTACATAAAATTTTGCACATGGAAGAGTCTCCCCACAAGTGCCCAGTTTGCAACAAGAGCTTCAACCAAAGATCTAACTTGAAGACTCATCTGCTAACACACAGCGATGCGAACAAGCATCACTTGGAGCATTTGGAAGGTTGTCAAGAAGTTTCTTCAACGAGTCAGTCGGAGAACTCTCTATTGGACCTTTCACATAAACCTTCACCGCCCCTACCGCAACAAGTTCAACCACTTGTGAGTCCACATCAATCTCCAGTTGAAGGGCCTAAGAGAACTCTAGGCTTTTCCATAGAAGACATCATGAAGCGTTGATTCTCATAACTGTAAATATTTATTGTTTGCTCTCACCGCGTTCTTAGGTACCTGTTAAAATTGGCAAGAGGCTTACATTTGGAGATATAGCTATTGTTTAATTTAGTTAATTTATAATTGCCAAAGATGTATCATTGACTGATTAGTAAGGGTTCTTATCATTGTGCATCCGTTTATCCTGTTTCATTTATCGGCTCTAATAGTACCTAATCCATTTCTTTGTAATGTCTATTCATCATTTGTATCAACATCTAATGATTCATGTAACGGCCGAAACTCGGATCTTTTTTCACTTGGAAGACTGAAATTGTTTTTAATATTGTTATTGTTTGTTTAAAGGTTTATTTATTGTGATAGATTTACTTAGATAAGTTTATGGTTGACTAAAGTTACCGAAAAGTATTACCTTTGTTTATAAGTTCGTTTCGTTCCAAAATTGTGGCTATGACATAATTGAAATCATGTTCAAAAATTAGATGTATGTTGTGTAGGTAAGATAATTCCTTAGTTAGTTTTATTGCATGTACATTTTGCTGTAAATATGTAAATTAAGTATTATAGTTAAGTCGACGAGGCTACTATTAGAAGTATAGTATAATAAAAGAAAATAGTAATGAAAATTACTACATTGTTTTATTTCTTCTGCGTGTTTATCTACGTTATCATCTCAAATAGCTTCGATTGGAGATAACGTAATTTATAACGCTTGAAGTACTTTATATGCTCAAACATAAATTAATATAACTTCTGAAATAGGTAGGTATTACTATTTTACACCTACCAATAATTTGATTGGCATAGGTAGGTTGTTTGTCGCTGATTTTTATCTTAGGTTCAAATCTAACCTCTACGGGATGCTTAAAATTTCCTATTTATGTTAAACCAAAAGTACCTATTGACGTTTTGTTGGTTTTGATGTTGTCTTGAAGAAATAGTTTTATTTCAAATTCTTTTAAAAAGCTTCACTTACCTATCATAATTCGTTTAGTTAGTGAAGTTTAAATCTTTGCTACAGTGTCCCTTCCCTTCGCTAATTATAAATTTTAATCTGAACTTTTTCACTCACATAAAAAAATCTTGGCAAGTTGTTATTTATAGCCAAAACTAAAAAGTTGTTTCACATTTAGATCAAAAACTTAAGTAACGGTTCTGTAGCGTGTCAG
The DNA here is from genome assembly GCA_914767645.1 of Hydraecia micacea. Taxonomy (NCBI): domain Eukaryota; kingdom Metazoa; phylum Arthropoda; class Insecta; order Lepidoptera; family Noctuidae; genus Hydraecia; species Hydraecia micacea. The sequence continues at coordinate 10,399,597 of OU611794.1, read as the reverse complement.
TTTGCCCATTAACGAGTGGCCTATGGGCTTGTAATAGGGTTTTCACTATACCAGTTTGTGGTTCATGATTTAAAATTTCGATTAACTTCATATACATGATATACTAAATTATACTTGACTTGATACATAAAAAGTTTTTTGTAATGAGATTAACCAGAATTACATTTACTTGGGTTATAAATACAAGAATGAAAGTGAACAAGCGTTAGGTTCCGAAAGACATACTAACGAAGCTTTTCAGAAAAACCAATGAAACACGTCCCTGCACCCAGGTGATAGCAAAATTGATAATAATATGAGTAGATGAGAAAGATCTCGGAGCTCCACTACATATATGTAAAGATGCCCATGATGGTTGTCGGCAACCCTACACATCACACATCGTGCAATACCAAACACAATCATTATAGTAATGTAATGAAATTAATTATAATTATAGGTGAGAGCCAGTCGAGAGCGATTTCGTACAAACCCGTTTTAAGTAATGATCATCTTTGCTAATAAAAAATCGTGATGAAATTAACTTGGACATTTCAATTGAAATTCTAAACGCACGTACTACTCGTACATCTATAAAGGTTCTGCCTAATGAACCAACATAAAAATATTTTAATAGTTAAGTGGATTCGGCTGAGAAAAATACCTATTCCTGGTTGGAGTTCTACAGGGTAGTTACTTTGTTCCTTATTCATTTATCTAATTTGGCTTTTTGGATAATTATATTTGTAAAAACTACTTATGACTTTATTAGAGAATAATAAATAAATATCTGCTAACTAATTGTTTAGTTTCAAAACCTAAAGCATTACTTGGAACAATAAAAATATTGTCAGCAAATGTTTTTGAAATAACATATACTTACTTAATCTGTAAATTAATAGAATATATGAATTAAAACATTATTATTCCCATCAATTCAAAATTTGGATTTCTGGAAGATATGAAATTAATTAGGTACCTATATTTCATTGATAAGTTTATTGATTACAGAAGTCAGGTAATAATAATATTGGCACAGACAGAACTTTCTGGCTCAATCATTCTTTGCATCAAGCTACCTAGGTATATTATGAAATAACAAGAAAAAAAGGCTTACCACACAACAGACTAACTACTTGAAACTACTTATAATATAAGGTATAGGTACCTACATAGAATTTAGCCGACATTGCTATATCAGAAGTATTTGCTGTCACAAGAACATATAATTATTAGTTTTTTTTAAAAGCAGCATATTATCTAAATTCTTTGAGCTACAAAATTGGATCGAGAGGTAAAGAAATCCTCCACTCCCACAGAAAGATGATTCATAAACTTCCAACTAAGTTACTGACGAGATTATCAAGCCCGTATCACATTCCATCCTTTAATGTGAATTATAATGTAATAACATATATTCTGTACACATTACTGTATTAAAGTAAGAGCGTTTTACAAGCACTATAATTTTCAGATGCCATAACATTCTCTCAAGGAATTATAAAATTCCTTGATAATGGCCGTTCCTTGCTCGCGGTAATGGTTGCGCCATCTAGTTGATAGCTGCGGAACTACGAAATGTCATTTGTCACCATGCGATGTCGCTACGCGTAGTATTTGGTGGACACATTGAAATATTTTTAATTGGAAGAAGCTTCTTGTTTCTTTCGTTTGGTGGTATGAGTAGAATTGTTTTGATTGTTTCTTTTACGTGTTAACCCAAGATTTCTGTTTAAGTGGTAAAATTAAATTTAAAAAATCACGCTGATACATTTAGGAGAAACAATTAAGTATAATTTCTCGGTTTGATTATGTTAATCTCCGTAAAGCTAAAACGGTTCTTATTTTTTTATATCCATCCCGTTAGAAATCAGTACCTAACCACAAAATAATAGAGGTTTTTACACAATAAGAAGATTACCCTCAGCATATTAAGGAATAACGTTTTTTACCGGATTAGGTCAAGAAGGCTTATTTTTAAACAGTAGAGATGCATTTTAAAATAATACAGATTTAACGGGCTCGAACCACAAAATATAGAAGCGCAGCTAAACACAGAATTAAAAGAAAGATCCAGCCAATTTTCTCGAATCGACGTGTGATTGATGATTGAACACTAAACTTGTATCTGCAATTTGCCAGTCAATGGAAATTGCAACAAATCCCGTCTGATTGGGCTCTAATCGCATCGCAATCGCGCATTCTTACCCGAAATCGCCGCGAATTCCCATGACTATTCCATTTATCCCATTCCAATAATTGGTTCTGTTGTTTTGAGCCAATTAAAAGCAATTCGGAAGGGATTAAAGTCGAATTTGGGGGAAAATGGGGCGATAATTCAAACGATTTCGACTGTCATGGCGGCGCGCGTATGCGCAACCTGACTGACGTTGTTGATTTATGAATGTATCGCACTGATTTATTGAAGGTAATACAAGCAGTTCTATTCAATTAGTTACGATCGATATAGTTAATTAATGAGCTGTGAAACGATAGATTGTGTTGTGGTTACCTACAATTTCGATTACCACTTTATTAAGGTCTACTGTTAGGTATCGTGATTTAAGCTTTATTATTTGTTGTGATCACGGTATGCTTGGATGCATTTATATAATGTTTGTATCATCATCGTGCAGAATTATTTTGTGGTTTAGTGTTTGTGCTGTTTCTGCAATAGTGTTCATGTATTGTAGTGGTATCGAAAACGATTAGTTATATTATCGTATCAATCGTGAAATCTTTGGCACTATCAGCAACGCCATCAATGTATTTTATGCTGATATCGTTGTTTTATTCGCCTTACCTATCGAAAATAATGTGTTCATCACCTATTACGATTAAATGAGTTTTAACTTCGTCTTGTTGCAGTCTCTACGCTTTTTATTCTTTTCATAATTTTATAACATTTACGTAAAACATGGAAGCTCCATTTTGGTGTAGCTGCCTACTATACAATAAAAACAAATCTTCGTGCAAACAAGTGCTATTATGTAGTCGATCTTTAAAACAGTGCGTTTATGACCTTTCTCACACACCATATTGCGTGCTTCAAAAATCTAATGAAGATTGCATTTTCCCTTAGGCTAGATCTAACGTAACGACCACCTGAAGTAGCTTATTGGTAACTTTAAGAAATTATATATAGATTTATTACTACTTACTACATATTTTTGATGTTTTTTGAGGAAGATTTATTTGTAGCTGTAAGCGTTTTGACCGTTATTTTGTTTTTTAAAGGATTAAAATGACTTGATTTATTGTTTTACAGGTTAAGGTTGGATCCGTAAGTTTTGTTGGATTTTTGCCTCAGGGTGCAAGGTGTTGGCCTTTGAGTTTTGGTAGCTGGTTTTGGTATAGTTTATGGGCGTAGTCTTGCCATAATTATTCTGATCAAAGTAATCAGAAGTCAATAGGCGTCAATTTGTAGGCCTACTAACTTTTACATACCTTAAATACTTTTTTTTATAACTTTTTACATGCCTTACAAGAGCTACCTCAATATTCATAGCAGTGCTCCTTTACGATTTTTCTGAGAGTAACTTAATTATGACTAGGAAGTTAAATAGAGTGACATGTTGATAATAACTACCAACATTTTGTCTTCATATAAGTACATTTTGTTAAAAAGGAATGCGGATGCTATCACCGATCATTTTGACACTACCTACCCCTTAGAAACAAAAAAGAATCATGTAGGACTTAATTTCGGTTGATCGTTTTTTCCAAGGCACCACTCTATGCCCAAGGCTGCACTGTAACAAAAATTAATACCGCTACTTCTCAATTTAAGTTACCCAAATATATTTCCTTCAGAATACCACACATTTTCCAAGTCCCACAAAACTTCCAAATTTTTTTCGAATATGTAGGTACCTATTTCAAAACCTCAACTCAACGCATCGAAGCCGTCGCACGCGCCACCTGGCGGCATCCACACGCGATCCTGATTGGCAGCTGTCAATCATCACGTATCAAAACGCATAATAGGTTTCATTTCAACCAATTAGAGGTTCGACGCATCACGCACCCACTGTCGATGAAATGTAAAACCCAATACAATAGCTAATATGCGGTAATATGATGGTGATCGGATACCAGTGTTTGTTGGTTTGTCGGCCATTTTGATTAAATGGCGGAAATGATTGGCGGATTTTTTATTTGTTTATTTAGGTAGTTATTTATGGTTTTTGAAATTAGAAATAGCATATTTATTTCTATTGCTGACTTTGTAGTCTGCTGCTGTATGTTGAGGTTGTTGTATGTTGTCAGTTGTTGTTGTTGTTGTTTGTTCAACAAATCGTTGTTGAAAAATGTTAGCTAAATCTTTCCAAGGTAACGTAAGTGTTTTCGCATTTTGTCGTTCACAAAAAACAAAACTTACGTAAAGTACTAAGTACACTACTACAATTACTTTTACGAAGCGAATTTCAAGATAACACGGACTTCCTAAACTTTTTGCTATTTTTTATTAATTCGCCTTCGCATTCAGCCTTCTAAGGTACAAATCGATTGTTTTGAATTGAATATCTTTAAACGGTTCCTTAAGTATCGATTAATTATTCGTACGGAAGTACGGAAGTATGATTGATCTAATAATTCCGGGTTTGGTTATATATATTGTTATTTCATTTTTATATTTTATAGGAAGGTCAAGGTTTTCTTTTATTAGAATTGTGTGAAGTCAGTGCATTTTCTGTAAATCTTAAAATACCTACAACTTTTATGCAGAGTTTGCAGTTTTTGAAGAAATCGGAATTTGTATCTCGTTCATATTTTACTTGAAAATTGATTAATTAGATCAAAGTCCACCAAGAGCCCTCTCAAACACGCAAACTTTTTCTAATTAAATCCTCAGTCAGTAACTACGATTTTTAATATAGTCGCCACCGTCTCTATCAAAACAAAAAACATTTTTCTACCATTCTTACAGAAAAACGCACTCTTTTTACTAAATAATAAAAAATATGATTGACAAGCGAGAAACCGCATTTTAACGCAACTCTTATAGAAAATTAAAATAACTGATGTATCTCCAAGCTGGTATTATTCAGTGATCTATGATTATGGGTTACCGTTACCATTTCACGTCAAAAATAGATTTTTGATTGATATTCTAGTATATTTTGTTCCTACCTGTTTTTTTATCTTTATTAATAAGGGGTTTTTATCCACACGTATACGTCAACCCCATTGTACCTTATATTGTATTTACACACAACTATACACCTATAATTATACTATATTTTACTGTACTACTATATACCACCACTATACTTCTTAATTAAGCCACAAATTATGAAACCTATCTACCTGTTAAAAAATAATAATTTTTGTTTAAGAATAATTGATTCTTCTTTCTTGGATTTGTTTGTTACATTTCACTTTGAATGTTATTTTCTGGCACAAAAAATATAGGTAAACATAATAACCTAATCCGCAAACTAAATCAAATTATCGCTCGTGTTCAACGAATAATTTTAGCTTAGAAGCTGTTGACTGCGGTAGCCTTTTTTGCGTGTGTAGTTTAGATAAAACATAGGCGGTTATTATCATAATTATATCTTGCATACAATAATTATCACTATTTTAATACTGACCAATTAAATCCTAGAATAAAAGGGTAAAATACTCAATCGAAACTAACCTTCAAACTGACATCCTAAACAAAACGGTGTAAGATCAAAAAAATAGAAAATCGACGCTCAAAAATACAGATATATAATTATAAAAGATCAAAATGTGAGTTGGCCAAACGGCCGGTTATTAAACGAATTTAGGGGCAAATGCGGTTATAATTGTCCGAAATCGTTTCCAATGATACAGGAATAGAATATAATTTTATTGTGACTAACAAAAAGAGGAAATTTTGCAGTTTTGCGGTTACCCGTCTCGAGGGACGTGCCTTCCGTCCTGTGCCCTGTCATTTCGCGAAATAACGGGTATTGTGTAAAAGGGACGATTTTATTTCTTTAATGAATGGTTCTTGACATTTTGATGTCATCTAAATTGCTGTGATGCGTAGATTTATGAGTGTATCAGCCTTTTGGTTTAAATTGACAAATTATAAAAAAAAATGTTATGCAATTTATCTAGCGTTTTTTGTTTAAAAATTTAATGACGATGCCACTATATGATATTATACATATTTGTCACAATATCCTTTTTCCTCTTGCTTATGTTTTACTCAATATCTACATTTTTAGGATCCTTGAACCTTACATGTGACGTCAAATGGATTGGATTTCAGTAATCCAGTTGCACGTGAAGTAATTTATCAAATACTGTAACAATTATGTAGTATGACTACTTACGTTCCACAAAACCAGAAACTCAGTGGAATAGAAAAGGTTAAGTACTTCGAAGAACTGATCCAATTCTAAGAGCTAGTGATTTCAGTATCAAGGTTTTATCCTTCATCAAAACAAATTTTGCTCAAATATCAGAATCCAATTTGTACAAATCACAAAGCGGATCGAATTAGGTCTACCGCACATCTATTCGGAATCACCAACAAATTAAACGAGTAGACACTTAATTCGCTAAATCTTACAAAGTAAAGCCGACATTTCAGTAAGTAATGACTGATTCATTGGCGCCACCGCGGTTGTCGGCGCCAACCTTTACCCTGCGTTCACCATTCACTACTTACCACAAACTAATCAAACAACGTATCATTATACCGTCATTTTTGGAAATGATCACCCGTGGGATAGGCTATGAAAATGAGTAAAAGCTGGGTGCAGGGATTAGGGAGTTTGGGTTCAGGGAAGAATTTTGCCCATAGTCTGTGACCCTCTACGAGGATGTTAGTAGAAAAGGATATCGTAGTATTTTACAGAAAGAACAAACCTAACAACTACGTATTGTATGCCTAAATTTTAGTCACACCGACAACCAATTGTGAAAACGTAATGTTTGTCAATAATCAAGACTGATATGGAGAAACCTTTATTCAGCAGAAGATGACTGATATGATGATGTAGCTAAAGCTAAGCTGAAGGCTACTCCAGATGTTCCACTTCAATACTTACACAATAAATAATATAATTCTATTACGATATACCAAAGGTAACGATTGGCAAACGGTCAGACGTATCTGCAAACTTAACCATGTTTTTTAATCTCTGTCAAAATTATAAGGTGTTTACGTTCGACATGTCAAAAATTATGGCGTCCTTTATTTGCGGTGCGGGTTCTGCCGGCCACCTATTATTATAACGAGGGCGATATTTCAGTTTTTGTGCCATTTCGTGAATGGACTCCTATGGTTTCGGTTGCGAATTCGTTTTTTTTGCAATACAATGTAACCTTAATGGGACTGTCTACAATGTTCTGTAATTTGTAGGTTAATATTTGGGTATTAACATTAGTCATTTTGGGTAGTTGCTACGTAAATGCATTAGTTTAGAAATGTGTCATATCAATGCATTTATTATGAGCCTTTTGTTCTCTTTCGGGTGAGGTGGTGACGAATTTGTTTGTAATAGCTATAATTTGTACCATATTTTTATAAATTGTAGGTACCACCAATCCCATAAGCATCTAGAAAATATTGTGATCATGAAGATGAAGCTTTCCTATTTTCTTGTCAATACAGTAGTTTTTCTACCTACTCGTACATAACACATTTCAGCATCTTTGCACCAGTTGCGTTTTTAATTTCAAAGGAATTTAAATTTTAACTCTTTTCATTTGGACACGCAAATTTCTGGATGATGAAAATGGATCATGGCTCGAGTGTGTCGTAAAACGATATGTCCAGTTTTATTTTTAAAGTATCTAGCAAGAGATTTTTTTACGTCACGATTTTAAAATTTAAAATGACACAAGCGTCATGTTGTAAAATATGATGCATCTGTATCTGTATCTGGCGACATATTAATGTGACAGATAAATTGTCCAGATTGTGAACATAGGTGGTCTTAACTACTGGTTAACTGTCTGATAAAATAGAGCACGCGCGAGATGGTGATAGTAATCAAGGACCTACAGTCTACACAGTACTTAAATCAAAAAGCTCGGAAATTCTGACTTTTAGACTGTATTTACTCCTAGACAAGACAGACGTAGAATTTATAAATAGTTGCTACATAAATGATAAACAAATCAATCAGTTGTTATATCTCTTGGTAAAATCATTTAGCTATTATACGAATTGAACAAAACAGGGTCAAATTAAATTAGCAGGCGAAACTCCGCAGAGTGACTTCAAGTTTCGCCAGCTAATTTAATTTCACCCTGTATAAAGAGGACCTAAGTACGTCAAAAAAAAGTAGTAGGTAGTTAAAATGAATTGTTCCGTCTTCTATATAATTGTTGTCATTCCCCAGTTCAGAGTTCCAGCCGCAGACACCTGTGAAACAAAATCACGAACCAAAGGCACCCAAACTTAACCTTACATTTAAAACCCATACAACAAACAGACGATCCTAGATTACCCCGACCCAAAAACAAAGCAAACTCACCTGCGAGTAGGTAACACCCAAAACATTAGCCTTGCCTTCACGACTTGCCCGAAGCGAACATGCTTATTAGGGCTGCAACGCACCTGTGTGAATATTTTCATAATCTCACTAATTAGAGGTTCGCGATTCTTCCCAAAGACGCCGAACATTCGGGTTTTACTGCAGAGGCAATAAATTCTTCGACATTTGACCCTGTGGAGTTTTTAGGGAATTCTTCCTGAGGCTGTAGCTGTAACGCCGTATAGAGTAGGGTATCAAGTTTTGTTTATGTCGACCGTCTGTTTATATTAAATATCAGTTACGTAGGACCGACATTGTTGATTTGTTTATTGAGTTTAAGTTTCGATATGTTTACATTTAGGTTACTTTGTTTTTCCTACTTCATAAACTTAGATCTGAATTGCCAGACTCTTATTTAAAATGCAATGTAGTATATGGCCGCTACATCACATTTAAAATCCTCATCTAAATTGCAATGTCGCTAAAAAGCCTTCTCTGCAGTTCCATGGTGGACTGTAAAATCACTTCCCCCTGTTCAGGAAATTGGCCGCTTACAAACTACAATTTTGCAATCCTAAAACATGAACTTCAACAATATAAATTGCGTTTACACTTTCCAAACAATCATCTCTCGTTTCTTCACTGCTCTGTGCACTAATGTTGGATATATTTATCGCGGTGATCGTCAACCGTGGCGGATTGCCTCGAGGCACCCCGCCTTGGCGTTGCGTCTTTCCCACGTGCTCCGAATGCTTAGATTGCGTGCGACCTCCTCACCAACCATACCCGTTCACACTACGAACACTTCATCAACTGACACGCCACATATAATTTTAACACCTCTATTATTATATTCAACTTGACCAGTATCATCATCCGAATATTCTACATTTTGTTCCTCTGTGGCTTTTTCATCGACCTCGTCGGCTTCATTTGTGATATCACATACGGACGCCATGGCTGCTTCAGTGGGTCTACCGTTTGCTTCAGGCTACATTTCTTGGGTCTCACCTTCGACTTTTAAAACCGTGGGATTTTGGACAAGGCTTTTCGAGATTAATAATGATAAGTGAATTTTTTTGTGGGATCACTGTTGTAATACTTGGATAGGTCACTTGGATCTTAGTAAATGAATGAAATGTGAACTATTCATGGTGGTCCGTGTCCTATAGTTTTCCTTGTTTGCATTTGACAACTTAAAATCTACATCCGATTAGACTATAAGCGGACCCCCAACAAAGCTGCGAAAAATCTAGGCACATGACTATGAGTTTGCTAAAAAATAACTGCTTCATTAATCATAACCGACCATAATTATTATTTAAGGAAAGTGTTTATTAGATTCAAAGAAAGCGAATGTCATTATAAGACATAATTATCACTTACAGTCCTTTCCCGTCTCATTAATCATGAATGCGGATCTTATATTTTTTTGCATAAAATCATCATCTGCCTAGCCTTTTCCCAACTATGTTGGGGTCGGCTTCCAGTCTAACCGGATGCAGCTGAATACCAGTATTTTACATGGTGCGACTGCCTATCTGACCTCCACAACCCAGTTACTGGGTAATACGATACCCCTTGGTAAGACTGGTTGTCAGACTTTCGGGCTTCTGACTAACCGTAACGACTGTCAAAGATGCACGAATGACAGCCGGGACCAACGGCTTAATGTGCTTTCCGAGGCACGGAGGGGTCTCAGTATGTAAAGATGGTCTCCCATCCACAGACCAACCGCGGCAAGCGTAGCTTAACCTGATCGATCGACCTGTGCGGCTGTTATTATTTAGCCACGGACCCCTCATTTTTTTGCATAAATAATATAATTTAAATAAATGGCTCCAATTCTGAACCTATACATTAAAGTTGTAGGTAATTTAAATATTGACATTAAAATATTGCGATTTAACTTCCTTTATCATAACTAATAATAACTTGTGTAAGTTTGTAAAACCAATCGCTAAAAAACTCGGTCATTTTTTTTGCATGCAATACATAAAAAAGAACAATGAAATAAATGCGAATTTGCGAAGTTCCGCTTGTGTTCTTCCATAATTATATCTCTTTTTTATTCACAGCTATCCTGCCTCTTCATACTAAGATTGCTTAACTTACTCTTTTTATTTTCCTTTAAAAGTTTCACTACTACTCCAATTATATCTACGCTCGCCTGACAATGAAAGCGAAAATCGCAAATCTACATGCCGATTTTTTATTGAAATACAAAAAGAAACAGCAAGATTTTTAGCTGCACGTAATAGCGGCGCTCATGGTAATCACGATGGTAAAGCAGAGGCGATTACAAGCGTTTACCGAAGCATTTACCGGATGATTCGGTAATCGAAAGTAATATTGGGAACATCTGAGGAATCCTTAGAAACTTTGAAAGGAATTCAGTCGTAAAGAATGATGTAAATATAGTACTTAGTTCAGTTATGTTAATGTGTTGATTGCTGAGTAAGTAGGGAGTTACATCAAAGGAATGTTAAATGGGTCCAAGGAATAACCTGGACTCGATCGGGTAAGAAGAAGGAAAAACTTTGCAGCAGTTGAAAATAATAATGTATTTAGAGATGAAGAATCAGATTTGCAAAGTTTACCTAAGGGTCTAGACAAAATAGTCACATCTATTAGAAATAATGACGATGGAAAAAAGAAAAATGTATGTAATGTAGGTACTAAAAACCATATTAATAATATTTCAATCCTGTTGAAAGTCGTTGTAGAAATATGAAACGCTTTGAAAGGGATTGTCTAGGCCCTCTGAAATACCTATGCGTTGCGTTCAAAAAGGTAAACTCAAAGTTCAAACTTACATTTTAAGAAACCGTGTATTTAAACGCCCCTCTCATGTAAGCCATTGTCATTTAACAGTATACAGTATGATTTCAAATAACATCATTACAAAACTTGCGATAAGTTTGCAATGCCTTTCAGCATCCTCATTCATACAACGTTTGTTCTGAAGCCTTCGTTCTTCGAGCATAATCATTTTCGAGAAAAAAATTAATCAAATCCCCATCATAATCAGCTGCCACTAAAATTAGTGCTAAAACGCAAAGTATATTCCTGTTACCTCCCAAAGGATCATCCAAATCTCAATTTCCAAAGAAAGGCCATCTAAAAGCACGAGTTTACTTCGGCTCGTTTTGAGGTTGCGGCCTACCGCCAATTAGCCACAATTTTCGGCTAGCACAAAGGCTCCGTGTCCTCCTAAAGACCGTTGGTTGGTAATTAAAACAAATAGGGTCAAAAGCACCCCGCTCGAGGCGCCACGGGGCGGCACCCGACGCGACCCGACGTCGCCGAAGGCTCTACAACCCCCTCATTACAAGCTTAATCTAATTATTGAATTCATACAATGTTATGTTTACATTTTTTTTTCTAATTTGCTCCACTATACTTAAGAATGGACGAGTAAGCGCTAAATGGCACGTTTAAGGCAATATATCATAAGGATCGAGTCACTGCAGCGCTGAATGATGTGTTCTCACGGTTTTTTGGCCAACTTTTTGAGGTTAGGTCCTCTGTAGATTAAGGCGGTGCATAAGATTATTATAAGGCGTTTAAGGTTTTGCCTCTAGATGATTGTCACGATTTTATTGCATTCCGTCATTCGGTGGTACTATAGTTTTTTATTGTTTTGTGTTTATAGTTTTTTATGGGTTGGTAAGCTGTGTTCATACTACAACACTCAAATCGAAGTAGATCTTTATGGTATGCTCTAATCAAGGACTTAGGCCCGCTTGCACGACAATTCAATATTTAATGTTTGCAATGTTTGGCCTGAAAAGTATGTAAAACGTTTTTATGGCTCTACTATTTACAGTTTATCGTCATTATTTCAATACGTATAAGATGTTAAATGATGCAATTATGAACGGAGAAAAATCTGCATTGAACCTTTATTAAGTATTTAAAAAACTGGGCCAGACTTTTTATTTGAATCCAACACGGAACGATTCCTAATAAGATTCATATACATGTTGCTAACAAAAGATGGCCAGAGTAACCTTTACCTTTGTCTACCAGCAATATAATTTTAAATTATCCGCAACTTATTATTGACAACTCATTTAAATAGCTAAAACGTTCGAGATAGTTTAAGCGCCTCGGGGTAAGTCGGCTATCTCCGCTGCGCTTCGGCACTCCTCGGCTCTGTTCGGTCAAGATCGTGTGATCCCATCCATCATAGACGGTAACGACCTCTATGCAAAACGCTGACGTTGCTGTCATCTTTTAATAATTTATTATGCTGTTGTGGGTGTGATTGTGAAGGTTTTGGTGTGTCAAAATCTACAGTAAGCTGAAATCTCATACAAATGCGTTGTGTTGTAAACTGAGTAGTTTATTATTAATTGTAAGAACAAAACAGCAACCACTAGAATTTTAACAACACAGAAAAGACTCGCAGCAAGTTCAAAATTTAGTTTTATTATGTACCTACCGCACCATTTCATAATTATATGTAGTTAGTATTGGTCAATGAATATTAAATGACGCATCAGTGATAAGATAAATCTATGATAAATAAAATATGTAGACTATTAAAGATATAGATTACCGAGCATACACGACGAGACCTGTCTATAGAATTAAGGTGTCTATGATACTGACATTTGTATATCATCTATAAATTTTCTATGCAAACGATCGCTTTTTTTTATTCTTATTAAGTATATTATCAGCTAGCCTGAGCTTCAGCAGCTGTTTTGTTTATCTGAATCGTTTTATAAAGAATACAACGTTGCAGATAAAGAAAAACGAATAATATCATCCGGATAAACTGAAGCCCACGCCTTCTTCCTATGGGGTTGGGCCAAGGGTAGGCTGAAATTTACAGAACGCGCTCTGCTACGTACTCCTTTTGCTTCCGGGTAAATAAAGATTTACAAAAATAAGCTGCTAATAGAAGAAAAAAAATTATCTCATTCGATTATGACTAATTAAATGATAATTAAAACACTCGTTAAAGTGGAAATAAATATATTCCCAAAAAATCTACTACCTAATCGGTATCAATAGCTCTGTAGAGATTACATCCCAACTTTTATGATTTCATTTCATAATTTATACATACGATGGGGATCATTATTTACTGTTTCGCCCGGGGACACAGGCCGGGTCAAAAGATGCCACCACAAAAAACCTATACACGACCGTTTAATGGACCGCCTTTGTATAGGAGTATGGGAACAGAACGTAATTACTTATATGCGTTTATTTGTGACAGCACCGTTTTTTTTCTGATCGAATTTTACGTGTGAGTGGAAAGTTGCAGTAGGTACGTATTGGGAAATTCGCATCAGGTACTTAAATCAAATAGCTTCAAAATAACAAAATTATAATAGGTATTATGCGTTAAATTATTAGGAATATTCCGTTGGAAGTATTTTTTATTTACTGCCTCTCTCTATATTTAGTGATTTTATCAGTGTCGAAATAAAAGTTATTTTTAAGAATAGTCGGAGCTTTAACTCAATTACAAACAGATAATCTTCGTCATCCGTTATTGCAATCTTTCAGTATACCATCTTCCAGTATACTTTCAGTATACCTACCTAAATAACTGTAAGATTCTATCATATTAGAAGAAACGTCACTAAAACGCGTCATCCATGCAGAACCCCCTACACAAACAGGGAAATAAATCAAAAAAATTCGTTATGCATTCCTGAATTTTTCAAAATGGGATCATAAATATTTCAAATGAAGAATGAAGACACGGTCTGGACTTCGCTCATTAATGCTCATTTGGTCGGATATTTACACACCAATTACGATATGGTCTCGCATATTTATAAGTGCGTTTGCGCACTTGATTCATTGCACCTTAGTGCCGCGTCGTTAGTGTCAAAGAAACGTATATTTCAGGGGCAAATCTTAAAGGTATTACGATTATATTTAAGTTTATTGTAGGTGAGGAATTTTCGCTTTGTGTGTGTAGATGGAACGTTGAGTTTTGGTGAGCTGCAGTAATAGCGAATCTTTTGTTTTGTAAGACAAGATATTACATATCTAATTGGCTATCCCAGGCTGGTTAGAGACTGGCAAAAGTCGCTTGGAACTTACAGTTCTACACCCGATCCAACAAAAGATCCCTCAAATATTCTTCTATCTTCATGTCGTCAATTGTCTATCTTCATATCGTCAATTGCTAGTCTCATGGGTCTCACGTGCTATGATTGCGAATTCACAGTCTATTGGATAGACTTAACCAGCTTAGTGTGACTGCTACTTTCAGATTTTGCACGCCATGTTGGATTCGCCAGATTGCAGAAATTATTTTCCGCGTTCATTTCTTTTTCTCAGTAGTGGAAGGTGTAACTGTTCTCTTTAACTATACTCCTTCAGAGAGATAACAATGTAACGGCTATGTAACACGGCAAGAAAATATATTCAAGGTTCTTCAATATATTTTCTTGGCGTAACTTTACACAGATCTAGATGGTCTTGATACGGCAGTGCTCCCGTCACAGCGGCTAGACGCAGTAACGAGGGGAAACGGGCAACATTTCACTGGTCAGGCACGCCCCCTGTGCATCTGATTAGATAGCATTTCTAGTACATTTAAATTTTAAGTACTATGTGCATGTGCATAGCAATTATGTAAAGATATGTAGGAACTAAAACACAAACCATGTTAGAGTTTCAAATTACAGTAGATTGTGACGTCACGTCGTCGTCATATCAACCAGAAATTAATCAGACACAACGCAAGACAATATTTATTACCTAAATCGACTCTTATGGGTCTTTTCTTTTTCTTCTCTTCTATCTTAATTTTCAAATGCATTCAGAAATGCTTTGTCCCAAGAATTGGTAACATTTTCATTAGGAAAACAACATTTTATTCCCCAATTTTGGCGTCTGTCATAAAAATAGCCAGAATTGGTTTTTACAGTATGTAGTCCCAAAATTTCCTCTGAGTCACTTATCACCAAAAAAATACCGAGTAGCCTAAATCACGAACCGACTCCTCAAAACATTCAATCTAAAGCGACAAATTACACACCCAATAAAGAAATCATACACATCAAAACGGATTACAATAAGGCACAAAATGGTATTCGTAACACACACGGACCATGGGAACTTAGTTCGGGACACGACCTTACAAATTATATGTCAGATGAAGAACGTGCGCGCTTGACAGCAATTTTCATTTCATACGAAGATGTCACGTCGTATGTAAAAGGTCACTTCGGAACATCTAATTTGGTAATTGCATGTAAAATGGACGTAAGTGTTGTATCTCTATTGTGATTGGGACATTTTGTGAAGATTCTATTTCTCATGGGATCTGTTCTTAGATAGCTGTCCTTGTATAAAATTGTAGTGAGGGATTTTAATCAAAACAACGTCAATAGCTTTAAAGAAAACCAAGAATAATTTACTTTTCTACGTCCTCTTAAAACACAGACAGGGCTTTTGACAGGACTTTTGATCTTAGATGGATTGATGTACCATGGCATTAATGCTAGTTTTGGTGTTGACTTTGCTAGGTGTTTTATACCCCAAGGATAAGTAAGACGTAATCATTAAGGTTTCATATTATTCAAGATCGCTGAAATTTATTCAGTCTTATTTGTAAAAATGAAGTGAAATTGACTAATAAACTTAGACATTTGACTGTCATATAACTCAGCGCCAAAGCTTTTTCTGAGATAATTGCGGTAAGTGACATTCCAGCAGATTAATATGGTTGTCAAGCAGTTATAAGTTTTATGGCTTATGAACTCCTAACTAGTGTAGATAGATAATAGCATGCAGGAATAATTTAAATCCTATTGGCTGTTTAGTATTCATATTATTGTTTAAAAATTCTCTATACTTATTATAAGTTTTGCTTTGAAAATCGTCACAATCATGAAAGGATCTACTGAAAGCACTTATTATATAGAGAAGATTATGTGACACAATACAGACTTTAATTATTAGCGATGAACGGAATACGAGCTCCAACAAAGACAAAATAGAAATCGACTTAGCACAACTCGAATCACTTGTCTTGTAGGTAAGTAAATCGTCTTATCTAGACACAGTCTACATTACAAATCGCGTATAACCACATACGAATACAGGGCAACCTACTTCGCGTAACTCCAATCTGCATACAAGGCATTATGTAGCCGGTCGAGTAAAACAATAGCCTCTATCTATTACATTCGGAACTCCGTTCTCACATGTTCGTGCGATATCATTCGCGTCATCGCAGAACGTATGTAGGATTGTAGGTGGGTATTCTCGGGTAGTAGGTACTCGTACCTAACTAAGTGTGGAGTAGCTTTATGCATGTTTTTCTTTAAAGAAAATGCAAATTGTATAATAATTTTATGGTTCTAGCATGGTTTCAATTCCGTTATTATAATAAAAGAGGCGCATAAAGAAGTGATAATATAATGGACCAATTTCCAGCGCATGGTGTTCGCGGTTAGCATTTAAATGGTTGCAAAGTTACCTAACAAATCGGCAACGATATTGTGGAATGCATAATTGTGACTTGATCGAGGATTTGTGAATGATCGAAGAATAGAAATCGTGTGTAAGTCCAAACTACCATAATATAGTTGGAGTACCACAAGGCTGTATCTTGGGCCCGCTACTATTTTCTCTCTAGATTAGCGAAATCAGGCTTAATATGTACAAAACTCAAATATAAATTCACGCCGGTTTGCCCATGTAATAGGGGGCTAGCCTTTTGTATTTTTTTTCTCTACATATGATTACGGCTTCATATTTATATTTTAAAGTGTCCAAATCGAACCTCCACCTATTGACCACTTCAAAGCCCAGTCCCATACCACCAACCACAGTACCACAGAAAACGCATAATCAGCTTTACGTAACCACCACGATCAGATACCGTTGCACCTACCAGCAGGCGTGGCAATGGGCGGGCACATTCTAATTCAAATTGCCAGTTGTAAGTCACGCGAACTAAAAACAGTTGCGTTTCTGATAAAAACACGCGAGATATCAAGTAAATGACTGATTCATGAGTTGTGACCTAGTTTTGTAGGGAGGATTGGCTTTTATTAGCTTAACAAGGGGTAAAATGTGTGAGGGCGAGTGAATTGCAAGTCACGTCCTACGATACCCTACAAACATTTTATTAGTTGCATAATGTTGTTCCTACTACTAAGTAATTGTTACAAATGTAGATTAGATCTTGTTTTCGATATTTTTTGGGATGGTGGGTAAATGAGTGATTTTAAGCAGCTCTTGGTTCTACAGGAATAAAGGAATCCAAATCTAAACCTATTTGTAAGAGTTGGAGTTGACTGTCCATGTTCTGAAGCCGGGTTGAATAGTATTTTAGGAAATCCCAAAATATGCTAAAATTAGATATAACACATATATTATCCTAACAAAAAATACAATTACAATTAATAAACAGTATGTGAATCACAATAAAGACGTAATATAATAATCTAATGATAACATTATAATATTACATTTAGTAGCGTGCATGATTCTGACCTTTACGTTGCAAGTAAGTAGGTACAACATTGTAATTAGTATGTGGGATGAGCAACAACATCATGCTCAAAATAATGTATTTCTGTTGCTGCGTGTCGTATTCACGGGTTTTCCTCGATAAGTGCACGCAAATACGATCCTTCTTTTGAACACTGAAGTACAAAAAAAATATATTATCGTTTGTTAAAAAAACGAATTCAATTCAAATGATGTTTATGAAACTTTTCCTTATGTACCACAGTATCAAGACCGATCATTGTAAACTGACAAGTCATGGTTACATGACTTAGTGCACGGTCACTCTCGGACTGCATAGAAAAGAAAGAGAAGCGGGATGACACAACGCTGGTAATTTATTGCAAAATATAAAGCAATTATCTATTTACAAAAAATATATTGTTTTGACTACGCTTGCCGCGGTTGGTCTGTGAATGGGTGACCATCTTTACATACTGAGACCCTCCGTGCCTCGGAAAGCACGTTAAGCCGTTGGTCCCGGCTGTCATTCGTGGATCTTTGACAGTCGTTACGGGTAGTCAGAAGCCCGAAAGTCTGACAACCAGTCTTACCAAGGGGTATCGTATTACCCAGTAACTGGGTTGTGGAGGTCAGATAGGCAGTCGCTACATGTCAAATACTGGTATTCAGCTGCATCCGGTTAGACTGGAAGCCGACCCCAACATAGTTGGGAAAAGGCTAGGCAGATGATGATATTGTTAGGACTAAAAAATTAAAACACTAGGTGCTTTAGTATGTTGCGACGCCCTAAGCCGAGGTTCGTACCCCACAGGGGGTGCCCTTAGCGTGTAGTCGCTTAGTATGTAAGATATTTGCCCCTGGCTGGAGGCTTTGAGTTTACTTAAGGCAACCACAGGATAGTCCGGTTAAGTAGTCACGACCTCTCAAGGTCAACTACGAGATGCCATAGTCGAAAAAAAAAAAAAAAAAAAATAGTAAAAATAAAGTTTTAGAGGTATCTTCATATTTTTTTTCTATCGTATCGAATTAGTTGTAAGTATTATGTTTTCAACGCACTATCTACCTAGCATACATCCTGAAGAATATCATATTTTTCCATACTTAAAAATGCAGGATAGCGGGGACAGCCACGCGCATCCTATTACCATGGATTCAGTACATGATTCTGGATACCACCTGCGTTGAAATTAGCCGGTTATTAAAAAAAGAATAGCAGTTCTATACATTTTGACCACGTAGGTAGGTATTGCACTTTTCTATAAAACAGCAGATTATTTTCTTGATAACCGAAAAATGTTCAAGCTACGCCTACTATTACAAAAACTAGTCGTCATAGATTTGCATTAGCCCTTTCATTCTTTATTAATAACTAGCTTATGCCCGCGACTTCGTCCGCGTGAAATTTCACCCTCCCCCTTTTCACCCCCTTAAAGGTTAAATTTCCAAAAACCCCTTCTTAGTGCTCCCCTACATTATAATAGGAAGCCGTGTGCAAATTTTCACATTCCTAGCCCCAGTAGTTTCGGCTGTACGTTGATATGTCAGTCAGTCAGTTCTCCTTTTATATATATATATATATATATATATATATAGATAGATTAAGACTTACTCAAACAAAAATTGAATTTAAAAAATTCTTTATTATCAATAAACTTTCCTCCCTCACAGTGGGTAGGGTACAGAAACAAATTTCTCACATTAATCGCAATTTGTTTACAACAAAATTAAAAGCGTTGGAGTCAAGATCGCGTGCTTGTCCCCACTTAATAAACGCTACCATTTACTCAGTCTAAGGTGCGTGATTGTTTTATACGATCATTATAGAACATTAAATTAGATTTCGATTAAGAATTGACCTCTGTTTTGAAATATCTAAAAATAATTTCCTATTTACACAACACACCCAGTTTCTGACTGCTTAGGTAGATACTAAATTATCACCAGCGGGGTCGCATTTTGACAGTTCAACCACATTCATTGCGATATTTAGGTACGTTGATGATCAAACAAATTTTTTAAACATATGAAGCAATGGATTAGAATGGAATGGATTATCTTTCAAAATGATTCAATGCACAAACAAAATCGTAACGAAAACAACCCAACGCGATTTCGCATTTAATAAAGCTGTTTCAGCAAAGAGATGCTTGTTTGCTCAGGTAAAAGCCCAAGCACATACAAAACGGTTAAGAAACAATCCAACGCAATTTCGCGATGAAAGCTATTTCAGCAAAGAGGTTCTCTTGTAGCGAAATATCTGCTACAAACACATCACACTTGATTTACTTATGGATTATAGAAGTTAGAAAACAACCTTCCTATTAAAGAAGAAGAAAAACTTACACCAAGACATAATAATGAATTTTTAATTATTTCGACCCAACTTGAACTTCGCTGCAATTTTTTCTGTTACCATCTCAACCGCGTTCGCATACAACAACCACCATCCTTAAGGATATCTCAATCGTTCTCTCAATAAATTGATTGGCTTAATAAACGTCATTAGTCTTTGAAAGTTGTGTTTAAATCACTCGACATTTGCGTGTTGCGGACGCTACTCGTGTTCGCACGCAACACTTATCGTTGCGTTATGGCTTTGGGCTTATTTTGAAGATGGTGTTTTACTTTATGTATGTCGCTATTATGTGGAAAGGATTGTGTTGAAAATATAATATCTTAATATATATAAATTACGTGTCACGTTGTTTGTCCGCGATGGACTCCTAAACTACTTAACAGATTTTAATCAAATTTGTACACCGTGTGCAGTTTGATCCAACTTGAAAGATAGGATAGCTTACATCTCAATTTATGATCGCAATATTATTTTATTGCAAAGTAGGTCTGAGAATAGGACGTAAACTATTTTTTTAGTTATTTTAAAACTATTTTTCGTGTAGGGTAGGGGTAGGGTAGGGGTTGTGTAGGAGTAGGGTAGGGGAAATGGGTAGGACACCACGCGAACGAAGTCGCGCCGGGCAGCTAGTATTATATATTTTGTTGATATTGAACTTGTGAAGTTTTTTTTTTATATGGCTACATCCTGTCTGTGTTAAGCGCAACAGAAGTTCAGACCTGACCTGACCTTTCCTTTGTGTCTCTATTTCCATGAAAGCCTTGAAACAATGTCTAACAGCGATTACTGGGGTCGGTCCTAAGTAATCAATAATTCGCTTCGGCATCATATAGAACGTGCAAATGTTTTGGGAACGGTGAACACTGTTAATCTTTAAAACGCAAAACTCCCATCAAACAAAGTTCTCAAACAATAATAACTCAAAAACAAAACAGAAATAAATCATAATACTCTTAATGACAGCGTACTGCAGTGGGAAAATGATAAAAATTATATTGATTGTGGCGCAATCGTCAGCCATTAAAATAGTCCGATTGATTGAATTTCTCATGGAGCCTGGTGGTACAGTTGTGAGAAACAAGCTAATCGGTAGCCATTATGTAGGGTAAACGGTCTTATTGCCTTCTTGTTTTACAATAGTGGTTATCATTTTACGTGATTGTATGCACTGAGACCCTTGCACGACCACGAACCTAAGATATTTAAATTGTCATTCTGTTTTCGTCAACTTCAAAGGATTGACAGAAATAGTAAGATTTTTTCATTCTGGTTAAGCTGAGCTCAGACCTGTTTTAAAACAAGACAAAACTGTTCTGTCTACGGCAGACAAACCTTCGAATACTGTATATTAAAAGTAGACGAACAAGTGCCCATCAAAAACTAAATCATGTATCTACAGCAACAGGTGCTTGTACCTCACCGTTTAAGGATTATTGAAATCATAATCTTCGGTAAGGAATCATAGATCGTTATAGCCGCGATTAATATGTAGGTAGGTACTTATTTTGCAATTTTGATTCGATACGGATACGTGCAGCGTGATTATAATTATGTAGGTTTGTAGTTTGAATTATAATAACTGTTCCTACCTACCTGCCTAATGGTTTGTGTACTATACATTGATATCGATCTATATTTTTTCACTAGATCTTTCATATCGATTGTCAATGTTAAGTTCCTTCGCGTAGGTAGGTACTAACCTGCTGAAATGTAAATAGGGACAATCATAGGAATAGGGGGGGGGGGGGGGTTATTAGAAGGTTTTGAAAGTTATCTTAACCCCTCACCAAACGGTATAATAATATTATCTCTTAACGTTGGTAGATACAACTACAGATTGATACAACAGAATAATACCACAGAGCATTTGACCTATTTTCTGTTTCACCTATGGGTGCCTGCATTTTTTTCACAGCAATAAAATTAAAGGAGTTCTTGGGATCGGTGGAAGCATTCGCCTGTAATGTAAGATTTCAAGATTGAAACTGTGTGACACTGAAACGGTGTAACGGCGGTATGGGTTTGCAAGTAGACTGCTCAGACCGTAAATTGCTAATTTGCATTCGCGATTTTTTGCCAATAATGTAAACAAATATGAGTTTATGGAAAAATTACTTTAAAGCCTACACAATAAGGTTCACTTGACGCTACAATTTCAAACATTTTTATAACTGTTTCAATAGTGCTCGTCACTCTGAAATCAATTTAATAACCATTAAAATAAAGTTGATATTTGTTTAACTTGAAATAATTTGAAACATAGGTTTGAATAGACTTTAGGTAGTGTAGACAGATAATTGAAACTGGCAGGATAGGTTAGATCGCAGTAAAGGTTACATTAGATGCGAATGTTCCCGAAATTATAGTATTTTTACAATGTCGGACTTGGCTTTGCCAAACTTACTAGACACCTAATGCTGAACATATTTTACTAATAAGCATCATCTGCCTAGCCTTTCCGGCCCGGCCGGTCCGGCTTCCAGTGTAACCGGATGCAGCTAAATACCAGCATTTTACATAGAGCGACTGCCTATCTGACCTCCACAACCCATTTACTGGGTAATACGATACCCCTTGGTAAGACCGGTTGTGAGACTTTCTGGTTTCTGACTCCCCGTAACAACTGTCAAAGATGAATGACAGGCGGGACCAACGGCTTAACATGCTTTCCGAGGCGCGGAGGGATCTTGGTATGTAAGGATGGTCACCCATCCACGGACCAAACGCGGCAAGCGAGGCGTCTCAAGATATCTATATCTATAACTACTAATAATAAAGCTGAAGAGTTTGTTTGTTTGTTTGAACGCGCTAATCTATGGAACTCCCAATCGGATTTTAAAAATTATTGATAGCTCAATTCTTGGGGAAGGCTATAGACTATGTAACATCACGCTATTACTCTTGAGAGCCGAGCAAAAGGAAAAAAGTCAGAAAGAACACTAAGAGCAAACGAAGAAATAGCGCGGGCAGGTGATGCGATGCGACGAGATGGGTCGGGTGAACAAGAAATTTTACGTGGACGAAGTCGCGGGCAGAAGATAGTTTCAAATACACGACAAACATACTTAATAGACAATCATTTGCATACTTAATTAATATCATGCTTTTATTATCACATTAACATTACGTATTATAATAATATCAAAACTGCTTTGTATGTACCGTGAGAAAAATATGCAAACCGGAAAAAATAAAGAATTTGGCGGGACGTCTTGGTTCCCATTGTCGATTATTATTTGGCGCATCATTATTATATTTATATAGAGTAAGAAACTCTACTTATTTAAGCTTCTATCTCAAAGGACGAAGTTGGAAGTAGATACACCTAAACAATCGTACTTTTTAGGTTTCCGTGCCTCAAAAGGAAGAAACGGAACCCTTATAGGATCACTTTGTTGTCCGTCTGTCTGTCAAGATCCTTTATCTCGAGAACGCGTGGAGGTATCGAGTTGTAATGAAAACCATATACTCAGGTTTACAGTCACTGGAAGCTGTGAAAAAATCAAACTTCTAAGTTAACGTAAAAAAAAAGATACGGCCGTTTATGCCGCAAAAACGTATATTTCGACACTCTCAAGGGAATCAAAATGTATAGGGTACTTCCCGTTGACCTAGAATCCTGAAATTTGGCAAGAAGCAATGTCATGTAACACAAGGAAAGAAAAAAATCCGGAAACCGTAAATTCGTAGTTACATACCTACAAATTTGTATGGAGCCCGCGGTGCGCGAGTCCGACTCGCACTTGATCGGTTTTTTGTCAGTACTATGTATTCTTCTTCTTTTCGAATCGATGGTAAATTGTTAAATGAGTTGAGCCCAAAAGGTGGCCACGCTAACCGCAGCATCGGTGGCTTTTTCGGTCCTCAGAAATGCAGGTGTATCGGCATTTTTGACACTCCAGCATATGGCGCATGGTTTGGTCAGGACTACATAATAAACAGAATAGAGAAAGTTTTGAAAACGGAAACTTTAGAAATTTGAATAGCGACTTTTAAATTGGCTAAAAATAGATTTTATCAAGGGTTCCATACGGATGCAGAAATATGTTCCATAGAGACACGAAACACTGAAGAACAATAAAAGACTCATTTGGTCATTTACACATTTTCTTTGAACCACAAGAATAACGAATCTTTGAATTCCTCCTAAAATAATTTAAAGGCTTGACTCAGTTAAATAATCATAACTCCTACATAAAACCAGCTCTATATACATATGTCTGCCTTGCATTTTTTCTGCCCGGTCCCGCGCACGCGTCTGTGGGTGGATTTTTTCACGTTTCTCCGCGATTAGGATTATAAACTCCCATCGCAATGCTCTCTATTGTACCGACGACGTTGTACACACAGATAGTACCTTAGTGTCGCTAAGTCTTAGTATAGTAAGATGAAAAAATAGTTTTATTTGGATAATAATGTTTTGCTACCCAAACTTTTTTTTACTTTGATTATAAAAAAACTTTGTTTGACAAATTATTGTCAGATATCATTAAAGAAATAAAAAAATATAATTAAAGTTGAAAAAAAGACAAAAAGTGAGTGCACGTGAGTAAATATTGCGGTTTGACTGCTTTTTTATAGAAATTATGTCAAATTGTCGTATTTATTCTTAAAATATAAGTTAATATGACTATTGAAAAACAGCCCTTAGTTATCAAACTGACACATTTCTACACATAGAAAACCGCTTATTATCAATTAAGTGTATCAAAATCAAATGCCGTCACAACAAACTTAATACGCGTTATTACCCGACTGGAGCTGGGCGATGGCAAAAAAATAAGTGTAAAGCACGCCGCTCCGACTTGCATGCTGGGTGGACGATAAATTCCAATCAGGGCTCGTGAAGGCGCAAGGGCACTGGGTCGCGACCAGCTGAGTTAAGGGGTACTGCCTTTGAATATAATTGCGCCTTTTTTATGGACTCTGGAAGAAATGAGAGCGAGAGGTCCAAGTATTAAAGTGCTAAGTACTTTAGAATTCAATTGAAGTAATAGTTATCAGATAGAAGGAAGGAACTTAATGATTTTATTTGAATACAAAACGACAAAAACCAAATTTTCACTGAAATATCCGAGTCAACCAACAGGGTTGACTACATTAAAAAAAATGTTTTAATTCCTATTGAATTGATAGCTTTTGGTTCTCTTTTAACTTATAATGTTTTGAAAAAAATCCTATATCACACTTTATAGGATTTTTTTAAACATTTCAAGTTTTCCTTCTTAATTTCCAAGGATAGTCTTCTTCTTCGTGTCGCTGCCACGACTGTATTTTAGATCTTGTTGTCCAAAGACAGTAATATAGTACTAAAAAATAATTGCTACGTTTACGAGTAGAAAAACTTTCACCATACACACAAACAATGTTGTACTACCTACCTACATAATAATAATATGTAAGTACCTATAATTCGTCACGCCCTTTTAACTTACAACGCAAGTAGGACCACTATGCACCAACAAAAGTCCTGCTATACTAAAAGCGTACTCCAATAACAATAGCAAACAATGGTTTTCTTTCAAAAACTTTCTTCTTCGACAGCCTAGACCTTAAGCTTTTAAAGTTAATGTTCTAAGATTTCAATAGGAATCCATAACACATCGAAACGTGAAGTGCCTAACCGCAAACTATTTTCACTGGTGTTTTGAAACCGACCTTCGGTGAGTTCCCATTGTACCCACTGGGTTGTCGCCAGTAATAATAGGTCTATACACATTGAAAACACTCCATATGTGTGTAGTAATACCAGACTAATATTGTCCTACTGCAGGTGCAGGGGCTTCTCATACAGAGAAGGCATCGATCATAACTCTTTCACAAGACGGGGAAGGGGATAATAATGAAGTTGCCCTTTATCCCACTGACTTTTCTCCAAATAAATAATGATAATCGAATATGATAATTTATATAATTTGGGTATTTGTTTGAAATTCACAGGAAACCAATCCTTTAGAAACATGAACATTTTGCCCATCGTACAACATATATAGTTATAGTTACATACATAATTCCAACATTCATAATTAACATAATTCCCGCTAGCCCCATACATTGGCCTACGTTATGGACACCAGCGGAGACACTGCAGAAGAGCCAGCACACTCCACGAAGACACAAGTCAGTCAGGTTCAAAGATTTTGGAATCAATATGTGCTGTTTTAAGCACAGACGCCAGCACATCAAGCTACCCGAAACTGTCAAATTTTCCCAATCAACTTTGAACCTTATGCTTTAGCGATAAAGTTGGTAATCTATTAATGAAATTTGACAGATTGTAGTAGGTTGATGTGCTGGCGTCTGTACATTGAGTTTTAGATTAAAAGGACGTGGGGTCAATGCCAGTAGAATCAACGGGAACACGCCATCTTTCGTTGTTTCAATTTTCCATGCTCAAGTGCAAATGAATGAAACAGGTATGTAGCTGCTTATCGTTCTGTACGAATTCTAAGCTTCTAAAGAGTTATGGGTACTTAGGTATGAACTAGTAACCTAGGTAACGCTTGCTTTAGCCATCATTGCCTCACTTACTTTTGTTAGTGGCTGAAAATGTGCTAATGATGCTTTTTGTTATGAAAGTTCCGTTTATGAAGCTGGCCGGTTTTCTCGGTTATTTTGAACCTTAAATGCAACCTTTATGAATACTTTGGTGAGTAGATGGCAGAAATAAGAGGCAAACATTGATTTATAAAAAGAAGAATGAGAGTTGGCTGACAAGCCAGGAGACAAGGATAAAAATGTAAAAACGTAGAACCATCTTCTAGAA
Source organism: Hydraecia micacea (assembly GCA_914767645.1). Lineage (NCBI taxonomy): Eukaryota > Metazoa > Arthropoda > Insecta > Lepidoptera > Noctuidae > Hydraecia > Hydraecia micacea. The sequence goes on along the minus strand of OU611794.1, from coordinate 10,372,569 downwards.
ATAATTATAATAAAGTAATATGACAAACTGTGCTTTTATTTATTCGTCCCGGTACTGAGGGCTTGTAATGCTCTCACAGTACCTAACTATCCTAGCTATAAATGATTACCAGGGGTTGGTCTACATCTTTGCTTGAGAAGGAAATCACAACGGTTTTCTAAGCTAAACAGTACTTTTTATTTTCATAAGGGTAGCATTTTTCAGGTAGTCTGTAGCGTTCATTTTATTCTCAAGTATCTTTTATTTATTTTAAATTATAAAACCGGAACAATTCTTATTTGGATCATTGACAATGAACAAGGAAATCTTCAAATATGTCATAGTAATTTATCCAAGAACATTACATGTCCAACTTTCTTTGACTACGACATATACAAATATCATAAACTTAATATAATCTGTTCTTACTTGCTATACAACCTCCAAACGAAAGGTCAAAGGTCATACATGAATTAATGCTAATCGAAACACACTCACTTGCTTTTTTATACTACTCGTATGTCCCATTCACTTGCAAATTCCATAATGCGCCTGAGGGCACGCTCGGTTTCCCACGGTATAATTTATATGAAAAAAATACATTAAAATCCAACACAGGAAACTTTCAAAACCCAACCTTAAACAGTTATAACTAAATCTGAAAGTCCAGTGCGCCTCAAATATCTTTAAGACGTTTTTAAACTAAGGATCCACTAATACTTAATATCGACTAAAATCCGTCGAAAGCAATGTTGAAATGTAACAAACGAAATTGAACTCTATGCTAACGACATAAAAGCTTTGGTAACAAGCTAATGAAGAGATTAGAACGGTTTGCTCTTACGTTGTTTACGAAGAAATTTCTCTTAGAGCTCTTTTTGATATAGCACGCGTCTGAATGTTAGGGTGCTTTCATAATGCGGTCAATGCAAGGATCCTTACTTAAAATTGTTGTAATCATATAATTGTATATAGTAACGAATCCAAAACTTTACATAGAATATTAAAGAGAAAAAGGATTTGCTACGAGGTATGGAAACGAGTCTGATGCCGAAAATATAGTTTTAGAATTTTATCCGTTTGTCTGGATGTATGTTCCGGATTGACGCAAAAACTGCAGAACGTATTATAATGAAATTAGGCACACAGATAGTTTATAACCTGGATTAACACATAGGGTATTTTTAACCCGGTAGTACGTTCCGAAATGGGATATTTTCCGACATCCACGCGGGCGAAGTCTCGGGCGAAAGCTAGTTGATAATAAATGTAAATTTATAATAATTATTATTGTTTTATCTCCACAGGCTTACAAATAGGCTTCATCAATAGCCTTAAGATTTTCATGTTGTCCGGTTGCTTAGCCATTTGGACCCGGAGACTTTTCGCGATCTTCAATAGCTTTTCTGTTCATCTATTGGTGTCATCGTTAACCGGTTTACTGCCATCATTCGAGGAACTTTCACCTCCAACCTCAGTCTGCCTATTTTTACTTTATTTCCAATCCTTGGAACAAACTTTTGCCTGTTTTTACCTGCTTTTTGTCTTTTTTATACCTACTGATATTCCTAGGCATCCACTTTAACATAAAGGTGCTTTATCAGCTACGGACCTCTTCCTCTTACTTACAAACAAAATCCATGTAACATGCTGCCATTTTAAACGGTGCCTTATTTTATCTCGGCTCGTGTGCCCGAAGTCCGACAGAACGTCGTGTCGGTCAAATTCCGACATTGAATAACATAGTACCTATGTGGGTGTAGTCTTAATAATGTTACATTTATTGTTTTCACAACGAGGTTTAAGGCTGAAAACTTGTACTCAACTATTAAACTTTTTTTTTTTAATTTCTAACGTGACGATATTGTCGTTGACGTCCACGACATCGCGATAACATATATGAAAATATTACATGGAGACGCTTTTTTTCCGTCTACGATAACTGCATAACGTGCACGTATTCCCTTGCATGTTATGGACGTGGGCATCCACGTTATCGTGGATGTCCACGTCCATATCGATATGTTACGATTGACGATATTATTATCGTCACGTTAAAAATTATAAAAGCGCATATCATTTTCTTGTGAGATAGCTCTAGAAAAGGATGCCTGGAAGGATTCGGGGGAGACTTTTGCTCGGCAGTGGGACAGTGTACATACGCCAACACATCAAGCTACTACAATTTGTCAAATTTCTTTAATAATTTTTCAATTTTATCGCTAAAGTATAAGGTTCAAAGTTCATTGGGGAAATTTGACAGTTTCGGGTAGCTTGATGTGCTAGCGTCTGTACAAGTAGGTAAAAGAGATAAGAAAATACACATTTTTCTATATTTTGTAAAAACGATTTTCTTTTGCACGTCCAACATATTTTTGTAAATAATGGAAAAATAATTCACATACGAGGACAGTAAAAAATACCACACAGGGCGAAACTGCGAGAAAAATACTAAAATTATAATTAAATAACCATGGTGCCTATTAATAAATTCTCGAAAAAAGTTTAATCACTCACTATGTAAATACACAATTTTCTTTTTTATATTATGACATCATTTTCTATGGTTAGCCTAGCGAGGTCAACACCATAGCTGCCAGTCAAAAAAATCAACATTTGACTAAAAACCGATAACATCTTACTGATTAACTGTGACCTTTACGCAAATTAAGATATATATTATATTCATCACAAGAATACAGTCGGGGAAAAACTGGAAAAGCGACTAATTATGTAAACATCAATTGTTTCAAGGCATTCCCAAGACAAACTGAGGACACAGATTTTTTTTTAAGTTTTCCGACCTGCATTTCGTTAAACAGCGCCCATTTATAGTCCCCTATGCTTTTTAATCATCTAGCATGGTTATAATATTTGTTTTTTAAAAGCTTCAGCCACGACGGTTACGACCGAAGATGCAAATACCCATTAATATACCAATTTTGACATACTTTAATAAGTATACCTAAAATAATAAGGTTCGGAGCGAAGATAAAGATTCGTAAAAAACACTTTTCGGTGCGCAGACCAGTTGACAAATATCACATGGCTCATATCAAAAAGAAGGGTGCTCGTCGTCTGTTTTTGACAAGGCTTCTACAACATTCTAGAAGCTGCGCCCTTATTGTTCGGAATAGGTTGAGTCGACTACATGACCTAAAGCGCGGTCTTTGTCGTACTGCACAGAAAAGAAAGAGAAGCGCTATGACAACGCTCGTAATTTATTGCAAAATATGAAGCAATTATCTATTTACAAAAAATCTATTGTTTGGACTAAAAAAATTAAACATTACTGCTTTAGTATGTTGCTTTTAGAATAATCTGACAAAAAATCATAATGATTGTATGTATACTAGTATGGTTTTTATTGTAAAAACAAAGTTTTTAGAGGTATCTTCATGATTTTTTTCTATAGTATCAAGTTGGGTGTATTATGTTTTCAACACACTATCTACCTAGCATATATCCTGAAGAATATCATATATTTTTCTGATTTTGTTTACTGTAGTGGATCATATACTTTTATTGTTTCTAAAACTTGCGTTTTTTGCGTTTAGGTCCTGTAAGTCCCTTAACGTTATACCTACTAATTATTTTCATTGTACTATAAATATAAATTTTTCCGACATCCCTGCAACATTTTTAGACACCCTCTGTAACTGTATAGGGATTGTAAGGATACAAAACGCTTTAGTCACTCTTACAAACTTTTATCTTTCTTACAAATTTATCTTTTCATACAAGTTCATACCACTTTTCAGATCTTAACAACACTACGTGTAACAACATACAAATCCTGAATAACTAAAGAATTGTCTCTTCGAAGGTTATATAGAAGACAGGTCATGTTTTGATGTAGACGCGGGCGCATAAGTCAGGGGTCGCGTCAAACGTTCGACAAACTACGCCATTGTAACGATATTACAAAGCCTTCGGGCAGCGGTGAAGGATAGAGGGCCTAGTGCGTTTTGTAAAGATTGTATTTAATTTGTTAAACAAGTTTTGGTTCAAGCTATAGGTATAGTTTGAAAGTAGAATTGAAGCAAGTTATGCATAGTTTAGAAAGATCGCTCAGCGTGCTATGCTCCGAGTTTCTTTGAAGGATTAAAACAGAAATAAAATTAGCGTTAGTTACCTCATAGCTTACAAATTAAGCAAACTGAAGAGGCAATGGGCTAGCTATGTTCGTCAAAGGACCGATGACCGGTGGAGTAGGCGAGTCCTGGAGTGGAGAACTGTTTCGGCAAACGTAGTGTGGCCCCCCAGCTAGATGGGCTGTCGCTTAAAAAGGTGGCTGGGGCACGCAGGTTGCGCACAGCGAGACAGGGTGTTGTGGCGCGGCCTGGAAGAGGCCTATAACCAGCAGTGGACTGTGATAGGCTGAGTTGATTGACTGACGCAATTTCATCAGATAAATATCTTTGTTGAACACCATAAACTCCCTAAAAGTATAAAATACCAGTGCATTGCAAAAGCGAACGAAGTCCTTTTGAAAAGAAATAGGTATCTAATTTCTTTACTATATAAGATTTACAATTAATTTGAACAAAAAAAAAAATGTCAGCTGTTTAGGTCCATAATGATTCACGGTACTCATTCGCTGGGCGTGCGGCTTATTGTGAACGCCATCTATGGTTCCTCCATGCTCCATGGCATAAAGAAACTTTGAAATCCGGTAGATGAAGCTGCGGTAAGTCGAGTAGGCATGATAACTGAGTCCGTTGTAAGAAATGCGTGGGTCGTTCGTCAAAGCAATAATCGTCAGAATCCTTTATACGTAGCCAAAGTCGTTAAATCGTTAAAGAACACGAATAATAATTATTACAGCACACGAAAACACAACAGAAAATATCCACTAACGTACCGCAAACTCAAAGCACTCAACGAACGAAGCAAATGATTAGATTGACGTTTGAGTTTTTGACCTGACATTGACATGAGTTCCGCTTTGTTGCCTGTATATTAAAACGTTGACAATCGATTGTGAAATCGATTTATTTATCAATTTATCTTTATGATTTTTTTTTTAATGTTGAAGTGTCACGCGGACACCATTATTTAAACAATAGGTTTATGGTTTTTTATTTAAACTTATGTAAAGAAAAAAACTGACACACTTTTTATAGTATTTTAAGTAATTAATGAATTATTCTATTTTAGTAATAATATCGATTAACTTACCTATTTCATCTGGCAACATTGTTTCAAAGTAAAAATAAGGGAAGTCAGTATTATTTTGATTAAATATTTAATTTCTTATGCCATGATAAAACTGCTTAATATATTATGATTAACCACAAAGAAACTAAAACGAAATATTGATAAATATTTCATTTGTGTAACAGTAGGCCCAAATTCGCCCGTCTCCTTTATTTAATTTTTACAAAAACATTCTTCATTCCTTTCTCCAAAATATTCAGTTACACTTTGTTGCGGCAAGCGCGCGGTGAACATTCGTCGGACGCGTCGACAGCTCGTTGCGTTTGCCCGCGAGCGGCGCGCGCGCCTATTTGTGAACGCCATCTATCGCTCCACTTGTACAACGCTACAGCGCTGTTAAGGCACAGAATGTTATCAAATTTTGAGCTGCAAAGCGTTGAGTGACAAACTTTTCAGTATAAGTTATTGTGTTATGTGAATATATTTTTCAGGAACATTTCGGAAGTGCGGTGATTATTTCGATCACTTCCAGGTAATGTAGAACCATCGTGCTACACGAAATGATGATAAAATAAAAAATAAGATGCCTGTTCCCATTTTTAACAGCATGCAGTGTAATAAAAAAATTGAAAATTAACACCTATGTAGTTAGGTATAGCTAAATGATAACGATAACGCATAAATGACGCAGTAGTGATGTATAAATAAAATACCAGCACACATTAAAGATATATTTCTGTTCATTACCTTTCAACCGGAAAAAATCCATTCACTTTTTTTTTTGTTCAAATTAAACAAGCTCTTAAATGATTCTCGAGTCGATGCCGCCTTTACACTCAAGCTACAAATTCGAACTAGCAACAATACACAATTACAATCTAGCCCTTAACAAGAACGTAAAGTTGTAAATGCTAGTTGTCTCGCGAAGATAACTCGCTCACAATATATTTGTAACAAACAAAACTAGTTACTACAGATGTAAACTATTAAATTTGTCGTTAGCTGATATAAGAAACCTATTTGTTATTAACAATGTGGCCCATATACTACGGTGATATTGTCGAAAAGGTTGTGTTAAAATTGGATGTAATGTAATTTGTTGAGCTATTATTTTGTGAGATATTTAAATTGGGTGCTGAATTGGTGATATCATTTCTAGGGGTAAGAAATTGTAATGGATATGATTTTGATCAAATAAAATACGGGAAAAAATAGTGCAGATACGAAAATTGGTGCACTTACGAAATAGTCTGTAGTTTTTACAAAACGGCTGGTACTTTACAGGGGTTTGTGTCTAAGTATTAACAGCCGCTCCGGTCAATCAATCACATTAAGCTACGTTTGCTGCGGTCGCTCCTTGTATGGGTGACCATTATTACATATCAAAACCCCTCTGTTCCTCGGAAAGCATGTTAAGCCATTGGTCTCGTTGTCATTTGTGGATCTTTGGCTGTCGTTACGGGTCGTCAGAAGCCGGAAAGGCTGACAACCAGTCTGGTTAGACTGGAAACCGACCCCAATATAGTTGGGAAAAGGCTAGGCAGATGATGAGGTACTTGCAATACCTCCGATGCATCATGGCCGGTCCAAATTTTGCACAGAAGGATGCGCAATAACATTTTTTTAGAAACCAAATGGTGACATGAGGTGAGTGTGAGTGAGGGAATATGCGCAAAAGTTCGGAGAGCCTATGTTCAGGCGGGCGATTATTCATCAGCCATACCTACTGTCTTCCATACACTAGCTTTTCTGATCCTCACCGTCACACAGTCAACAAATGCTATTTCCACGGCCACCTCAGGATCCTTCATTTGATATTTTCCCTGACATAGACAACCAAAGAAAATCCTATTTTCGTTTCTAAGAGATTTTATTTTTCTCCGTTTTCTTTTGTAGACTATTCTTAAAACAGTTTAGTAAACGTTAGCTATTTTCTCTCAACGCAAATACAACAAATTAAAATAAAATAAGTGAATCAAAACGATATTTTCAATCGATCCATTTATCAGACCATTCCAAATTCAAACCGCCCAAAAAAAGGCATTCAATTTCTTACCAGCCTACAAAGTACAGGTGATCCAAACACGTTGCTCATATCAAAACTTAATATGTAAAATCAAAAGATTATTATCAGCAGGAACCATACATTGTTTTCCTTCACATCCCTATTTGCATACACTGATCGACTGAACATCGAGATTGCATTCATTTTGTTTTTATCCGTCGCCCATTCAGTGATGTTTTGAAATTTTACACCGTGGATAAATGGTTCGTCGATGTAGGTCTGGGACCAATAGGCGTTCTTTATGTTGTCATTAAGTATTAGGTTAGTTATGCTGTTTTGTTTTGGGATTGAGAAGCGTTGACTATATTTTGGTAGTGAATATTTTATGGCTGACTTTGTGGTGTAAATTGTACCATTTGAAGATATGTGTCATGTTTCCAGCAGTGGGGACATTATTACAGTGGTTATAGGCTGATTATGATTATGCTTTTTAAAATGAGGAGTAAATATTTAAGTATAGATTGTGTAGGTAGTAAAGATTATTTTACCTCTTTCTGTCTTGAGTCAAGTTTCTATCATCTCTTTCCATAAATGAATAGTTTGTTGCAGGCATCCTCTTTTGTTTTCAAAATCTGTTTCAAGCAAAAGTAGCTTTTACAATAGGGACTACGGTTGTTCTTAAAGGTTATTTTTATTTCCACAAATGCCTATCAATGAAAAACTAAAAATGATTTATCCTCATATGACTAGTTGAATTAAAATTACATTTTCGTCATGACCACGTCGGTAGGTGAAGCAAGGTATGGGCCCTAGTGTTGGACTAATAGTACTATCGATATCGATAGATACCAAACCACATTATCGATGGATGTTTTGTTTAATATTATTGAAACCACCTTGAAGAACCTCACGCTAGCAAGCATCTTACAAACAATTAAAAACAAAAGAAGAGGAATGACGTCATGGGAAAAAAACATTTATTTATCTAGGTAAATAAATGCTTTTTCCCATGACGTCATCATCGTCATCGTCATCGTGCATCTTTACTATCTAGTAAAGATGATACAAACTAGGTTAATTCAAAAGAGAAAGACACTGCATTGAGGAAGCACCCTGTTAATAATACCTAATTGCAGAACATATGTTATAAAAAGCTTAATTCAACTTCAATTAATCAGATTTAGACAATTACAAATCAGCAGCTTCAAAATAGCGGCTAATTACCAAGATATATCAATCATATCTCATGATCCACTAATAAACTCACATTAGATTACAATTTGATGACTTACTTACTTACATGTTACATCATTAGTGAAGTGAAACAACTAATAATTTAATTTACCTACTTTCACTTTACGTTATGATTCTTTTAGTTTTTTTTCTTTTCTTGCCAATTTTAAACTTACTTAGCTACTAAAACGTGTATGTACAATTCAGTGTTTTACTAGTAGGTATCAAATAAAGATTTAAGAAATAATCGTATACTTTTTAAATGTTGAACTTATAAATATTATTCTAGCTATCAATCTCATCACTAGACAGAGCTGAGGCTTGCGTGACCTCTGCCCTTCGCCCGCGCACTTGCCCCCCTCCCCTGCCCCCCACGGACCCCGCAAACCGCACACATGACTCGCTCTTAGCGATCCCGCCCAACACCTTTTTGGTATCAACGGAAAAAATCGATACCGAATTTGTATTCGGATTTTTAAATCGATTCGATAGTGCGATTATTGTTGATTCATTTTGTTTTTGTGTTTTTGGTAAGTCACGATGGGGATTTGTTTAGTTTCTATTTGATTTATACATCACTTATACTTTTGCAGTTTTAGGTAGGAAACTGATACTTACTATCAAGCGCACATCAAATGCTCTCCATGTGTTAATACACTTAATAAAATGATACAGGTAGAAGCTTCATTACAATGATGTAGGTAAACCTTAACAATGCCACCTTCGTCAAATTTTCACGGACTGCACGTTCAAAAAGTGAAACCAATCACAAAAATCGATACAATACATTGTTAAAACAACAATACCCTGATATATGACGTATCAGAAACGAATAAAACACAAAGCGCACGCGATCCAAAACACATGTCCGTCATTAAGACGCATTCGAACCACGAAATAATTCGAATTCCACACATTCAAATATTTCAACACAATGCCTTACAAAGGTAAGCTTGACTCAATTAAATCTTAATTCGTACAAAGAGGTCGATTAATGAAATTAAGTCGGCATTTAGTCGATTTAACCATAGTGATGCCACAATAGCCCTAAATAGTAACAATCGAATGAAAAGATACTCGAAATCTCGACACAACAAAAGATCTAACTAACCCGGCTTGTGGCGTGACTATTAAATTTTAATGACATGATTTATTCAAGGTGGTGTAAAAAAACACGAGAAAAGGGTACGATGTTACGATCCATTTTTCATATAACGCGGTTGGTAGCAAATGGCCAAATAAAAAATGTTTAACAGGCCGACACTTTATGAAAAACGCAGTCGGACTGTGTGTCGGCTTTGTCATCGGCAACAGAATTTATTCATGGTTACCTGTTGAGCTCCAGCAGTGAATAAAATATAAAGAATATTCCATTTTTCTGGATACATATTGCGTAAGGTGTATGGTTACGGAAAGTCCCGGCAAGTTGGACTGAAATGCATGGGTGAGTGTCTTAGGGTCTGAGTAAACGATTTACTATATCCTTTAGTCACGACAACGCCAATGGCACAAGTGTCATTATTATTATAGAATGTCGATAGAACTAATCGTGTGAGTGGACTTACGAGAGCCTTAACATATTATTAACCTTTGATAATATATTCCCGTTTATTCATAAACGTTGCTTAACGTTAAGTAGTGATTAGCGACTGGTTAACCATATATTTTTGACGTCTAAACTACACTTAACTTTAATCATCATATTTTATAAATAAACCATATTTTTTTTTTTTTTAATATAAAACAATCCAAGCCAGGACTTTCGTGCACCCATGCATCGTATACACAATATTTGGTCATTCTCTTAGTGGTAGCCGTCTCATTTATAATATTTTATAGAAATCAACTAAACAGAATTGGGAACATTAACATCGGTACAAAGCTTGCCCCGAATTCGTGCGTTTATACTTAAATTGCTTATGATTAGTGTGACCAAACGGGCCTTGTTTTTTTTTTCTTGTTTTATTTATATTTTTTGTGACGTAAGTAATATGTTAGTTTTTGTAATTTTGGAAGTATTTTTAGTGTGTTTTGGTTTTTTATAATGTAAGGAAAAATGGACTATGTCGTTTTAATGAGTGTTAATAAATAATATGAAATTAAAGACTGCTATATGGATACAGTTTAGGTGGACATGTTCGCGAATTGATAAACAATATTCAGAATTGGTTTTTTTTTATTAACTCGACTTTCTGTATTTTGAATTAGAATTTGCAGCAGCATTGAGATTTTATATGGTGTAATAATTACATTTTTGCAATACTAATGATGGGCTCTCTAACGGGAAATTCGTGAAAATAAATCATTAGAAAAAAAAAACTTGATCTTGAATAAAATACCATTATTTTATGATTTTACTTAGTTCATTGGAAAGTCTCAATACATTGTCCACATACAAATTCATAGTTACAATACTCGAACTCAAATTATGTTTTTTTTTCTAAAGAGCAGTTGTTTTAAAATACATTTGAAGAGGCGTATGTTATCCATGTCCAATCTACATGTGTAGCACGTGGGTAGACAATGATTGTAAATATGAAATATTGTTATTGATTGTTATTAAAATAATATAATAATATTACTAAACTTTTAAAGCTTATTTAGCTTTTAAAAGAACGCAATGAATTAGATAAACAATGTTTTTTTTTTCTATGAAGTAAGAAGATACGAGAGATATAGACAAGATCCATTGGTTACTTATAACTTCATGAATTGGGTCAACAATTACTTTTTCTGAAAGACTATGAAAGTATAGCCTGGTTAGGTTACTTAAAATAGTAGGGATATTCATGGAAAGAAGATTTCAAGATGATTCATATATATTATGTTATTCTTAAATGCTTCTAAAAATTTAAGCACAGATGGTGGAATAAAAAAATATTTCGTTTACAGTAAATTAATTTTTCTAAAACCCGACCAACAAAAGGCAGTTTATTAAATTATTTCTAAAAAAAATCTGTGAAACTCAAACGACAGACTTCGAGTCGCCGTCGCACAAATACAAGAGAAACAAAAAATAAGCATTGGGTAAAGTAGCAAAAACGGATAGTATTATAAAAATTATCAAAAATCTTTGCGAGATGCAGCCCTTCAAATTTGTTAAGGTCATCATGACTTTGCCTATTGTTAGGTGCACCATGCTTGTAGAATGTTACATGGACAAAATTTTATGAATACTTCTGAAACAAGTTTAATAAAATAACTTAATAAAATGTAGTACCTATCATTTTATAAATCAGACTGATATATAGATTTTAAATACATCCCTGACCATCACATCAGGTATGCCAAAAGGCATACCTGATGTGATAGTCAGGGATGATATTCTTGTAGCTGTCATTAATTGAGCACAGTAAAAACTGTGCTCAATTAATGACAGCTACAAGAATAAAATCGAATAACAGCTGTCATTCTAACCACATGTCGCGTGGAATTTCTTAATCATGTTCCAAGTTTCAGCACTAGATTTGTTTAAATTAATATAATAAACGCGTTGTACTGAGATTGTGGACTAGACCATAGGTTCTCAACGTGGGCGTCTGAGACTTTCAGGGGGCAGTAGAAGACCTTGAGAAAATAATATATCCTATCTTACGACTATAATATTACACTTTTAAATATAAACGTGGCAATAGCTGTTTCAGATTCGCGACAGAAGGTAAGTAAATAAAAATTGGGTGGTTCTAGAAAATATATATTGCCAAAGTACGGTTATATTGGTGGCAAAATAAGGTTGATAATCTATGCACTAGACGATGAACAGAATAAGTATCGTTGCATATTGGATTGCCCAATCTAAAGCAGGACAAATCCCCACAAAACCAAGACGAATGGCGACCCTACCAACGCACCCCCGCATGTCACCATACATTGTATTCTCAAAAATGGTAGCGAATATGACATTGACAAAGGGTGTTGGGATAAACTTTGTAGGAAAGAACAAAGATAGTTTTTTCTAACTTCAAGTGGCAGAAAAAGTATAATTTATATGATTTTTAGAATGAGAGCACCTGTCGCTAATTGCCACCTTTTGGCGGCGATGGCTTTTGTAAAGAAATAATATGAATACTGTATTCTTTTGTCGATATGAGAAGTTAGATGATGAATTTACATGCCTATTTGGTTGAATCGGTGGGAATTATTTTGCTTTTATAAGCGTGAATATTAAATTCTGAATTTCAGAGCGTATAACTGGAACGAAAATGACGAAAAAATGGTTTGCTTACTGTCTACATTTTTAACTAGCTGCACCTCGCGGTTTCACCCGCATAAGTCTCGATCCCATGGGAATATCGGGATAAAAAGTATTCTATGTCTTAATTCAGGTCATGTTCTACCCATCTGCCATGAGAGTTCAGAAAAAAAATGTGCAATCTATTTTCAACTTATATCTGCACAAGATGAATCTTTATGATGACCAAAAAAAATTATTTTAAACTCAAGTATGTACCGATAAAATACAAGAAAATCGTGCACACGTCCATATACCAATACATCAATACAACCATGACGTGACCTCAAAACATAACGTCAATAACATCACCTACAAAAGGTGGACAATCCCTGACATAACCCGCTGTCCATCAAATTACAAACCCAGGCACATCACTCAAAACACGGAATCAAAACACGGGATAAACTGAACACCTATCTGTCGACACCGGTCAGGGGTCAACATCTGCCTGGATACATAACGACATTAATGTTATGTATCTCTATTCAATCAATGTTGCGTTACATGTTCGAATCAATCATCAATTTGAATACATTTACTTGTTACATTTATCTGTATCGAGTAACTTAATAATAAGCGTGTTTAGTGCACGTGGCTCTCAATGAATGGGATGGTGATTGTATCTTTCTGTTTCGAGTACAATTCAGGTTTTGTTCGGTAATTTTTTATTTGTTTTAGCGCGGGTGGTGCAATGGATCGTTGTGGATTTATCGTTCTGAGCAGTTTTCAAAGAAGACTAAAAGTCAAAACTGCCAATTTTATGTCCCTAAACATTCGGATAGATAAATGATTTACCTAACACAATATACCAATTATCTAGCTAACGAAGACGAACGTAAAACGAATCGACTAAACAATAGTCCTTTCAAAGCGCAGCACTAGTCATCATCGCGACAGACATGCGTTAAAATCTACTCAGCACAACGAAACGTGGCGAGTAATAGAGATACCTTATAAATTACTGCAAAGAAATTGTCCGAATGTTTCATAAAACTCCGGACGGACATTCGGACAATTTCTAATAAACCTTCGGTGATGATCAAGTGTGGTTTATTACCACAAGACACGCTTCATGCGAAACAATGAGTGGAACGAGCAATTATTGCAGGTATTAAGGCAAGGTTTTCAAATTAATATTTGATTCTTTCGGATTGATTGGACTGTTAGTGCGGTGATTAGTCGGTTCGAGGAGTTTATACTTTTAATTGATTTTAGAAATTGATTGCGTATGCCGATGGTGTCCGTAGGAATATTTTTCTGTTTGTTTTAGGGAAGGAGTCATTTGATTAATTACAGGGAAGTATTTTATCCTTGGTGAGCAGCGGTGGCCCAGTGGTAACGGCCGCGACTTACGAGTTGTAGGTAGTAGGTTTAAATCAAACAGGCGCTTTACTTTGTGTACATTATGTCATCACCACTGCTCTCAAAACGGTGAACGGTGAAAACATCGTGAGGAAACAAAAATTCGAACGACATGTGACTTCTCCCAACCCGCACTGGGCCCACGTGGTAGATTACGGCCCACTCCCTCTCACAGAGAGGAGGACTGTGTCCCACCAGTGGGAACATTATAGGCTGATTATGCTATATTATCCTCGTCGTGGATACTGCCAGTCGGGCTGGTCCACAAATTCAAAGTCGCTCAGTGCGTTTTGGAGCGGGATATGTTTGGAGTTTCTTTGAAGGATAAAATCAGAAATGAAATATATCGGATAAATCGGAAAAGAATCGGAGTTACCAACATATTCAAGGGATTAAAAGCAAGTTACATAATATAATTGATTTTTTTAAAGTAGAGATATCAGGTTATTGATCACTAAAATGTAAACAAAAAAACATTTACCTATGTATTTTCCATGACGACAACATCCTTTTAAAGAAAGCACACCGATAAAAAATATCAACTTGAACCTAAATCATCGACTAAATGCGTTCCCATCACTATTCCTATTGTACTGTACAGGGAAGTCGTAATATTTGTTAGTGAGGAGATACGGCCACACGAGACAAAGGCATACAAAATTACTAGAAAGAACTCGTTACATCTATCCTGGAGAATATAATATGTACGGACATATTACTCATTTAAGTCTTCAATTAAAATGTTTGCTGGTGGGTAATGTGAGACTAAGTTTTTAAGCCGAAAGTAGAAGAGAAGCTTATGAGAGTACCTACAGATAATAATAGAAATAATTAAATCTCGTTAGGTTTTATTAAGGCCTCGTAAAGACTGACGTTAAGGTGATATTATTACGTTGAAAAAAATGTGGTTTTTCTATTTCGTGTAACTTTTTAAGTATGTGGAATAGGGATTTAACATATTGGTATATGTTTTTTTACTCTTTGGTCTAGTATCATGTAAAAGGAATACATGATTCATTGAATTTTTCTCAATACCAGTGGTCCAATCTTGCATCTTCGATAGGGAATATAAGTTAATTGTAACATCTTTGCAATTAAAAACTAAGTACTAATGAGTGTATTAAAAAGAATAATATGTACAAGTATATAAGGAAAGAATCATAGGCCATCAAAAAATTCTTCCGCATCGTTGTCAACAGGAAAAGCGCCCAAAAGGCTAGCAGCATTGCCGCGTTGTATGGTAATGCTGATTCTTAGGCCAAAAAATAGGCCAGCCCTCTGATCACGTAAAGATATGAATAACCGTTTGGCAATGTCTTGAAAAACTAAGTGGGCACACGGACCCCATGGCCTTAAAGTTTGAACCCGAAACGGCTCAAACATATGTATACGTTCCAATAAGATCTAATCTATATTTGCGTCGTTTGAGGTTTTTTGCACCTGCAGCAGCCACCCCAGCAAAGCCCGTCTTTCTAGGAGATGGAATGGCTCAGGGGTGTCGAGACATGTTGCATCGCACACCAAAGGCTTCTAACTTTCAAGGCATTATGGTCATTCCGTCTGATCTCTTCTCGAATTAAATTAAAGAAGATTTAAATTAATTGAAACAGTTTCAATGAAATAAAATAATACTATTTTAATCCAAACTCCAACATACATTTTCACGAGCAACTAAACAAACAACAAACAATTTCTCTTTAAATGTAAACAACTAAAACACTTGAGTAATCCTAACTTTATTTCAACAGCAACATTAATTTTCAATCCAACAATACGAATTGCTCATAATTTATCATCCGTTGTTCGACAAATGCAGGTAAATGTCTACAAATTCATATTCCGGAACAATTTGTCAGTCGGAACATGGCAGTTTCTGCATAAAGCTGGTGCTAATGTAATGTAAATTAGGTGTTGTGCAATCAATTTGATCTATTGTCCCGTTTAGTTTATGATAAACGAGATTCTGGACATCTAAATAAAATGTGTATACAAATGTTTTGTCAGAATTATCAATGCAGAATCGTTATCTGCTGAACAAGTGAACATTTGCGTTCTTGTAATTCGTGAGAGTTATCAGCTATGAAAGTATGTTGTCATTTTTCTGCCTAAGAAATGACGAAATTATTAAGTAGGTTATAAAACATAACGTAATCAGCCTATAACGTACGTATAGCTGGGACGCAGACCTCCTCTCGGTAAGAGGGAGTGGGCAGTAATCCACCACGCGGGCCCAATGCGGGTTGGTAAATGTCACATGTCTTCGAACTTTTTGTTATAGGACATGCCTGTTTCCTCACGATATTTTCCTTCATAGTAGGTTATAATATGAAATGATATTTTATAAATAACCACAAATAATAATTTTATAATAATATTAATGATTAAATAAATATTGAATTACGTTATAATATTGTACACCATATACATAATGTTACAGCGATCCTTTCTGTAATAATTTTAATATTTGATTTTTTAATTCTTATTTACAGTAAGTAGTCAAAAGCCCGCGGTTTAAGAATAACTCCTTTTTCTTTTTTTAACAGGACTATCTGTCATGTCTACCCTTGATTATGGCAAACTAAAGACTAAAGTACCAAGACGCTTATTATGGCCAGCTTATGCAGTGGATGTTCCATGGTGACCTACCCCGACGTCAGTCCCAGCTTTATGTGCATGAAAAAGAATGAAGACAGCTGATGGCAAGTTCAACCATCATAAAATACCAGATGTAAGTAACCAATATACAACTCATCTACAAATATCTACAATTTTGTTTTAAAATGTAACAAATTCCTTTGAGTGACTCTCATTAGCACTGTATCGGGTCTGAATGTTAATGCTACAGATGCCAATTGAAAATGATAATGTAGGTGTATAAATATAAAGGGTATCGTTCATGTATAGTTGTTATAGTCGTGATGAAATGTATTGGTACACACATGTCCCATGGAAAATCAATGGTAGAAAGAATTGTTGGGTTGAAGTTCCCTTCTCTCGGTTTTTACGACTTGTCAAAACATCGAGTTTTCTTTATTATATTTATTTTAGCACACATTTTTTATACACATAAACCTTCCAAAATAAATTCTCTAAATTATGGAGAACACCGCACCTGAATCTATTGTGCAGTTTAAATGAAATACGCGGTAAAGAAAATGATAAGATAATAATATGAATACTTGAAAACTTTAAAAAAAAACTGAATAATGTAAATGAAGACAATCGAAAATAAAATATGTGAATGATTAGTTTTTGTCACATCTCTGTCACATTGTCAACATCATCTCTATCAAAGATAAGATCAAAGATAGGCTACAAACAACTATTTAAAATTCCATTTATCGACACCAGTTCACGTCAAAGGCACTGCACCATCACCCGAAGATATAACATATTGCGCTCCCAATTAAGGGTGTACTCCCTGCTGCGTTGCTGGAGGAGGCTCAATTTAAATAGCTAGGCCACGATTCGACCCTTTCAACATCACCTTATTTCAAAAACACTCAAATATAGCCCCTAACTTATTAAAGGCAAGAGCTATCAAACAGCAAATGTATCGTGGTAGGTTAAAGCAGAAACTATTAGAAAATGCCCTCAAGCCATTCTGCAGTATTCCCACAAATTTTCAACTACGAGTCGTTGACAATGAAAAATTGTATTAAAACTGTTAAATACTATGTTCGGAATGATTTGATTGCTTACATTATTTTATGCTCAAATAAACTATTGGACTGCCTTTAAGCTGGTTGTAAGTAGGTTACGTTAACATATAGCGGGCTAAGTTTGTTTATTAGGCGTTTTAATAATAACACAATTCGCGCGCGGCGAATTAATGGCTAAGTAAAAAAAAAAAACTAATTTAAACATATTCTTTTTAAAAGGTAAAAAACAAAAACGAATTGATTTTCAATTGTTTTAATACAATTCAACCTCTTTTGTATCATCCTAACATTATTTTTGCCTCTGAACCTATTTTCACTGTTCCTGCTAACAACGACACGACTCACCGGACATGTTGTACTTGCTAACAAGTGCACGATCAGTCCTTCCATCCAAGAGTTATTGAGGTTCCAGTTTAACACTGCGTGACTTCCATCTGACCTTCGAGATCACTGGGGCATCGCGATTTTTGCCTTTATAGTTACCTACTACGTCATCGGTGTACAAGCGAATGCTGCGGATGACCTTAATAGTGTAGAGTTGATAGAATTTTTTTAACGATTTATTAGATGATCACAAGACTGAAGTTTATAGAAAGGTAGTATCTGTTCAATGTTTGAAGGACAGTTCATAATGTAAAAGATTTAGGTAGAACAAGTTACTCAGTGAAAACATTACCAAAAATTGCTCCTGTAACGCGAATGTGAATTGGGACTAAGGATTGCAACTTTATGACCTAATCATTCGAATAAGTAATGTATTTTTTTGAACATCAAAACGATAAAAAAATACCTACAAACAAGATAATTATTGACAGCTAGCTTCTGTCCGCGACTTCGGCCGCGTGAAATTACTCATCCCGTCGCATCAAATCACCTGCCCGCGCTATTACTTCGTTTTCACTCAGCGTTCTCCTTGCGTCCTAACCTGGTGTTAAGTAGCCTATAGCCTTCTCCAAGAATTGGGCTACCAAATCCGACTGGTAGTGCTAGAAATTAGTGTGTTCAAACAAACAAACAAACTTCAGCTTTAATATTATTATATTATTTAACTTAAACTTTATTATTAGTATAGATATATAGATGCATAGGTTATGTTATAATTAATAAATAATTGCTAACTCAGTATTTTGTATATAATAGGTATACATTACTGTGAACAAAATGAACATTTTCACACACTCTTTCAAATAAATCAATAAGCAACTTATACACGCTAATTCAACCACACAAACAACTACACCATTTTAATAATAACTACTAACATAAAATTATCTAGATTTCTCGATAGCTGTAAATCATTTCCCACGCTACACCAGTCAGAATCTGCGGCCATTTGTCTTGCCATAGACTGTAGCCATCTATGGGGCTAACTGATGGTAATGTTGGCTAATTAATGTGTCGCTCACGCTTACGCCGAGGGGTCTAAGCAGAAGTTTAGGTAGGAAACTGGTGAGGTAACTAATGACGGATGTTTTGGCCTAGTTTGAGAAGGTTACGCTCGTTAACTTAGTCTACATTGCGAAACAGATGACGAATTGTATGATTTATCAAAAAGAGTAAAGCCTCCTTTAAGTAGAGTAAAAGTTGCCTTGAAAAGAAATGGTGTACGATAATTTATATTGGTATTAGGTATCAAATTTAAACCTGAGAAGAAAGAAAATATATCTTGTATATAAATAAAACAAAGTCGGGTTAGTTACACCATTTATAACTCGAAAACAGGTGGACCGATTTTTATGTTTGATTTTTTGGATTTGTCGCCGCCCCGAATAGCAGAATAACTATTAAAACATGGGAAAAATTCACGAATAAAATGATAATGAAGTTAATTCATTTTCTCATACATTTAGGCGGTCGGTACAAAGTTCGCAGGGTCAGATAGTTTATTTATAAAGATATCAATGGATCTATGAGTTGCACTAATCTGTCGCTGCCATTATATCTATGGTCGCTGCCTTCTACTCCTTTGAATGTTTGTTTCACTTCACCATACTCAGTGATTAGTGTCAAATCAACCAACCAATCAATTCAATCAACCTCTAATTTAGTACGAGAGCCCAATCTGGGACCTACCGTTTACTGACAACCAAAAAAAAACAAGCAAAACATAAAACCATCAGCACAAACCCCATTCCTCTTATTCAAATTGCACGAATACCAGTCTAACAAAGCACGTTCCCAGTCCAATATTGACAAAGTAACTGATAGGTAATGTCAGTTAATTAAAAACAAACATAATATATTGAGGATCGGAGGGCAATCGCAGAAGTCACGAGGATCGCCTAAAGCCAATGTTGATAGATCTGATCGATGCACAGAGTAGCTGTGGAGTTGGTGGCGGGCAGAGACTATACGTAGTATAGAATTGGTAACCCTTAATGTAAAAACTTTCGAATACAAAACCTTAAAATAATATAGATTAAAAGAGTGTCTTAATAGTTTAATTTTTAGGGTTCCGCACCCAAAGGGTGCAAAACCTTTTACTAAGAAACCGCTATCCGTCCGTCCGTCTGTCAGCGGGCTTTACTCTCTATCATAAGGTATAACTTTTTAACTTGATAGCGTTCGATCCCAAACTTTCGAGTAAAACATCAATGGCTTGAGATTTTGAGAAATAAAGGTAATATTTTATAAAAATCGCTTAAATACCCTCAGATAATCAAAGACAACCACACTTATTGTTTTAAAATCTGTCCATTTTTAATGCTTACAAACAATATTAAGTATGCTTTGTTGAATGACGTTCTCTGAACTAATACTACTCTACATTTCCATTCATTACTTACCTTCATTACTACATCAATTAATTTCTTTGTTTCAATGTGTCAGTTTCAAATTGAGAAGCAAACACTAGTTAAAGTGAGCCCCTTCATTGACCGAGACAAACAATGTCTAAGAAATGACCTGTCCATCGAATTGATGCTTAATGAACTCCGAAATGGTGTGTATAACTAATAGGAAAAATAATAGCTTGATATAAGGTTGAAAGGTATTTTAAATAGTTTTATAAACAGCGTTGTTTTTTTGGAGAGTGTAAAACTGAGGGTGGTTTTTGAAACATGAAAACATGGGGACCTACTTGAAATTTTAACATAACTTCACGCCTGTATCCTCGGAAGGGTTAGGCAGAGGTGTACCTTTATAGTACCTACACACATTTCACCAATTATGTTTAAGTCCCATGTAATAAGGGGCAAGCCTATTGCCATCAACCGGACATAAATCCAGAATTCGGGTGCTACTGGGAAAATCCAGATGGAAAAACCCAAACTGCGCCGGGAATCGAATCCGAAATCGAGGCAGTCGAGGAAGAGTAATTTTAAACATTAAATAAATGAAGGTAGATTAGAGACAAGAACCCATTAATAAATACCTTCATTTATTTAATATGATTACGAATACCTTTGACAATGGAAATTAACTTTTAGGTTCGATTCGATATTTTTTAGAGTAGGCATCTACTTGGATAACCTCAATATTCCTAACCCTAGTGGAAGCCAAAATAAATGCATAATTTTAAATCGCAGTTCCAAAGCTGCGTTTATCAGTAACACACTCGCGAGCATCAATCAGAAACTTAAAAGAACATTACGAACCCTTATTGATGAAGATTGCATTCGCGAAACAAGAGATTAAATCATATTTTTCAATCTCGTTCATCTCATTAAAAATTCGCATAAAGTAAATGACAAAAGAATATCATTGCACCGGAATGTCATTCGGGTGATTTAAGAGACAACCTGTGTGTCATTGCAGTGAGTAAATCACTGTAAGTCGTTACGAGAAATAATGATTTATATAAACCAATTAAAAAGCCAAGTTATTAAGGATCGAGTATTTTTAAAACATTCGCGGTATCGATAAAGATCGCGTCACTATTGGGTATCGATTTGTCCGTTTGTTTGGCGATGGTGCCGAAAATTAGTAGGTATCACGCTCGGATTGTTTTTCGGTTCGGGTCGCTGGATCAATTAATAATAATCTTTTTTACACAGCCACTAATATAAAAGGGACCAACCTTTTAATAGATGTAACATCTAAAACGCAAAACCTAAATGCGGTCTGCGCTGTTTTATTTCTTCAAAAGCAAACCAAAAAGCTAGTATCAGTACAAGCCCAAAAAGTACAGCTTTGCAAAACTCTTATGCCTTGGTACCCAGGAAAGCGGATGACATCAAAATAAATCATTTTCACCGGTATGTATTTGACATTAGGTGTCAAAAAACGCTTTGTATTTGAACAACCGTTAATGTGTGACCTTTTACCGCTTTCTTCCGAAACCAAAGCTTTACAGGCAACCTACATTTTGGGCAAAACCAGCAACCCCCACTAGTCCAAAAGACAGAATGAGATTAAATCGATTCGCCTCGCCACCGTCATAAAGTATTTTTGACAATTTACGAATTCTCCGTTAGAATTACTGCGGTACTGTGGTGTCCAGTAAATCATTAAGCTTGAGGTTTGGCGACCTCCATCAAAGGGCCAGTATGATATACAATAATACATTTATACCCGTTTTCACTAACACTAAGCAACAGCTTAATCGTCGACTCAAC
Source organism: Hydraecia micacea (assembly GCA_914767645.1). Classification (NCBI taxonomy): domain Eukaryota; kingdom Metazoa; phylum Arthropoda; class Insecta; order Lepidoptera; family Noctuidae; genus Hydraecia; species Hydraecia micacea. The sequence continues at coordinate 10,350,378 of OU611794.1, read as the reverse complement.
GTTCAACGAATCAACGTTCGGCCCAGCCGCGAAAGTTGAAAATCCAACAGCGCGCTTTTATTTAGGCATTCCTTTAGGTGTCGCCTAGTGGTAGTGAAAACGGGCATAATACATTTAGTGAAAACGATCGGCTAAACCTCGAAGGTCTGAATGGAGTCATAAAGTCGGCCTGAACGCGACATACAAGCGACTCTTGCGTCGATTTATGAACCATTGTGAAATTGGTTTTAAGAAACTCCTGTGTAAACAAACGTTTGGACGACATTCGAGTAAGCTTGAAATTTTTAAGCTTAAATTACTTGAACTGTTTAACTTTTTTGGGGGATTTGTAGGTACTTAAATTGAAGGAAAAAGGATTACCTTACAGCCGATAATAATTTTTTGAAATTACTGTGTATAAATCAAATAACTCGACACGAACTGGGTTTATGATCTAGAATTCATCTCAAACCTATTTAGTTAAATGAACGTGCACTTCAAGTTATAAATATCTAACCATAAACATTTAATTAGGTACTGATCAATTTTTAAAATTATCATTTGACTTTATTAACATCATTAAACATAAATAAATAATTAAGTTATGCATCATCAGCATGCATTTACTTTAACCACCGAAAAACTTTAACATCTCCATAAATTAAAATAATCAACAACCACATTAATTCCCTAAACCATACTTCAAACAAAAATTCAACTAATTGTTTACATTTCCTGTTCAAAGACTGAAGCCCAAACAAAAAAACCATTGAGCCGCTTTATGAAAAAAATAATTAAATTTTACAACATCCCCGCCTATTTTTGGCTACCAAAATCACTCCCGTTTTGTATTCTATTAAAACTTAATTAACTTTTTTTCCTTTGAGGATATAAATAAGCTTTTATATTCGAAAAAGGACTGACAATTTGTTTTGCTACTTCTAAACGTCACTTGTATGTTTGATTAATGCGTTTCTGAGTTCAGAAAATTGCGTCTTGAGCATTGAGACGCCGACAGAGGCATTTTATAAGGTTTCGAAGAAGTTATAATGAATTTTTATGAACGTTTCGTCAAGGTTTGCGGAGCCTGATATATGAAGATTAGATTGGGATGTTTGTTATGTAAAACGACGTTAACAGAACAGTTTACATAGCCAATTGCCTAATTAATAAACTAAATATAAACTGCATCAAAGCAGTGTGTCATAATACTAATAAAAGTGTACTCGTACTGTCGTATTTAATGGTAAATACACAATAATATTATTCAAATCAAATACACATTTTGAGCTATTTAAAAAGCAAACACGAAATAGATAATCAGCTGTTTCATATTTTGTCCAGCAACACCATGGAAGTGGGGCCTTCAAATATTTCAACACGTTTGGGAGTTATGATTAGACCATCAATTATCTTCTCGATTAGGAATTTCGATTCCATTTATCATTTCCTAATCGATACTTAATCGGATCATTAATTGGATTAGTTTAAAACGGTAAGCTAAAAACGTATCTAGCTGAGTGACGATTTCATATTTGGCTATTTGATTAAGCTATTTAGTAGTCCGTGAAATTATAAACCGATATACTTTGATGGTAAGCTCACGATTTATTGTATATAAATTATATAAGGTGTTGACATTTAATTATGTTTTTGGAAAGAATTATCACCTACCTAATCATATTAACGCTACAAAAGGATATAGCTAAAATACCCAGTTATAAACCTGAATATTAAAATGAGAGCGATGCGTAACAATCAAAAAATCATTATTGTGAAAGTTAATGAAAACAATAAGCACGTAATGGAAATAAAGAAACATTGTTTATTCTGCACAAAAAAAAAAAACGCAAATTGCAAAAAAAAAACATAAAATACAAGCATACATAGTAGGTAGTCAAAAGCCATGTATTCAGATTTTCAAATTTGAAAATGTTGCCCATTGCGTGAGTGAGGGCCAGGGACCATGGACAATACGAAAAATTGCGAAATTACTGTGTTGCGATATTTCCAAATGACAACAAACAAACAATCAAAACAAAAACAAAATCCCGATTGCAGATTGGAAAAATAACGACTTAACAAACATCAAGAACAATTAGGCCAATTATGACAACTTTTTATAGAAGATAAACCACAAAAGTATCCTTCTGGTATACTAAAGGAGTCAATCAACTCAGTCTATCGCGATCCATTGCTGGACATAGCCGCAACTAAGCTGGAGACAGAACTGCGTACTAAAAACATTACAAGGATCTGATTAAACTATAAGAACAAATAGAAATCGAACTCCAAGTTACCAAGCACCATTTAAACGAAAGAGTCAACCAAAACATAATATCCAGTATAAACCCGAAATATTCAAATGAGGTCGGTAATGAGTGGCGGCGTATGATTTCTGGTAATATATGTACGTTATTTAGGTGGCCAGTCGGACGGGTGCCGCGGGCACGGCCGCTAAATTAAAAACACGTCAAATGTTAAATTGGTCCGAGACATCTATTAAGGAGGGTTAAGGTATGTTTATATGGTAGGATTTGTTTTAATATAATGTCGTTAAGTTAAGGATGGGAGGTTTGTTTTACTGTGAAACATATCGTAGGTTTAAAACGTAGATATTTGTTGGCTAGATCACTGTAGAAGCACAAACGTTAGAATTTTGAACTTAGGTACTCATTATTATAACCTCTGCCAGTTTTTGTCAATATAGTAAAAGTACAAGATAACTATAAAACACATTTTTTTAACGTGGACGAACAATCTATGAATATTTTCACACAGAATTTCTAGAGTGAACAAATTCTGGAATCAAGGTTGCTGCGCAGAAATCACTTCAAACAAAAATTTCTTAAATTCTTTATCCTTTGACAAAACCGCACACTCAGGACACGTCCTTACACCCAACTAGAGGTATCAAGAAACAAGAGCTCGAAGGCTTTTACTTAATTCAGGAGCTCAGCGGGTGTTCCCGAAACCATTGGAGCGGCACCGTGAAATATGGTGCGGCCGGCCGTTGCTCAGTGGCCTAAGGCCATGTCCCGCGTGTCTTGAATGCCATCACTTTGTTATTCTAAACTGAACGGTTTTAATGCATGAGATAATTAGCTGCGAATTGGTTTTTGTTGTCCTTTTGGGGATCAATGTCGCGCTTGGTTTTGGGTGACTATTGGGGATTTGTGCTGGTTGATCGTGGTGTGTGATTGTTTCCGGATTCTTTTGATGTCAGTTTTTGAGCATGTCTTCTTTCACCTATGTATGTGATAATAAATTGTGCGGTGGATTTGTCAGAGTCTTTGTCTCCAAGAATACTATAGGATTTTTTACCGTTATGATAAGATTCTAAAACTTTGTATACTCCAGATAATTTCTCTAATTCCCTTTTTTAGGTCGTTTTGCGGATAAGATCGTAGTTTTTTAAACACGAACGTTTTATATTGATATAGGCTAGAGTTTTTTTCCGCCACTCTCAAATACCTGAGAACTATGTATTTCAATCTGCAAGACAATTAGCTCCTTCTTTGAGGCCAATGTCGCCTTGTTTGGGTGTGTTAAGAAACTGAGTAACTTTAGTAGGTGCGGTTTATAATTTATCAATAGCTTAAGACTGTGCTAATGTGCTAAATGTTTTGAATAACATCACTTCGTTTTGAAATAGAGCTCCTTTGAGGCCAATGTTGTCTTGTTTTAGTTTATAGATAAACGCTTTGGTAGGTGCGGCTGATTTATTACCGTTTTTGCTTGAACTTGTTCTACATATGTTTTCGATTTCCTAATATGAAGAGCCTGTTAAAGCCTGTTTGCTTATTTTTTTAAGACAGTGATCCGTGCTCCTGTGTTTATGCATTTTTGTTTGGGACCAAGGCAGCATGTCTGTTCTTCCATATATCTGCATTAGCCGTTACCTCGGAAATCACTACCTCCTAGCCATATCATATTTCACATACTCCATCTATTTCCTTATGGCCATCCAACATTTGAAACTTTTGTGTAATGTCTTAACTATAATCATAATCGTCATTCTCCGCTTCACGTGTCCGAAAATAGGCCATTCCGATGTCCGTTAAGCACGATCAGCCTACTCCAGTCAGACCCATAGTTGGGACACAGACTTTCTCTCTGTCAGAGGGAGTTGGCCATAATCCACCGCGCTGGCCCAGTGCGGGTTTTTTGGAAGTTTTTGGTTGGAGGACATGCCGATTTTCTCACGATGTTTTCCTCCACCGTTTTGACAGCAGTGTTGATGAAATTTTAAAATACTAAGTAAAATGCCTGCCTGGGTTCGACATCACGACCTACAACTCATAAGTCGGGGCCGATACTACAGGGCACACTGCTCTTGATATCCGATAACAAAAAAAACATAGCCACGATTTCCATCCTACAACATTATTATATTCACATTATTCTCCTAAACACATCAAGGAAAGGAGGAAAGGATAAAGCCAAACGCTAAAAAAAAACAGTACCCACACACAACACATCCAATTTCCATGCAATCGATACTTACCTGGACCGCTGCCTAGCCCCTGAACCCTGAGTCACATCAGTAACGGATTTTCGAGGTCAATCGAGTTCAAACACTCAACTTTGACCGTTCGCCGTACGACGCGAATCCTTTCCTATGTCTTTTTGAGGATATCTTTACGTTTCATCTCTTGAGGTGTGATGGTTAGGAACGATGGTGTTAATGATTATGATCTGACATGTTGATATTGTATGAATAAGGCGTTTGTTCAAGATCAGTTTGTGGGTCAGAAAGAAATATTTACTTTGTAAATTGAACAGAAATTTGTATCTATTACAAAAAAGCTATCACCATTTTCGGATAAGCATTCACTGGCAGATATCGGATGACCGATCATAGACTAAATTTTCTGAATCACCAGCAGTACACACGGTTTTAAAATTGCAAAAGGACATTGGTAACTTATCTCTCTAGTTGGGACCTTACTCGGTTCACTGTAGTAAAAAAAAAAGTATGTGCTAAGGTGTAGAAAAACAAACACACCATCTAAATTAAACTGTTGATGTTAGATCTGCGAATTCAATACTTCAACATAAACAGCTAATCGAAACAAAACACACTCTTTACCCATCAATGTCAGACTGGTATCGGCACCTATAACATATTCATAGTTCAGAAAAGATTTACGAGTATATTAAAACATTTTACGTCCGGCACTGATCACGTCATGTCTAATTTGACCATTGATCAATCTTCGTTTGAAAAACAAATCAATCTGTCAGTTAATATTAGATAACTATACTTCAAAACATGTTGACAGCATTCGATATATGAAGTTTAGAGTACTTATAATGCATATATGTACTACTTTTTATCATTATTCTCCGTGTTAAACTTTGTCTGCGACTTAGTTCATCATTATTGAGAGTCCATAAATCACAAATTTGTTTCCTGTACCTTATAGGTAACGTTAGTTCTTAAATAAGGATATATCGTAATATTTAGTGGGGCTTCAGGTACTTCTTAAATATTTTGGATAAGATTCTCTTTCGTATCTATTTGTGAATTGTCAACCTGATATGGTCCTCCATCTCTTGTTTTTCTCTAATTCTTAGTCCATTATATCCTCAGTAACACCTATTATATGAAAATAAGATTATCCCAGATAAAGATTAATATTTGTATGTACAAAACAGTGAAGTCCAACTATCATAAATAACATCTCGTTTCCCCAACTGGTAGGAACCACAATATTTGTCATAATATAAGACCTTTTAACATTCCATCATACGACTTTAGAACTAATTTTGCACATAAATAGTCATAATTTGCTATAACACTGTCAATAAGCTATAATATATTGATAATATTATATGTATTTTTATATGAAATGACATGTTATCGTAAAATGGCGTCTGATGAAATTTAAAACGCGTTTACAATATTTACGATGTGTAATCTTTTCTGATATGTGTTAGGGAATATTTTATGAAATGATGCTATGATGTTATGTAAACGATATTTATTTGATTGATCTATTAACGTTTTTTGTAAGAGAGTGAAATGACACATATTGCTATTGCTTGTTTTTTAAGAAGATATTGTTTGAATGCATGTTTTTTTTCTTCGGCCTGTCTTGTTTTTGAAACCTTTCAAACCTTATATTATATAACATAACAACACGACTGTAATCCCCAAAAAGTTAAGCAGTACCTATACTGCACTAATATTTCGCCAGTTATGTTTAAGTCCCATGTAATAGAGGGCGGCCCTATTGCCATTAACCGGGCACAAATAAAGACTCCTGGCTGCCCCTGAGTTTATCTTGGAAAAACCCCAAAAACACATTGCCCGAACCGGGAAACGAACCAAGGACCTCATGCTCGGCAGTTGCGCTTGCGACTAATTGACTAAAAAGGCAGTCTTAGTATAGCTAAAGTACATTTTCAGTAAAGTGTAGTATAGTAATATGGCAAGCCTAATCGCTTTCCAACATGCGTGATCGAGGTCAAGAGCAATAAAAAAAAATTAAAATACCTTATTTGTATGCTATAGAAATAGCCGCACGGGTCAGTCGATCAGGTTAAGCTACGCTTGCCGCGGTTGGTCCGTGGATGTGTGACCATCTTTACATACCAAGACCCCTCCGTGCCTCGGAAAGCACGTTAAGCCGTTGGTCCCGGCTATCATTCGTGTATCTTTGACAGTCGTTACGGGTCGTCCGAAGCCCGAAAGTCTGACAACCAGTCTTACCAAGGCGTTTCGTATTACCCAGTAACTGGGTTGTGGAGGTCACATAGGCAATCGCTCCATGTAATATACTGATATTTAACCGCATACGGTTAGACTGGAAGCCGACCCCAACATAGTTGGGAAAAAGCTAGGCAGACGACGAGAAAGTAATAAAAAATAATGCATAAAAATAAGTTCCATAGCATAACTTTTATATGTGTGAAATCAAGAAGCACAAAAAGCTTATCCTACTACATGAAGATTTTAATTTACGAGAAGTATCAAACCAGTGCATGTAAGGTAATACACTTGGTACAATGTTATGCGATGTAAATATCAAAGAGGTGACTTTTACTAGAGGTGGCACTATGTTTATGCGGTCACAAATTCAACTAATGGCTTTAGCTATCAGGCAAAGTTAATAATAGTGCTAGTGTTTAAGTTAGAAGCAAAGACATAAAGTTTTATTAGTACCAACTAATAAAAAAACAGTATCTATTTACCTGCAAAATCAAGTTGGTAACGTAACAATGACAAAATAATTTATTATCATTAATTTATTTATAATTTTTTGATTTTTTGAATAGTCATTCAATTGGGTAATATGAACTAAATATTTATTTAGAGAGATATGTATTGATGATTTTTATGAATATAATTTTATAAATAAATATTTGGATCAACATACAACCTGATACTGACCACCAAATACCAAAAAAAAAAAAAGAATTTCGCAGGCTATCCTGACGCTTTCGCTTTGAAGCATAGAGACGTTCAAACGCCAAAAATGTAAGTAGGTACAGTTGAACAGACACTATTTATTACTTTACTGTATGCAACGTTTATAAATAAGGTGCCTATTACTCCATAGGTTTAGGTAGTTAAATAAAGATAAACAAAAAAAAACACTTGACGTGGTTAACCGCCTAAACGTAATACCAGTCCATTCAGTTGTCATGCTACGTCATAGTTGTCGTCTTCAATTTAACAACGTTATTAACGAATTATAACATAAGCAGTCAATGGCCATCTAAACGAACAAGGTTGAATACCATGTCAACAATAACGAGATAGTACTTCTTCGTGTAGATGGCGCGACTGTTAAATTTTTTTGGCTCAAAACTTCGTCACTTCCTCGGCATTGTCGGTGGCAGTCATAATGACAAACTACGCCCTATCTCCCAATTCATAGTTTATGATACAGCTCCGCATCCACACACTCCTACTGAGTGTACTGATAAAATAGTGATTGAAGGAGAAGGCAAATTAAATAGCTAAATGATTCCTTCCAAAATTATTATTTGAATGAAGAGTGAATATCAAACTAATATGAAAAACATATCATAATCAGCCTATTATGTTCCCACTGCTGGGACACAGGCCTCCTCTGGTGAGAGGGAGTGGGTCGCAATCCACCACGCGGGCCCAGTGCGGGTTGGCAGATGTCACGTCTTCGAATATTTGGTTTTAGGACATGCCGGTTCCCTAACGATGTAAGGAAAAACATATAAACACCCAAAACAATTTCAAAAGCGGTAGCGGTCCATACAATACAATCATGCACTAACGAGACCCTTTCCATACACACACAAAAAAAAAAACATTTAAAAAAAGTCGCGAAATTCATCAGTGAATCTTAACAAAGGATTAAACGACACATAATTACCACAAACTCATTTACAAAGGCAAAACTAACATTGTCAGCAAACATTTACTAAAAACCCTTTGTCAGGCAAACAAGAAAAATGTCACGACGCAAAATCGCAATCCTTTGCTTGCGATACCTCATCGGATTTTTTATATTTATCGCCAGGCTTTTAAGTTGAAATCTCGCCAATACATTTGGTGTCTCTCCCTAAAACAAACAATTTGTAATCCTGAATTATATGCTGCTGACTGCATACATTTAAGAGATATGAATCTATAAAACTAGGGATGTGGGAATGTGTGAAGCTTCGAGAAGGTTTATCGATAGATGGCTTTAGGATTGTCGATATTTTTATTGATCCTTTTTAAAATTTAATTTTAACTACAAGTTCATTTCAGTGTTTGAGATTTAATTGGTGCTTTTAAATTCAAAATATTACATTGAGCATAATTTGTAGAATCTCATAAAATTTCTTTCAGGGCAACTGTTTTTCTGGAAAGCTTTGGTACGAATCAACATTTACGACTCAGTAAAGTGTAATACATATGAATATCTTGTCCAATTAATAAAACTATCGATGTTTCCCCTCACTAATATTAAGTCATCGACTTACCTAAACAAATAAAAACATCGACGTGTCGCATCGCCCCCGACCTTTTCCAGTATGGCGTGACTATTTGTCACCTGCACTCGACTCCCGTACAAACTTGCGGCGAACATTCTGATTCGCATCACTAGCCGAGCTTTGAAAAACGCTTAGGAACATCTTTTCATTTTGTCAATTTAAACTTTAAATCGTGAAGCATTGGATATAAAATGGCTAGGTAATGGTTTTAGAGATAATCCCTTTTGATCCTTACACTCAAATTTATTTGTACACATCGCATTCAGGGACCATGTTGTTCTAACCGCATTGCGATCAATTTGGCAGACATTGCATGAATTCTTGAGTAGTTCTTTGAAAATAATAAACATGACAAAGTTATTGGTTATTTTTTAAAGAATTTAAGAGGGAGTACTATTTTTATAGCGTGTGGATTTATTCAAAGTGGTTGATTATGATGGTACATTTTATTTAAATTTATGGTAGGAAATGCAAGGTTGGGTAGTAGGTAAGTGATTGGGATTAAAATTAAAACCTTTGCAAGTTACCATTATAATAATATAATAAGCCCTTTTATACTGAACTTTGCGTTGTGGTATTTTCAGTAGTATTTTACAGAATGTCTCTTAGTTTAGTGTGCCTCTTGGCAAAGGCCTCATCTAACAACTTCCACTGAGTCCTATCTCTCGCGACTTTTCTCTAACTTGGACCCTTTGTGACCGTGATTCGTCTTCTTAAATGACAACTATTACATAATCAGCCTATAACGTTCCCACTGTTGGGACACGGGCCGCCTCTCCGTAGAAGGGAGTCGGCCGTAATCCACCACGCAGGCCCAGTGCGGGTTGGTAGATGTCACATGTGTTTGAAATTTTTTATTCATTCAAGACATGCCAGTTTCCTCACTATGTTTTCCTTCACCGTTTTGAGAGCAGTGGTGATGAAATAACTTACACAAAGTATAGCACCTGTCAGGGTTTGAACCTACGACCTACAACTCGTAAGTCGCGGTCGTTACCACTGGGCCAGTCCTCCGTCAGTCGCTGCTCATCATCTATATAATTATCTTCAAGTATTAATAGGTACTTATATCATATTATATCATAGTACTGACAATAATTTATCGATTTGATATTCATTATTTGTCTGTATCTAAGCTTCACGTTCTTGTTCTGTTACTTTGTCACCAAATTCCTCTACACTGATTCCATTTACTCTCAAATCACCTGTACGACGGTCAAAGTCTTTTACTAAAAGTTATATTCATAAACAATATTCAATTCAAGATATTTACGTTAACAGCAGTTTGAAATAAAGTCGTAACAATTCCAAGTTTTCTATGAATATAAATTTTACGATATTTGAATATTTGGACACATAATATATAATTATTATAGTTCAGTCGACATTCTGTGAATACGACGTTTAATACTGGGCTATTTTTATGTTTATACTTATTATAGTGTCTATGAAAGTGTATCTATTTGGTGGCGCCAAGAAATGGACTACCGTTGATACATAATAATGTTATGTCGATATAAGTATGGGAAATTTTCCATACTAATACATACATGGCAATGATGATGAAATTGTTACACAACCAACACACAATGAAAGTTAAGATAACAAAATAATGAAGCAGTGGAATCTAAAGCTATGAAACTTTTAACTTGTAAACTTATACTCTGATCACCATATTGTAAGTTGTTTACTTACAGTAGATAAGTACTGCCTTAGTCTCTTCAACCGTCCGACGAAAAGTCTTACGCACCCGTTTTCACTAATACTATTTCTCCTTATTTGTTAGCTTTTTAGTCGGACAAAGATAAAGCGTAGTCGCTAGTCTCATATTTGGCGTTTGTTTATGTTTTGTATGTCCGTTTGCCAGTCGGTAAATGGTCCGTCAACCTTCTCCATTCCTATCTCTGTTTAGCCATTCCACCCCTTGTTCTTCCAGCGACCTGTCTGAGGTCATCATCGCACATTTTCTGTGGTCTACATCTCTTTTTTTGACCGTTTCTTGGGTGCCACTGGGTAACTATTTTGTTCCATTTGTCCTTCCCTCTTCAGAAGCTTGTGGCTAAGTTATAACAGTCGCACGGGTCGATCGATCAGGTTAAGCTATGCTTGCCGCGGTTGGAACGTGGTGACCATCTTTACATACCAAGACCCCTCGTGCTTCGTAAAGCACGTTAAACCTTCGGACCCGACTGTCATTCGTGGATCTTTGACAGTCGTTACGGGTCGTCAGAAGCCCGAAGGTCTGACAACCAGTCTTACCAAGGGGTATCGTCTTACCCAGTAACTGGGTTGTGGAGGTCAGATAGGCAGTCGCTCCATGTAATATACTGATATTTAACCGCATACGGTTAGACTGGAAGCCGATCCTAACATACTTGAGAAAAGGCTAGGCAGATGATTGCCCTTCCCTCTTACCATGTGTCCAGAGTAAGACCATTTCTACTTTAGTCTTCTTCTTTTTAGGGTTATGTCCTGAATCTTGGTCTTGTGCCTGAATATGCTCTCTACTAATATTAGGTAAAACCTAAATGAAAGCCTAGACGCGCGCAATAATATATTAAGATGTTTTCTAGTGTCCCTGAAAAAGGGCTTTGCTTTCTTTTGATGATACGACATAACATGAATGGTGACCAATTAACAGCTAGTCATCACAAAGACGTTAGCTTCATTAAGCCGTAATAGTTAAAGATGATTGACCTTACAGAGCCAGCGAACCGGAACTTTTATCGGTGATTTACAAAGATCCGGTATGCAAATAATTGTACCTACAATCACGCAATCACGATATGCCTACAATCGAACAATAAAATTTACCTTTGAGCCACGCGACCAAAATTCACGGTCAAAAATCATAGAATCATCTATTCTACAAATAAAAATAATTGAGCGTTTAATATTTAAGAGCAAATGAGAAAAAAATTAAAGATAACAATATAACCTGTTAATCCAGTGTGAACGATATGCGTGGGCGCAAGCCACGCTATATAAAATTGTGGTTGAGCTTGTAGTCACGAATAGACGAAATAATTGAACAAAATGTCGAGAATTTATTTCTTTACTCTTTTAAATGGGAAGAAACAGTTTATTCTTTCAAGTTTTTTCCTGAAAAGCCTAATTGGGAACCCCGTACCCGTAAGCTTTTGTTCATATGTAAATTTTCAAGTATGAAAACTATTTGACCAGTGAAATGCTTCTTGAAACTATGATACATTTTATTGACATAGCTTACACTGGATACTTATTTTACAAAATTATGAAGTAAACCTTTGAAATCGTGTTACGAGTTCGTGGAAAACTTTGTGTAAAATTAAAAAGTTACTAAATGATTATTTTCTTTTTTGGGTAGATTTTTGTACTGATGAGCACATTGGGTAACAATATGAAAATAAAAAACAAACAATTGAAAGCAATCAACTTAATAGATACGTGGCTCAAATACCTAAAAGCAATGAAGATAACATCCAAACAGCCACGATCAAAAATTCCAACGATGATAGGCATCCGACTTATGATATCAATGCAGTGTGAGTAACTACACACGGACCGAATCATAAATAACAAACGGTCAAACCTCGAATTAAGTTGAGTACCGAAAGCGATTTGATCATTACTCTTCATAAGACACAGTTCTCATCTAATGATTCCCAAAACTCCGACTACTGAACTAATAAACATCAATCAACCGCCAAAGCATTATTAAAACGAATCAATCATTGTATTGTCTATAACGAATTCGGATTTATGCAAACAGAACAAAAACGCTTAAATATTAAAAATTAAAGGGAATAACGTTTGACGTGTACCTACTGTGCAATATAAGAGAGAATCGATTAGTCATTATTTGATTTAGTTCGGCGGGCTGGCTCGGCCCCTGGCGTGCGGCGGCGGGGGGCGACCACGAGCGCGGCTCAGCTTCACTGTTGCACTCGTCATCAGCCGAACCTTCCACACTTTATATAGAGAACGGAAAAATATGGATGACTATCATTCTAAACCAACTAGAGCTCGCCGCACCATATGAATCTAAAACAACCCAGTAAGATCCCCCACCTCTTATACTGGTCGCAACAATGAAGATACAGATACCAAAACTGAGAGCAATGAAACTGATGCATTTTAAAATTATTTCGCCGATAAATTTTTAGCAAACAATGATAAATGGAACCTGATTGAAACCCATTATGATACCACAAATAACACCGACCCCTTTGAATAAAACGTCAGTTGCAACAAAGAACGATTTGATAGACATCGACGCACAAAAGGTAACAAACCATTCAAATCAAGAACTGCACACATTCATTTATTCGTACAGAAGTAATAAACGTCGAGGGGGGCTAATTATGAATAAGCAACCTCTGGTTCAATAAGTAAAAAACAGTAATATGAACTCAATGCAACATAATTTACAGACTTTACATGCTCATTTGTGATTAGTCGGCGCGAAAGGGCAAATCCTTTATTAAGATAGGTAATGAGGTTAAATTCGAAACGCAATTCTAAAACGATACATCTCCATAGCGCGTTCAATGTAATTTATATTATAGTAATAAGTCTTACGGTGTTTATTGCTGATGACTATACCAACCGTGCTGACGAAGATGCGGTAGAAAATGAATCACAAAAAGATACAATATTTAATATCGAATTAAATATTATGAACTTTAAAAGAGATGAGTGTAGGGTTGATATTGTAAGTGATGACGATAATGAAAGAAAGAAAGAAGTTAACGATGGATTGTGTGGTAAGTCGGCACCCTGCTGCCGCGGCCCCCGACCGCGCCTATCACGGACAAGACATCGATTAGTGATCGACTGAATTCAATTGCTTGGCGGGACAAGACGATACCGAATCGAGATCGACCGATCGAGATTTATATTGTTCGGTTTTTCGAAAATTTGCATTTTGAGAGCGTCATGTCAACGACAACGCTGAGTCACCTGACAAATGGAACGCAGTAGATCGTGTCTCTGATATCGAAATGCGTTGACCGTAAGCCCCGTTTTATTATTGTTGTAACGTGATTACTGTCAACCAAGGCTGTGGATTTGGTTTTAAAAATCAAATCGTCACTGCACCGTCACCCGATGGGATCAACAACAGTGTCAATTTGTAATCCGTTTTGGTAGAATCTTTCCACATCTTAACTTTGTAGTTTTTTTAACAAGACACTTCATTTGTATTTGTATAAGTATGGGAACTGTTTTGTTGATGACGGTTGATGATTAACAACCTATTCAAAAAAGAAAACATTGTACAATTTATTGGAAAATCTAATGTTTTGACTCCTTGTGCGATCAAGACAGGATGTTTGTTTTTTGACAACTTTACCATCTTCTTGTTAATCTTTGCCTCCGCCATATTTTTTTATCATAACCGATAGTTTCAGGCATGTCAGCCAATACCGCTTCGATCTATGCATAACATATTAATTTACCGAGCACTACACTCACGGTTTTTCAGCTAAGTCTGCTTCGCTTGGCCTTGTAGGCTCAACAGTCATCGATGATGAATGCACTATTATGTATATTTTAAACAACAAAAGTCTATTTAACATTTATCTATGTTTTGTTAAACGTGGAATATTGGTTGCGTGTAGCTATTTTTGTGTAACACGAAAATCGAAATCACGCATGCGTCTCACGATCACATGATATTTCATGTTTATTGGTTTAAGTCATGACTTCGCTGTATGTGGTGGAAGCAATGACGGCTACACTTAATATAAAAAATTAAGAGTTTATTTTGACTGTGGCGAGTCGTACATCTTTCTGGCGTAAATATAGTGTTTTATGTGCCAGTAGCGGTAAACTTTATTGTCTCAGTATATTTTAATACCAGCTGTGAAATATTTCGCTTAATGTTTTCTGAAATATGGGGTATTTTGTTTATTATATTGCGATGCTTGTTAGCCCTGTCAGTCATGTCCAATAAGTTTATTGTGACAAGCGAGTTTGCAATGTTGCGTGTTGATTGTACTTTTGTTTCACTGTCTTCTTCAAAACGTTTGCATAATATCGTTGTTCAATGCTTGCTATAACTGTTACTTCGATTTATTAAGTTTTTAGATAACCGTTTTTGACATTTACGTTATAATGCTCAAAAAGAAAATTGGTGAAGTGAATATTAGTACAATATAGAATAGCAAAAGATTCTGTCATTATTATTATTTTCAATCATACCTAAAATAATAAAGTGAAAATACGTGTACATGCTGAATGTATAACTACAAAACACAAAAAAAAAACAATTCAGTAAACTTAAATGTAATAGCAACCTTAAATAACAGTTCATTCATTAAAAAACGGATTAAAACTTAATTGTAATCATAAAACAATGTAATGCGTGCGTATGTTTAACGCAAGCTCCACAATTTTACGTACGTTTCGAAGAAATATTTCATTTAAAATTATATATACCTACGTTTATTAAAACAAGAAGTTCATACATTTCGCATTCTCTACACAGTAGGGTCCCCACTGTTAATCTAATAAAGGAATTTGAATAATGCCATTAATAATCTCTTGGGTTAAACGTGGTCTTAACGTACTCTTTATGGTGCAGCCGATACCATTATGATATCTACTGGATAATAAATCAATATGATATGCCTGTAATTAATTTTAATAGGGGTTTTTAAATTCATTATTTTTTGTGTTCTAGTGTTTTTCCGACACGCTAGTTTTATATTAGTAGATAATCCATAAGAAAAATACATTTTCTGCTTAGTTTTTGTTTTTCCTATTTTTATTTGTTGTTCCTATTGTAGGTCCTCAAAAAGAATTTGTGGTGTAAGTATCTTTAGGGCCTGCGTACTTAATCGAACTTAAAATGATTCCCATTGTCGGGTTCTTAAAATACTAAATAGCCAAGAAACTGCCACCAACCTGGATGAAGCGCGGCTCCTACACTCGCGGCACCATTCGCTTCGCTCGCTCGGCTCGCGCGCGGTTGGAATGTACCTTTATATAAGGCTTGCTGTTCTGATGCTGAAAATCTAACCAACCTCTGTACTTTAATTAAGTATGTTTCGTTCAGACCGCACCTCCGCATAAATCGATTAAAATAAAATGCAGGTTGGTACCTACTGGCATTTTAGTCGACTCACAGTCCCTGAACAAAGACAATGATAACTTGACCTGGCGCAAATCATGGCTTATAGACCCTATAATATTGACACTCCCCAGCTGGAACCATATATTTTTAGTCCGTAACTTATCTATAATTACCTTAAAGCAATTGAATAATTTTAAGTAGGAATTGAAACAACACACAACGATTAAATTAACGAATTCGACCGGTTACATGTTCCGTTCTCTCTGTCATGGAATTTCAGAACTTACTGCTGTGACATAAATGCCATTTTTTAATTTGTGGATAGTTTTGTTTTGAGTATAAAACTAAATGGGAATGCTGTATATAATTGATTTTGTGCAATCACGCTTACTTGTTTAATAGAATTTGCGTAGGCAACTCTATCTTCTAGACAATTATTGGCTTGAGTAAAGGAAGGATAAGCGTGAGATATATTTAAGACACTGGGTTCAAATGGGCTTTAGACCTCTGTTACAACGCCACGTTTGGGTGTCTGTGTTACCTAATAATTTTATTTAGATTTAGGTGCCTATAATAGATTTGAATACAGGTCGCATCTGGTTAGGTTGTTGATGATTCAGAATTTAGTAAACAAAATATTGCAGAATGAACATCTACCTACTACATACTAAATAAATAATCATCATCTAATCTGCCTCGCCTTTTCCCAACTATGTTGGGGTCGGCTTCCAGTCTAACCGGATGCAGCTGAATACCAGTATTTAACATGGAGCGACTGCCTATCTGACCTCCACAACCTAGTTACTGGGTAATACAATACCCCTTGGTAAGACTGGTTGTCAGACTTTCGGGCTTCTGACTACCCATAACGACTGTCAAAGATCCATGAATGACAGCCGGGACCAACGGCTTAACGTAAATAATATAGATAATAAATGATTTAGCGTATGTTGTACAGGGCCTCTCTTGCCTTCGTCCACTCAACTACTAAAAGAAAGCCACCATCCCACCATACCTACTATCCACCACCACCGTCTTATTAAAATCAATCAGGCCTCCCCGAAATATTCATTGCATAGTTTGCCATGGTGATAAATTATAATTATGTTATTAAGAAAACATTTTAAATTACTTCATTAAAAGCTAGAGATTAATACATGTTAAAACGAATTTCAAAACACAAATCCTTTCGGAACCCTAAAGCTTGCTATCAAATCTTTTTCATTCATTTTTTTACCTGTCTCCATAGGTATGTTTACCAAGTCTATGGCTATTACAGAACCATTCAACTGACGAGTCGACATGTTTTGATCAAATGACGCGTGCTAATCGACTTAATTGTTACCACGGTGTACGCGCAGGCACGGCCGATCTACGATCTATGTTTGTTTTTATTATTTTTATTTCGAATTATTTATAAAAATAATAATTGGAGAGGTTTTTCTGTTTTTATTACTTAAAGATGGATGTAAGAAGGAGTTGGTTTTGAAGGTTATTTTAAGGGACGATTTAGACAAGAGACAAAGTATGCTTCATACTCAAAAAATTTAAGAAAGTGGTTTGGGAGTCTCTAACAGCACCTATTTTGGAAATCTGCATTTGTTAAAATTTTAGTGCTTTAAACCTCTCTTGATCTTTCTTTGATATATTTAAAAAAAAAAATCTTCAGTTATATGTTAGCACTTAATGTCGATTTCGTATCTAAAAACCGTATTTTCCCTGCTCAACGAACCAAATCATTTCCATCGCCGCTTCGCTTGATTCAAACGAGTATAAAACCTAATGACTGGCTCAACAAGAAATTAACATTACACACTCAGCATCAAAGAACAAATCAAGTTAATTAACAACGTTAACTCAATTTAAACGGGCCAATACAAATCAATAAACAAAAGCGCAAAATTGCATCGCTTTTGTAACAAATCGGTGCGCTTGCGCCGATCCCTGTTTACACGCGGAACGAAGCCGCATTTAATTGCGCAACAAAAACTTACAAATAAGACATTGTGCTAAGTAATTAGATTAGCACACCACGTTATTTGTCCGGTTCATACCCGTTTGTATACACCGGGTACGAATCGTATGAACAGTCGGGAGTCGTATAGAGTGGTTAATACCGCGCCATTTGTATCCGTGTCAATTTGTACGAAAACGGATACTGGTAATTGCATTGCCGGACAGGTAGGGATGTTATTAATGATGCGAGGATGCAAGTAAGTGGGTACTACCAGTTCAATTTGCTGAAGTTATTATAGTGAGAGTTAGTTACGGGGTATTGCATGGAAAAGTAAGTGTGGTGCAAAAGAAACAAACTTCGAATTTTCTGTTCGCTTATGACTTGACGAACATAAATTTCAACCGTTTTTTTTTTCAATTACTGCCTTTAATTTCATGATAACGTGTTTTGTAAAGTTCACATCTTCCGTTTCTATCATTCTAACTATGGCCAGTAGTTAGTTACCTACGCTGAAAACAGCTAAGGTCCCAAACCAAAAGTGGTAATATCAGCTCCATATGATCTTAACCCACCGCCGGCGCAAGGGATACTAAATCGTATTTTAATCTATGCGAAACAATGTAATATAAATCTTAGATTGGTTTCACCTGAACTTTGTAATGCTGCAATTATTAGACTACGCTTCTGACTATACCAGTTTAAATTATTCGAATGGCGTTTATTACAGCGAATAATGTTGCCAATTTAGGGTTGAATGTGTATGTAAATATATCTTTGAATGCAAAGTTTTAATGAGGGGAATGATTACTGATATCGTTAAAATGTAAATAAGTACGGGTGAAACTGTTACTTAACTCATTTTTTTATTTTTGAGTAAGGGTTTTTTCTGGCACTTCAATATTTTGGGCGATTTATAGTCTGGTTGCTAAATCACGTACGAATGATGCAAAGAAATTATTCCTTTGTCGTTTAATTGTGTGAAAAAAAACAATAAGTTTAAAATACACTTTATTTTAATAAACTCGGATAAATAAAAAGGGGGAACTAGAAATAGCGAGTACTTATAAAGGTTGGCAGGGACATTAACGCACAAACTGAAATCATGAATTAAGCACATAATTCTTGAACTCACAGAGTAAAAAAAATTCGTCGGTTCAAAAAAAAATCTGCTGTTTCATAGAAAAGTGCAAAAAGTGCAAAACCTACGCGGTTAATATGTATGGAACTGCATTTTTTTTTTGTTTCAGAATCACATCTACTGATCGATGTCCCTGCCATCCTGTACACTTAAAGTGCATCCACACCGAAGTTACTTTTGTGGAGCAACGTTTACAAGTGTTGCTGGGCGACAACGGGTAACAAAATAAAATCTAGTACCTAATATTTGTAAAAGTTATAGAAATATAATAGTTATAATCATGTTGCAAATTGTTGCTTTACAAAAAGTAACTTTGGTGTGGATGCACCTTTAGAGCGGTTTCGCACTATATCCGATCCGAATCCGAAAGCTGCCGGTCCGAAGTGACCATAGTCCTATTTTTATAAGGGATTGCGCACTAGATCCGAACTCTATCCGTCCGAATTTAGAACATTCCTAATTCGGATTAAAGTCGTATCTTTAATTCGGACTCGGATCGGATGTAGTCCGAAACCGCTCTTACAATGAAAATAAAAACAGTAATTGCCTTTTATTCACACACCGAAATGGAAACGCTCAGTTTTAGTCCATCTTCATATATGTATTAAATTAATTGTTAGCTTTTAGTCAACTGCAAACAACCGATACCTAAATGAAACAAGCGAGCAATAACCACAACACACAAATCAACTCGCACAAGTTACCAAATCAGTACATAATATAAATTATCATCATTCTATAAACACTATAATTGTAAAATTACACTATTTAAACAGAATATAACTCAGGGTTTTGCCGCCATAACCTCTTATTACGTGGGTGTACAAACAGGATGTGCAGATTTCCAGTCTTTTTATTTTACTCGCTTCAAATTATTACTAAATAACTAAACACCGCCAATTAGTGTTATCTCCTCCAATAATAAATTACTAATTAAAACAGTTAAAGTCAAATCATTTTAGTTAATGCTCAATCTAATAAATTGCGAGCCGAAGTCGTAGTGTCGTCAATAAATCCGGATACCCGAAAGGATTTGGATCAAATTTAGTGCTGACAGTAAAAAGTATCGATATAAGTGCCTATCGATATTGAAGCATGTGCTCCTGTCAAATTTACGGACCGTACTTTAATGGGCGATCCGGTAAGAATTATTGTGTTGTTGATGTTGTCTGATTGTCGATGAAATGTGGTGTTGCTTGTCGATAGATCGATTGGTTTTAATTGAAACATTATTTATATAAGTAACCATTAAGATTTCGTATTAATGAATAGCTATGAATATTATATCCGTGTCTACCAATTAAGTTAATTATTTAATTACATTATTTGCTTTTTGGCCAATTAATCTTTCGAGTTTTCGAGTTTAGTGAGTTTTCTTTTCTGTTCCGTAAAAGGCCCGTACTTCTATATTTTGGGTGTACCTAAATTACTCATGTCCCTGCTAAAAATAGATCTTTAGAATTTAGGCCTCGCAATGCAACGAAGGAAGTTAAATAAAATTAAGTGTCGATGACAAACTACAGGTAAACAACAGGTTAACAAGGTATATGTATATAAAGTTTGAGTAAACTGAACAAGAGCCTATCGCACAGTCTCAAGGGCAAAAACAGGAATTGCGTCTGGGAAAACCCCATTCCAAAATTCGGACTTAAGATCCCACACTATACAACCGCCCTTGTTGCTCTAAGATAAATTAGCAAAATAACCTATAGAAATCTTTTAAAATTAAAATTTGAGTAGGTAGGTAGTCAAACAATTAATCCAAAAAATCGATATCTAATTACACATAATTCCCCATCACTATACAGAAATCGTGTGTGGCATAAAAAAGGCAGTGATTCGAGCTTTTATTTACTCAAATGCAGCTGTAAAACATAAAAAATCGCTTTCCTCCAAACTTTAATTGCTGGCAATGAAATAATTAAATGTGACAATCGTAAAACACTGAAGTCCTCATAAAACATTATAGCCGTGAACACCGAGGGGCACATTTACCGGTAAAAATGTTTGAGCACGATTAATTCACGGAATTTAGCCTTTAAAAAAATATTTACGCTGGTCCTTATTGTGTAAACAGACCATAATTTCACGATATGATATAAAATTTAATTTTAACATATGCTCGATCACAAGTCAACTCGTGCCTTTAGCGTTCACAAAGCTTAAGGGGATTACAGGACCTAAACGCAAAAAACGCAAGTTTTAGAAGCAATAAAAGTATATGATCGACTACAGTAAACAAAATCAAATATTCTTCTGCTTGGTAAATAGTGTGTTGAAAACATAATACAACTAATTTGATACGACAGAAAAAATCATCTCTAAAAACTTTATTTTTACAATAAAAACCATACTAATACATGCAATCATTCTGATTTTTTGTCAGATTATTCTACAAGCAACATACTAATGGATATTTTGAGTAAAATATGTAGTGTATGACAATAATTATAAATTATTATTATGTCTATAAATAGGTTTGTACAAACACTTTTACACGTCAATCATATTTTAAAAACTCGATAAAGTCGACGTTTTCTATCCATTTGCTCTGAGAAGAAAGACCGAAACAAACTCAGAGGTCTCACAGTCTCTTTTACAGTAGATCAAAACATCGACCGTGTAGATTAGTGTTTAAAATGGTCTTTTGAGGAAAGAACCTCACAGATTTTAGTGGACCTGTGCAGTCAGTACACGTATTTGTCAATATTCGAGTAGCTCAACTCAGAACTAAAAGGAGCTCAACCACTCGATGAACAATACCAAAGAAAATACAGGAGTCAAGGACATAAAATTGTAATAAAATTTTCCCAAAAGTTATGTTAATCGAATTGTTCCTGATTGACTAATTATTTACAAAGTAATAACCGGTTAGATAATAAAAATATGGCCTGATATGACTGGTGCAACCTCTCCAATATTTTATGGCCAGCCTAGGCCACCTACTGAACTATTTTGTGAAATCTCACCATCAAAAACACTAGACTTTATTTCGCACAGTCAGTTGCAAGCTATGTTTTTCTATCTATACGAAAGTGAGCTTCAAACCTGCCGAGTTTCCATAGAGCTAAGCTAGTATCAAAAATTCCATCAAAAACACTAGACTTTATTTCGCACAGTCAGTTGCAAGCTATGTTTTTCTATCTATACGAAAGTGAGCTTCAAACCTGCCGAGTTTCCATAGAGCTAAGCTAGTATCAAAAATTTCGTCTCCTATTTAATTTCTATAGATGCTGACGAGTTATTCGTTGTAGGTAGCCAGGAATTTTTAACAGCCTTCTTAGTTTTGAAACTGGATACATCGTTAAAGGTGACAATAAAAATTGTAGATCCTATCATTGTTTTTAATATCTGTCTTTATGTGTTAACGTTGACATAAATTAGGATTTTAATTACATACTATTTTGGCGGTATTAACGACTGTTTTTTATTGAAAGATTGTTAAAAAACAGATGTCATAATTTAAGAACAATAGATTTTATTCAGAATTAAAATACCAACTTATACCTAATTAACTAAAACTATTAACAAACAAAAATAATTTGGCGTCGTTTGTTTACATAAAATTTAAGCCAAATTCAAAATTTGTTGACTAGAGACAGTTCAGCGACAATCCCGCTAAAGAAAATAAGATAAGGATATTCCTAATTCATTTAATATTCTTACTGTGGTGGATCCACAGTAAGCAACGATTGAATTACCCAATTTAAATCTAAACTGCAACAGACGTTTCCTAAATAAAAATTCAAAACGCCAATTTCGATGTTACCAAGCGGATATTTTAAATTTAAACGTACTTTGATTTGTCGTCTCTTTCTAAACCTGCACATTGAAACGAGAAGGGAATAACAAACATGAATATAAGTACTCAAAGGCCTGGGACTCCGAATATGTAAGAACCGGTTGTTTGCAATAATTTAAGCGCATAGCAGGTCGGAGGTCGACTTTCGAGCCAAAACTTGAGACCTTTTGCTAAGATTATGAATGCCCGAGCTGCAATAGTCGGTGCAAATCAGTTATTGAACGCTCTTGTGAGTTTAAGTCGATGATGGTATGAACTGTTTATTGATTTTGTATCGAAGGAGTGGAGAACAAGTTTATACTATTTAATGCATTAAAAGCTGTAATAATGAATTAAAAGTCCCCAATTAAAAAAAAAAAAAATTAGGATTTCAGTCAAAATTAATAGGGGTACTTGGATCACATGCACAACACTAATCGGCACCCTAATTGTGTAACACAATTTCAATTACAATTCGAGAGTTTTGAAGAATATTTCTAACCCATGGCTTCATAGATTTAATAAATTCGTTTGCTGAACAACGTAAATAACGCAATGAACATGGCTGTACTGTCAAAATGAAAGAAAATGCGATCAGTTATTGATCGCATTTTTTGTCAATGTGCCGAATATACTTGGGTACTACAGGTACTCTTTGTAGATTGGTTCATAAAATCTCATTAGTCTTACTCAGTCTATTTCCTTTCACCCAAAGATGTAGTATTATATTATCTGTGCCAAAAGTATCAACTGTTGACAATATTATATTAATAAGACTGACTGTAATATTGAAGATTTTATGCAAAAAATATATGTATATACCGTCTACAATTTAAGATGACAGAGATTGAACAACAGCAAATGCAATGCAAAACAGTTAATTCTAAACGACAATTTAAAAAAATTAAAGACAGTCTACGAATTAAGATTACAGAGAGACAACAACAGCGAATGCAATGCAAAACATAGTTAATTCTAAACGAGAATATTATACATATAAAAGACAACCGAGAAGCATTTCAGTCACACCTCATTAGAAGCTTAGTACATAAGTCAGGAACATAAGATAAATTAGGAACATTACATCTCTGTTCCAACCACTAACACTTTATAGTAAAGTTGTTTGTACTTATGTTCAGCCGTATCGAAGCGAGATTAGAAATGCGTGTTCACTTTATCTTTATTCGTATTTATATTGCCTTTTACAGATATTTCGTAGATAGGAACACATTGGAGATGTTTGTAAGACAGAAAGGTTAAAACTTAGATCGAGAAGAATGTCAACATATTCGTGTTCTGCCAAAAATAATCTCCACTGATCAAGACTTATAGACAGCGTATAACGATGAAGCAGGAAACGGAGCATCTAAGACAAACTCTCTCGAATCGCCACGCATGCTGTGGTTAGCAATATTATTTGCCGGTCATAAAATTTTTAGCAAGGCTGATTGCCGAACGGGGTAATTGCGTAACACACTATCAGTAACAATGGGTTTCATTTTGACAGTTCAACAACGTTCATTGCGTTATTTACGTTGTTGAGCAGATTTTTTTTCGAATGGATTAGCAATATCCTTCAAAATGATTCAGATTGAGATTACAGGTTGGTCCGCACATGTATCACCACTAGTGGAGGCTATTAAGATGCTAGACTTTATCTTACTCCATATATCACAACTTTTCACAAGGAATAGCACATTAAGTTAGATATATTGTCGTAATTAAGCTGTTCCACGCAATTAATTGGTCAAAAAACTAGATCCATATTAAATATGTCTTAATCTAAATACTAATCTGTAAATTTTTCTCAATAGCCTCAATGTTTGCTTGATTTCGTAATTATCACCTTGATATATAGTTGCACATAGATTTTAAAGACGACTGAAGAACAACTAACCAAAACCTGACTTTAATTTGAATGAAGGAAGAAGTTGGAATTATGGGTCCTCTTCTTCAGCTTTCCTATTGTCTTTAAAACACCTGAATTCTTATCAGTTGCTACGGTCTAAATAGTGTTTCAAACTAAAATGTATTTTTTTATTGAACGCCTCTTTTTGAAAGGTTTTTTGCACTTTCTGTGCTTCGATAATATTGGCGCTTGAGGCTTTGGTCCTTTCAGAAAGATCAAGTTCATCTACATCTTCCTTAATTGCACGTAGGCTTGGACACCCGTCTCAACATAACAATCAGCAATCAATTCCCTACAGTTATAGAGTATAGAGATAGCTCTGTACTCAACAACTGTAAGCTTGTGCATCGTATCTGAATGCAAATTGTATACGCGCGTGCGCGGTGTGGGCGCGACGCCGCGGTCACGCACGATGCCACGCGTTGCATAACCATAGTGTGGTGGAAGTCGTAAGAAATGTTTCGTTTGTACGTTGTTCAATTAGAAATTGAGTAGATATACTTTATACTGGGCCTGACGAACCGTAAATTGCAGTGCCTTATGTGATCCACATCAATCTTGCAATGTTTGTGAAAAAAGCTCTGATTACAGATAGAGGAATAGCTATTTAACCAGTTTGCGGCACTGCAAGATCCTTTGACTGACAATAAGGTCACTGATGCACGGCCGGTTACACTGCAAACCTCAAGCCCTGTAAACTGTATTGGATTGTCGCTATAATCACGCTATGGGCACAGAATACTTAATAGTACTACTGTCATCCATTCAAAAAACGTGAAAGTATGTTGAACGATGATTTGGATGTAGCCTCCATATTTTGTTGTAAAACGTTTCCGCATACAAACTGCAGCACCAAAGCCCCACGACCCAATTGTGTAACACACTACAATTACAATCTGAATCACTGTGAAGGATATTGCAAATCCATTGCTTCATTATTATGTTCACAAAATTTGACTGCTCATCAAAGTAGATAACGCAATTAATGTTCTTGAACTGTCAAAATGAAAGACATTTGTACCGGTAGTATGTTACGCAATAACTCACGTTAAGTTCTTTTGGTACAACCCAACTGCCTTCTATCACTTAAACCACCTAACATAAGACCACAATATCACACATAGAGGTCCATCAAGCAACGTGGGCAATAATGGCGGGCTCGTTATGATTAAATGGATAATTTTGGACGGTATCTGTGAAGTATGGCGACTATTACATGCTGTTAGGCCATCGTGTTTGAAGGAGGAGGTTTTATGGCGAACTGATGGTGTAAAGGTGAATCGTGATTAGATAATGAATGAAGTGTAGTTGAAGTATGAGTCTCAAAGAAAACGCGAGTTGTATATGACGGTATAGTGTTTATCCGTGACAGTGATTGCAGGTAGTCAGAAACATAGGAATAAGCTAATTATTTGTCTTATGGGTTGTAGAAGTCAGTGGGGAGTGGTTCTGGATGAGATAGTAACAATCATTCAACTGGGTTCAAACTGGGCTCAAACTATACAAAAACAAAAAAACAGTGAGGAAGACCATCGAGACGAAAAGAAGAAGAAGATTCAACTGGTCTAGGTAAAATTAGTTTAGCACAAAAGTGTTACCCTAAAACCCGAAATTATCTTGTTACAACTAAGCTGATGATAGCTTTGTGTATGGACACAGCAGATGGATCGTAAACAGAGCTGTTATGAAATACATCATTTCTGAACTCAAGACCTTGTGTACTCAGGATTAAAGCATAATAAGCTCAACTGTCACTAATGAGACACAATACCTTTTTTTATTGTTACCGATCTCTAGGAGATTTCTTGACAGTTGAAGTTATTGAAGAACTCAATAAACTCAATCTATCTACAATAGACAAATCTACGTAACCAATGCATTTAGTAAAAAAACACAATTCTTCTTTATCGCCATCGACTTACTCGTTTGTTGTCTATCTTCCATTACGCTCTCAGAAGTATATTTATCTAATAAACACATATACAATGTAATAACTTCAACTGTATACTCTAACTCAATCAAAAATCTGGCTGTTTTATCATCCTCAAGCTATCATAACGACCTATACATATGGTGCTCGACCTGTGACCTAATAATAATTTACCTTTAAGTGCCGACTGGTAATGGTGTCAATGAGACCATATGAGGCCCTAACGTGTAATAGCTTTATGTCTGTTACGGTTTCGGTAATGGGTTCCGTAGATTTCATTTAGATGTGAAGCGATATGTGGTATTTGAATGATATGAATATGTTATAATCATGATAATATTAGCGTCTAGCGCACGATGTCGTGTCGTGCTGTAGGTAATCATAACATACAAATAAATTAATGCTATCATTTTGAAGTAGCAGCCATTTGGAAGAAAATTAATACATATTAATTAACACATTTAAGCGTCTGATTAAAAATTAAATACGTTTTAATTAAATGTCAAAACAGTCAACTTAAAGATACTTTAACATTTTCTAGCATTTGGAATTAAATATCAAGCAAAAATCAACATTAATGGGTCACAAAAGGTCACCAACCACATATAATATAATATTTCTCAACCTAATATTTACAATTAAGGAAAGAAAATAAACAGTTACTGCCATCTTAAGTAACCCACAACATAGGGCGACCAAATCGATCGCAATAATTTATGGATAGTACCTAATTCAACTAAAATCCACCGAAAAGTGCCAGACACGTTTGGCGAGTCGGTAAATCACGAGATAGCGTGGAGAAAGCCAAAGTACCAACACAATATATAAACTAGTGTGACCACATTGTTTTAGTTTCGGTGGGAGTGACATATGTGGTAATAAAATTGTGATAAACTCAACTTGATATCAGTCCAATCTAAAGATTGATGGCGCAGGAAATTAAGTTATTGATATTGAGTAATGTCCCGCTTCTAAGTAAGTTTATGGCCGTATTAGCTTTCCTATTAAAATTTAAGGTGAAAAATTGTTATGGTTTCGGGCTGTCACAGTCGGTAAAGTTCGTAGGGAGTTATACAAATTAATAATGACGTATGAAGAATGTGTTGGATTATTACGTAGGTGAAAGCGACAGTACGTTGGAACGGGAATTAGTTGAGATATCAAGATCAGTAAGATCAAACCAGACATACCAGAGATCTAGATACACATTATAACATATTTGTGTGATATTACAAAAATATGCTTGTTTTATCTGAATGATGCTAGCACTAGTAAAGATATTATGTTTTAGAGGTTCATTGTATTCAAATTATTATACATTATTTGCGTGTTCTTCAGAACTTGCCTCGAGGTTCATACATCAATACTCTCCCTTTTCCCTGCCATCAGTGAGTTATGGTGACGTCACTCGAACTTCGTCTGTACAAACTCTGAGCCGTTCTGCACCAACATTATCTCACATTTCATTGGTAAACTCAGGTATGTAAACTGTGAATTTTCAATGTTATAAGCCTTGTTGAATGCTATAATTACAGAAACAAAAGAAAGTCAAATCGAAAGCCATTGTGTTTCGCGTGGAACCACGTTCGATACTAAGGGTCAATTTATCTATTTTTTAAAACACTGGAAGTAAATCGTTAGCTGAAATCGCCAATGCGTTGTGAATAATCGTCGTGATCAATACTAGACTTTTCTCTGTAAAAGAATAACCCTACTGAGCACTGCCATAGGATAATACAAGCCTTCAAGTTCTGTAACGAATTCCTTATCATAGGATGAGGCAATGCTTCTATCGGTCATAACGGGCGGGCGGTCCCCACACACACAAAAACTACCAAATCTCCATTCCATAGACGCCTACGCAAGTAAAGTTCTCTCAAAACATTTCCCGTCTCATAATCTAAGTACATGGACGTATTACTTATAGATAAATTAATTTTATATCTGCAGTAAGTCGTGAGCGCGCTCTGCCCCCGGGCGGCGGCGGCGTGAGAACCGACTCGTGCTCGGGCTATCGCGAATTAACGTACGTGGTACGACACGTGTCGTGAACTGGATTATCTTGTGTTTTGGATACTTGTACATCTTCATAAGATTCCTTTGTGACTTGTGTCATTAACAAAAGTTGAGGTTGAAATGTAGCAGGATGTCGAGTCGAGTAATAGCGTCATTGAGTAGTGGTTTGGTTGTTGGAATATGTATCATTACTAGTTGGAAGCTTGACAAAGTCAAATAACTTACCGAGTCAAAAATTCTTGATCTTAATTTCGCTTCAGCTCTTTCGAGTAGTGTCGCATTCAGATTTCATATATCTATTGTTAGACTATATTCCTAACAAACAAACCAAGTCCTGCAATGCGAATAAAATTATGAATTTGAATTTGGAACCATTTTAATAGTTCATTTCTAAGAAATTATTACATCATTCTTATGACCTTATCCCAATATATTTGTAGAAAGAGCAGAAAGTCTTCTCCTTTCTCTTTCTCAGATGTCATTTCAGTATTAAACACCTTTCTTGCCTTTTCCTGGTACTTGTTGACAGGCCTGCACTGTCCTCCCAAACCTACTAACAATGTAATTTGAAAACACTGTACTTAAATGGACATGTACGTGAAATAAAATATTTTGATTTGATTTAATTTCATCTTTCACGCAAACTTTTCTTTACCCAGCAACAAAGCTTATACCCACATTTGGATCTCCCAATCTTTTATTGCAATAAACCGTACTTCCCATTTTCTCATGTCAATTGTTGCAATTGCAACGCTCTATTGGAGCATGGGGCTTTGTTTCTGAGCAGTACCCATGACGATGCCTCGATAGTATTGTCCGTTGGTGCAATAGCAAGTGGAGTGATAGACAAGACTGTAAGTTAAGTAACAATTGTAAGTGTGGATATTCGTGCTTAGCTTTATTTGTTTAGTTAGGCTTTGCTATACTTTTGTTTTCATACATACATAAATACCCGACTACTGAAAAGGATGGAACAAGAAAGTACCTTCCCGTGGTCGTATGCCGCTGTACTAACATATACCTATTATAAGCTATGGTAGCATGCGACCACGGGAAGGTACTTTGTTGTTTCATCCTTTTCAGTAGTCGGGTTTTAGTTTTTAAACTTTTTTTTATTTAATTATTTTGGGGCTTATTTCAGTAATATTTATATTTTTGAAATGTGCTAATTAAGCCCTTTCATTTGATACCCAATACGGCATGAGTAAAAAAAATATTTTTTAGGTTATGACTTTATGTCCGCTAGAGGGCGCCATATAAAATTTAATGTGACGTCACATAGCCTATAACTAGCGGACGATCAAGACCTTCCAACGATACCTCATTTGTCCAATTATGACAAGGAGTTTAGAAATTATGAGGATCAGATGAACATACATACATACTTACATACCGGTCAAAATCATAACCCTCCTTTTTTCTTCGCCGTAGTCGGGTAAAAATCACGCCTTCTTCCCATGGACCTAGTCAGAAACTACAGAACGCCACTTTCTACGATCCTTACATACTCCTTTTGCCTCGTTTATGTCCATACATCTGAGGGGCAATTCTCGTAATTTTAAGAACGTTCACAGTCTGATCTCAGTCTCAATCTGTCAAAAATACCTCTAATTTCCCTACATTTTGACAAGATTTTGACATTTGTTTGTCGCCGAGATGAGACTGCGACTAGATTTTGAACGTTTAAAATTACGAGAATTGGCCTTCAGGTCATACACTCACGCTGGTTGCGCGTACTATGCACCTGGCCTTTCTGAAGAAAATCACCAATAAGGTCACTTTTATGCCCTCCTAGGGCGATTTTCACCTTTGTTATTCGCCTTTCATTCATCCTCTCAACATGACCCAACAATTTCTATCTGTTATTATCTCTGATAATATAAAGTAGGTCAGCAGGTATAATTATTAGGTTACTGGTTACTTAAATAGCTTAAATAGCTTAGCTTAGCTTTAATATCTTGTATGAAACGTTGGTTTATTTTTGAATGGGTTATCATTTGTCAAAGATAGTCACTCCTACAAAAAATGGTGAGACTTAGCCACATCTGATCTGACATCTGAATCTTCTATCACAATTGGGAATTTGCTGCCAGCTATACCGTTTATTATGTCTAAGAATTTTCTTCTTTTTTTTAATATTAGTCACCTGTTCAATGCTAGACAAAAACTTTCCTCCATTTTTGCACCTCTTACAATCGTGACCTATTTCTTGGTACTGCATTTAAGGAACATGGCTCAGTCCTGATGTCATCCCCTGTGGTCTAACGTGGCCCCATGTGATGCTTTAGAAGATCAATACGTCTCATAAATTATTGAGTAATATTTCGTCTATCGAGAGGGGTCCGTGGCTAAATAATAACAGCCGCACAGGTCGATCGATCAGGTTAAGCTACGCTTGCCGCGGTTGGTCTGTGGATGGGTGACCATCTTTACATACTGAGACCCCTCCGTGCCTCGGAAAGCACGATAAGCCGTTGGTCCCGGCTGTCATTACGGGTAGTCAGAAGCCCGAAAGTCTGACAACCAGTCTTACCAAGGCGTATCGTATTACCCAGTAACTGGGTTGTGGAGGTCAGATAGGCAGTCGCTCCATGTAAAATACTGGTATTCAGCTGCATCCGGTTAGACTGGAAGCCGACCCCAACATAGTTGGGAAAAGGCTAGGCAGATGATGATTTCGTGTATCGTAATAATCCGTCTCATAAATGATTGAGTAATATTTCTAAAAGCGCTGTTTACTACAAGAAATCTTAACACAGTTACGTCGGCATTTCTTAAAGGAGCGGCTTCATTGTTCATACTTATGTGTATAATAATAAAGTATCTACATTACAATAATTGTACATGATTCGTAATATTATTAGCCCATTACTCATTAACAGTACAATTACAACTTTACTACTAGCAACGGACTACAATAGTACCTACCTATCCTACCTACCTATTCCTAATAGCACAATATGTTTTGCATTCGTTTTTTTTTTTGCGTTACATCCTACACCTTCTCTTTTAGCTTTAATCCTATAGAATACCAGCTGTTTAAAATAAATTTTTGACTAAATCTTATTAACTTCGTATTGCATTGCTTACTTCTATTTTATTAGCTCTCATATTGCTATTGTCATTTCATACAACTAGACCGTTTTAACCTTGAACACAATTCCGATCTTCCATAATCCTCAACAACACAACAGCTTACATCATAACAATGAAGAAACTATACAACGTACAAAATTCTCAAGAAATATAGGAGAATATATTATCTATATGTCACTTCTCTGTCGAGTCAACCCAGTAACTGGGTAATACGATACCCCTGGGTAAGAGTGGTTGTCAGTCTTTCGGCCTTCTGACGACGTGACGACTGTGACGAACCGCTTAACGTGCAGACACATACATTGTCTATATGTATACCTACCTATTTGGAAGGCTGTGATTTTATATGGCCAATTTCGGCAAAATATAAAAAAGCTCTTAATTACAAGTCCTTAATGAGTACCACTAATGACTATAAACACCAAGCATAAATTTCGAAAACCTTAATTCGATCTTAAAACAGATTTAGTGCCTCATTATACGATTAGGCTTTAATGTCTGATAAATATTTTATAGGTCCTTATGATAAATATAATTTCAGCAATGATAGTTACAGCCAGTTAGACTTAGTCATAATTCATAAAGGAATCATAAAATTCGACGAAGTGACAATAAAATGATGTCTAATAAATTCGACGTCATGAATTACGATGGTAATTCTAAGCTATTATATTTTAAACGCTTATTAACACATTAAATCATAATAAGAGGTACCTACGTGTAATTTTACAGATGATTTTGAAATTTACCCTGAATTCGAAGGAAAGGTGATAATGATGGAAATGATATATTTTAGCATAATTATTGTAATATTTGAATGTGGTAAGACTACATCTATCTAGAAGTTTAGATGCGGCTTCATAAAAGTTAGAAACAAATTACTCATTATATGACCCTGATCTAATTCTTAATCGCATTTGTCTGCGACTCCAACAATAAACAAAATATTAAGTACAGGTGATTTTTTCTGAACCGTATAGAGCGGCACTTCACTCAATTATCCCTTTACCGATGCGCGTGACCCACTGACAAAACAAGCGAAGCGATCGCCGCATCACATTGTTTTCCCATAGCCAGAACGATTCCATTCAGAATCTCATTACACTTGAAAGGGGTTACAACAAATCTGGCGCAACGTTTTCTCATGGACGTGTCTGTCGTTAGGGCAGCGTGAGGTGACCATTACTGCGTACAAAGAGTTGCCTAAAATAGAGAGCTTTTGTAAGGCGGGAAGACAGGCGAGGGACGAGGTGGGGGCGGGGCGGTCGCCGGCTGCCCGGCGGCTCAGTCGCGCCGCGCCTCACAGCCGCCTCGCACGCCGCACCACGAAGCGTGCCTTTCGGATAGCGCACGCGCACGCGATACCTCCCCCGCCGCGCCCCCCACATAACACGTGCACCTAATACCAGTGGAAATCTACAGATGATATCGACCCCACATTGACAAAGTTTCACAATGCAAGAACAAAGTTCGTCAAGATCCAGCAAGTCCACGTTAAATTCTTTGGAAAGCGCCATCATCAAGCTGAAAAACAACTTGCAGATACAGGACACCAAGACAACAACAGACATGAACGGTTTGTTGGCTGCTGACCCACCGTCGCCGCATTCGGAGACGAAACCAAACACAAGTAAGAGTCCAAGTTCTTCTCCATCTACAAACATTAACTTATCAATTGCATCAGCCGCATTGCTACAAGAAAACATGCTTCAAAGATCACTACAAGGAGTAGTAATATCTCTTCAAAATGCAATGATGAACTCATTACAACAAGCAGCGTTGTTACCGTCCAACTCCGCAGCAGCAGCTGCATTGAATTTACAAGCTTTGGAATCTTATTTGACACTACAACGTTTGACTTCAGTATCCTCGGTAAACAACACAACTCAACCTAACACATCGGAAAATAGTTCATCATCTAAACAAGACATTCTCAGGATAGCGACGGCAAGTGCAAAAATAAGTGAAATAGATGCGTCGGATACGTCTAAAGAGTTCTCGCCGAAGACACCCGAGGAATACCCGCTGTCAGACGCCATAGCAGCTGAAGATGTTGACTTGTCCGAAGAAGTAGAAGAAGACTTGGCCCTCTTAGATAATGAAGATGAATTCACATTGGAACAGCACTTGGAATCAACATCAAAAGGTTATGGATATAGTTCATCACAGAATCTAGATAATGGATATCCCAGTCTTCTTATGAATGCAATGTATCAACAACAAATGAATGGAAGTCCATCACAAGCCCCATTGTCTCCACCAGCATCAAATTCTTCAAAATCAACGAACAGCTCGACTTCATCGACAGGCAGTAGTGTATCCAATAAACAGAAGACAGGAGGAAGTGGGCCTAGAACGAAGAAACAATTTATTTGCAAATTCTGTAACCGACAATTCACGAAGTCATATAACTTACTTATCCATGAAAGGACACACACAGATGAACGACCATACTCCTGTGACATTTGCGGGAAAGCTTTCCGACGGCAAGACCACCTCAGAGACCACAGGTAAAAACTTTATTTATATGTTTTAGTGTTTCTATAATGAATAACTATTAAAGATAATGAAGTCGCTTTGACTAATAAATACATATATTGCATAACTTCTCTTATAAGTCATGCTCATAATTTTGAATGTATACCTGTCTTCAAGGGGGTTCCACTTAATGAAAACGACAACTACTAATGAATCAATAAAAATATCAAGACACGTCTTATCCATGATTTATGTTTCATTAAGCTTTAACCTTTTATGTTGTAATCAAACACCTGTTGATTTCTAAAGCAGTATTTTAAGGCTTGTATTCTTAGATAAAACTAAGGTCCATTTATGTTTTCTATTACAAAAGTGCCCCGTGGCGGAGCTCTCAAATAAGATAAAACAATCTTATAACCGTGTCGAGAAACATTTTAAGGTTCACGATACTCATTTTTCGATATCAATAAAAGATTTTGGTCGTCGGGTTTCAACGCGAAACATTATGAGAAACTTTTGAATAATGGTGGGGAACGAATAAAAATATTTTAAAACAAAAAGGGTTAAGTATGGACCGAGCAGATGGTATCGACAACTCTTTCGTCACGCTCGTAAATTATTTCACAAAACCGCCGCTAATCCCACGAGAGACGATGTTTTAATTTTGGCTTTTCATTTTGTTTTCTTCCCGACTCCTTCGCATTCCATATAAATCTCTGAGCATATCTTTTTTCATATCAAAATATTTATCCTTTTAAAATGTCTCTACAGTGCACTCAAATAAGATGTTAGTGACCGTTACAAGAATTCGAATTCCAAACATCACGGATCTCGAACACAATAAATATGATAATAGTGTTACAACAGCTCTCAATCTATTTCTTCACTTATCTTCTCGAGATCCCCACCCAAAAAGAACTAAAGGTGTTGAATTTTTACACCTGTCTCTCGGCGATTTCCTCCCAAATCACCGTATCTCTGTGGCAATAAAATAAATTTCGTGTAGACGCCGGAGGGTTAACCCGAGCTCGGCTCGGTCCGGCCTGTCGATGTTCAATCGATGTCCGTTGACACGATACATTATAATGGACCCGAGCGGGCCTTCGACGGGTTTTAACAAAGCACGTGGTGATCCTGACGTGAGGATTAATATGGATGACAAAAAAAAATAAAAAAAAAACTCGGTAAATATTCTCCGCATACAAAATCAAGTTTCGATGTTCGAGATGTTGAGATTTTTTTGTTTAGATTGAAAGGATAATGGACTTAAATTAATTTGTAGCTTGTTTAGAAATTTGGACGTCGATTTTTGCGGCCCTAATTTTCTTATTCATGCACGGTTTATTTTCATTAGTATCAATAATTAGTATGGAGAATGTGAATTTCATAGACCATCGGTCTGCATTGCGGGCTTAATTAATCAGTGTTGTCGCGTTGGTTCGAGTTAGGCCTAACGCGGCGCTCGCGCCGGTGTCACGGTACGCTCGACTGCACGCGCGCCCGGCCCGTTTTAATCACCATCATCATCGCGTGTTTTAATATTGAAATTATTATTTCATTCATCATCAACTCAGCTTTATCGTCACCGATCTAACTAATCCTAACGATTATTACATGTATTACGTTACTTTGAACGGCTCGTAATTTTCTTGCCTCGAGTCTGTTTGTTTATACGATACGGAGATAATTTTCTCGAATTGTACACTCGATCGCTGGTCCCTCGTGCTGCGTTATTATTGATTACACGTTACCCGGTGTGTTAATTATACGTTGTATAGTTAAATTTAATTTGAAATCAGTTGCTATCAACATTTGTGAGAAATATAAACCATTTGTGTTTTATTATAATTAAAACTTACGTCCACGTAATTATATACTGTTTTTACTGGGTGTAAATCCAATAACAAGTAATTTATGGTTTCTTAAAAAGTATTTTTTGTACTGATAAAATTCGGACGTTTAAATCTTTGAATTTAATAAATTCACCTCATTTGTCTCGATGGTGTTTTGCAAATTTTAAGTAAGGGTGTAAATTAATGATATTGGAAATAAAGCGGAGAGAGAACTAAAATTTATTACCAATAACCCTGGGGCTCTTGTTTGCTTCCCGGCTGATCCCACAAGGTGCGCAGAACACGCGAGAGCGAATGTTTCGGCGCCTACAGACATGATGTATTTATTGAGCCCAACTTATCTCAACAACATGTTGTACATAGTACATAAGTAAACGATTTAGATGAGGGAGAAAAATTATGTTCAAGTAACTAGACATTTTGCACAGAGTAGGTATAAGTTCGTCACAAATATTGCAACCAGTTGCTTCTAACTGTAGGAAGATGACATATTGGCAAACATTTCATCTGTCTATGTCTAGTAACTCTGTATCGTCATGAACAAAAACTCTGTAATGAACTAACTAAACCAACATTTATACTGTGTTAGATAGATTTACAAACAGTGTTTAGTTTGCTTAAGTATTCAATGTCTGCAGATCGAACAATAAGAGGTAGTCTCGAGACTATCTCTATGTATACGTAGTCTTTCTAGCAACTTTGTTGCGTGAATGTTTTACTACCTTCGAGCAAAAGAAACGATATTTTCTAAGAACATTAACTGCACATCAAGCATAGCACTCTTTCATAGTTTGCGTCGTTTTATATTGTGTGTTAAATAGTGAAAACTATTACTCGTTTCTATTAACTTCTACATGACTTGGTAAAAAGATAAAAAGCTTTAACAATAAATATTTCTTTCAGGTACATCCATTCGAAGGAGAAACCGTTCAAATGCCTAGAATGTGGAAAGGGTTTCTGTCAGTCCAGAACGTTAGCCGTCCACAAAATCCTACACATGGAAGAATCTCCCCACAAATGTCCCGTCTGCAGCAGAAGTTTCAACCAAAGGTCGAATCTCAAGACCCATCTTCTGACACACACGGACATAAAGCCATACAACTGCTCTTCCTGTGGAAAGGTATTCAGAAGAAACTGTGACTTAAGACGACACAGTCTGACACACAACCTTGTTGGAATATCATCAGTGAACACATCTCCAAGCGGCAGCAATGGGAAAAGCCCATTGCTAAATCCGAACTTTCCAATCGACAGCTTAGATACAGAAGATGAGAATTAGCAGTAACGTTTATTAGTGGCAAATGCGAAAAGACTGATTTTACTCCTAAAGCGGTGCCTTCTAGTATTA
Organism: Hydraecia micacea; assembly: GCA_914767645.1. Classification (NCBI taxonomy): domain Eukaryota; kingdom Metazoa; phylum Arthropoda; class Insecta; order Lepidoptera; family Noctuidae; genus Hydraecia; species Hydraecia micacea. Next base: position 10,312,866 of record OU611794.1, on the reverse strand, counting down.
AGATTTAGTTAACTCATGCCACGAGTGCCTAATTTATAGTTAGAAGAAGAATTAGTTTCAGAGTAGATATTGCGTTTAGTGTTAAACTGAATTTATTTATGTTCTAAATTCAATGTTTATTGTGTTAATCTTCCTCTAGAGGAGTATTAGTAGATTCTATCTTAAATCTGAGTTTGGTATTGGCAACTTTTGTGTAGAAATTAATTCTTGCAATATCCTTACAATGTTTGGGTTTTAGTATTACTTAGATGTAGTTTTTTTTTCTTTAAATCTTGTAAATTTTCTGATCTCATTTTGTGTTTGTAAATATAAATTATAGCTAAGTCATTATGTGCATTCCGTCCACCTTAATGTTTATGTAAAAATGTTTAATGTATATGAGGGTTGTATAAAGTTATGTCTTCCTGTATTTTAGGATCTTGAAGAACGAAAGTTATTCTGATTCTGTCTCAAAACTTGTATTATCCAAGATCTTGTTTAGGTTATATTTGTAATGTAATTAAATTGATGAATTTGAATATTATTACTTTTATTTGACTTATAGTTACAATATAATTCTAATTAGTTATTCTGAAATAAGTTAATTCTACATGAGGTTTATTGGAGGGTGAACTGATACAAATGCATACCTAAATTCAAGTGTAACATCCGGGGTTTGTCAGGGTCCGCGAGTAAAATTCATCGATCCTATCATGGTTATAAAATTACAGTTCTTAAAAATTCTGCGTACTGTCACAGAATAACTAATGGTACTGTCGCTAAAATAAAAGCTTGTAATAAGGCCAAAGACTACCTGTATGCTGATTCTCAGAAAAAATTAATCACGTTGATGACTTTTTCACACTATTCTAAGAAAAATATTCAGCAGTTATCATTTTGTTTTGGATAATCTTAGTATCGATAAAGCATCGATTCTTTGATTTGAATTAAGTAATGGTATTCAGAAGTAAACTACAATAAAAACTTCAGATCGTCAGTGCTACATTGTTTTCCAGATACATAAGTACAGACCTACAGATGAATTTATTAGTGGCATTCTATTGAAATTGATCTAATAAATACATTTAAGAGATGATTGCTTAGTCTGCAATGAGACCCCACAGTTTTTTTTTTTTTTTCATTAGGCTATAAGAAAAGCTGATGCTAATAAATCTAAAGAGGAGAAAGGAGCTGAATTAGGATCAACAATACAAAATTCAACAATTTGGTGACTTAGGTATCACTCCGTGCCTCGGAAAGCACGTTAAGCCGTTGGTCCCGGCTGTCATTCGTGGATCTTTGACCGTCGTTACGGGTAGTCAGAAGCCCGAAAGTCTGACAACCAGTCTTACCAAGGGGTATCGTATTACCCAGTAACTGGGTTGTGGAGGTCAGATAGGCAGTCGCTCCATGTAAAATACTGGTATTCAGCTGCATCCGGTTAGACTGGAAGCCGACCCCAACATAGTTGGGAAAAGGCTAGGCAGATGATGGTGACTTAGGTATCACTCAAGATATTACTTTCATAATTATTATTGTGAAAAGTGCACAAGGTTCGATATTAGTAACTGGACGACTTATGCCCATTTTCACTTAAATCAAACAGAGTACTTTTAGATTGGCAACTTTCGGTGCTGACACCGAAAGTTGAAAATCCAACAGCGGATTTTATTTAGGCATCCATTTAGGTGTCGCCTAGTGTTAATAATGGCAAATGGAAATTTGAAAAAGCTCTTTTTGAATTTTCATCTCTAGCGATAAACCATGATAATTCTGTTGATAATAATGCATGATTCTGTGATATATGAATATGGCCCAGTGGTAACGGCCCCTACTTACGAGATGTATGTCGTGGGTTTGAACCCAGTCACGCACTTTACTTTGTGTAAATAATTTTATCACCACTGTTCTCAAAATGGTGAAGGAAAACATCGTGAGGAAGCCGGCATGTCCTGGAACCAAAAATTCGAAGATATGTGACATCTAATAATCCGCACTGGGTCCGCGTGGTAGATTTCGTAATCTACCACGCGGGCCCAATGCGGGTCATAGGCCTCCTCTCTTTGAGAGGGAGTGAGTCGTCCCACTCCCTCTCAAAGAGAAGAGGCCTGTGTCCCAGCAATGGGAACATTATAGGCTGATTATGCTGTAAAATAACAAATACGGTAGCTATCAAATTATCTTCAGTAACCACCATTGCTACTTTAACAATCTGATAATTTATGTCAGGTCTAAAGAACGTGTTGCCTGCGTCAAACTTGAAATGGTCATAGTTACTCATAGCCCAAAAGCATATTAGGTTGCTTCTGCTGGGCTGATTATTCCCGATGTCCACCACTTGTTTGGCCACCACCGGGGGACATCGAAACAACTTTTAAAAATTATTCTCGTTGTCCACCACTGGGGGACAAATTATTGTACCCTAACCTCAAAACACTATAAAGTTGCTTCTGCATCATCTCCGGATCTAGCTCTTACAAAGGATAGGCACCCATGCTCACCTCCGCAGTTTCAGCTTGCTGGTCGCCACCGGCGACCAGTCTCAGCCGCTACGGCTCGTAGTCTTTTGGCTGCCAAAAGACTACGTGAAGTCGGGGGTCGCGGAATAAACCCTACTGGGCACAACTAATCCCCATAACATTATAAATTGTGGAAATGATACTCATTTAGATTTTATTACAGGTTTTTTCTATCATCTGCAGGGATATCGATGCCCAGACTGTAACCATGAATTCAGTACATGATTCTAGACCCCCTAGCATATAAATTTATCTTCGGTTATCAATAGTTTCATAGAAAAGTGCAATACCTCGGTATGTAGGTTTATTTGAAATAACTTATTTTATTTTAAATTTGAATTTGCGATCTCTTAATATACAAATGTATTATTAGACAAGCATACCTACTTTTCTTTATTACCTTCATCCTCCGTTATACTAATTTTCATAATTCCAGATAAAATTATTTTTATTTGAATTTTAATCTGTTAGTCAGTTCTGAGTTGCTTTTACACAAGATGTCATGCACGGCATTGGCTTAAGATCAATAATAATGTCAAATCCATTATCAACATTTGACCTACTAACAGTAGACACCTCAGTTTATTCAAATTTTATTCTTCTACAGTTTAAATTAAGTTCTGCATCAAATGAATAGATGGCGTTACTTGTCACATTATTATGCGCATGAGTTGAGAAGTCTTTATAAGGTGTTATGAATTAATACGCCATATTTAATTTCTGATAAAAGCCTAACATTAATTTATAGTAGGTAACATAAGATACCTACTTACGTAACATAATATTACATTATGTGAGCAATTTCATTGTGATTGCTATCACTATGGTAAAAATAATATACTTAGATAACGTTATGAATTTAGAACTCTTTCTAGTGGCTCATTGCAGGTTAGTGTTGATACCAATAATAAATTTTATGAGCGCTCATGATCATGTGCAGTTTAACCTACACGAGAGTTTTGTGTAACATCATGCTAACACTGAAATAAAAGTGGCTTTCACTCTATCATTCAACCAACTGGTCCTTGTTGGTACCAGTATCTAGCATCATCATCTGCCTAGCCTTTTCCCAACTATGTTGGGGTCGGCTTCCAGTCTAACCGTATGCAACTGAATACATGTATTATACATGGAGCGACTGCTTATCTGACCTCCACAGCCCAGTTACTGTGTAATACGATACCCCTTGGTAAGACTGGTTGTCAGACTTTCGGGCTTTTGACTACCCGTAACGACTGTCAAAGGTCCACGGATGGCAGCCAGGACCAACGGCTTAACGTGATTTCCGAGGCACGAAGGGATCTCGGTATGTCACCCATCCACAGACCAATCGCGGCAAGCGTAGCTTAACCTGTGTGGCTGTTACTATTTAGCCACGGGCCTTGGGATATCTGACAATCAATATAAATACAATGATAGTCGCAAGGGCAATTTTGTTAAGTAATCAATAATTTTGGAATTTCAAGTGCCCGAGTAAGTTAAATGATGCATCTAACATCACATAATACCTATTCATCATCATAATTGGCAACCTTGTCTCACTCACTACTAAGTATAAGCCTCTTCCCTTTCGTGCCATTATATTAGGCTCTCACATCAAAGCCAAACCAAAATGTTTTTAAACATAATCTAGAAGATAGAATAAAAAACAGATTAATTTCGCACTCAATCTGTTAAACGTAACCTTTTTCTTTAACCCAACAGATGCACTAATAGGCGCAGTACCGTATAATAGACGTAAAAGTAGTAATTATAAAGGTCAATGTAAAAGGCAAGACGAAACGCGACCATTAGCAACAAAGGACGACTACTGAGCTTGAAAAATCGGTTCAATTCAACACCAAATCGATGCAACGCAATTCACAGGAATAAAAAGACTATTCGATTCAGTCCCACACAAAGACCCTTAAGAGTGTATCAAAATGACATAAAGCTCGATTCTTTTCTTAAACACAAAACACGTTTATAATGGTCCACATGTCTTACTTTTTTTGTCAGTTTTTGGGAATAGATGACGTGTTAAAAAGGTAACAAATTGTATGCGTTCCGGAGCATCGTATCTCGTTTCTTTACCAACCGTCATATAATATTACGTCATTAGATCGATTCGAAATTTGAAATGATTTGCGGATTCTGTGCGTTTTTGATTGGCTGACGTTTCGGTTATGGCAATTTTGAATACAGTCTAATTACGAACAGGTGTTGATGTTGCCAAATGTTGGATATTGAGAACCCGGCCATGACCGAAATATTAGGTATAACGGGAGTGTTCAACGAATCTTCGAATGTTTTGAAAGTCAGTTAAACCTTTTTTGATAGGCATCATGTCGTGTTTATTAGCGCCGTTCTCTCGTAAAACCACACATCAACAATTTTCATAATTGAGTTAGAAACCTAATGTGGTTGCGAATACTGAACGTTAATCTATCTATATGATAGAACCGATGAAAGATAAATCAATTACTTAGTAAAAAAATTGTAAATATGGCCGACCATTTCTATAAACTAGTCCCACTATCCTAACTCAATTCATACTATCATTAAAATAACTCAATATTTGTAAACATATTTTTAAGTTAAAAAAAAATAAACCCAAATCTCCGTGCAGCCATAAAACTATCATCCACAATAAAGTGAAACTATTACAAGGACAAACAATGTCAGAGATCAAGAGCACGAACAACAAAACAAATGCGACGCAAACGCACCTTTCTTAAATACGGTGACAACATAATAATGCGCCGCGTCTCCGCCTCCCTTTATAGCTGTAAATTATTCACAAATTACATAGTGATCGGAAATCCCGCTGAGTTAAACAAAGTCCTTTTTCTTCCCTTACTTTTTTTTTCAAGTATTGTCAACGATACCGAAATTACACTGTCACAAAGGATTACGCTCAACTCAGAGGTGTTTGAAAAATATTTGCTTTTGCCGTTTCGAGTGCGCATTATCCCGTATTTAGTCGCCGTTTTTATTCGCGACCACACACACGCTGCAAAAATACAAACACAAAAAAAAAATGTCGGTGTGAAATTATATAAGGTGTTTTGACAATGGTGAGTGTACGTGAGTTCCCGACGTTTCGTATTTTTAAACACGATTTCGTGTCGTATTTGTCTCCGTTTCAAACGTAACATTTCGTACTTATTTGAAACATTGTTTTTTTATTGAATCGTAGGTACGGCACAGAATTGCCTAATTTAGGGTTCAGTATTGAACTGTTAAAGTAAACTAGAAAGGTTATAAAGATGACGTGAGTAATTATTCAATTATTGAGCGAACTGTGACTGTTGAGAAAATTATGATTAGGTATAACAAATCTAGGTATGTCTACCTGAATCACTTCAACCTGACTTTGACTGGGGTGGCTAAAAAAAAAGGAATATTTTGTTGAGTCAGGTTGCTAATATTCTTTGCGGATTAGTCATAGGTACCTAGTCATAATACTTATTAGGAAAATAAGAAATACGTTAAAAATATATATCTACACTGGATAACCTTCGTACACTAAATTAACTAGCAAACTTTTTTTATTTAAACTTATTAGGTTTGGTTAAGGTACAGATGCCAGCACATCAAGCTACCCGAAACTGTCAAAATTTTCCAATCAACTTTGAACCTTATGCATTAGCGATAAAGTTGAAAATCTATTAAACAAATTTGACAGTTTGTAGTAGCTTGATGTGCTGGCGTCTGTACAATCCCCAGCGGAAGGAACACCAACCGAATAGTACACTTTTCGAAGCACTAAAAACATCGGGCAGTTGCCCGCCAAATACAACACCCGACTGGTCAGAGGATCCTCCCTTTTCAATAGGGTATCTATGAGTGATCTTTACACCCTGTTCCTCATACTTCTATAATCATAAATATGTCAAATTGAATTGTTCGTCTGAGTGGAACTGGACGCAGTACCGACACACATAATTATAAAAAAAATGCAATGTCAAATTGAATTGTCAAAAAGCAGAACACAAAAACACACACACTTATTTTTTTCCCAAAGATGTGCATGAATGGTGACAACTACCTATGCATAATAACTTACCACTTGTGTACTTTACTAAATCTCTTCGGACTCAGCTCTCGTATAATTATGATATAACTTCACGTACAGGTAAGTTCGTTTAATCATTCATTATAACAGACTGTTGAGAAAATGACAAATGAAGGCCAATGGAGTTAAATTCCCTTTTCTCGTTTCATTATTTTTAGTGTTGATCTTAGAAAGTGCTTCTATAAGTTATAACTAAGTAAGTGCCGGTTCAAGGCTATGGCTCAAGAATATGCAACTTTATACGTATTCAAATAAACAATCTTAAACTACTTAAAGGTCTGCTAATCTGCTAGTCGAGGTTAAAAGGGTAAGTGGCTTAGATACAATCCCAGATGAATAAATTATAATTATCTGCAAGATAATAAATTATACGATAGAATTACATACTACTAAACGATAAATGTATATACCTACTATTTATTTAAAGAAATTCACAAAAGCACCAAAGAAATAGCTCACAATAAATAATAATTTAAAAAACAACACACTCAGACACACCCAAACACCTCTCATTCAATTTTAACTTCTATAACTTTCATACCAAAGTTCATATTCCATTTCATGTTTCTCGGAGTGGTCCATGCACCACGTGATTTAGGTAAGCATTTAAATGTATGTAATTTTATTTATTTTAATAGCAGAGGTACAAGCGACATGTTATCGCAAGCATGCGAATTAACGGTGACAATTGTGATTGCAAACCACATTTGTGTTCAAGCTTCAACGCTAAGTGCCGTGTATGCGTAGAGAATATGAAAAATACAGAGAGGTCACGGTTTTGAAAGTTTTATGCCTAATATGCAGTATGAAATGAACAGTGATTTTAAAAATAATACTAAAAGTAGGAATGTTAATAGATGTTTTGTAACATTTCAGAGATATTTCAAGGTGGGATTTTTATAATGCGATAAGTATCAAGACTGATAGTCTTGTGAATGACAGTCATTATGAAAAAGGAAGACTCTAAAGGTTAGGGGGAAAATGGAGTAGAGATGACGGATCCTAGAGATTTATGAAAAAAGAAGAAATAAATGCTGTGCTGACCCCAAATAAAAGCATAAGGACTGGAGGATGATGATAAAGTAAGTAGGTAGGTATCATGTAACTTTTGTTTTGTTGATTTTACAAATTGATTATAGGGATCTACGTAATGTATCTAGTTAGATAATGAAATCTAAGATATTATAGTTCTTTGCGATAGCCAGTGAGCTATATAGATTGTCTATACACGATGTGCACAAACTGTGTATTATATTAAACATAGAAATATTGCACTATTGAGGAACAGTCTCATCTGTGCTACTTGGTCAGTGTCAGTGTGTGCTATCGTGTCGCAGCTGACAGTAACGACGTCGTCATGATAGCTCACTTGATAGTGGCCGCACACGATGTGCACAAACTGTGTATTATATTAAACATAGAAGTATTGCACGATTGATGAACAGTCTAATCTTTTTAGTTCATCAGTGTCAGAATGTGCTATCGTGTCACAGCTGACAGTAACTACGTCGTCATGATAGCTCACTCGATAGTGCCCGCACACGATGTGCACAAACTGTGTATTAGTTTAAACACAGAAGTATTGCACTATTGATGAACAGTCGTATCTGTGTTAGTTGGTCGGTGTTAGTGTGTGCTATCGTGTCGCAACTGAGAGTAATGACGTCGTCATGATAGCTCGCTGGATAGTGGCCGCACACGACGTGCACAAACTGTGTATTACCTATATTAAACATAGAAGTATTGCACTATTGATGAACAGTCGTACCTATTTGTGTTAGTTGGTCGGTGTTAGTGTGTGCTATCGTGTCGCAACTGACAGTAATGACGTCGTCATGATAGCTCGCTGGATAGTGGCCGCACACGATATGCATAAACTGTGTATTATATTAAACATAGAAGTAGGTATTGCACTATTGATGAACAGTCTCATCTGAGCTACTTGATCAGTGTCACTGTGTCAGTGTGTGCTATCGTGTCGCAGCTGACAGTAACGACGTCGTCATGATAGCTCGCTCGATAGTGCCCGCACACGATGTGCATGAACTGTGTAGGTACTGACTTGTTATGATTGTGTGTGTAAGTACTTAATAGAGATTTTTAAAAGTAGTGCAATTATTATTAAAGATGAGTTATTATTATCATATTTATACATTTTTGTTGGCAACGCTTTTTTCACATTTTTTTTACTTTATTAAAACCTTGTTTGTTTGCCTATAAAAATTTTAATACAAAAAAAATATTAAGTGCTGTGCTGACTCTACATGAGCAACAGCTGTCTGATTTTCGCTCGAAAACATAGAAATAATAATATGAGTCACTTAAATGAAATGTTTTACAGAATACATAATTGTTTAAGTAAGTTATCAGTATTCACACCTACTTATACTTAATTATTTTATAAAGACGTTTAATTTTTTGTAACTACATCCCAATTCCGACGAGGTCATCTACCTAATTGTAAAACTCATGTCTTTACAATCCACCCAATCACTTTAGTGAGGACATTAACTATGTTGACGTGAGAGACATTTGATACGATTAAACTTCGACCTTACAAAGGCACCTTTACGGCTATTGAGACCTTATCTTTAAATTTCCGTTTTCAATGAAATCCCTTAATAAAAACAAAACAGAAACAGTAAAACAACCGATCTCTATTATCTGTAACTCAATACTTAAAACGAAACCGTGGTAGAAGGCGGTGGGAGGGGCTTGAAAGGCTCCGCCTAATCCCTCCCAAACGGCGCCGCGATTGGTGGAGGGAGGAAAGTATTCATGCGTACGCGCATTCAAGCCCGCCGCGGCTGAAGAATGCAATTCAATTGAGGTGCTCAATGCTCTTTTATGTGAAGTACGGGTAATCGTTCTATTAAATGTACGGTTTCTGCGATGTGCAGGGAGAATTCTTTGTTTCTAGCTTTAAGTACAAATTGTTGCAGTAATTTGCCACTATTAAAAACCATTAGATACCTAATCTTTGTAGGTAAGCAACAACTGAATTAGGAACGCGATTTTCCTGTTGTGGAAATTGAGATCCTGCAATTTTCTGATTTATTGATTGGCTCTGCGAATTTTTATTACAAAATATTAATTCGTAAGTGGCCAGCATTATAATTAGCAGTTAAAGTATATTATTATTAGCCTGTGATGTCCCACTGCAGGGCAAAGGCCTCCCTACTCTCTTTCCACTTCTCTCTGTTCAAAGCTGCTAAGGACCAGTTCTTGTTGAAGGAGTCCAGCTCATCCCGCCATCTCCGTCTGGGCCTGCCACGATGTTGAAGTAAAACCATTTATTTTTTTAGCAAGATTATTATAAAGCAGATCAAGAAATGAACAAGGAACTGGCCCTACCAACCTTATTAAATGCTTTTAAAGCAATCCTTCATCAAAATGGAATATTTTATTTTTCTCAGGTGGGTACCTGTACAATAAGGTTGGTAGGGCCAGTTCCTTGTTCATTTCTTGATCTGCTTTATAATAATCTTGCTAAAAAAATAAATGGTCGTATCATGGAAAAGCTGCAAACAACAAAAAATTGCACAAAAAGCCCTCTGCCAAGTCAGGCATAGATTGAATGACAGTTAGGTAAGTACTTCTTCTGACTGTTTACTGTCCAGTCGTTGTAAGCGTCAGTGTCCTGCAGAGGACCACTTTTACACGACCGCTTTTACCTCTTCGGACTGTTTACTGCGTCCAGTCGTTGTAGGTAAGCGTCAGTGTCCTGCAGAGGACCATTTTTACAGGTTGGTAGTCAAATAAAGTAGGTAGATACACAGACCGCACCTTCCACTATAAGAATCAAACAGGTAATATTTTGGGTGTAACGACCGCTATAATGCGTAGGTAGAGGCAATTGACTAGCTATCGTCTATGACCAAGAATGTAATATTTTAAACGTGTGTAATTTTTTATGCACAGACAGGTATGAACTCTGCTAGTCAATGACTTTAAAATCTAGACATCACCCAAGGTAATAGGTATAGCCAGCGCAGACAAAAGGCCAAGATAGTCACTCACTGGACGCCTGAAGGTGCACATCGCTGTCTTGGTCAACCGCAGTGAAGTTGATGTGACGATCTAGATAGGTATGTTTGCGGGGCCGATCTGGCCAGAGATCGCAAAAGATCGAGGAAGAAGAGAAGAGAGAGGTTTGGAAGTAGAGGCCTATTGCAGCTGCAGGACACAAAAAAGGGAAAACAAGAAAAAACATAGCTTATTAAAGACCAATTGCTGAAGGAATATATCCAAACCTTCAGGAGTTACTACTAGCTAAAATACGTAACATCACGCCTTGTTGCCTCGAAGGGTTGGGTAGAGGTGTAGGTATCTGTAGTACACCCACATTTCGCCAATAATGTTTAAGGGCTAGCCTATTACCATCAACCGGGCACAAATCCAACCTCCGGACTGCTACTGAGTAATTCCAGATAAAAAAACCAAATTACACTTTCCACTTTCCTGGGAATCGAAACCAGGACCTCAGGTAAGGTAATCTACCAATAAATTAAATACTTAACGCTCCGCATTCATCCTTTATGCCTACACATACCTACCTAGGCATTGACTAAGTTTATCACCAACTCATAACTGTCAGGAAACGTAAAGCACCATACATGGCAATTCAAATTCTAATGGTGATAAATATTACGAGCCAATGCGAGGAATCTTGTTAGGGTCAACTAGGTACTAACGACCTGCCATTGAAATGTTACAATGAATACTAGATGTTCACGTTAGTTGATTGCTATTGAGTAGACGGATAAGCTGCTAATGCCCTTACCTCGCAAAAAAGTGCGAGAAATAGCAGGACCAAAAAAACAGCAGCAAAAGATTATGGGAACTTTGAAGATGATGATTTTCGTTCAGATTTTCAAAATTTATACTGAAGACAATGCGGGTCACAAATTGGACTGCTATGAAAAGAGGTGTTTCAAAGTCTCAAAAAGCAGGAAAAAACGATCTGGTTATACAATGCTTGAAAGTTGGGACACAATTACTTTGGGTGCCAGAGTTCATCGAAATCACTCTTTTCCTTTTTTGTAACGCTACATAGTTTTTGTACAACTGAAGTTAATAAAGAAACTTTTTTTTTTTAATTTCAATAGAGACGCGTCCGCGATTTTACGCAGTAGCAAGTGCACCTAATGAAGCGCAAAGGATTTGCTGCTTTCATCTAGTAGAAGAATAAAACTTGCTAGAGCTCTGAAGCTTAAAATTCATAATAGGGTACCATTCAAAGAATTTCCATAACCACAATCCTAATCGATTCAACACTCAAAGCAAGCACTATTACTTTGCAAAATAAATCGATTTAAACTAACAATCGGTAAGCATGTTCAACACGACTATTTACTTATACAAACAGTCGATTATTCGTGAATTATAATACAATTCTTACGCCAATCCGTTGTGGTTGCAAAACTGCTACTTTGCTATTTGTTATCGGCCTACGTACCTTGTTGAGTTTGTTATATTGCTGGTATAGTGTTACCAATGGCAGGTTTCAAATTACCGTGCCAACAATTGAATGAAACTCGGCAAGAGTTCCCACATTAATCTTCTAGGTGCCTTAGTTCCGGGATTGTAGGTAACCCTAACCTAACGGCTGATGGATGGCGGGATAGCCGCAAAATTGGCGAGCGGAAAATACTTCAGGCAATACGAATTTTCAAAGTCCCTGTGATAACAACACTTGCCTAATATGGTGATTGTCAATCTATGAGTACATTATCTGTACTTATAAAAAGATTTTTGTGAGTTTGTATGTAGGGAGTAATCTTCGGAACTACTGATCAGATTCCAAAAATTCATTCGTTAATGGAAAGCCGAGTGTCATAAGATATATTGTTTTTTAAAACAAGCTAGTATAGTAATAAGCGTCCTAGTAGTCAAAATCAAAATATTTTATCTCACATAAAACTACATGAGCACTTATGAAACGTCAGAAGCTAGGTGCACGGTTCCAATTGGTCGTTTCCTATGGAACTGTGAATCACAGTTCATGAGTGTCTCCTAAAAATGAGGCTGGCAGTCATCACAGTCTGTGATGACGGTGACGTGAATTGCAAAGATGATGATGAAAATTCTCATCGAGCAAATTCGTTTCCCTTCGTTATTTTGCTACTTTAAGATACGTTTGCAACACCTCTCACAACATTATTGCTTACATTATTGATGTGTTAACAGCTTAACATCGTGTTGAAATGATGGACATTTATTATTTATCTGATTCTGCCATTACAGGTATACATAGTCAAGGATCAGGTGTCAAAATATGATTGTGCAAGTTATAACTTTGGACGACGCAAATTACATATATATTAAAGAAATGAAAGAAAGTGACGAAAATTAAAGTTTTTTTCTCTTCAGTGTGTTTTTGGGCAGCATTATTCTAAACTAGAATGTTTTTGTTCTACCACAAGTTAGTGAGAAATTTAAGAAAATATTAAATAGGTACCTAGAGTTAATATTTTATTTTCTTCCATTTCTCACTTGTGTTGTTTTTGATATAATTATCAAGAAGCTCAGAGGGGCATCTCTCGTAATTTTAAGAACGTTCACAGTCTGATCTCAGTCTCAATCTGTCAGAAATACCTATAATTTCCCTACATTTTGACAAGTTTTTGACATTTTTTTTTTCGCTGAGATGAGTTTTAAATTACGAAAATTGGTCTTCTGTTAGGTTAACAAAATCACGCTTCCTTCACACGACGCGGGTCACCTTAAATTTTTGGACGGTCAACAAAAAGTTTCGTGTCGTGGTCGTTTCTCCGAGTTATTCCGGTCTGAACCCCTCTCCACACCCCCCCCCCCCCCCTCTCCTCGATCTCCTGCTAGTTCATCTTCTGTTTTAAACTTCGCTTTAGGGTGATCTACGTAATATATTTTTACAATCTCCATTTACATCTAGGCTCTCATAATGTACCTAAGGATCAAACTGATTAATAGGGGCAGTGGTTGCCGTGTGCTAACGGCTCATAGATACAGACGCCAGCACATCAAGCTACTACAATCTGTCAAATTTCTTTAATAGATTTTCAACTTTATCGCTAAAGCATAAGATTCAAAGTTGATTGGGAAAATTTTACAGTTTCGGGTAGCTTGATGTGCTGGCGTCTGTACTTACGAGTTGGGTCGTGCGCTTTACTTTAAGTAATTTATTTTATCACCACTGCTCGAGAAACCGGCTTGTCTTAGAACCAAACATTTTAAGACATGTGACATCCCCTTACCGGCACTGGGCCCGCGTTGTGGATTACGGCCCACTACCTCTCACATAGAGGACGCCTGTGTCCCATCAGTGGAAACATTATGATTATGCTAATGGTCATATCTGATTAATAGAAGGTCGATCTTCGTTAGATGATGCATTAAAAGTAATCAAGTAGTTTTTTTTTTAATCCTCAAACGTAATTGCATTACTTACATGAAATGGAACGTTTCGCATCATCGCCTCATACCTACAACATCCATCATTATTTAACGAAAGTTCACACTTCATTCAAAATTAAATTCTATTATCTTTGACATCCGTTACAATCTTAAGTGCCTCGTTTGTGCATTAACTGGGCCGCCTGTTACACCGACGCCTATTTTGTTTTGTAGAACAATAACTTGTTTCCAATTCGATGTTTTCAGGATTTGGTGAATCGAAAGGTTGTGTGTTTTGAAGTGAACTACTATGGGTAAAAACAGATGCACTGAAGGCCAGAGGAACAATTCAGGCGTCCTTAGCTAGGTATGCTACGGGTCAATGCCAATAGACTGGTTATGATGATATAGGTGAGTAATGAGTGTTGTGGCACAGCCTGGGAGAGGTTATGTCTAGCAGTGGACTGCGATAGGCTGAGTTGATTTATTGATTGAGGTGAGTAATGACTTAAAGCAAGAACTTAGGTACTGTTTTGTATTTTTTCAAGAAACGGCAATAAGCGGCTTTTCAATAGTGTACACGGAGAGCATTGGTCTTAAAAAATGTTTTTAGGTAGTTTGCAGAAGATTGATAAAAAGAAAAATTACCAGCTGAAAATCTTCATTATCCAGGAAGATTTTTTTATAACCATCCATATTTTTACAGGGTGTTCTACCCATGAATATGAACAACTTTCACTATAGGACTAACTCTGAAATCACGAAAAAAAAGATCTGCTGTTTTATACATTTTGGTCAAGTAGGTCTGTATTGAACTTTTGTATTAAACAGCAGATTTTTTTTTCGTGATTTCAGACTGTTGTCAGGTGAGTGTCCCTACGTGTTTCGGCGACCCCAAATAAATTGGGACAAGAGCAGGTGTAAGATGAGTGTTCTTCTTTTCTAATGAAACCTCTTTTACCCGAATAGATATTCGTCTCGCGAACACACGTAGCCCCAACGTCCACTCCGGTGTAATACCCGCCCCGCTAGCACGCGCTAGGCCGAAAGGTATTCACACAACAAATATTGACGCGCCGAAGCATTGTGTCGGCGTTAACTAAAGGTTATCTTATCAACTGTTTGAGCGCAAACACTAATGTTTGATGACAGACGCTCGTGTGTCTACGTTTGTCTCTCAAACCTTATCTCTAAGTAATTGACGTATTGAACTTGTAGAATTTCCGGGAAGTTTCCTGTCAACCCTTCTTTGGTATTTTCTTAAGATTTCGAGTGCTTAACGCCGTCCTTATGTGGGCGGTTGTGATCATGTACTAAATTACCTTTCGTTTTGATCACAGGCTCGTTGCATTTGGTGAAATTGATGACGTTTTGGTGACCTATGTGATTCCATTTTGGGACATATCGATTATCATGGACAAAATTATTTTAATCAAGAATGAACAAGTCCTGTCACAATGTCATCCACTGATCGATCGATTATTTAGATTCTTGAGTTATTTGCCTCGGAGTTTTCATTTGTTTTAAGCAGTCACTTATTGAATCTTGCAGAGCTTTCTGAACAAAATCGGATAATGTTTTCTGGGTAGGTACTTAATATGTTGCGCTATGCAAATTTTTGAAAAAGCCCGGCCAGAAGCAGAAACCTTAGCGATTTTTTGAATACTTGGCTCAGTGCGCAGACAATGTATACAATACCTATATCGAATAATAGTCCGTATGTGCTACCAATGGACAATAAATCTCCAAATCGGGACAGCCTCCAATCCAAAAATACCCTGGAAAATAATAAAAAAAAAACTTTACACAATTAATAATGTATAGCAAAAACCCGTTTTAAAATTTAATTGCAAATCAATTAAGTGCCTCTATTTAAGTCTCATTTTATTCTCGGACCTTCAAGTAGGCAGTCGTTTTTATGCCTTTATAGCACCAATAGCATCTGAAGTGCCTTTTCAATTAACAGCTTAATTTGAAAAGACCACCGTCTGTCCGTAATTAGCTTATGGACAAAATAGGGGCGAATAATTAAAATGTCTTAATTTTATTGAAGGAGGCCTAAAGGTTTATTGTGGAGTATTTATGTGTGTTGTAAAGATAGTGAAGCTGCAGGGTTTTTTTATAAGTATTGTTAGAGGTTCGATGCTCTGTTGTACTATTGTAGAAGAAAAGGTCCAATCGGTTCCTATACTTAATGGGTTTTATTAAGGGTGGTTGAAAATTGGTTACGTAGTAGGTAGATGAGGTTTCATGTTGAGAAGACATCCTAATTTTCTTGTCTTATCTACAGAGCTTATCATACGTTTAACTAATTGAGATGTCTATGAAAGTCAGATGGGACAATGACTCCATTTTAAGAAGTTGTCCTGTCTAATTACTCACCCCGTAGAATTCGTCTGATGTTTTAAGGTTTACTTTATACATACTTATATTCGACTCCATAAAAGATTAAAACATTTCAAAGGGGTAATTATTATTAGGTACTTTAATTTTATGTCCATCAATATGATTCTCAAACAAATTAAGTGTCGTTCAACGCCATCAAACAGTACAAAATTCGATCGATCGCAACATCATATTCATTACTGGAAGCAATAAAAAATCTCAAGCATCGCGTTATGAACCCAATAACAACGAGACCGTGAAAAAAATGTCTTTAATTTCATTAAAAAAAATTAAAGTCTGCCGACGCTGCGACCAAAAAAGTAAAAAACTTAATAAATCGAGCCAAATAACACATTACGAGGCTAATTTAAACGCTAAATTCTCTTGTTTAAATTAAGTACGAAACGAATGGATTTTTCACAATAAATAATACCCTAATTACTGGTCAGGGTCCCATCAAATTGGTTTTATGGCGACATGCTGGTCACAAAAAAGAATGATACTCTAATTTGGACGGCGTTATGCAAGATGTTGGTAAATAAATGTTGTTGTTACTGTGAAAAAGAAGTTCTAGGCTAAATAAATATACCTTCGAGATAGACTCACGAATATACAAAACGAGACAACGAGATAGAAAAACTACGAAGTGAAGTTACTAAGTAGGTATTGTAAAAAAACTTGTGAGCCTGATTGCCATCACTTTCACAAATATACAGCAGAATCGCATTTAATGTGGAAATCGTTTCGTCATAACACATAACCAATTAAGATCAATGTTTTTAATTCTGAAGTACCTACCTATATGCATTTTTTCTGGAATTGCTGATAATATCAATACTCCGTTTAATTACTATAATATTGGGTTAAACAAAAGGCGCACTCCTTTAAAGTACATCAATAAGGAAGTGATAAAGTAGTTCAAGAATATTTGCCCAATATCAATAAAAAAATCTACACCATACCTAGGTACTATATTTACCTATTATTGAAATGGTGTTTACAGACGTACTGGGCCAAGGCACGCGATTTTGCATAATAATTATTATGACAAAACAAGCCCCCATTTTCTTAGTTGTTTCCTCAGAACGTCCTTGACTTGACTCATTCTTCAACCAAACAAAATCCAACGGTTTTATTATGAGGTTGCACACAGCTCGAGCACGTTTTCCAAAAACAACGAACTTTATGGGCGAGAGATTCTAGAGCGAGAGAACCAATTTATTTATTTATTTATATTTTATTGTACACCAAAAAAATACATAACAAAAAAATTATCGAATACTCTTAATACCAAAAGAATGTGTAAAAAACGTATTTAATGTTTCTTTAAATTTTGTTTTAATGGAACCTATTGCATTAAATAAATAAAATTAATAAATAGAAACAAAGTAAAACAGAAACTTTGAACAGTGACATCTTGTAATTAATTTTTTTTTTAATCTTGGTTCGGTACAACATAAAGCCGTCCCCACAATTGGAGGCTTCCTCAACAGCCGCACACAATAAAATCACAGATTTGTGGACATTACAACGTCCAGTTTTAATTCCATACAAAATTAGTTCAACCAGCTTCTTCTGAGTTTATATAAAAACTAATCAGAATCACGTCGGGAGCTTCGTATAAATTCTATCTGTTAAATAAAGTCAGGTTAAGTGGAGCTTTCATTATTGTTCAGAGTCCCGTACATAATCATAACTTACTTTTGAATGCCAATGCATGGTCAGTTTAATTATCGTATAAATGTAGTGTTTCTAAAAATATTTACATAATTTAAAAGCTAATAGTCTTAAAATAATAATATGTACATATATATAAAAAGGGGAAGAATCATAGGATATAAAAAAATTCCTCCGCATCGTTGTCAACAGGAAACTGGCAGCGTCGCCACGTTGTATTGCAATGCTGATTCTTTGGCCAAAAAATAGGTCAGCCCTCTCTGGGCACGTGAAAAGTCGACGAACCATCAAAAAATTGTCTTGGAATGAGCATCCAGATTTATCGCCTGTTGTTTTCAACTGAAACCAAGATTTGCCTGAAAATAGGATATTTAAAAACCAGTATCTTAATTCTGTTTCGTTTTGCACATTGAAAATAATTTTATTTTCAGTAGGTATCTACTGATGAAGATGTTTGATGATTTTCAACTGTATCATAAAAATCTTCGACGAAACAGATGGTTCTCTTTCTTACTTGAAGTACGGAACCCAAAAACTGATTATTTACGATTGTGTAGGCTATTTTAGTGAGTCAGCCGGTAAGTGAGCACGAGACACATGTCAACATTTTTAATTGCATCGCTTCATGTAATTTATCGATTTGGTAATGGCCCAAAATAAAAATGTAATTAATTTTTCGGTTCATTTTTGTAGTATTTGTTTTTATTTTTTAGTACAACTACTTGAATGTTGATTAGTTTACCGATTTAAGGTAAATTAATGGGGCCGTTAAAATATTGCATTATGGAGGTCGCAAGTGTTGATTTTTGGCATAAATCTACAACCAAAAAGGTTTGTGCAAAAACGAACACATTAGCATATATCAAATAAGAACTACTTAACAAGTCCTTAATATGTGTTTCTACAACTAGGTACGTACCTATATACAGCTATATGCAGGTCAGTGGTTGTCAAAGTGAGCTGAAGTGCCATCATAGCAGTAGGTACTGCTTTCAACAACTATATTGATTGTGTGACTGTAGGTATACAAAAGGGTGCGCGCGAGTGTGTCATATTATGGACAGTTAGTGACATGGACTAAAACTATACCTTAGGCTTTTTAACTTTGCAAGAAAAAATACCCCATTTACACGATGCAAGATTTTTGCCCGTGACTTATCTACAATAAAATTGGATCAACAAATAACTTGCATGTGACATACGCCAACCCGCACGGAGCCCGCGTGGTGGATTATGGCCTGTGTCCTAGCAATGGGAAGATTATAGGCTAATTATGATGATAATGTAATAACTTGCATCGTTTAAACACTGTTTAGACGATGCAACTATTATTGTAGCTTCAACTTATAGTAAGCCATAGATAATTAAATCGCACTAAGTCAGACTTTGCACAGAAAAAGAATTACCTAACCTTTTCCCAACTATGTTGGAGTCGGCTTCCAATCTAACTGAATGCAGCCGAATACCAGTATTTTACATGGAGCGACTGCCTAACTGACTTCCACAATCCAGTTACTGGATAACAGGACTGGGACTTTCGGTCTTTCTTACCCGTAATTACTGTCAAAAATTTACGTATGATAGCTTTACGTGCTTTCCGAGGCACGGAGGGGTCTTGGTATGTTATGGATGGTCACCCATCCACGGACCGACCTAGACAAGCGTTGCTTAACAATGAAGATCGATCGAGAAGAATAATTAGGTACCTACAGCTCACTTAGTCTGACAAAATTACAAACAACAAAATCAAAATCAAAGTGAGCACTTGAGTTACGATAACACCGCTGTAAACCCAACATGATATGGTTATGAACAATCAGGAGGACGATAATGAAATAATTTGCAACACTTTATTGCAATTACATTGCTCTATATCACGATCAAGGCATCGGCTTGGCGGGTGGTAATCGAGTAATGGACCGACACCCTTTCGTTACAATCGATTGAGGTCGAATTAACAAATTAATTTGTATCTTTTTTTCTTTATATTTGAGATTTGTGCTTTCTTAATTAGTGACGTTCACTTGTTTATTAAAGTAGATAATGAACGCATCCAGTGTACTTATAATTTTAAGTATTTAACGATTATTTTATGACAGCATGTCCTGTAATTAAAAAAAAACAATCTGAACTTTGCAAGATTCAGGGTTTGTGAAGCTATAAACTTTTACTTTATCTCTGAGAAAGTCGATTGAATACATCAAAAAAGATTTTTTTTTTAAATTGTTCTTTGAAAAAAAAAAGAGGATTAGGCTCTGTTGATGGTTCAATTGAAATAAATAATAAGGTCAGTGGGTCGTCTTAGGGGCGGATTTGTTAGAGTTGGAGTATACGCTTAGGGGCACTATGAGCAGCAAAGAAAACGAAAAAAAAAATTTTTTGGTAAAAAAAAATTTTTGGGACTTGGTAAATTTTCAAAAAAAAATTTTTTTCGGAAATCTGATTTTTTTTTTGCAGTTTCGGGTTGACCTTGACCATAAAAACCATTTAGGTACTGAGAAGTATGGCCCTACAACGCACCGTTTCCGAGATAGGAGCTTTTATTTTTTTTTATTGTTTTTACAAAACGCTCTATATTTCCAAAATGGTTGCTCTGATCAAAATGTTTTCTGGAAAGTAATTGTTGCTCTAGTCGACAACCATCAGATGGTGTAAGAAAACCCGACAAATATTGACAGAAAAAAAAATTTAAAAATTTTTCTAAGTGTCGGTCGATCTTTCAGCTTGGGTATTCTTAGGGGCAAAGGACTTAGTCAAATTTTCGAAGATTTTTTTTTTTTTACAGATTTCGACCGTTTTTCGTGCAGTACCTTATTAACCTTGTCCATAGAAACCATTTAGGTTCTGAGAAGCATGGACCTACGACACACCGATTCCGAAATATAGAGCGTTTTATATAAAATAAAATAAAATTCGGAGGCCCATATTTCGGAAACGGTGCGTCGTAGGGCCATGCTTCTCAGAACCTAAATGGTTTCTATGGACAAGGTTAATAAGGTACTGCACGAAAAACGGTCGAAATCTGTAAAAAAAAAAAAATCTTCGAAAATTTGACTAAGTCCTTTGCCCCTAAGAATACCCAAGCTGAAAGATCGACCGACACTTAGAAAAATTTTTAAATTTTTTTTTTTCTGTCAATATTTGTCGGGTTTTCTTACACCATCTGATGGTTGTCGACTAGAGCAACAATTACTTTCCAGAAAACATTTTGATCAGAGCAACCATTTTGGAAATATAGAGCGTTTTGTAAAAACAATAAAAAAAATAAAAGCTCCTATCTCGGAAACGGTGCGTCGTAGGGTCATGCTTCTCAGATCGTAAATGGTTTTTAAGGTCAAGGTCAACCTGATACTGCAATAAAATTGGGAAATTTCCGAAAAAAAAAAAAAAACGTAAATTTTACGAAATTTTTCTAAGTCCTCGCGCCATAGCGCCCCTAAGGCTACACACCAACCAATAATAATTGTGATATAGATCAAATTATGATTTACTTTTTAGCATAACGATCAAAACACTTTCCAAATAAAAAGTCTAAGCACTGACTGCATACAAAAGTTCCCCCGCTATATTTTTTGTATTACACTTTCGGCCGCAAGAATAAAAAAATAATATGTCGTAACCACACTTCATCACACAATTAAACCCCGTCAAAGAAAGGGTATCGTTGGTTCTCCATTATGGCCGCTATTGTAATATACGACGCACAATGCCTTACTTATGGCCAGTTTAGGACATGAAAAAAGAAATGGCTAAGGTACCGTGCAATAGTGTCTGAGAGTTTGGTGAGCAGGTTGGAGAAATTAATATTGCGATGTGTTTTGCTTATGTGAAAAGTGAGGTTATGATGTTTCAAAAATTTAGATAAAAAGAAAAAGCATTTTTGTACTCAATACTAATATATCGCATCTGGATCCATTTTACTGTGTGTACAAAATATATAATAAAAATTGTGAATAAATGATTAACCGCACTCACGGGTCCTGCTAGATAAGATTAGTATTAAAGAAAAGAAAACGATTATTAAGCAAGCTAATAAAATAATAATACTCACAAAAACTACGAGTATTTCTTTACTTGTTTCTTTGATATTATTTTATACTCAAGTATATTTTCAGATGTCTCACAAAAAGGAAATACTCATACTTACTTACACAGGCACAACAACGACGCGGCGACGCCAAGAATCATAATGGCGTCAAAAAACCTTTTTTGTCCTAAAAATGCGTTGCCATGTTGTTATTTAATATTGTTAGCAAAGGAAGTTTTGAGTATGAATATGAATGGAGAAGAAGACCAATGAAATCATAAATGGATTGTGTGAAAGGTGATTCTGGATAGTGACTGGAAATGGGTTGAATATGACGGCTAAAAAGAAGTACTTACCTATGGAAGTAGGAAACATACTGCACCGATCAAAAAAAGGAATCAGAATAAGGACAGAAAGAAGGATGCTGAGCATGTAGGTATGTATTATGATTTCAACCATTCTTACATCACTCTACGTAACTGTTGGGTATTTTAGTATTTGGTATTGCAACACCAACATTAAAAATGTAAATCGTTATGTTATCTGTGCCAACACGCCCCTTCCAACTGTGACGCTGGTACAATAGACACGCGAATCGGC
The DNA here is from genome assembly GCA_914767645.1 of Hydraecia micacea. NCBI lineage: Eukaryota > Metazoa > Arthropoda > Insecta > Lepidoptera > Noctuidae > Hydraecia > Hydraecia micacea. The sequence continues at coordinate 10,290,248 of OU611794.1, read as the reverse complement.
TTGTCCGCCGTTTTATTTAATCTTCCTTGGCACCAAAGCTACCAGCACCTCATCAGCACCCAACACAATTACACCGCTGCACAGCAACATCATCATTCTCTTCTCCTTATCCCAATGTGCCTATTTGGGGTCGGCGCAACAGAGACTTTGCTCGGATGACGTAATAAGCGCGCGGTACTGAGGCGTCGATGGTAAATAGCGGTAACAGTACGCGGTCGGGAGTTGCCGCTCGCGTCTGGTTGTACTTCTCTAAAACTGTTATCCAAAAACGTGGTCAGTGTTTGCAGTCCTTGCCAGCCGTGTGTATCCTACGTTATTTGAGACCATAACAAATTCGTCAGATCAACGGCGAAGGCGACTTGATGGTGCGTTATGGATTCCGATGTATGAATATTATGATTGTTGCTTATTGTTAAGGATGCGGTTCGGCGATTATCAAACTAAATCGTTGTTATATTGTTGTATATTATGTTTAGGAGAGCAGTGATGGCTTAACTATTACGAGTTGTAGGTCGTAGGTTCGAACCCAGACAGGCGTTTTACTTTGTGTAAATTATTTCGGCCTGTGTCCCAGTAGTGGGAACATTCTACGCTGATTATGTTGAAGAGTTAAATAATATTTTACCTTTGAGCTCGATTGCGACAAATAGGTTTGTACAATAGACAACAGCACATCAAGCTACTATCATCTGTCAAATTTCTTTAATAGATTTTCAACTTTATCGCTAAATCATAAGGTTCAGTGTTGATTGGTAAAATTTGACAGTTTCGGGTAGCTTGATGTGCTGGCGTCTATACAACCACTTTTACACGGCAAAATATGGATGTACCTATCCTGAATAAATCGGGTAGCTAATCTCAAAACTAAACTCGGGGAAATAATTTCTTTCAGCTGTTGGTAATTTCCCCAGGCAGGGAGCATAGTATATATTACACTAGCTTCTGCCCGCGACTTCGTCCGCGTGAAATTTCACCCTCCCCCCCATTCACCCTCTTAGGGGTGGAATTTCGAAAAACCCTTTCTTAGTGCACCCCTAGACCTCATAAGGAACCTACATGCCAAGTTTGGAATCTCTAGACCCAGCGGTTTGGGCTGTGCGTTGATATGTCAGTCAGTCAGTTCTCCTTTTATATATATAGATAATGAAACATTCTTATCACCTGCATAGATTTTGTATAACATTGTCTGCACTTGCAAGATCGCCTTTTTAAGATGATAGTGGTACTATGAAGAGTTATTCAAGACTTTTTACCAATAGCTTTGAACTTCACCAGTTTAAACTTAGACATGTACTTACTAAGACTAGATTCTTTAAATTTCACGCCCAATCTAAAATGCCAATCTGAAAACTGTTATCTGGAAGGCTTCGGCGATAGTATCTATAACTCACTTGACGATTGCTAGAATATTTTGAAGGTAAGGTAGGCGGTAGGCCTCTCTAATTCTTTATAGTGAAGAGTTTTGTCAGCAGAATACATGTTTCTTATCATCTTATATTTCTTCGCGATATTTCTGAAAACAGTTGCAATAGAAACTCGAGAGAATCGTTCCACTTCTAGAATTAGGACGTATCTGTTTTCTCTTACGAATAATTACAGATGAAGAACAGTTGGTTGTTTCTATCCAACAGATGGACAATGGCCAATGGCCATCCCAAAAATTCCTACCACTAATTACCTATTATAACCTAAATACATACCCTGTCATACCTGCCCCAGTTCTGATATAACACCGCAATCAAATAAACGAAAATGGCGTCTGCTCTCGGACTTTACCGTACGCATAAACCAACTTATCAAAAGTAATCAACTATACGATATTGAAGCGTAAAGCGATGAGTACAAGGATGGGGGTGAAAGCAAATGGATTTATAGCTTTGTAATGGTCGCATGACAGTTGATTAAAGGGGGCCGAAAAGCGCCGAGGTTGGGGTCCAAGGGACAGCGCCCCAGGTGTGTCACAGTAGGAGGCCCCCCTGATGATTGTATTTAAAATAAATAAGAACCTCAATGAACGATTGTCCATACCGTGGCTTATGAACGCGATATTCGTATCGATAATTTATGCGACGGTATTTGTGGTCAACTATGGTATTGGAAGTTTAGTTTGTTTGTGTAGCTGTGTTATGATTTCTTATGATCTTCTTCTATTCTTCAGTAGTTACGGTCTACTTTTCAGTAGTCCTTTTCCACTTCTAGCTTTAGTAGGTAAGTTCAATTCTTTTAAAAAGAGCAACCATTTCCCCGACACCCGTAACTACTGCACTATTAAGTAACATCCCCTCAAAGTGCACCACAAATAAAATCACCAAACACAATGAAAAAAACGAGGCGTAAACTCGAAATTAAATCCCTATCAAAATTGGACAAAGAATGAATAAATATGCATTGAATAGAACCGCCATCGCTATTAACCCTACATCTGTTAAAGGGTAGATGCATTTATAATGGTCTTATAAGCGTCCTATAATCATAAGATTATTCTTTTTTTCAGTGCAGCTTCATTAGTCATGTAATAATGTTTACTAAACATGTAATCATTGTAATGTATCGGCAACCCGTCAGATAGTTTCGTAAATACGTAATTGTGGGTTAGAATAATGGTTTTAGAACAGATTTTTTTGGTTCTTAGTGCAATGCCAGCTTGCGGTCCCCTAAAGGACCAGCAAAGTTTTTTTAGATAGTTTCTGTTTGCTACTAATCCTTAACAGCTAATAAATAATTCAGTAAGCTATAAGAACCCTATCAAAAATGCTCATTACAAAACGAAACACAATAACGACAAAGATGATGTTTCTCTCATCTAAACTATAATATAATAAAGAGAAAGGATTAGATTTTTGTGTTTGTTTGTTACGCTTAACGTCACAAGAATAGACCATGGCCTGGAGAAGTACATAGGCTACTTTTCACCCTGGATCGCAGACGAAGTCGCGGGAAACAGCTAGTAAAAGATATGTACAGCGGTAACCGTGACCAAGGCAACAGAGAACTTAAATCAAGAAGGACCATGATTAAACCCAGCTCCAGCCAGATCTACAGACAGTGCACAGTATACCTAGTTAGAGATACGTTATTTTTTAATCGTACCACAAGACCTGACAATAATACAACGAATCGTAAATTTTACAGCCGTCTTCCAAGTAACTGGCGACGCTCCTAAGTAGAATCCTGTGTTTGTTTATTTTTTGATAGGACTGTGTAACCGCGTGTGCCCTTTCTTCACGAAATACTTATTTTTTTCCCCTTGGTTTTTTTATTTACGTCCCCAATAAAGGACTTACTATACCTCTGATGTATGCTTGGTGTTATTGTTTCAGAGAAATTGAGATATTCTGGGCTTAGCAAGCAAATAAGGTGTTATTTTCTGTAGTCCCTTTCGGAGGGTTTGTTGTAAGTCTTTTATCATGTATCAAGTTTAAATCCGGGTTAGTTGAGTCATTGGTTAAGCCTAATAGTGAATCATTTAACGATGATTTGTGTTCAATAGATCTTATAGATAAGAATCGTGTACTAACCATTTTTATATTACTCATTTGTAAACGGTATTTTTCATTTCCTTTGGAATGTTAAGGATGTTGATAAGGATGTTAACTACAAATCTATAATGGATAAAGTGTTACATGATACAGTCAGAATAAATGTTAGAGAAAACTAAACGATTTTCTTTAAGTAGAAGTAAGTGAATACACAAAGAGCTGAGCATCTTCAAACAAAAATATGTATCCGACTAAGGGCTGATTTTTCAAAAGTAAGATAACTTTTATCTGAAGAATAATTTGACTGTTTGACATATTTTCTATACAAAAACTGTCAAACCGCGATATTTATTCATCAGATAAAAATTATCTGACTATTGAAAAATCAGTCCTAAAACGAATTAGCCATACGAAATCAAAACTTTCAAATTTCGGAAACCTCGAAATACCGAAGCAGTTACACATTTACAACCAGACAAAAATATTCAAACGACCACTGCCCTTAAAATTCATAGAACCCAACAAAAAACGTATAACGCAGTAGGAATCCAAAATAAAATTATACACACATAATCTTATATCTGAAAGATCCGTGTTAAAGTGTTAACAATAGATATTTGTTCGGATTTCAATCGAGTTGTGACAAGATACGGTCTTAGATAACGGTGGTAGGATCTATGGCACATAGCGCTATAGGTAGAGAAGGTCCAGTCGATACTGAAATGCAAGCTCATGCCAAAATAGAAAAACTACAGTTGGATGCAGGTGAAGATACTAACAAACCTCTTTAAAGTGATTTGTTGACTGATAATATAGTCTTTGCCGCCATAGTGCATAGCGTTCATTTATTGAACTGGTTAAGGCATTATACGATCGATATAGGCATTAGACAAACCATGGGAGTCATACCAACTATTTATGAGACAGTACGTTGTATGTAGGTATATCAATGTAAAGTTGTTATAAATCTTTATTTATATTTACACAATTTAAAATGTCTTACAATAATTATTTTATTTGTACAAGTATATAAAAAGGAGGGGATGTAATCAAAGGGCATCAAAATAATTCGTCTGCATAGCTGTCAACAGGAAAAGTGCCCAAAGGGCTGGCAGCATTGCCACGTTGTATGGCAATGCTGATTCTTTGGCTAAAAAGTTGTGATGTTTCAGTGTAGGTATTGTTGTGTTTGTTTTACAATGTATTACAAGATTAACATATACTTATTTATATATTTAACATTTCATTCATTTCTTGTATCATTTCTTTGTCTAAGTACATTCTCAGATTTAGTCCACTAACTTTATTTTTGTTGCTTTCTATGTTATTATGTGAGTCTATAGAATATTATCAGTGACTATATCTATTGAAACTTCTGCATTCATCATTACATATATTCTGTGTTCGTGGATTCTACCACGGATTAAAACGAGAATCATTGAATATTTTACGGGCTTTTATATTTGATTGTGCTCTGTTTACATTAGTATGTCTTTATTAGTCGTTTCGACTCTGGAATTTAGATTAAATGTTTGTTTGTTGACTTTATTTTTATATAAGAATCCATTTAAAAGCAATATTTATTTAACTTATTTGACCTTGGGTTTTTTTTCACTACAAATTCTTTCATGAATATGATTAGGTATCAGTCGAAACTGTGGTCTCTGATATTATAACTCAAATGATACTTCTTCTTAGACGTATCACTTTTATCAGAATAAACCAAGTCAAAACTTCAGGATTCATTTCTAAATTCACGTAGTCTTCAGAAATCCATATCGTAGGTACCATTCCACTTTTCATTAATCGTGGCTCTTGCAGGGCAATTGCGTAATACATTAACAGTCGGAATCGGTTTCATTTTGACAGTTCAACAACATTCATTGCGTTATTTACGTGTTGAGCAGACAAATTTTTCGAACTTATGAAGCAATGTATCAGCAATTTGCTTCAAAATTATTCAGATTCCGATTGATAGTGTGTTACGCAATTAGGGTGTGGGTTATTATATCAATTTTCCAAACCAAATACACCACCCAGATTTTCTCTATAAAATATTATAGTAATCATTCAAAATATACCAGCTCATAAAGAAAACTCTTTTTTCTCTTTCGAATGCAAGCATCCCAAGAATAAGCAAACACAAAGAAAAGAAAAATGAAAAAATGTCTCAATTTGACAAATGTATTCACATAACACGGTCTCCGATGGGCGCCATGCCACTTGTCGTGTGTCTACGCACATTTTTATACGTCCTCACCTCGCGCACGCGCAATGCATCCAGTTGCTGAACAAATAAAACATTCGGTTTGTATAGCGATAGTTTATTGTGACCTTTTATAAATACTTTTATGTGAGCACTTCATGTATTATGAATACGGAGAATTGGTTATGAAGATTCTTGATTGCATAATGCAATAAAAATATAAGAAACGAAAAATATAAGAGTTGAATTCAATATAGAGGTCTTCAATTGGCAATAGATGGGACAGTAGCGCTTTGGCTGAGGCGTGCAATAAACAGGTCGTATTTTCAATCATACTTATAAGCTATAAAACCTATATCAATAAACTGAGCATTTCTCAATAGGGGAAAATATTTTATGTAATTATGTCATCTTAGCTAGGCATTTGTCATTTAACCTATTAAAGAACTGTCACAAGAGTATATCGTAAAATCTCGTCAACGGACTATGGAGTCACTCTGAGATATCAAATCCGGAAGAAGGTGATCCAAAAGAAGACCAAAGTAATCGATAGATATCTAAATATAACAAATTCAAGTCCTGAATGACTGATATATCAACGCACAGCCTAAACCGCTGGTCCTAGAGACATGAAATTTTGAAAAATTTTAAATTTGCAAATTTGTAAAGAATAGATATCCACTAAGAAAGGGTTTTTCGAAATTCCATCCCGAAGGGGATGAAATTTCACGCGGAAGAAGTCACGAGCGGAAGCTAGTAGTACATAAAATAAGAAAACTGAAGTTTTGATGAGAAGGGAATTCGGGCAGCAGGTTGTTCGTTAATCGGCGTCTGGTAAACGCCAGCTAGGTGGTACGACGGTCTTCTCAGGGTGGCTGGTAGTAGCTGAATGAGAGTAGCCAAGGATCAGGTTCAACAGCGTGCGATTTCAGAAACCAAGGCCGAGCAGCATACTGCTATAGGCTGATGATGATGATGAGGTGTAATTTTAGGGTATTTCGAGGCCATAACTTATGTGCACACGAAACCTCTTTATTTTAATGCGATGTTGTGTCGTTATTGCCCGTCATTCTCCACATTTACACTTTCAATATCATCAACCCTAAAATGTGTGTTGAAATCCAACTCATTGAATGGCTCACATTTTTATTTAACCGCACAATAACCGTACCGCACGAAGCGCGCGCGCACGACGCGGGGCGGGGCAAAGCGACCCGCGATTATCGTTGCCTTTTTTTTGTTATTTGCGCCGTAGATACCTTTTACATCGCCGTTCAATTACTGAAGCGCGAGTGTGGTAAGCGTTGGTTTCGTATGGATAAGACCTTTGTTTAATTTTAATAGTTTTATCTAAGAAAATGTCAAAAAAGGCACAAATCCAGATTTTCTTGATACCCTTAAAACAAACTCATCGAGAAGTTTTATTGTTAATTTTATTTATTAGCAGTCCACTGCTGGACATAGGTCTCACCCAAGCTGCGGCACATTACCTGGTTTTCTGACTTCCGCATCCAGTATATCAGCAGATCTAATATTTAAGTACCTACCTTATATTTTAAATTAAACTTAAATACACATTAACAAAAATATACTGATTAAAAAAAAACAAAATAGTTGCATATACTGCACATAGTCGTTTTAACATTAATCGGTCAAGCCCCGCGCGTACCCTATGTAGTACGATACAATAGAAAATCAATGGTGTCTCATTAGCGGGAATCAAGCGATTAAACATAATGCTCCATTTCACATAATCTGACCAAAGCGAAAAATCGTGTGCATTGAGTATAAAGGCCCAATAATATGATCGTGGTGGGATTTCCAATCTGATAAGAAATCAAAGCTGTCCGGTCAGTTGCAACAACTTTTCGCTAAAATTAAATGTCCTACAAAACTTAGGTATATTTATTTATTATGACACTGACATGTATCAACAGAGTCAGCATTAAATAAAGCCTCTTTTTGGACCACGGCATTGCTTACCATAGTATTATTATTTTCACGATGAATTCTGGACTTCACAAGTCTGAGATAATTCTTTAGCCTTCTAAAAGCTGGTTTTAGAATGCACGTTAAACATCTGATCATACAAAACATATTTTGATCAAACTACTTTTTCGTTACTGAAATTGCTACCAATGATACATATTATCACAGATGCAATTGATTGATAACTGTGTACTTGTTTTGTTATCTTATTTTGTTGTTTGTAAACAAATAGTTGATTAATTTTATTTAAACACTTACTTGCCATAGTAAAAATAATAACTATATACAAACAAAATAAATAAACCTCAGAGCGTATCCACACAATTTCCGTCGTTGCGCCCACGCACCCTGATTGCGCTCGCCTTGACATTAGTTCGACTGTCGCGACCGCCGCGTCTTGCTCGCTTCACGTGAACACACACACCCGACACGAGCCGAATGATATATTTAATGTTACGAAACATTACTTTTCTTCCTGCAGTAAAAAAGATTCAATTTGACGGTCAGATGTTTTGCTTGGGGAAACAATGTCAGTTTGTGCATTATGTTCAAACTCATCTTTATGATTTATAGATTTTGTTACAATTAATATGACTACTCTGTCACGGACTCAGTGCTGCTTGAAAGATTATGTTTTAGTTTTTTATTGTTTGGAATGTTTTAATTATCTACTTCGTATGCCTTTTTCTCTGTCTATCGAAACGAGAGTTACATCAATATTTGGAAAAAAATATATGATAGCTAGGTTTATGTTTCGATTTTTGCGGCGATAAATCTTGTCTTAATTACTCTCCAATTCTTATATATATTGTGCCTAAAATGGGAACTCCTTTAGTATCTCCAATCCAGAATGTGCTCGCTATACCTAGGTATAACTATTGTGTTACAATACGAACAGCCAAGGGCGTAAGAATCTTCATTCAGAAACATCCGATGTTCTTGCTTGCTTTACTCGCTATCCTTTTGTCTCGATTCTGTTCGATTCATCGAGTCTAGCATTATGTTAGGCTAGAGATATCTCCTTCAGGTCCAGATGTTCCGTGTGATTTGTTTATAACATCACCGCAGAAAAGATATTAATGTTATTAAAAATGCAAAGCTCGACATGTCATCATAGAAATTTCTTAACAGCTGGAAAAGCTTGTTAGTTTCATTTACTTTATAGCTATAATAGGTTATATATTATTCTCTGTTTTATATTTCTCATCTTTATATGCTTTGACTACCATATAAACATCTTGTTTTCTCTACATAAACCGATACTGCTGAAATGAAGTCTGTTGTTTCCAACACCTCCTCATTGTAATCATAGCAGACATAAATTTATATATCTCGAGTTTAAATTATTATTCCTGGTAGTTAATACAAGAATTCTTCCAAGTCTTGCCAGTTCATTATATACGTTCGCACTTATCTTCAAATTGCTTTTTCTTTTTATCTAACCACCACATATATTTTTAAAGACAAAAGCAACAGCCAATAAAATCATAGGTAGTTTCTTCGTAACATCATTGACAAGACGTTTTATCGTCGATCTTACTTTCTTTAAACACGTATTTTATAATTACACGCCTGCTGACGCATTTTCGAAGCTGATTATGATTTTCCCTTTACAATTTACTAGTTTTAAGGAGACGAAGTGCTGTGTACCATTGCTCTCCACTGCTTTCATCGATTTTTCACGATCTTCATCAGGATTTCATTGATCCATGTTGTAACGAAGTGAAACGATTGAAATTAAAAAGCGATTCCCATTCTCTTTTGTAGGTATGTCTAAGTCAATATTATTTTATATTTACACCCAGAAGCGGGGTAATTGCGTAACACACTAACATTAGCAACGGTTTTCATTTTGACAGTTCAACAATATTCATTGCTTTATTTACGTTGTTGGGCAGACAAATTTTTAAAACATATGAAGCAATGGATTAGCAATATCCTTAAACATGATTCAGATTGTGATTAATACTATATTACGCAAGTAGAGTGCTGGTTTGCTTGGTTTCCAGCTTTGTACTACATTCAGTTTCTATGAGGTCGGCAACTTAGCTATTGTCAATCCTTTTTGTGTTGCAGATTTCATAGATGATGGTGACCAGTTTATATTAAGTGGTATATGTATGAGCTTATTTGTCAACTGCTAAAATGTATGTATTTATTCATTCTGAGAAATAGCTGTTGTATTTTACCGGTAGACCGTTTAAGAAGTAACGGAAACAGTAAACACTTCTGTAGGCGTTGATATTACAAAGTTTTGTGTCGTCGCAACCGAAGCGGTAAACCCTCAGTAACTAGGTACTTGTGCAGTATTGTTAACTGCGAATGTATGCGTTATTGCTATAATAAATAACGCGGTACCGTTTGATTTCCTTTCTGCAACAAGTACTGCGTAGGTACTGAATAAAATTTTCATGGCTCCCTTATGTTTTCTGCTTTGGTCAGTAACAATGAATGCTCTACCGTTACAGTTGTTTCATTTCGTTGTTCAGTGGCTCTGAGTAATGTCATTTCGGTTGGCTATTTATTTTCACACTTGTTGCTTCTGGGATCTTTGTGATGGCAAGCAACTATTTGTGTCATGAACATGATGATCATAAAACATTCATAGATTACTTTTGTTCGACTTTCATATCAGAACCAAACTTTTATGGGGACCATTTCCAATACCTGGTTAAAAGTGAGTATTTTTTATAAGAAGAAATAAAAAGCTACAAAGCTGTTTGCAAATGCTTGTGATATTTCTGGATCAACTTACACATAAACTTAAAATATAAATATCTTAAAAAGGAACAAAAATACACCATCAAAACCTTATATCTCAATAACAAACCCATAAAAAATACCTGATACGAACAGGTTATCAACACTTTGAAACCGCACACCAAGATTTCGAATCTCAAAATCAATGCTAGTAGATAAGATAAGGACTTCAAACCCGACCAAGTGACTAGACCCTTTAGTTCCTTAATTGTTTGTGTTATAAAGGTTCTTTTAACACTGGTGGGTTAAAGAGAGCCTTAATTAGGTTCTGTAGTGTCCGTCACCGCGTATTAAGCCGTCGTTTCATCAGTGGAGTTGTTTCTGGATGAAGAAACAAGCGGCGCCTGGCGCTTGAGGCTTGTATGGCGACGCATTATCGCTGCGTCTCGTGTTACTGCGTTCTTCCAAGTCATGTGAAATGACGTCACTGGTGTATAATGTTTGAGTTTTGTTGTTTATTAGATACACTCCCAAAAAAGCAACTACGTTAACGGTGAAAAAAAATGGCTTCACGACTAGACCCAGAACTGTCTACATTAGGATTTTCTTTTTAATGAAAATTGGGTAAAATCGATGAGCATCGAGGTCTTCCCTCACCCTGATTCCGATGACCTAGCCTGCGGGATACATCCTGTATAAGATATACCCTTAGCTGTATAGTTTTTGTATACCTAGCCTATCTCAGTTCTTCCAAACTATTAAAATTTGCAAACTCATTTCCATCAGAATAGTTAATATTTTTTGTAATACCTACATTGAAATAAACAAAAGTTTTAAAGTACCTTAATATACATACCTAACTACTTCTTTGAAGTTCTTAAATCAAATCAGTTTGATTTCACCAGCTGCACCTAAATCTTACACGATGCTGTCAATAAAGACAAAAGTACCTACCTACCTACTAAGAAAGTTGTGCAATAAAAATTGCCTCCAACCTTACATGCGGAAGCTATCTCTAGGGATGTCACAATTCATTGTCAGATATGTTGAATTGAGAATCCCATAAAACTGTCCATAGCGCCCACATTACAATACTGTCGTGTATATTTCTTTCGATACCAAGATACACCTCCGTCAATTTGAATTCTTAGTTCATAAAATTGAAGATTAGTCGTTGCAAGCATGGTGTATAGCTGTCTGTAACATTACGTAGGTGCATTTAGGCTCTTAGTAAATTAAGTTTAATTTTTCCATTCATTAGCATTTTGCTTAAAGAAAGATCGATAGCTATGTGTAGGTATAGAATCAAATTGGGATTTCTTAACCCTTTCGCGAGCATTGGCAGAATATTTGCCAAACCACTTTTTGCCTAAAAATTTGTGATCTCAAAAGATTTTGAGCCTATAATAATACCAATGTGATTGATGTCGTTCCTAATCATTTATAATTAAACTTTTTCAAGCTAAAAATAGCGTTTTTATTTTTATGAGAATTAAAATAAATAATATACTCAGGTAATTAGGTGAAAACAAGGCATTGGCAACGAAAAAATTACAAATTCAATCTGGGCATTGGCAAATACTTTGCCAAATAAAAAGTCACGAACGGCCATTGGCAAAGATATTGCCGTGGCCCAAAAAAAAAGGGGGGGCTAAGCAAGGGGGGAAATCTATTAATATTGTTTTACAAATGTTATTTCACAATGTTTAGAACAAATACAACAAAATCGGAGGTGTAAATAGTATTGCTCGCGAAAGGTTACTTGCACGTCGTCAGAAACGCAAGTGGTCGAATACGCATTTCGTCATCTCTCAAGATAGACTCGCAACTTGTCAGAAACGGAACTCGACAGACACGCAGTTCGGCAGACACGCAACACGACAGATACGCATTTCGTCATATATTTGAAACCATCCACCCAGATGATTTTTCCAACGCCAGATAATTTTATTGGAGGAATAATTTTGAATGTTTGACAGTTCTTCCATACAAAAACTGTCAAACGTCAATTTTATTCCTCAAATAAAAGTTATCTGGCGATGGAAAAATCAGCCTTTAGTCAAATAAAAGAATAAATAATTATCAGTATTTTAATAAACAAAATCAAATAACAATGCACTCAGCATATTAATAATAATAAAACACTAAGATTTCGTTTTTTTATTTACTTTAGCTTTTAATCAACTATAAATAGGTGACATATTATAATCATAAAAAATAAATTAACAATGTCAATTCTTCTTATCTTAAGCATGGGAAATTAAAACTATACCTTCTATCACCTTTTTTTATTAAACCTATTGGGTGTCACCTACTAGGTATAGGAACAAGTGATATTTTGAATATAAAAAATACACGCAATGTAGTAGTTATTTGTATGACTTACATTAATATAAATAAGTACGTCAATATTAATTAATAATTAAATTAGTAATCATACCACTAGTAACATAAAAATATAATTTAAATGTCCATAATAATATATGTACCATCAGGATGAGAACCAAATTGTTAGTTATTGGATAATTTTTAAAAGTTTTAATATAGAAGTTTAAAATAAATAAACTTGTTTAAAAATTGAATTGGAGTCATTACATTTTTCTCCAACTTTGTAGTATATTTTTTTACCTTTTCATCAAACGCTATTACAGAATTACGACGATTTTTTTTATGTGAAAAGAATAAACTATTCTTCATTATATAATCAAAATGTTTTGACTCCTTTGTAATTTTGTGTAGAAAAAGATAAAAGTTTGGATGTCTAGGAATAGTGACATTTATTCTGTGATGCCAACCTTCAAGCACATTAGTAGTGCGATGTTTCGCACCAGAACAACTCAGTATATCCATTGGTATTTTCTTCAGCCACTGGTTTTGAAAGTATTTTTGAAATTGATTGATTTTAGGACTCATCGCCACAATTTCCAATATCTCGATCCAACATGATTGTATCAAATCTGGAGGTAATAAAGGCAGAGCTGCCGCAAACCTTATAAGTTTCCGTTCTTGACTAGTTTCACCCAACTTTAAATGTTTTGCCTTTTTCTTTATGGCCTTTTGGAAGTGAAAGTAACACCCCGATATTTTAGTCGCAGGAAACACTTCTTTAATCGCATTCATAGTAGCCATTTCATAGTCACAGGTGTGATTTAATAATAATGATTTAATATAATCGAGCAATGGGCAGCTCGCCGTCCGGTAAGGACCAGGCTGGGTCCACGCGCACCTCAAAGAGATGTCAGCACTAACTAATAGGGTTCGCTAGGGCCGATGCCTGCCAGGGTCGCGGGTTGTTCGAAAGAGTTACCGTGGCCCCTGGCACAGGCAACTGAAGGAACACGAGTGGGTTTTAGTCAGTAAAAGTCTGACATGCCCTCCCGCTCTGCCCAGAGCGGGAGAAGTTATTTAACAATTGCCCACCCAAAAAAAAAATATTATTTACTAATTGTTTTCCTTATTCATATTAAGTTTTTTATGATAAAATAGAAATAGATTACTTTGTTTGACTACAAGCGTTTAAATCCTTTTATTTATTAATTGACTGTCGAGTTGCGTATCTGTCGAGACGCGCATCTGACAAGTTGCGTGTTTGTCGAGCTGCGTATTTGACGTAGTGCGAATCTGACGAGATGAGTTTCTGTCAACATGCGTTTTCTGGCGAAATGCGTATTTGACCACTTGCGTTTCTGACGACATGCAAGTAATCCGTTAAAATAAGTAATCGGTCATTCAAGGAAATGCAATATCTAATAGCCAAAATCGCACGAAAATTGTCACATTGATGTTTTATGAAAAGCTTGAATACTCAAAAGAGAAAGCAAGAGTGACCAAAGTAGGTAAACGGAAAAATAAACGTGATCAACTCAACCAGCAAATAATTAAAAACACAAGCAACCGACCCAAAATATCTTAAAACACATTGTATCCAAAAAATTCGCTAATCCAAAACAAATACTAACAATAGGATTGTCCAAACTTGACACCTTCGAATCCCATGGGAAATTAACCTGAACAAATTTACATACAAACTTAGAACTATGGGAAAAAATGTCCAACTTTAATCCTAGTCCTACTGAGCTTTACAAAAATAAATCCTTGTTTGGCTGTCCAGATGGAGTTAACTTTCTGACAGGTGACAAGCAAGTTAATGATTTCGTTAATCTCTATTATTAGAAGATCATTTTCTGTTCTGACATCACCATCGTTTCTCTCTGGTTTTAGTATTACCAGATGCATCTGATTAAAGGTGCTTGTACACATCTTATCTCTATGCGAATGTTCTGATCGCCCATTGTTTTGTATGAATGTTCGTTGGACTAGATAAGGAATCCGTATATCTAGTTCTAGCTTTCGTGTTCAAACATTCCAACAAAACAATTGGCTATCAGTTTTCGAGGGCGATTGTACTCTCTGTACTAGAATAAGCAAAGCTCAATCTATGAGTTATGGAGGTACCTAATTAGTTTAGAACGATTACCTTCTTTCATTAGCTTTCATTTTGTTTTATTCAAAAAACTTTTTCTGAATTTTTTGGTTTTGATGTATGAGTGACAGATATAAGCTCAAATACAATAAACTTCGCTAATAGATTCTTGGTCTTCCTGGTATAAACTGTCACTCTCCGTTATAATACTTTTGTTTCCATAAACAGGCAGATTTAAATGTTATTTGACTTAAATAGAGTTAGGATGTTCAACCAAGCGTACGAATGCCTCAAACAAATTCATGTCTAATCACATTTAGTGAAAATACGTGTCAGCTTTAGCTAGTATCCTCGGGCTAAAAGTCAGTTTACCGTGCAAACAGCAAACAAACATCGTCCCACGTAGAAAAAGGGTCTGGCCACTAACAAAACACATCTTTGTCTCAATCATAGATCGGATTAGACGAAAAATATAATCGGATTTTATGTGTAAAGTTATTGTTTAAAATTATCCCACCCAGTTGCGGTCGAAATGTATGAAAGGGACAATGTACCCGTGTTTTGTCCATGATGGATTTACAACTTTGGGACATGTATTTTTTATCCAATCAAGGATCTCTATTTCTTTAGGCGTTTAATCCTAGCTGGTCAGTCTATTCTTTGGCTTTCATTCAATAATGAACGGTATAATTTGGAGCAAAGAGCTTGAATCCGTTTGCGGGTGATATTTTAATCATTCACTTTTTGTCCTATGATTTATGAGTTTTAAAGCGAGCTACTGTTTATTACGTTTGGATTTAGATAACTGTATGATCTTCGGGTATTTCTTTCTTGTTTTTTTTAATCCTTTCTGAGCGAAAACATGTGCCCGTTAATTTTGCGGTATTTTTGCATGATACACCGTTATTGTTTAACTTTATCTCTTCTTTAATTATAAAAAGTGTACCGCTATTTTTTGTAAAGTGTTTTCTTTTAAGCTTTTTGTTAAAGATTAAAATGTAAGGAATTTATAAAAAAACATCTTCTTGTTTTCAGACCGCTCCAAAATTATCTTTTTCAAAAGAAGGCAAGTCCACCATATCTTTAAAACGATTTGACGAACAAAATCACACGAATCTAAATAAACTGATCAAAATAAAGGCGTACTTAACTTCTCTAAAAGCACTATCACGGCAATCGACACCATAAACGAATACCACCAAGAAACGGGCAGAGAATATACTTTCCGACACAACCCGATGATTTCCGAAGTCGTCACTAAATAAAGTGATAGACCCTGAGAAGCTGTCGTATCTTGTAATCGTATATTGTGTTACTACCAACTTTTGATGAGTTCCAGGACATGTCCTGATTTTGTCTTCATAACACACCCAGAGAAAAATATAGAACCCCTTCCTTTTAGAAGTCAGATATAAATCACAAAAATCGTTTTCTGCAATTTAATACATATTTTTCCCATTTTCCAAATAAAATACTTACTTATTCCAGAGCATTACAAACTCCAATATTCTTGAAAAAAATAACAATCCACTTAAAATGACGTGGTAGCAGAAATGCTGTGCAAAAATGTGTTTGGACCAAATAAAACATCAGTTGCCTAGCCTTTTCCCAACTATGTCGGGGTAAGCTTCCAGTCTAACAGCATGCAGCTGAATACCAGTATTGCACCTAATAAATCGACTAATAAAGTTCCCTGTCCCAAGAAAAGATGTTCTTTATAGTCACACGACTTCATTACTACATCCGTCGTCGCCCGTCGGGTCTCACCGCTCACGAATTATCACTCAATTAATAAAAGAAAATGTAAGCATGGATATTTTCCAAGGATAAATTATTATTATTTGGATAGACACATTTGCAGCTAATTAGGTGATGCGTGTGTATCGTATAGCTTGGATTTCCAAGCTATACGACAGCTATAATTCAAGAATCGTCTGGACATACTAAATATTTATTTAGTATGTCCAGACGATTCTTGAATTATGTTCTAAACAATTTTACAGTAAAGTAATGAATAAGTTAAGCAACTTATGTTTGATTTTTTCTTGCACTTTTTTTATTCTTCCGAATCGTACAATGCCACAATTTTGAATGAAAACAACAGTCTTTTTCTCCATACGAATCAACCTTTTGGAAGGGACGACTAGAATCAATTCTATTTTTTTGTAAATTTTGACGTACAAAAGTGCCTTTTATGTGCCTATTTGAAATAAATTATTTGACTTTGACAGTTCGAAAAGGTGGTGAGGTCGTGAGGTGGTATTGGTGGTGGAGGTGGTGGTGAGGTGAGGTGGTGAGAAAGTGATTTGTCTGAAAATTGCTTAAAATGTTCGATCCTTCACCGTACCTATACATTCTCAGATTTATAGAAAGGTTTATGAATTTAATTGAACTTCCTTTACGACACGTGACATTTTTAGAGCCACGAATTCATGCATCTTAAAATTCCATAATCTTCCTGTATAACATCAAACAAATCCATCATGGCGCAATTAGCCTTCACGAATCGGTTTCAACAACTGCTTATGGAATTAAGACATCAGTTGGTATTCCCTTTGTTGTGCCATCGTGAATGATTGCAATTTTGCAGCGCTTGCGCCGGTAGTTAGTCGTGCTCTACAAAATGTGCTTGTTCAATCGTCATTAATTATTAAAAATACTCAGCAATAACAATCAGATGATCATCTATTCTGCCGATGTATTTTGTAAAAATCTTACGTAAAAACTTAGATGAAGTGAGCTTAAAGTATTTTAGTGAGCTGTCAATAGTGTCAATCCCTAGCATTAGGTGAAATGACAGCTCATTTGATCTCAGTTTTCAAGATGAGATCTTTACAGAACAGATTGGCAGAAAGTAGTTATAGTCTTCTTGATATCGACTACGAATTTCCTGGAAAATAAAAGGAAACATATGACAGGGAGTTAAATAACCTAAAAATTAACTATTAGGTAGTTTGTATATAAGGTCTATCTAATCATACAATCGCGAAAAAAAATCAATTGTTCCCTACATTTATATTCGCATAACTCGTCAAAATGTATGGAACAGCATATTTTTTTGCGATTTCAGGTTTTGTCCTATAGTAAAAATTGTTCATAATGATGAGTACAATGACCCGTTCAGATAGTTTACTTAAGGTGAATGCGCAGTGGTAGACCGCGAAATTCAAATTTTCTTACGTTTTTTGCAATTTGCAGGCCAGTGTCAGGTTGTATCTTGATCAAAATTTGATTCGCGACAATAACAGGTACGTATTTATAGAATTATAATCATTAGAATCATTAATACATCTTTCTAAGTTAGATTTGTACCACTAAGCAGTTTTCCAAAAGAGATTTGTTGTCGTGGTACAAATCTAACTTAGAAAGATGTATTAATGATTCTAATGATTATAATTCTGTAAATATGTACCTGTTATAGTCGCGAATCAAATTTTGATCAAAATACAACCTGACACTGATCTGAAAATTGCGAAAAACGTAAGAAAATTTGAATTTCGCGGGCTACCCTGGCACTTCCCCCTTAAACGAAACATTCCTTTATTTTTTAAAGAAACAAAACTGAATTCGCAGATTTCTCGACAAGCTTACCTAAACCGGGAATCGAACCAGCTAATAATTCAAAAAATATACACTCGCTATTTTATTCTACTAAACTCTCAGCTGGTGCACATTTTCGTAGTTTTTTTGTATTCAGGACTACTAAAATGACATTTTGTTTTAACATGCATGTCCAAACTTTGCAACGTCAAGTTTTCTGTACAATTAATCTAGACTGGAGAGTCGTTTAGTCGACATTTGACAGATTCTACTTTTGACATCATAGTCTTCATATGACAGATTCTACATATGACAGGAGTCATCATTTTTTATTTTGAAAACCGACTAAGGAAAAAGGCAAAAAATCATTATGACAAGCCAATTGGATACATCGCTATTCAAAGCTAGAGAACAGTATAAAAACAAACACTGTTGATTTGATAATGCACGTGCACATACGCCATAGACTTTTTTTTGCAAAAATCATCTCTATGGTTAGAATTGGTTTTGCCATAAGAAAACATAGCTGCTGCAAAAAAATGGTTTTTGACATACTTAATGCGAAACCCACAGATTAGAAAACTCTTGCAGATTTTTTTCTTTTCATATATTTTTTCGCTAAACATTCGTGATTGTATTCATAGATGGCGCTACCGGTAACTGTTTTAGACATTTTCTTCGATTCATGACTGTAATAAAATTTTTGGCTCTAAGAAAAAATACTTTGGTACATACTGAGGGCTATATTATAACACCTTCAACCATAGCGACCTCTACCCGCCATATATCAGTGTTCACACAAAATTCGTACCGGAAAACAGTTCTAAAAATGGGACCAGTATCCACTGCGGTGGTCCCTTATCGGGTATATGTCCACCATCGCTTCCAATGAGACATTTCACCTTTTTTATTGCCGTGCTCTTCGCGACTTCACGACACAAAAATATCACACCACACCAAAAAGTCATAATACGACTTCGGTGACTCAAAAATAAGGTTGGTTTTCGATTGTTCTTGATTGTATGGTCAGCAAAAGTAGTATTGTCGCCAGTATAGTTTTATCATGGTGCTTTCTCGCCTTTTTACGACGTAACGTGTGAGTCAAAGTGTCGTAGATACAATTATCGATTAGGTAATGTTATCGGGACCGATCTTTTGTCTTCCGGTATATTTTTGTTGGTTTAGGTCCGTTTTCGGTACTGGTGGCGCTATAGGGTGTCGGTTATGCTTGTTTCCTGTTTTGTTTCACAATATTTGGAAATATTTATTTTTGGTTTATAATTTTGGTGTGCAAATACCTTTTTGCTTTTTTTCCACAGTGCGCTTAGAGAAGAGTTTTTTTTTTCGTTTGAAGGCACTTTGATTTATTTTACATTTTTTCATAATGTTGCCGAAAGACCCTTTTTTGCGTGGTCGAGGAAAAATATACCAATTCCTGAAAAAAAAAAACTGAAATTCTCATTGCGTAACATTGTTTGTTTGTTTTAATGTCCAAATGATTGCCAAAACCTGTGAACTCGACAGTAACAATAAAACTGCTTAATAAATTTAAATTTACGTAAAGAGGGATCACTTTTCAACGTCCACTGTATCTTTTTTCTCGGATTTCACTTATATCATATTAAGTTGTACATTTTATTATTCATGGATAACAATTTACTAATTAATTATACAAAGTACCAATATTTTACTTCACAGGATCCTTCGACTGCTATTTATAAATTGAGCTCTAATGCAACTGATTAAAGTTTGATATCAAATGGAATCATTCGATAAGGCTTCTCAAGTGCACTGAACTGATAGGTACTGTAGGCATATTTAAAGATACATGCGCGCGCGTTGATGTCGGATCAAATATTATTGTGTACTGAGTGCAAAAAAGTTTTGATTGGCTTGAGAAATAGTGGACATTCCTTAGGCTCGCTTGCGCCACAAATCACTAAATATGTTTAGCGCTAAACAAATTACAATCATCATTCTATCACTGTCATCTTTAAACGATTGACAGAATTAGACCGATGTTTTTAATTCGTATATTCGTATAAGCGTATATTCGTATAAGCGGTAAAAGTATTTACCGATTTGTGGTTCAAGCGAACCTCGCTGGATAAGGCATATCATACCATGTCATAAGATAAAAATTGCTACGTAATTTTTAGGCTATTTGTATTAAACCTTTATGCAGCCTATTGATAGTTCTCATCACAAAAACCATAATTACTTCCGGGTGAAGGCTGTTATGAATATTTGTTTTGTAACTAAATTGAGTATCAATTTGGCTTATCCTTGGCCTATCCTTTCAGACATTGCAAACAAAGCTATATATATTATATATATATATATATGTGTATTTAAAGTCTGATCCCTCAATTTTCTTTCATACAATTTCTGCGTTCCTCGATACAAGCAAGCGTTCACCACGTCATAAAACCACAAAATTAATATAATAAATACTAATTAGTAACAGCCACAACAACTGTTTATGCTGTCCCTACACTTTGACGTCTTTATACGTTTGTATGAATGCAATAATATGCACATATTTAAGCTCACTTTTATGCAATCCGATGCCAGGAGACAATTTACAATGTCTTATGATTTTCTTTACTGAAGTAGCTTCGCTTTGCAGTGAAAATTATACTCAGGATTAAATTATAGCACATTTTTGCTAGAAATATTGTGACTTGTGCGTTAGGGTTTAGACTTACAGGGCTTATGAGATTTGTAGGTACTTAATGGCTTTTGTTTGTAGTTTTTTCACATGGTATGGGTAGTGGAGCTTTTATTATCTATGTAGGTATATTTAATTTTATTCTTTATACTTACTTTATAATAAAGCTGATGAGTTCGCTTGTTTGAGCGCGCTAACCTCTGGAACTACCAGTCGGATATGAAAAATTCTTTTTGCATGTGATAGCTCATTTTTCGAGGAAGGTAACTTGACATTACTTTGGAAGCCGAGCAAAAACAAAAAAGTCAGATCCTTTCTGATTTTTTTAAGTGAAAATTAAGTTATAACGCGGGCAGGCGATGCGATGCGACGGGCAGGGTCGGGGGAATAATAAATTTCACGCGGACAAAGTCGCGGCGACAAGCTAGTATTTTAATAAGTACGTGTGTACCAACAGCGTTGCAGCTTATATAATTACAGGCAAGTGTGACATTTCTTTCTTATATGAAGCAAAAATTAAGTTTTGAAGATTTTGGATATAATTCTATTGAATCTACCAGATTTACTTACACTTAATTTATTCATGTTGTGGGTATCAACAATGACTGTTAAAATGAAAACAAAGTATGTCATAAACAAATTAACAGTTATTTTAAAATTAATAACTTACCCTACTATGAAAGATCTGGCATTAATTTTATTTACAAATCAAAATATTTACAATATTTAAAAGCTGTCTTAAAATAATAATATGTACAAGTATATAAAGAAAGAAAGAAAGATCTTGAATACTTACTATCATTTACTTATCTTTTCTTTCAGCAAAAAACTTTTGTAGGTACTAGCAAAGTCCCTCAATGTCTCCCTGTCTTTACTTTTCTAGTAGCTTTTGCTCTATGTAATCTGAACATCGTACACAATCGCTTGGCATCGCGCATCGCTACGATCACAATAATTTGCTGCACAGGACTTGACACCGATATGCATACGAAACAGACGTTAAGCGAACATTGTGTATCTTTGCCTTTTTATTGGCATTACCTTTAATTTGTTTGCCTCATTTTAGGTAGCAGCAGACGATATTGAATGGTAAAATTGTGAGGGATTTCTGCACCCTAATTGTGTTAGACACTATCAATCACCATTCTGAATCATTTTGAAGGATATTGCTAATCCATTGCTTCATATGTTCAAAAAATGTGTCTGCTCAGCAACGTAAAACACGCAATGAATGTTGTTGAACTGGCAAAATGAAAGCCATTCCTACTGTAAGTGCTTGGCCAGACTGGCAGTGCGCGGCGGGGAGCGGCGCGGGTGCGGGCACGCGCGCGATCTGCCTGTCCGCATTCGAGCGCGGCGTCGTTCTGAGTGTTGTCGTGTCAAGTGTTTGTCAAAATATAATATGGATGAAGAAGGCTTATTTTTA
The DNA here is from genome assembly GCA_914767645.1 of Hydraecia micacea. Lineage (NCBI taxonomy): Eukaryota > Metazoa > Arthropoda > Insecta > Lepidoptera > Noctuidae > Hydraecia > Hydraecia micacea. Next base: position 10,267,814 of record OU611794.1, on the reverse strand, counting down.
CTAGACAAAAGCTCGAACTAGTTTGAGAACCCCGGCCACATCATCATCATGACATCGAGGTAGTGCGCTAAACTGCGACCGCGAGGAATCGCAGTGAAACATCTTCGGCATGTAATTACCCTAAGCCAACATTGTCCCTAGTCTAGTGAGACTATCGCAAACTACTACACAGACCATCAGACTATCTAAACAGTCTCATGTCAAACCTTGTCTGAAACCTACCGAAAAACTGTTTTGACTCTGGTATGCGCATAGTAAATTATCCAACGTTTAGTTATTGCAAAATCTAATTACACATCCCTAGGAATTCTGCATACCAGTGGTGAGCGGTTCCGGGAGGGCATTGGTGGCCCAGTGGTAACGGCCGCGACTTACGTGTTGTAGGTCGTAGGTTCGAACCCAGAAAGGCGATTTACTTTGTGTAAATTATTTCATCACCACTGCTCTCAAAATGGTGAAGGAAAACATCGTGAGGAAACCGGCATGTCCTAGAACCAAAAATTCGAAGACATGTGACATCTACCAACCCGCACTGGGCCTACTTCCTCTCACCGAGAAGAGGCCTGTGTCCCAGCAGTGGGAACATTATAGGCTGCTTATGCATTGCGGAAATCCTTACGAAAATAAGCACACAATGACATCACAAGAACATGCAAGTTCCATTGGCGGCCACGAGTCCACAGCGCAGGTGAGTACCGCCTTCCCGGTACCAAATTATACATCAGAACCTATAATTAATTTTGTCTCGTTACCCATGTTAATAAGACTATATTGTTACCAGTTATTTGTATGCAAATGTGCACTTTTTTGCGGTACCGATTAATTCCTGTTGTTTTTTGTTTAAATTAAAAACTGAAAAAATTAAATGGCGATGTTTTTATTTCTGTTTTTACTGACGTCACTTGTGCGGTGTATCTTGTGGTAGAGAAGGATATAAAACCAAAAATATTATATCCTAAAATCTATAGACCTCAATTTAATCAAGAAAGTGGGCACCCCCTTTGTAAAAATTAAATTATGACGTCAAAATAATAAAGCTCGGTTTACAACACCGAGTCCCACGACAAATTGCCGCCAGTCGAGACGGGTGCGACAAAAAAATCGCGCCACTTTGAACACAAAAACGTTTTTATTGCGACTAACGAGACACCCCTGATGCTATCGTGTGTATTACTTTCATCCCTAATCTGTAACGTTGTTGCTTTCGATGACCGCGTCCTTATAATTAGGTGGTAGTGGGTTTACATGCCTCACTGCATGACTGCATACGATGTTTTTAGTTTTTTTTTAATACTTTTTAGTACCTACCTATCTGCTTTTATTTTTACGGGACCTTTATTTTTCATACTTATGAATCATTATTTTTGTTGTGTCATAGTCTCATATCTATACCTAGTTACTTATGTTTTTATTTTTAATCTTGAGACATGATTCATTTAATTTTCCTGTAAAATATATAAGTGTTTGCATTCTTTTTGTACTCTTATTTATACCAGTTATCTAAAACAAATTCCAATAAAAACACAATTTTTTTCTTTGTAGCTATTACTAATCTTACCACCAAAGTCAAAACATTTTCCGACAACGTATCTATTAAGACCACTTTGCAATAAACATAGCCGACCGATATGTGAACCAGCTCTAACATTTTTTGTCGCCCTAGTAACGATAATCATGTCACACGTTTTTTACAGCAAACCACACAGGACAAAATGGCGTTACCATCAGATTATCATAGACTTGTGGTCGGATTATTACTTCATTTTTTTCATCCTGTGCCTACCTGTTCAAAAGCCCGAGATCCTTAGATGATAGGACCATTCCTGAATCGTTACCAATTGACCAGTTTTCATTGACCTGCAGGAATAACCCATTCATTGTTTAAGCATAGGTCAAGTTATGGTGGTGGTATTATACAAATTAATAAGCCAAGCAAGCTTCTTAACCGGGTGAATATTTTGTTTATTATACCTATTAGAAATTTGTCGAAACATTTTGGTTGAGTGTGTTAAGATAAATACTGGTACGACTTTTATTTTTGTTCCTCGCGTTAAATATTTGAGGGATTTGTTAGCATTGTCTGAATGTTTGATCAAATGTTTGGGGGCTGATAACAAGGGAATGTTTGATTCATAGTTCGGGGGATTTAAAATCAAGGGCGGATTAGAAGAATTCCACTGCCACTGAAATTTAAGAGATAACGACATTGGCATGGAAACTATCAGCTCTTTTTCTAAATCTTAAAAGCCAGTCTATTCTGTAAAGATCTGACCGTGAAAACTTAGGTGAAGTGAGCTTATAGTGAGCTGTCATTCCATCTAATGCTAAGTGCTTGGCCAGACTGCAAATGCGGGCGCGGGGCGGGCGCGGCACGGCGTACTTGAGGACGTTGTACAACATACTAGTTATATTTGAACATAAGAACTTCATTTGAGCATCTATAATGGGCACGCGGGCGCGGGGAGTGCGCGGGCAACTCAGCCATAACTCGTTCATACAAGTGGCCGCAGTAAGTGCGCGGGTGGCCCGCGCGTGGACAGGTGTTCTCAAACTAACTCGAGCTTTTTTCTAGTAAAAATAAGTCTTCTTCATCCATATTATATTTTGACAAACACTGGACACGACAACACTCAGAACGAAGCCGGGCTCGACTGCGGACAGGCAGATCGCGCGCGTTCCCGCACCCGCGCCGCTCCCCGCCCCGCGCTGCCAGTCTGGTCAAGCACTAAGTATTAACACTATTGACAGCTTACTATATAATAGCTAAGTTTTCACGGGGTGTGATTTGTACAGAATAGCTCAGCAGATACGGAGCACTTGCTGTAGTAATTTACAAACTAATATAAGTAGGTACTTAATCGTTATTTGTCAATACAAACTTGGCTTTCAACTTGGGTTGTCTATTCTTAATAATACCAGCAAGTTACTATCCCACTACAGTACAAGGAATCTTCTCATACAGAGAAGGCATGCGCAATTGAACATTGATTACCACGTTTGCTGAAGACGGTTTGGCAACTTCTTTCTTTTTCGTCTATACAGTATAGCCATCACAGTAGGTAGCCATCGACATATTATGTCCAATTCAATGTTCGAATGTCGATGGCTATAAGAGTAAAGGAAGACCAAAGAAACGATGGATGAACTGTGTGAATGATGATATGGTCAGAAAGGGGTGACTCCCGAGATGACGATTAATAGAGAAGTATGGATAAAAAGGAAATTTTGCACCGACCCCAAATTAATTGGGATATCAGAGCAGGAGAATGATGATGATGACTCATCTATTGGTCAAGCATGAAGGTAAACCTAACATCACCTAGACAACGTAACCTAATTTTGGAAAACTAAAGTTAGTCAATGATATCAAGATGTTGGAAAATTTTTATTGTAGCAGATAGGTAATGTTCTCAAACAATTTTATTTTTTTATCTATTGTATTATTTTTAGCCTATGTTTTCCCACTGCAGGGCAAAGCATCTTCTATCTATTCCACGGATATATTCATATCACTTTTCACTTTTCTATCCATTGTATTTAAATGTAAAAGAAGATCACTCAACTTCCGTTGTCTAATTCCCATGCTTCAGAAAATTAATTTTATAGAAAATAGTTTTTACCCGTTATAATTTCTCCAAGTGATTTAAAGTATAGCGTTCAGCTTACGTGGGATCCGTCTGCCGAAGCCGTTACATTAACCATTTCAGCACATGCTTAAAAACCGATAAACGACTTAGAAATGTCGGAATCTCGACAATTTATGTTAACACAAGTGTTTCGCTCGTACATTATCGGTTTTAACTGGTGTCAATTGAATTTTATAGGCTTTTTACACGCCTTGTGGCTTTACGAGCGAATAAGCGAAATTGAACGAGTCTCGTCCGTCGGCGTCTCTTGCTACACGTTTACACTAATGCATTTTTTATATGACATTCGATAGTTATTTTCTTGCAATTCTGCTGTCTTTATGGCTATGCAAGTCTGGTGTGATTTAAAAACGTCGTCTGTGCGGTGTTAATCTGTTTTCTCGCTATGATATTAGTCCATTACCGTACATGTCTATCCCATTCTATACAATAAAGTTCTAACGTTAATTATAAAATAGCAAAAACAACACTTACTCAATAAAAATCCAAGTTTTATTAATAACGCACAACTAAAATAAAATCTATGAGTCTGGATCCGTCGCCCGATTGATGGCAATATGTCCCCCTGTTACATGGGATTTAAACATAACTGGCGAAATGTGGGTGTAATATATGTGCACCTCTGCCTAACCCGCAAGGAGATATAGGCATGATGTTATGTAGTGTAACATAATTAGCCTATAACGTTCCCACTGCTGGGAGACAGACCTCCCCACTTCAAGAGGGAGTGGGCTGTAATCTATCACGCGGATCCAATGCGGGTTGGTAGATGTCACATGTCTTAGAATTTTTGGTTCTCGGACATGCTGGTTTCCTTACGATGTTTTCATTCATCATTTTGAGATCAGTGGTGGTGATATTATTTACGCAAAGTAAAGCGCCTGCCTGGGTCCGAACCCGCAACGTATGAGTCGTAAGTCGGGGACGTTACCACTAGGCCACCACTGCTCTAAATCATTGTATCACTGTTATGTTATGTAAAATAACATATTTATAACCTACATTATAGGAACAGCATAAACTATGATAGTTTTCATCGTCATTTGACGAATGACGTCATCACTCAATCTTAACGACGATGAAGAAATCGTCGCACAATCGTTGCACAACTAAAATAATAACTTTTAGTTTCTCCATCATTAAAACAGAATAAACCGCGATCATCATCTTTCTAAAAGTGACATCATCACTCAATATTGTATCAACAATTTCTAAATCAACAGAAAAATGCACACAAAATATTCAAAATATACCGTAAGCGCTAATTGTTAAATCAGCGCAGTTAAGCTACAGTTAGTCAAGCCGATAATTGGATGGGTGACCGATTTTAGTAGACAACTCGTTCTCCAAGGCGACCGAATACCACGCAATCAGTGTAGCGTGTGATTACAGGCTTTACTTTGTAAGGTGATGTTTTGGCATGCATAGCATAGAATTGTTGGTATTAGTTAGTAATAGAAAATAATTTATTGACCAGATAATCGAGCAATGGTGGCCCAGTGGTAACAGCCGCGACTTACGAGTTGCAGGTCGTAGGTTCGAATCTATACAGAGGCGCTTTACTTTTTGTAAATTATTTCATCACTACCGCTCTCAAAACTGTGAAGGAAAACAGCGCGAGGAAACCAGCATGTCCTAGATCCAAAAATTCGAAGACATGTGACATCTACCAACCCGCACTGGGCCCGCGTGGTGGATTACGGCCCACTCTTTCTCACCGAGAAAAGGCCTGTGTCCCAGCAGCGGGAATTGTATAGGCTGATTATGATGTTCAGATAATACAGTAAGGAGGTTCTCACAAATTACCAGCATCATTCTGAGGGTTTGTAGTAGATATATCTCCTTAAGTCTAAACCACTAACTAGTCTCCTTTAATCTAGACTATTATATAAAGTGCACATTAACTTTGGAGTTGGACTAAAATAATTAAAAGACGGACAGAAAAATAAAACGGAAGATCCAGCAGTTGGACAATGCAGGTCGTGATACTTTTTAAGTCAAAAACTTCAAGTCCATAAAACTACAAAACAAGGTAATTACTGATTAACATCCTGGCCTGTAATCCCTGAAGGGTTATGTTTAAGTCCCACGTAATAGGGGGCGAAGCCTTTTACCATCAACCAGGCACAAATCTAGACTCCGGGCTGCTACTGTGAAATTCCTGATGGAAAACCCAATATAATTTTGCCCGACCTGTAAATCGAACCGACCTTCCCGAACTCTGTCCGCCCACTAAATGACCCCAGGGAAGACGGTGGCACAGTGGTCACGTGCTGCCGTAATCGTGCAAAGCGAGGCTCAGGGAGGCCCCTTTACAGTCTCCCCAGGGATGTGCCTTACAGGCGTTGGGCGGTGGAGTTTCTTGCCCATTCTTCTCCATACGAAAACTACCTTTTGGAATGGGCGACTAGAATCAATTCTTTTTATTTTATTATAATTTTTGACGTTCAAAGTGCCTTTAGTGTGCCTAATTGAAATAAATGATTTGACTTTGACTTTGGTTCCGGAATTGTTCTTTTAAGAGAAACCGGAACCACTCCTACGTGCTGATGGTGATCACCGAGGTGGTTTTAGTGAAATAAAATCCCACACTCCCCGATCTTCCTCCCCGGAGGTCGGGTGCCTTTTGAAGGTTCCCCCCGAAAACAAAAAAAAAGGACCTTCCCGAAGATGTATATTAGAAGTTCTATGATGACTTGGATATTTGAGAGTTCAGAAGCAATGCAGCCAGTAGTACTTAGAAAAATATCACCAGCAGTACCTACGAGTACCTATGTATCAATTTTAATTTTTCAAAAAACCGGGAGAAAATATAACGTAACAGTGTGTTGCCATTTGTTACACCTGTAACATGAATCAAGAGCTCTTCCCCTATAACATAAGTCTTCGCGTCTCCGACGTTTTTATTTTTATTCGGACATCAAGGAAATTCCTTAACGCCCGGTAAACGCTAGGTAAATCTTAGAAGACTACAGTAGAGGTAGCGCAATGTGGGTGTTCTAGCTCGTTGTTTTATGGTCTTACTGTTTTTATTATAGTTGCCGCCATAACGTGTCCGTTTTATACTTAATGGGCATTTGGAATGAGCTTATGATTCACGAGTATTTGACTAGAAAATGCTTCTTTTTGAGGTTAACTGAGGAAGACTGACGTCACCACGATCATATGGCAATTATATAGAAAAAACTTACAATATAACATAACATCACGCCTGTAATCCACAAAAGGTTAAGCAGAGGTGTACCTATAATACACCCACATTTCCCCAGTTATGTTTAAGTCCCATGTAATAGGGGGCGAGTCTATTGCCATCAACCGGGCAAAAACCAGACTACGGGCTGCTACTGAGAAATTCCAGATGGAAAAACCCAACAACACTTCGCCCGGGAATCGAAACCCAGGACCACATGCTCAGTAGACGCTTGCGATCACTACACCAACGAGGTAGACAATACATACAATATAAGGTCCCATTAAAATAGATGGACAAACTTAGAAATCATTCAGACCACCAAAATAAGGACGATGGTAAAAAAATATATAGGGTGACTGGTAATTAGTGACCGATACCTAAACACGTGATTGTACTCATGATAACAAACACCTTTTACTATGGGACCAAACCTGAAATCGCGAAAAAGAAAATCAGCTGTTCAGTACATTTTGACCAGTTAGGCGAACATAAACGACTAAACAGCAGATTTTTTTTTTCGCAATTTCAGGTTTGATCCCATAGTAAAAGTTGTTTGTTATCATGAGTACAATCTCGTGTTTAAGTATCGGCCACTAATTACCAGTCATCCTATATAAGAAAAACGCATTAGATACTTGCAAGAAAATTAATCAGCTAACGAAAATACACTAATGTGCCGGCAATTTATTATTTTAGGTCAAAATATAATCACTTTAATCAGTGTTTTTTTTTTTTTGCTTGGGTATCTTTGGTTAGACGTACTTACTGAGCGCAGTGTTTTAAAATCTGTCCATCTATTTTAATGGGACTCTGTATAACTGCTCAACACACATCATACAAGAAATGGAGTCATTAAACCAAAAAACCGTATCAAATAATGCGACATACATAAACATAAAAACACCCCGATTCCCCAGATAATCTCCACCAAAAAAACCGAACCACGAAAGCATTACCATTAAAAACGAGGACATAATAAAGCAACAAATTAACGAAAAACAATACCTTTAAAAACAAGCGACTATCTCGGAGATAAACCACTAAATCCGTTGATTAATCTATAGCTGACATCAAGGCGTGTTAATCACAAGTAAGAGCCATAAAATGCAAAAAATCATTGAGCACAATAAATCAATAGGTGACCAGCCAAATGTGAAACAAAAGATACAACCACAAGGCAGCTCAATCTTGGCCGAAGTGCGTTATTTATTAGGATAGATTATCGTAACAAATCACGGGGACGATTGCTATACTGGAATCATTTCGTGTAACCCGAGAACGCCCCTTATATTTGATGATTGGACAAATAAATATATTTTCCGTATCCTGTTTATCTGGTTTGGGGTGTTAATAAAAATGTAGAGGAGATTCGGTGTGAATGGCCATTGTTTGGTAATAAAATGCAGTGATTTAATTTTGAATGCTTTTTTCGCTGGTGTACTTAATATATTTTTACTTACCTATTTTATTATGCTTCTGAAAATGCTGAAAAGCGTTAATATTATATAGTACACACGACGACATATAAATCTATACATTTCCAGTTTTAGGTGACCTCACATTATATAGGCTTTTCGTACAATGAGAAGTCAGTCAGCTTATACTGGAAATGTACAGCTTGATAAATCGCCGTGCGTTCAAGCACAAATACGTGCCGCTATTCACAAAAATAAGATACGGATTCATAAAAAGGCAGCAAATTAAAAATGCAGTTTATTAGATGTACGATGCACATTCAGCTGCAGTATTTAATAATACGGCACCTTTATGAAGTTTTTATACAATACCTTCATTGACATAATTATGATAAATTATGTTTCTAAATCACAAAATACAAGGAAACTTCATTATTTTCAATCCAAAAGTTTTTGTTACGCGATCGATTCAATTCATTATGAACTTCGTATTCTGTGATTAAATTATAAATGAACAATAACTGATTGATTTGACCTTTCTACTGGTTCTCTGAAGGTGTTTATATCGATTTCAAAGCAATTAAGCAGTAAAGTAATATACCTGTATATATAGATATATAATGAACAATCTTGTTCATAACTTTGGCATTGAATCATTTAATTGGTTAATTAGTTGCTGGCTTACTGCGTTGCTACTTCGTTTACTTTAATCTTAGGTCATAACATTTTATGTTACGTAATAAATAAACCTACTTTGTGCATTACACACAAATCGATCCTATATTCTCATTTATTAAAATTACAATATTAACATCGAACCTAAAAACTCAAAATCATAAATCCCAATCACCGTCAAAACTTTCTCCATGGAAAAAAAACACAAAACAAAAACAGATGTCATCCGCCACAGGTCCAATTAGTCCGGACCTCCCCACCTGGTGTGAATGGATCCTTGGTCAGGGTGGCCGGCGTCAGTCGTCCTATCGTTCCTAATAAATTAGAAGCCACTAATACAAGCTGTGGCCTTACAGAAGACTGGCTGTGTCAAGCCTTCACTAATGTACAACCACGATAACAGATTCAAAACCACTTATGTGAGCTGCACCATTTTACCAAGACCTCCCTTATACTCTACGTTCAAAGAACCAAGTTCCTCTGTGATAGGTCTTGCGTTTCTGGTGGACTTGTTCGTACATTCGCTGTTTTGGGGCGCAAGGCAATGTTGCCTCTTTTATATCGTTAGTATAGAATTCAATGTCACGTGGTCCGAGAGTGTAATGTAAATTCTTGCGTACTTTATTGTTGAAGATGACCGGTAATTGATTTAGTGGTCGGATTTATGGGAGTCTGTTTTTTTTTTCGTATTTTGGTTTAATCTGGAGCGATATTTTAAGGAATTTGGTTTGATTATAAATCACAGGTGACATAATTGTGTATCAATGAGTATGATTCATACATTCTCATGTATGTTATATTGAAATGGTTAGGTACTTCCAGTCAAAAACGCCAGCTGAGAAAAGTTGAAAAATCTTAGGTAAAGGGAAAAATAAAATGATGAATGGATCTGAAAGATAATTAGTTGCTGGAATCGTCAAAATCACAGACTATAGGTAACATCGTCCGACACTATTGCCATCTACAAAACCCTATTAAAATTCTATTAATAAAACATAAAGCTTCATACGCATTAGCCGTCAATACCTTCATATGCAAAAGCCATGAATCTTTTTTGTACGGTAACCTTTAGATCGGTTACAATACTAATATGTTCGCGGATAGGATCCGACGCATGAGCGCAGCGGCGCGGAATAACGGCGCGGCGGCGGCGCATCTTGCGATTTGTCGCTGCGATCATGTCGCGATAGTGCGCAGTTCGACTAGCGTCAACCGGGAGTGTGCTGGATGGCGGTTTAGAAGATGGTGGCAAGAACTTTCTCAGATTAAGTCAGAAAACCTGCGAAGTTCCAAGAGATTTTTGACGAACACACGATGTGAAATCCTACCTATCTCTATCCTTTACAGAATACGGACCTGTGTGCAGCAAGCGATACAATGTAAAGGTAGGTAGGTAATAAATACCAAGTCATACATTAAAAATCGACTCGCAATCATGATTATAAATCATGCTGCACTTGTTGGTAAAGGTCGCCTAGTAAGATCTTACTTTTTAATACATGCATAATCTGCATTCGCAATTTATTTGCCAAAAATGTAAACAAATATGAGGTTATGGAAAAATTACTTCAAATCCTACACAATAAAGTTCAGTTTACGCTACAACTTCAAACATTTTTATATATTTTTCAATAGTGTTTGTCACTCTGAAATCAACTTAATTGCCATTAAAATAAAGTTGATATTTGTTTAACTTGAAATAATATTAATTTGAAACATAAGTTTTAAAAGACTACATAAACACACACCTTCTTCTCATGGGGGTAGGCAGAAACTACAGAACGCCACCTGCTATGATCCTGAAAGGTAAGGTGCGTAGTACTCGCAAGCGGCATGCGTGTATGACCAGATGTATCTCCGTAAGGGAAGCAAAAGGAACTTTTTTAATGTTCGTGTTCAGACGCCAGCACATCAAGCTACCCGAAACTGTCAAATTTTCCCAATCAACTTTGAACCTTATGCTTTAATGATAAAGTTGAAAATCGATTAAATAAATTTGACAGATTGTAGTAGCTTGATGTGCTGGCGTCTGTACATAACTTACACAATTGAAAGCCCATTTCAGCATATTAGAACTCAAACCATTTATTTCAATTAAACCATTCACAGGTACTTTTGAATTGACAAAGAGTCGGTCAGTGAGTCAGATGAAGCTAGTTGCCCATTCCAAAACGTAGAAATCTATGGAGAAGAACGGACAAGAAACTTCAAGGACACTCTTTTAAATCAAGGTATTACTAAATCCTGGGTACATAATGTTTCAAGAAGCTCTACGTAACTACGTAGTATTATATTGTCTGTGGTAACACCCATAAACGATCCCCTAATCAGAGCCCTATTGCAAAAAAGTCCAAACCAACTAAAGCTTATTTCAGAACCCCGCAGTTTGGCGACATCGAACATACCATCATTTATAATACCCCCTATAAAAAGTACAATCGTGCAAGCCTTGTTAAGTCCGTCGTCGCACAGGGCAAGACCGTACCAACTACTCGGACGTAATCGATTCGTCGCATCGCTGCTCATTCAATAATCGAAACATGTCGCTAGTCTGCCCATATCTTTATGCTTGAAGCGTAATCTTTTTAATTTATTGAGCGCGTTTTAAATTAATATTGTAATTGTTGGTAAATGAGATTGATAAGAGTGCAAGGATTTACATTTTTTTTTTATTTTGAGAGATTATATATAAAGTTTTTTTGTAAAAGGGGAAAAGTACCTAGTAATAGTTCGAGGCCATAACCCCGACGTCTAGACTATAGGTCTAGATAAGTTTTATAAATAGTTTTAAACAATAAGCACCTTTTAATGGCAAGCGACAAAGCACTGGTACTGAGAACAAAATTGATAAATAATAAATGTAGGTCACACCTACAAACTTTTCAACAAAGATCCGAAATGAGGCATAAAAGATATATCGCTCATTTCGAGAAACAAAAATCGACGTAAATGTATTTTTTCCTAAAAAGGAGTTACATATGACAAAGCACTTAGAAAGCTTATTTACGTTAAGCAAAGACTTAAAAAAAATAAGTAGCAGTTACGTCGATGTTTCTCCAAATGAGCGATAAAGAAAGAAAGAAAAAAGTCATGTTCGAAGAATCATAACAAAATCAAATCAAAATATTTTATTACGCATAAACGGTGCACGGTTCAATTGTTCGTTTCCTATGGAGTAGAGCTAGCAAGAAACTCCACGGTTACGCGTTTAAAAATAAATGCATGAACAAAATGAACTTATAACTAAAATAAATGAAAGCTTAAATACAACATAATAACTATGCAGCTTATGGAAAATTTAAAAAGATCTACTTGATCTTACACGGAAAACACATGTGCATGTTTAACTTTCTAATTATAAAACTACCAAACTAAAAACATAATTATGCAAAAGGGAATCAATAATTATGCTTAAATCATAATTCATAACCTTATACAAATTATAGGTTAACGAAACAAGCCAATATATAAGATGGTATAATAAGCGGTTGCACATACAATGTTGCAATTTGATCTCTCTTTAATTATTGTTTTAAACGCATTAACGGGAGCTGTTTTTGCTAAAATCATCTTGGAATATTAATAGCTTTAGAATTCTAGGTATTGTAAAACTGTTTGGACTTGTTCATGTTGAGGGATTTTTCCTTTCTTTCCCCGATTTTGTATCCTGTGTATCTCCTTAACATTCATCGACAATGGCAAGGAACTCTTTCAGCAGGGTAATTGTGTAACACACTATCAGTAGCAATGGGTTTCATTTTGACAGTTCAACAACATTCATTGCGTTGTTTACGTTGTTGAGCAAACACATTTTTGAACATAAGAAGTAATGGATTAGCAATATGTTTCAAAATGATTCAGATTGAGATTGATAGTGTATTACGCAAATAGGTTGCTGACAATATTTCACGAGCAATAACTAATTGATAATAATCAATCGCTCTTAATCCACACAAAAAAAGACCACCCTAACAAGCAAAAAATAAAGGTCACATTAACAAAAACATTAAACAAGAAGCGAAATCATCAAAAATTTTATCCCCTACAGCATCGGCCTATCTGATACATAAATAAGGTCGTAACTCAAAACACAGCATTCATGATTGATTCTTACGCTGTAGGCTGGTTTACGACAGTGCGAAATACACACATTATGATTCTTGACCTCGTTAACATTATTTACGTTGGCTCTACTTTGTATTAAGCACGTGTCAAAAGACTTTATGACTAAGCCTTTGTAAGCAGATAGTTTGTTTTTTTTTTCGGAGAAGGGCCTATATGTGTAAATGTCCCTTTGAAGACTGTTTGCTGTTGAAATGTATTTTTATTAAATAATCTAACAGCACTTTTTACTGTGTCTACCGTGAAATACCTAAGTATGAATAGAATTTAGACAGTCAACATTCTCCTACCCATTTCCCAATTTATTTGGGGTCGGCGCAACATGTCTTTATCATCCATACTTCTCTATTAGTCGTCATCTCGGTAGTCATCCCCTTTCAAACACAAACTCAAAGCATTTATTTCAAATAAACCAATTACAGGCGCTTTTGAATTGTCAAGGGGTCGGTCAGTCAGAAAGATGAAGCTAGTGGCCCATTCCAAAGCGTAGTAGGTACCTATGGAGAAGAACGGGCAAGAAACTCCACGGACACTCTTTTAAATCATAAAATTGTTGCAAACCATAACCATATCATCATTTACATAGTCCATCCATCGTTTCTTTAGTCTTCCTCTAATTTATACAGTATTATACCTGGCTATATCCTAAACCTGACAAATTAGTAGCCTGATGAAAACAGCCGTCGTAGAATGATTACCAAAGACAGAGAAAAAAGCCAAACGTCTTCATATCACCAATTTCAGAATCATCATGCTATATATCATTACGTTAATATCCACTCTTGGCCTATCGATTACCTTACCAAAGAACCAAATTTTGACAGTAGAACCATTGTCTTGCCATAACAATTACCTCTTAGAGCGGTTTCGCACTACGTCCGATCCGAATCCAAGAAATCAATCCGCAATGGAAATTGTTCTAAATTCTGACGGATAGAGTTCGGATGTTGTGCGCAACCCCTCATACAAATAGGACTACGGTCACATCGGACCTGCATTTCTCGGATACGGATCGGACGTAGTGCGAAACCGCCCTTAGCCTCTTAGCACAATTCCCTTTCCGATACTTATGGGTGGCACAGGGTGTCTATTTATGTAACTGAAGAATACATTTTTCTCTCACTTCATACATAACATATACTGCCTCGTTGGACATGAGGTCCTGGTTTCAATTCGCGGATCGGACAAAGTGTTGTTGGGTTTTTTCATCTGGAATTTCTCAGTATCAGCCCGAAGTCTAGATTCGTGCCCGTTTGATGGCAATAGGCTCGCCCCCTGTTACATGGGACTTAAACATAACTGGTGAAATGTGGGTGTACACTTCTGCCCAACTCTTCGTGGAAACAAAGCGTGATATTATGTTACGTACTTACGTCCTTCATCCACCGTCCAATTCTCACGCCTAACACAACTTATAGAAAGTCATATCTAAACGTACGTCCATTGTCATGTCAAAACATTATGGCGTATATAATGTCGGCTGACCGTTGCCTATAATTAAGCCATAACTACTTAACTTTGATTCTGACCCATCAATCATAGCAATTGTTTAGTTATTGATTTATAGATACGAAGATTATTGGAAGTAAAAAATGGTGCGCTATGCGGAAAAAATAAATGCAACTCGCGTGTTTCTATTTTGTTTTTGGAAGATGCCAATTTTGTGAGTGTTATTTGTGTACCTACCATCTTGACTTAATATTGCATATCGACTCATTAAAGGTCGGGACACATTGATCGACGGCCTTTCGCACTTTTCCGATTGAAAAGGAGCACACATGCTCTCTTTTTGTACTTTTTGTATGGACAATCCGTCGAGCGCCGTCGTTCAATGTGGCCCGACCCTAAATCTAGCTTTACTACAAATTATCCCTCTTACTGAGAGGAGGCCTGTGTCCCAGCCGTCGTAATATTATGCTTATGCTTACTACAAATTACAATTATAGGGATTTCAGTCTGCACCGTTGCAGGTCAAGTTTAAAGAAGATTTGGTATACAATGGTAATTAGAAGGATGACAATATTTAGTGGATAATAAGAAGTTACTAACCTTATTTACTCAACTGCGGCAAAACCAAAGAAAGGCTATGTTTTCTGTGAGTGTATGTACGAGATGCGCAGACGACATTGTTGTTATCGCGAGCAAAATCTAGATGAGGCTGGCACAAGAAAAGAGTGGCGAGGGAGGGGAGCTTTGCACCCATCTTCCAATCATCCTGTATAATAATATAAACTACTACAGCCAATAATACAAATTTTGCTGCATCACCAAAGCGTTACCAGCCATTATCGGATACCAACAAAATGTCACAAAAAAAATTGAATCCTGACGAGAAAATTACACCTAAGGTTGCCACAAAACGGAATGCTACCGCATAATCGTCGGGAGCATCTTTGTACCAAACAATTGATCCATTCTTTACCCTTGAAGTAAAGATTGGCTATCACTCGTCCCATTACATATAATTATCTAATCTAAAACCTTTTAGGTGTAAAACTTTGAAGAGACTTCTGAGAAACATCAGGAGTAGGGTTGCCTCTGATGCTAACAGATACGCATCCGATATTTATGTTTCTATGATTTTGTGTTGCTAATGTGATATGTTTGCAGTTGGTGTGCTTATTTTCTTTTGAAAAATTAGCCTTGAGCGTAAACATTTTAGGGAAAATAAAAACAGTGTAGTACATTTGCTAGGTTTAATTTATAGCATACTAGCTGTGCCTCGCGGTTTCACCCGCGATAAAGTCGTATAGTCCTATTTTATTGATTCCCTTTACAAATTCCCAGCCCCTTTTTTACACCCTTAAGGGATAATTTCGGAGATAAAAACTATCATATGTCCTTTCTCGGGACTCAAACTATCTTTATACCAAAATTTCATCTAAATCGGTTCAGCGGTTTAAGCGTAAAAAGGTAACAGACAGACAGACACACTTTCGCATTTATATTTCGCAATTAGTATGGATTTAATTAGATCTTGTCATACGGATTTACAATCGGCTAAGAACTGTAACTACAGCTTTGAGCCGTTTGGGGTCAAAAGGCTCGGTTCAAGGGGCCCGAGTGCGCGTCTCCTTTTTAAGGAAATTTCTCGCCGGCTGGTCGACACTTCACGTGGCTAGGTCGTTCTTTGGCCAACGATTTAGCATTGCCATTGAACGTGGCAATGCTGCCAGTCTTCTGGGCACGTTTCCGGATGACAGCGATGCGGACGAGTACTTCGACGCCTAAGTGTCCTTTTGTTTTTGTATTTATTTGTATACTTAGTCATTTATAGTACCTAGTGTGAATATAGTTAGTTATCTATACATACAATAGAGATTATTGACAATCACAATACGTTGATTTAACGAGATAGAAGGCGCTACTTGACGTCTTATGTCTTAACATTGAACCAGAAACGGTAATAATTTTACTTTATAAAATAAGTTTTTTTGTCATCCCTAGAGCCGTGGGAGCCTGCCGCAACATATCGGCGTTTAATCACAGGCTAATTACCAGTTTTGGCTATCAGCTATCACATACAGATAGACAGTGCATTAGCCAAAGGTCAGGGTACACTCAGCTTACCCATAGCTTTAATTATCTATGTTTTAGTTCACATGAACTTTAGGACTTATCTTAATCATCGAGTGAGTTATGGATTCTTTTCAGATGTGTAATAAGTTGCAAGGAGTAGGCGGACGATCAATATCCATCATCAGCCTATATAATTGAAGTCCTTTGCTGGATATAGGCCTCTTCAATCGCTCACCATTCTTAGTTAGTCTCATGCAGCACTACCATCGACCCAGCAGGGAAGATCATCGCTCCACCTATAACCTGAGGGCAAGGAGTATCGACTGCAGAATAATGATTTTTTTTTTCTATTAAGAAAACAGGGCAGGGGATAAGTCTCAATACCAGGTACAGACGCCAGCACATCAAGCTACTCGAACGCATCGCTGAAAAGGGCCCAAAAGGCTAGCAGCTTTGCCACGTATCGCGATGTTGATTCTTTCGCTCCAAAATAGGCCATGTGACCAATCACCAACCGATTGGCGATATCTCGAAGAGCCAAGTAGTTACTCAGACCCCATGGTCCTAGTGTTCAACCCTAAACGGCTCGAACACATGACTGCCAATAATGTTGGAATATCTTATCTATCTTCAATATCTCATTATGTTTTCAAAATTATCAGTATTTTTCTTCTTTGTTTAACAATCTTAATCGTCTAGCGATAACTGATTGAAGAAATAGACTATTATTTTAAGGGGAGGTAGGTACGCGTCATACAAACATAACAATAATTTCAACTGTTATATTAAAATCTAAGTACTTTGGTATGGGAATGTTCAACACTTTAGCAATATATCCAAAACAAATTAGCAATTACCGAGCTTGTAATAAGCGGCGCTAACGTCGATCGTTTTAAATTAAGGGGCAGTCATTACCTCGCGCTCATTTGCCAGCTTCTGTTACACCTTTTTGCGAAACGTAGTGAGCTCGATTACCGACCGATAATGTACTGGCGATACGCATCTGTGGGAAGAATGTGGGGTACAGGGTGTTTTGGTTTCGGGGCTCGAAATTGTAGGAGAAACTAGAAGCGTTTATAATTATAATTATTGATTTTACAAATTGTTTCACAATAACAGACGCTCTGGGTTAGTTTCCTTATGTTCATTATGTTTCTATTTGTGCTATGCTTTATGCTAAAAGAGTCTTAAAGTCTGAATGGATTTTGTTTATAACAAAAAGATCTGATTAGTAACAATTTAATTAAATACATATACTAGTAACAATTTAACGATCATACTCGTCTTTATATTTTAGGATAACATTTGTCGTAATATTTTAAACCTAAGTATTGCTGGAAAATAAAATTCAATCCCTGGCAACAAAAACTAAAGTAGCTAAGTTGATATTTGTACGCCCTCATTCTCTCTCTAATAGATAGTCAGACTACTTCAGTTGCATTACCAATAATATCCTGAAAATCATAAACTAAATTAAATATTTTACTTTCAAAACAGCCTGTATAGAGACACTACACATAAAATACGTCAGGCCCGTCAAAAAGACGTAGTGGCCGCGTCAATCAAGGGGCGCTCGCACCTTTTAACAAAAAAATAAAAAGCCTTCGCCAATTATTGTATGCTTGCCCTTAATGGGTTTTACATGTACACCGATTATGAAAAGTATTCTATTTCTGTAGTTGGTTAGTAGGTCAATAAAAAAACCATTGTTATGATTATCAGCTCACCGTTCATCTACATTTTTCAGCCTACCTACCTAGTTTTTAGGCGGTCGCCTTCAAGAAAAAATCCACAAGAGTTTATTAGATACCTACCTAAGTACATTACCTACATAAACGAAGTCTTTTTACTAAAATTTTGGGTGGCCCGCGGAATTGGTAAAATGTATGATTAGAAGAGGAATACACCACACTGCTTTCTGTCCAATCGGACTGGTGATCAAGATGACCAAGCCAAGCCTTTTCCCAACTACGTTGGGGTCGGCTTCCAGTCTAACTGGATGCAGCTGAATACCAGTTATTTACATGGGGCCAATACCTATCTGACCACAACCCAGTTACTGGGTATCTCGTACCCGTTGGTAAGACTGGTTGTCAGACTTTCGGGCTTCTGACGACTCGACGTCAAAGATTCAAGAATGACAGCTGGCACTAACGACTTAACATGCTTCCCGAAGTAGGGTTCTCGGTATATAAAGATGGTCGCCCATCCACGGACCGACCGCGGCAAGCGTAGCTTAACCTGATCGTTCGACCCTTGCGGCTGTTATTACTAAACCACGAGCCCTTCAAAAAGTGCACTGCTGAACGTATTATTGAATGAATCACCATTGTTGACGAACTACTTAATTGCTGATAACTGGTATCGCCACCACTTAGTTCACCAACAACCTCTCTCTCTAGTTAGCTTGGAAATTTAGACGAAACAAAAAAAAAACAAAAAAAAAAAAAAAAAACAAATATTACTTAAAATAAATGTTCTTGTATATCGATTTTATTCAATTTCGAGCGGCCATTGTTGCTTACATGAGGGGCTTGTGGCTAAGTAATATCAGCCGCACGGGTCGATCGATCAGGTTAAGTTACGCTTGCCGCGGTTGGTCCGTGGATGGGTGACCATCTTTACATACCAAGACCCCTCCGTGCCTCGGAAAGCACGTTAAGCCGTTGGTCCCGGCTGTCATTTGTGGATCTTTGACAGTCGTTACGGGTCGTCAGAAGCCCGAAAATCTGACAACCAGTCTTACCAAGGGGTATCGTATTACCCAGTAACTGGGTTGTGGAGGTCAGATAGGCAGTCGCTCCATGTAAAATACTGGTATTCAGCTGCATCCGGTTAGACTGGAAGCCGACCCCAACATAGTTGGGAAAAGGCTAGGCAGATGATGATTGTTGCTTACATCTTTGGCAAATATAGAAACGCTGGACATTAGGTGTGTTATTTACAGCGCTAAGGGACACCTCTTTATAAAACATCTTTATAAAACATGACACGACATAGCTATAGTACGTTACGATATAAATGACAGGTTACTTAGGTCACACGTATCGTATACTATTTTATAGCTCGTTTAACCTAAACCCGCATGTTAGTCACGCCTTACTGTGTAAAAATGGACTACCTATTTAAGTCACAGAAAAGCATGACTTGAGTGCGGGTAGGTTACACAGTGCTAATAGTGCTATAATGATCATTACTAATGCCTGAGCTGAAGGGATTTTAAAACTAACCTGCCTATTTTTTTTAACCAAATAATTTTAATAATGCACAGACTCCAGACATCAAGCTATTCGAAACTGTAAAATTTTCCCAATCAACTTTGACCTTATGCTTTAGCGATAAAGTTGAAAATCGATTAAAGATATTTGACAGATTGTAGTAGCTTGATGTGCTGGCGTCTGTACTTATATTATAAAAAAATGTACTCATATACGTTGTTGTATGCACATGTTCCATCCTATAGATATATTCAACAGTACCTTTGTTTCCGGAGAACGTTGCATTAAAAACGTATTCAAACGAAACACACCTTGAATCGATTGATAAATATCATCGACAGGAAATCACGACTCGATAGACAATCGAGACGAATCGATTTGTTAACATCCTTTATGTATATAAGAGATTTAAATGTAATTAACGCGATTGTTGTGAAGAAAGGATAAACTTTCGGCTGCTAAGCTTTGATGTTATTTCTAATGTTCAGTGAATAATGTTTATTGATTGCAGTGAGAATGTTTTCATCTTGTCCTTGTATTTAAAGAGATGTTGAAAAATCCTCAATACCGATTAAGACGTTTGAGGCTGTTGAAAGCCGAATCAAGCACTAAAAAGATGTCGATATCAAACTAAAAAGTATGATAGATTCAGGAACATTTCAGTCGCCAGCTGAAAAGTTTGTAAAATTTTCCAACTAGACGGAGAGTTACCTACTCATAGCTCTTAAAGTCTGGACTAAAATAATAAAGCTTTAGTAGAAAATAGTGATTAAAATCGTGTCGTGTATTCATGATTGTGATGGTGGTAGTGGTTAGTGGTTGATTTGTGTATTAGGGATTAATTTAATGTTTTATGTAAGCGTTTTGGAGTTTTTTGACCCATATGGTAAATAAATACCTACAAAAATATAGACCACCTTGCCATCAAAACCACATATTCACCTCCTTGACATATTATAGATATAAATATGATGATATAACCTACACCTTACACAACAGTCCCGTTTTAAATAACAACATTTAAAACAACGAACCGAAATCGGGCCAATTAAAACAGAAACTCTAGCACATAATTAGATATCATTTGATCGTCATCTTTTGTGGTTTGTGCCCGATCGAGAAACCGTAATAATAGGCCCTCCTAGACAGGGGTTGTCAAAATGCTCATCTTATGCCACCGAAGGACGTTTTGATAGACAGACGAAAATTTTAATTGCATATTTAGTTAACCGTAACTGGCAACGAATGCAGGTAATTATAAAAATTATAGCGTTCAGTATTGTGAAGTTTAAATCTGTATGAATTATTCAATATTTTGGATGTTTTCGAAATCCACCCGATGAGATTGAAAGGTAGAGATATAGCGAGACACGGTACGTATAAAACTAAGTTATAAAACTACTTACAATAATATTAACACAAAAGGTGTTCAAAAGATTATGGTGCTCCTCCGTGCTTCGGAAAGCACGTTAAGCCGTTGGTCCAGGCTGTCATTCTTTGGATCTTTGACAGTCGTTACGGGTCGTCAGAAGCACGAAAGTCTGACAACCAGTCTTACCAAAGGGTATCGTATTACCCAGTAACTGGGTTGTGGAGGTCAGATAGGTATTCGTTCCATGTATTAAACTGGTATTCAGCTGCATTCAGTTAGACTGGAAACCGACCGCAACATAGTTGGGGAAAGGCTTGGCAGATGATGTGGTGTTCAAAAGATACTTCTCCAGTGCAGTTGTTTAATGTGAATAACAAGAAAAAATGTCCGATAGTTTGTTATTCGCATTATAGTTTGCGTAGAAAACGATAAAATACTGATGTTCTATTAATAGGAATCCCTAAAAAAAAATGTGGACTTTTCTTGGCGGTAGACTTCATTGACGTAGGTATAACTAATATTTTAATATTTTGTAGCGATATCCAAACGCTGTAAAATTAATTTAATAGGTGGCGCTCCAATCAATACAGTTGATGAGACAAAATTGAGCCAATCAGTATCCTAGAAAAAAAATATTATGATTTCCCTTCGAAACGAAATCGTAAACGCACCATTAATAGCACCCGACTTTTTAACCCTTAAATACGTGCGTAACAAATCACACAATACGAAAGGATAATTTTATCTAATACCATCACTGGCACCAACCAAAGACTTCCCAATAAACGAATCGATTAATTAAAAATAAGGAATAGTAACGCGTGAATGGGTATCACAATAAAATTTGTTTTTTAATTATACTTTATTAGGCCAAATTGGCTTTGTTTTTTCAAACGTTTGCGGGCGAGTTAACGGCGACGGAACCCTTTGTCCAACCATCGGTCCTATTGATGATTTTATAAGGTCAATAATCATTATTGACAGTGATCATATAATTAACTACATAGTTTCAAGGAAGGGTTTTTGGTATTAACGATATAAAAAAAGTTATAAGTGAATCGTTTTATAATTATTCTTTTACACTCAACGCGCTGATTAACCATATTACGCTAATTATTTTTTCGAAAATGTTGTTAATAAAAAAGGTGAAATATCGTTGGTCCCCATTCATTTGGAGAGCTCTGAGGTGGTCACGAGATAAGCTTGTTTGGACATGTTGTATTTATGCTGTGTTGGGACACACACCTTTTTATCTAAATTACAGTATTGGAAGCCCCGGACGTATCTATCTCAATTAACATAGATATTTTTTGTTTTACTATGTAATAATTTTGTTTGGAAAGTCGACAAAGCCATTTGTTTGTTATAATTTATACATTGATTTATGCTGTACAAAAGTTTACATAGATTTTCTAGATAAAACGAATAACATTATTATAAACGGTATACAACAAAAGATGAGATATTGATTGCACCACGCCATCTTTTAATTAATCCACCTTCACAAGAAATGATCTTTATCCTAAATCGAAAACCCAAAAATCCAACCACATGTAAACGCGAACGTATTCGTTTAAATTACAAATTAATTACGACCGCCAACAATCTGTTGTGTGACAAATTAATTTAGTTAATCAGCGTATGCGCAAGCGCAATGCATCACGAAGACAGCGCGCCGCAGATAACATTAACTTGATATACGACGCACCGAAAACGGCGAGGTGTTAAAAAGACCCGTCTGCATTGGCACGGTTAACGTACTTACGATGCCTTGACAAATATTCCGTGGAAAAATCTTGTTAGATACCTACGCAAAAGATTCGTTGAAGGTGTCAAATGTTTTTGGGTTTATAATCTTTTTTTTTTTTTTGGTTGCAGTTTTATCCAATAATGCTGTATAAACAAGTTTTGATATTATTTGTAGCCACTATCTGTGTATAAAATAACCTATAGTAAATTCTTATAAAATCATGAAGCTACTATGAAAAGGCAAGGAAAGAAAATAATTAAAAAAAAAGGAAGATGATACTTACGTATCATCTTCCTTTTTTTTTAATTATTTTCTTGAATGAAAACCAGTATGCCTTATGATTATAGGTAAGCTCTGCTTATTAATAACCTACTAATGATCTGAAGAGCCATTCCCGTACTTTTAAGAACGTTTGCATTTTAATCTCAGCCTCAATCTGTCAAAAATACCTCTAATTTCCCTACATCATTGACAACTTTTTGACATTGATTGTCGCTGAGATGAGATTGCAATTTGAATTTAGACGTTATTTACGAGTAAGCGAGAATTGACCATTTGTTCTAGACTCAAATGAATGCTTTATTTACAAAATTACAAATGACAAAATTACTTGTTACGATTCTAAGTTCATCCTAGTCCGAAACCAACAAACAGTTTTCCTTGACTCCTATCCTATTCTCCTATTTATATTATGTACAAAAAAGTAGTACAAGTTGACAGTTGTATGTAGGCGTGACTTTAGTATATTGTTACACGAACAAGCAGACAAATCTATTAGTGTTGATTAATACTAGCTACTTTGTTAATGTAATGTGCAGTGTTGAATAGTCTAGGAGCTGGAGACAGATGGTAGAACATAATGTTATAGCGAATATTCAGACATTTTCTATTATAGGAACGGGTTCAAATAAAGTTGTAGAAGTGTAAAGTTATTAGCGATGATAGTGAAAAAATCATCGTAAATTGTCCCGTTCAGCACCCTAATTACGTAACACACTGTATCAATCACAACTGCATAATTTTGAATAATATTTTATTGCTGATCCATTGTTCATTATATTGGAAAAATGTGTCTGCTCAACAACGTAAATAACGCACTGAATGTTGTTGAACTGTCAAAATGAAAGCCATTCCTGCTGTTAGTGTGTTACGCAATTACCCTAATTGAAATTATAGCGACCTGAAAGCTTAGAAAACAGTTGGCAAAGGTCGAACAATCCAAAAGATTTATTTTTAAATTACGTTTGGTACATACTAGCCATCAAGGTGACCAAACTGAAACGTAAGTACAAAGTGTTTTAAAATTCGACATAATAAAAATCTCTAGCACTACAGCTCTTCGTCTAAAATTAACAATGATGTCAATGACGTCAGAAATTTTATCCACTAAAAAATAAAAAGAGTCTATTTGATGCGTGATCAAGTCACATTTTAGGGTTAAAAACTTAATCTTTTATCTCAAAACCAACGGCTTTTGACGTGGACATATTGCTACATGGTTTTGCAATTTTGTTCCGAATATTTTGTGACTCAAAATGCCTACGTATGTTATTAGTATTGTCACGATTTTTATTCGACTAATGATACTTAATAAGAAAAAAAAATACCTGTGACTTTTGTATGCTTAATGTAATACTAGCTGCGACCCGCTTTTTCACCCGCATAAGTGTCGATCCCGTGGGAGTTTCAGGATAAAAAGTAGCCTATATGTTAATACAGGGTGCCAGCTACTTTTATAAATTTTTTATCAAAATTGGTCTAGCAGTTTGAGCGTGAAGAAGTAACAAACATATAAACACACACACACTCATAAACTTTCGCCTTTATAATATTAGTGTGATTTAATGTAAATCATTTAAATTTCGTAGCCCTCTTAGCGTGTTTGCCCCGAAAGTCATTGTAGAATAACGATTTCAACTAAGATACACTGTCAACTATTATTACATTTAAGTAAACTATATTATTTTACAACTATTTACACTGGGTACTTAATTAAATAACTAACTATATAAATCAAATTTTAACAAAAACAAAACGAATTCATTTGAATTTATTTAATTCTAATCGAAGTTATGAAGTGTTATCTTAGTTTCACTGGTAACTTTATTTAGTAAATTATATGTGTGTCTTGCATTATAACCGACATTAAAAAAAGGAAGAAGTTATAAAGCCAAGTGGTGGCCATAGCTAGTGAGGACGAAATAAAACATGCAGTCATCATAAAAAATGCAGTAACTTATTCACTTACAAATTAGATTCATTGCTCTTTTTATTTTAAACAGTCAAAGAGGATGATTAAAGTCACCATCAGAAATAAACCACGAAAGTCACCTACCTACTTAACACCACCTAAAGACCCTAAAATTCAATAAAAAACATGCCGTGACT
The DNA here is from genome assembly GCA_914767645.1 of Hydraecia micacea. Classification (NCBI taxonomy): domain Eukaryota; kingdom Metazoa; phylum Arthropoda; class Insecta; order Lepidoptera; family Noctuidae; genus Hydraecia; species Hydraecia micacea. The sequence continues at coordinate 10,242,515 of OU611794.1, read as the reverse complement.
CATTACAAAATTCCACTACACGCAAAATAAATTCATTATAAAAGGACCCACAAAAACGACATGATTTATTTCAATAAAGTCAGCCCACAAACGCAAGGCTTTATTTTAATTTGTCCTAAGGCGAGGCGTAGCATGCAGTGTAATCATCTTGCCAGCTATCTAACAAGATGACTGATCGCTTATTGTCCGCTTGCTACCGGTCTTACCTGCCCCCAACTTTACACATAAAGACGCAAAAACCAACCACGCTTCAGAACAAAATCAACCTTTTACTTTAGACAAAACAGTATATTCTCCTTTAATGGGATCACGTAACTTATAACTGCTCACCCAAAAATAGCGTGTAGCTACCGGTGTTACGTGTGCTGTCACTATTGATATTTTGAACTTTATCTTTAGTGATATAAAGATGAATTTCAGTTGTTGTGGTACAGAATAAATTACCTAAGTTGTTGACAAAGGCGTTGGAGATCGTTTTCACGTGATTCCAATGCAAATGGTGAGTGAAAACACGCGAGTCCAAATCAACCCAGTATTTAGAGGAGTTGTATTGTTCTCACAAATATGCATATTGCAAGCTGTCGCATCAGATATAAAACGTGTATTATGTTACTTGTACTGTGATTAAATGATCTTGACACTTGTATAAGACAAATTAAATATTCGACGGTGTGTCCTCCCCTCCTTCCTTCTTTATTTCTTTTTCTGTTCTAAAGACACCAATCAAATCTTCAATTAGGTAATTTAAAAGATAAATCATACATGTATTTACTTGGACAGCTAAATCCACGACCAGTGGCAAAATAATAATAATCAATATTATTAGTATTAGGTATTAGTATTAGGTGAGGGGCCCGTGGCTAAATAATAATAGCCGCACAGGTCGATCGATCAGGTTAAGCTACGCTTGCCGCGGCTGGTCTGTGGATGGTTGACCATCTTCACATACCGAGACCCCTCCGTGCCTCGAAAAGTACGTTAAGACCGTTGATCCCGGCTGTCATTCGTGGATCTTTGACAGTTGTTAGCGGTAGTCAGAAGCCCGAAAGTCTGACAGCCCGTCTTACCAAGGGGTATCGTATTACCCAGTAACTGGGTTATGGAGATCAGATAGGCAGTCGCTCCATGTAAAATACTGGTATTCAGCTATATCCGGTTAGACTGCAAGCCGAACCCAATATAGTTAGGAAAAGACTAGGCAGATGATTATCAGTATTAGGTATAGGTCTAGCTAGTTAGGCTATCAAAATTCTGCTACTCAATGAATAGCTATGTAAATTACATTATAATCAGTGTTTGTTTAAATTGGAATCAAATACTTGAAAGACTTGATGCTTGGTTCTGATTCTTATTCTTAAATTCACACACACTTAGTAAAAACAAAAGAAAATTGTTCACTCGTTCTTTCTAGTATCAAACCATATCAGCCGTAGTATTCGCATTGATTTAATAACATCAGCAGAGCCGATCGTTCGATTCCAAAATGCTTTTGATTTGCCGGGAAATTATTATAATCTGTCCCCGAAACAATGGTGGGCGGCGCCGCCGCGCCGGTGCAGGCCGAGAGGTGCGTCCATTCATCGGTCCGCAACGCGTCCGTCACGCATCCGCCACGCTCACGCCACGCGCACGTTCTGCAGACGCAACGCAACATTACACAATGACAGTGTTGGCGCTTGGCGCATCTCTGCACAGAATAATGATGAGATGTTACATGTAATGTTTCTCGTAAGTCAAACAGAACATATGGACAGCCATTAATTTTGATGGAATTACTTTTGTGTGAGGTCGCTTGCCCGTTTCTTTAGCTCGATGGGATTTCACACACCCTTAGACCGCTTTTGTTGTGTTAAATAATTCCTTTCTTTTCATTCATCTATTTTTTGTTTTAATTGTTCAGTGGAAATACATGTTATTTGCCTGTTTATTTGAATTATGCCACTTAGTGTGGTCTGGTGACCTGTAATACAGGTTTTTTTCCTAACATCTACTTCAGGCACCAGCTCTCACAATGTGAATTTATATAGTTCAAAACTGTTAAGTGCTACAAAACCATTGTGAGAGAAAATAAATAAACTTATTATGATTATTTTTAAAATGTCTTTGACACATCTCGGGAAGTCGGGACCCTCGGGCCCCGGACCTTTGGAAGGCCTGTATGAGGGGCCAAAGCCAACTCTCAGAAGCTCCTTAGACAATTTTAAATGATGAGGAGGCACCAACCGACGATTATCTCTGTATGCACTATGCAAGTGTACCCAAGGACAACACCCGGTTGGTGCAGGACTATTGCAGAACATGGAAACAAAACATATTTGTCTATGGGTTTGGGTGGTTATAACAAGTTATTAGAAAAACTTGAATGAAGTTCTAAGCGGAAAAATCAACAACTAACATTCCGAGTATTAGTGTCAGCAAAATGACTAATATTGTTTTACTTCGCGAATTTTCTCAAAAACTCCTTCAACCATATTTAAACGGTCACGTTTTCTATGTACCGGTACCTATTATTCTATTATTTACTATACAAAGTTACTTTAAATAAGCAAAGGTCAAGCGGACGTCGAAATCCTGTCACGAACGAACTTTTCAAACAAAAGCATTGGATGTGCGGAACAAACATGATCTCACTTCCCATCCGGCCACTTCAAAGAAATACATTTTAGAATATAATATAGATAATATGACACCACAGGATGAATAGTTAAAATTTGCTCTTAGGCTCAGACAAATCTTAGTAGTAACAACCGCACGGGTCGATCAATTGCCGCGGTTGGTCGTGGATGGGTGACCATCTTTACATACCAAAGAGCCCTCCGTGCCTCTGAAAGCACGTTAAGCCGTTGGTCCCGGCTGTCATTCATCAATCTTTGACCGTCGTTACGGGTAGTCAGAAGCCCGAAAGTCTGATAACCAGTCTTACCAAAGGGTTTCATATTATCCAGTAACTGGGTTGTGAAGGTCAGATAGGCAGTCGCTCCATGTAAAATACTGGTACTCAGCTGCATCCGGTTAGTCAGGAAGCCGACCCCAACATAGTTGGGAAAAGGCTAGGCAGATGATATAACTCAGACAAAGCTTAAACTATATAGGTAATGAAAGAGACAGAGAGAGTTTCAGCACTATGTTCAATTCAATCTTTCAAGATTTCACAGTGTATTTATATTTTATATTTCAGTCGTCGTGAGATGAGAATGCTAAGAGGGATGCGTGGTATTACACGAATGGATCGAATAAGAAATGAGTAGGTACAGACGCCCGCACATCAAGCTACTACAATCTGTCAAATTTCTTTAATAGATTTTCAACTTTATCGCTAAAGCTTTAGGTTCAAAGTTGATTGGGAAAATTTGACAGAAAGTGGCACCGGTAACTGAAAAGTTGTGTGGGAATCGGTTATAATGATGTCTTCTTCCCTTATCTCAATTTATTTGGCGTCGGCACATGTCTTTTTCTTTCATACTTCTCTACGTATTAGTCGTCATCTCGGTAGTCACCCCCTTGCAAGTCATGTCATCAATCGTTTGGAAAATCAGGGGACGCGTGATAGACATTCACGGTACCGACAGTGGAAGCGCCATTCTTTAGAAAGGAAAGATATTCATTTCCAAACCGAAATAAATCAAACAAATTCAATCAATTAAGCCTATCGCAGTCCACTGCTGAACGTAGACCTTTCTCAGGCTGTGCCACAACACCTTATCCCCCACCTTCCGCAACCAGTCTGTCCCAGCCAGCTTTTTAAGGTAATCGGTCCATCTTACTTGGGGACTTCCCACACTACGCTTACCGATACGGGGCCGTAAAAACATCAATGCATTCAAATCTACATCTCCAATTTAACCAAACCATAGAATCAATGAGATCGCTACGAAAAATCCAACACAATGGATTTAAAGCAACAAAAAAGTGATTAGGTACTCGTAAAACAAAACATCGACATCTGAGTGCACATCGTTGTAATGAAAGACTGCAAATGAAACAACATTAGACATTTAACGTACAAGGCTATATATTTAAAGGCCCGCTCTTATGGGCCGTTTGTGATCTTATGTTGTCTGTCGCCACAGCTACGGGTTTAGCAAAAGATTGCGCCCGCGACGTAGAGATGTGCGGGTAGGGATGTGGCGGATGTTGTCATCGATAATGTTATGTTTTTATTTTATTTATCCGTTGTGAAACCTTATTTATTATTATATTTTGATTACGATGAGAAATCTAAATATCGTTAGGTACTAAATTTCTAACAAACATCAATAATTATTTTTAATAAAAGTCGAATGTTGGATATCGTATCTATCGTATAGATTAAAGGGCGTATATCGCAGTGTGCAGCGTTGAAGCAATCTTGCTCTATCTTGATGGAGAACATAATAATCACTATTCACTATATTTGGAAAACGGATTTAGTCTACCTATTTTCGTTAAATCATTTGTACGAGTACGTAATAAAAATGGTATATTCTTGTTCCGAAAGCAGTCAGTGTCCATTATTTGCGAATGTTTTTTCTAAGGATTTGGTTGTTTTTCATTTTTATTGGGATCACGTTGATACGCTGTCCCACTCCTAGGCAAAGGCCTCCTTCCACTCCTTCCATCTTTCGCAACTCCGCGCATCCTCCTTCCAGTTTTGACGGAACCTATCTTACTCGTCCCGCAATCTCCTACTCGCACGTGGTCTGCCGCGACCCTGCCTCGCTGTTTAGGGCACCAGTTCTGTGCTATTTGGGCCCACAGTTTGTCAGTTTGGCGGCAGACATATCTTGCCCAGTCCCATTTAAGTTGGGCAGTTAATTTGAGATAACATATCTTTTATTTACATGCGTCCCAAAAAAATATTCTGTACTATGTTGTAAAGAGGTAAAATTTGTGACTTTGTATGTAGGGGTAATCTTCCAAACTTCAGTTCCGATTCTCTAACTAATGGGAAGTTACAGTATTGATAGGATATATTTTATGTTATAACAAGTTTCACGCGGACGAAGTAGCGGGTAGAAGCTAGTCTTTAAATAAATATCTCAAGCGTATAACATCCCATTTGTAAAAAGACACAATCCGCATACTGAATCGGCCGCTTCAACATACTCGTGGTCTGGCAAACTCGTCATAATCTTTCAGTACGATTAATACCTCGTTTTGAATCCATAATTCAAACGAAAACTTAGATCTATCGATAAATCATTCACTTCGGCACGTTCACATCCCTACATCTCCGCCGCCCACGCGGGTCGCGATCGGCGCGAGCGCCGCCCCGCGTTCGTGACATAACATCACGGGATCGTTCAATATCTTTCGCAACAGTCCCACATCCACAACCTTTGGACGTAAGTATACCTTCCATTAAAAATATACCCTTTAATCATGAAACATCCATAAAGTCTGGGAAGGACGGGTCTATCTTTTAAACGTATTGGCAGGTATGGCATGTCCTTGATAGGTAAAGGCGATGACTGGTGCTCGTCAAAGTCAAGTGTAGTTTCAGTTTAAAGACGCATGTTGTAAGCTTTACTTTACATTTTCCATTGAACAATCCTGATAACCCCTGATAGAAAAGACTCTAGCATAAAATTTGAAAAATAGCTAAAAATCTTTTAGCTTTCCAATGATTGGTTGACAGAAAAGTAGGTATTTCCCTGATCTTCCTGCACCTTATTTGCGTATCAATCTCAATCTGAATCATTTTGAAGGATATTGCTAATCCATTGCTTCACAAATGTTCGAAAAAAAAATCTGCTCAACGTAAATAACGCAATGAATGTTGTTGAACTGTCAAAATGAAAACCATTGCTACTGATAGCGTGTTACGCAATTACCTCCAAACCCTGGATTATTTTACCCATATTGATGCAATACAATGCGAACAAAACAACCAAAACTCCTAGAACAAACATGTATTTTGATTACGGTCAGTAATATAATCAATGAATATTGCAGTACTGCCCACTAGATTTCTGAGATTTAAAAAACTAAAAATTTTGAATTAATAAGCAGTGAATGGATGAACACTGGTGTGCTTTCAGCATGAGCTTGGCTTAATGTAGACCAATGTTAATTGTAGTGCTTAGGTGTCAGAAGAATATTGGAAGGAAAGACAAACAACATATTAAAGGACACGACAAGAGCCTGTTACCACCGTGTGGGTCCCAGTAAACGTCCGGCGACATCGAGGCAGACCGAGCAGAAGATGGCGGGACGACCTTGATGCCTGCAAACAGGGTTGGTCCAGGCTAGCACAAGACAGAGAGGAGTGCAAATGAGAAAGGGAGGCCATTGCCTAGCAATGGGACAACATAGGCTAAAAATAAATAAATAATATGACAAGAACCGCCACCAGTATAGGTAGACACTTTAGAACGGCCGGCGTTCCTTACCATTTTACCTTATCATCATCATCATCATCAGCCTATTGCAGTCCACTGCTGGACATAGGCCTCTCCTATTGCACGCCATTCAACTCGATTTTCGGCAACTCTCATCCAGCTGCTACCAGCCATCCTGCGAAGATCGTCGCTCCACCTAGCCTGAGGGCGTCCCACGTTACGTTTACTGATTCGCGGTCTCCACTCAAGAACACGTCTACCCCAGCGGTCATCGGTTCTCCATTTTACCTCAGTATGACCTAACTCATAGAGATGAAGCTAGTACAAAAGAAGAAACATCGGAATTAATTGGTTCCCATAGACATTCACTATTGCTATTTAGTTACGAAGGCAAGCTTGAGTGTGTTGTACGAGCTGCTGAGAAGGAAACTGGCCCGCTTGGTCATGCCCAAACTAGGCGACCAACGCGTCCCCAATAGCAATAAAAAATACGATTATGAATGTCACCAGTTCATTCAGGGCCCAATTACCGCACCCATTGACTGGCTAACAACGGTACCGTCCAGTCACAATATTGTAATATAATATCAGATCATTAAGGCACTTAAACGCGGAAGTGTGTGGGTTTAAAACCACCGTATCTAAACTATAATTTGAGATCTGTCCGATGTTCGGCCCGTTATACGTCTTGTAATGGCCGTGACGGGAATAATTGCTGTTGAGAGCGATCATTTGTTCAACTAAGACTTTTAATTGTTAACACGTGTGTTCTGTAGTGTCGTTTATAATGTATCTATATGTGTGGGTGCTCTGAGTGCCAACTTTCTATTTGTTTAGCCGTTATTATTGTTAATTAGTCGCGATTTTTGTTCGGGTCAGTGTTGTAAGAGTCATGGGTGGGCCTTACCCACGACGCGTCCATCGTTTTCTAGTAATTTATTATGCGTTCTAACGTTGTTATTAAAACGAGTGTTTAGTATGAATTCGCTTCACAAAATCTTCTTTTAATAGGTACTACAGAGGTATGTAAATTAAATTAATTGCACCTTTTCAGAATAATAGTGCATCTTGTGTTCCAAAATTTAGCCAACGCTCAGGCAGGAACTGCCACAAGTTTCAAAACAGTTGTTTATTTTTTTTAAATAATATATTTTAATTTAAACGCTATTAGTTGTCAACCCCTGCGCTTAGTGAAGGCTCGGCTACGACACGCGACGAGTCAGTGCACCCCACACGTAGGGCAGACTATATGTAAGATATATTCTATATCAGCTAGGCTGTGTCAAGTCAGGTAAAGTGTAATTCTTCCTCAGTTGCCTGTTACAGCAAAACTGCAACTATATATCTTCTTCTTACACTTTTAGACACACAAAAAACTAGCTCAATGTTGTAATTCTGAAAATATGAGAACATGAATATGATGAAAATGGGCTCGTGGCTAAGTGATAACAGCCGCACGAGGGGATCGATCAGGTTAAGCTACGCTTGCTGCAGTCGGTCCATGGATGGGAGACCATCTTTAGATACCAACCCCCCCCCCCGTGCCTCGGAAAGCACTTTAAGCCGTTGGTCCGGGCTGTCATTCGTGGATCTATGACAGTCGTAACGGGTAGTCAGAAGCCCGAAAGTCTAACAACCAGTCTTACCAGGGGGTATCGTATAACCCAGTAACTGGGTTGTGGAGGTCAGATAGACAGTCGCTCCATGTTAAATACTGGTATTCAGCTGCATCCAATTAGACTGGAAGCCGACCCCAATATAGTTGGGAAAAGGCTAGGCAGATTGCTTGAATAGATGAAAATGAGGCTTATGGGATGACTTAGAAATCTGGCCCTCATGCAAGTACCAAAATGATTATCAATCCTGAAGATTGAGTTATACCTATTTTCTCACGACTTTGTAGAGGGCCTATGTAAGATACGATTACAGAACATTATGATGAAATTAACATGCTATTCTCATGTCGATTAAAAACATTCGGATTGTCACTTAAATACCTTCGAGGGTGAATCGGAAACAAAGTGTCCAAGACGACATATAAACTGCATCATTAAATTTAAAAATAACTTACAAGTTTAAAAGAAAGGGACACATTTGACAAAGAAGTTGCGATTGCAAAACATCGAAAACGTGTGGGAAGGTCAAAAAGCTTTTAAAGTCTCGCAAAAGTTCACTGAAATGTCAGTCGATGTCGAGTTGTGATGAGACCCTGAAGAAGTGTGGCTTGTGAATAGAAAAGGTCTGACAAGAAAAGATAATGAGATGAATATTATAACATAATATCTAGCAATCTTATTATGTTAAAACTTTCAGACACGAATGTTCTTTTTTGAAAAAAACAAAATGTAAATATGCATGATGTTCTATTGTTTAACATTTTTTGTTTTGTAAAACCAATATAAAGACGTGGTGAGATGACCTGGACGCGTATTACGATGGCTGGTTTGAGGTGGTGCGGGAAAAGAGATCCTAAAAGAATTTGGGGGAGGCCTTTTACAGTATAGCTGAAGTAAAAAATAAACCAACATCCACAATATGCATCAACTTAGCAACTGCTTTATTTGAAGATATTTTTTTTTATAACACAAGTGCTATAAAATATATACCTACGTAGATATTCTGATAGTTTATTATGAGACACTAACTTAGCTTACCCAACAAGGCACATAGGTTAAAGATAGGCAAGCATTTGCCATCGTTGCTTGCACCCCATCATGTGGTACAACCAAGCGATTTATTCAATGGAGATATCGCTTCAGTTTCACTTATATTGATAGTCATTTACATCGGTATAGGGTTGGCATGCGAATAGGTAAAATATTCTAATAGTACAAATACAAAACTACTTAACATGTCTACCAGAGTTTTTTAAACTCCTCCTCCATCTTTAGAAATTGGGAAGTTGATATTTAAGATTGCCTCACTAGGTTTTAAGAAAGTAGCTAATATAAAAAATAAGCAATAATTTATCTGTTTTTGTTTGTTTCAGGACTAAGCAACGCAAAATAATGAGGAAGACAAATTAAGAAATAAATGTATGTTGTTAGTGCGCAAATAAAGTAGTTTCGTCTCCTGAAAAAAACAAACTGGAACAGTTAGTCACTGTTTCAGCTAGATCAAAAAGCGATCTAAACAATAAAATCTGATACCTAAGTATACTTTCTACACAACCCTTCATCCACGATCCCGTCCGTAGTGAATGGGGGGCACTAAAGACCGTTCAACGGCCGAGCCGTGTCGGACACGATGTACAACACCGTCCGTCGAACGTATGTAGTTGTGTCCGCGTTATTTATGCCGTCCTGGTACTTGCTCCTCTTATTTTTCTTTTTCCATCTTAAAGAATTGACGTTTCGGTCGCTAAAATGTTCACGGATATGTTTCTTTTGCTTACTTTTTTGTGCTTTCGATTTAATTTTTAAAGGTTTTTCTTTTTGGCGTAGGTACTTAGTAATAAAGTCGACGAAATGAAATCTTGTTATAAAAGTTCAAACTTTTCGTCCTTGTTACGTAATGAGCAGTTGTCCTTAGATTTTATTTTTCTGTAATGCGAATTTTGCAGAATAATAAATAAGAATAATTAATTCCTAAATCTTTGTTTCGTTACATGTTATACTAATTGCAAGATATAAAAGAGCGGCGCCTCCAGGCACAGGCATTTATATGCTTAGAAGGAGACGCCACCAACTGTATAATGTACAACGTGTAATAATGAAATAAACATTTTTGATTTGATGTGTATTTTCCTGCAAAACTCTGATTAAATGATCCTTTCGGCATAGTTGTCGTAACCCCACGAACCGTCTATCGAAAAGGGGCTAATAATCTCTGATTGTTAGAAAGAAATGGTTTTAAGTTACAAAATACTAGTTTAGTATTAAGTTTCGTTAGGGTCCGGCTTATGGAAGATTTTCGAAATTAAAAATAATTATATCGGCTAAGAACTTAAAGCTCAAATCGGTCATCAGAAAAATTAGGTCGCGTCAACATTGTGAGTCAAAAAGTTTCTCCGAAAGTCAATTTCACGGCGTTTTACTGGACCGCAACCCGCAACCACTGACGACATGTTATGATCTCATGACAAATGATCGACCGCATCACTCACACGCACACAGAGCTATAATATGGCTCGGAATACTTTTCTAAGGATTTCTGAGTGTTTGTTTTTAGTGGGAATAGTGATTTTAATATATGTGGGACTACATTTATGTTTAAAGATACTTTATTCTCAATAAAAACATTACATGTCACTTACTTGAGAACAATACAAATCATAATTTAAATTTACAAAAAGTTCGACATCACCAGTTACAGACATCAACATATCCGAAACCCGACCCGCCCAACGCATTTATTTCTCCAGAAGTCTAAAATTCTGGCTGAGCCGAGTTTTAAGTGCATTGAATGAGTGTAAATTTCTTATTATATATTTATACTTGAAATACTTTGAACCTGGGGGTCTACTCGGCTTTTCCTACTCCGCATCACCTACGGACATATAATTAGTTCGGAGCACGAACTAAGAATGAAACACGATTTGACAGCTGTCCCTACTCGCGATGTGTTTTTGCCCGTTCGGAAAATTGAATTTGTCACTTGTTTTGACAGATCAACTACTTTTGTACGGGCCCGTACCGTCGTTGTTGGTGAGTATGGACGATATTATCAGCGTTTTATCAATCTTGAACTTTGGCATCAATAGATTAGACACTGATTAAGTGTAGCCACTGACAGATGATCGAAACGTCACGGCGGTGATTAAATACCACAGTACAGTTGGCAGCCAATTCTTCCCTTGCGGTGGTAGGGCTAACGCCCGCCTGGTTTGCGACCACTCCCACTGGAGTCCGGCGTCAAGCAGCCTGCTGTGTTTCGTCGATGTGTGGGAGTTCCAGTGCCTTAGGCATCCTCTGGGCACGCTCGTTCCATCATAGACCTCATCCATCGCTTTCCATCAGGCGTGATCGAGGTCAAGAGCACCCATTCAACAATTAAAAAAAATAAAGATCAAACCGCTGCCCCTCTTTAACTTTAGGTAATAAACCTGACCATCACAACATATCGACATAGCTTGCAGAGTACGCAAGCTGACGTTCTAAAGGGCTGGCCATGTTTTTCGAAGGACCGATGGCCGGTGGAGCAGATGAGTCCTGGAGAGGAGAACGCGTATCCGTAAGCGTAGTGTGGGACGCCCCCCAGCTAGATAGACCGGCGACCTGAAAACAAACTGTATGCAAAAGGCGGAGGACAGGATGCTGTGGGGCAGCATGGGAGAGGCTTATGTCCAGCAGTGGACTGCGATAGGCTGAGTTTATCACATAATACTTTAAATGAGCATAGTCTTTCCGATGACTGCGCTGTAGTGATGTATCGTAGTATAGTGGTTATTGCTGTAATAGATACCTAGTAGATACACCTCACTTGATAGATGATCATTGTCTCTAACCACCTTTCGCAACACTCGCGAATATAGACGAACCACCCTGTTCTATTAATATAATAAAAACCAGCACCCCTGCTTCGCATGGTTTTTACGATTTTACATAACATCTAGATGTCTTTATTTTACGTAAGTTTAATTTAAATGTGTTGTCCACAAATCTAAATAATAATAATACGAGTATAATGATCAGAAACGAACTATTTGTCATATTACGCAAAAATAGCCAACTGAAAAGGTCATAGAAATGTAAGATAAACAACTGTTTTTAAAATCTTCCATTATCTTTTTGTATGCACGTATTTCTGTGACAAATAAACCAATTTTTCTTTCTTTTATTTCTTTCTTCCGGAATAAATTCTCTAAATCGTGGAGAAAACCAAATCAAAATCCGTTACGTAGTTTAGAAGAACAACGCGTTCACACAGACACCCACGAAAAGCGACTTTAATTTATAATATGCATAGATACATAATGTAAATCAGAACCCCAGTTCAATCAAAAATCTTCGTAGCTCCACGGACAGCAGATGTGTCAACCCACACAATGTTACACAAACTGATTTACTGGGCATAGAATTTCTTCTATATCGATATGTGATCCAACTTATTTCTTATACTTACATGAGTTATTAGATGGCATGTGGTCGAAGACCTGAATGTAACGTGGTTTCATTTCACCTAGATTGTTCTAAAGCATCTGAAATTGTATGTACCTTTATGAAAAGATAATTGTAACATCTTATTGAAGTGAAAACTTCTTTAGGCGCTTTGAGTATTTTTTGAGATGGGTTAAAACCATTGAACTTGCGACACTGTTACCGACACCGCGCTACATTCAGATGTGTTCGGCTGTCCTCGGGATGTACTCGGTTTTAATGTATTTCCGATATGTCAGTGAGTGATGGCAAAGTATTCTGTTTGTGTTTTGTTTATATGACGATTCAAAAAATACACACGTAATTGTTTCAGTTTTCACTTCTGTTGGCACTCCTGGAGTACCTATGTTTTGTTTAATACAATAATAAAAATAGTTTATTTATAAAAGGGACACATTTACAATATAGTTGCTAATTTGCCTGAACTAGGTTAACAATAGTTTGTTTTAGATAAACAACAAGAGAGGCAACCACGAGAATGTGAAATTTTGCTGAAGTAGTCTGTAAGTAGTGTTGATGTGCCGAAGATTGTCAGTATTTCTTCGTGTAGCTGAAATTGTTCGACAGATCACAATTTCATCATCATCATCATTTCAGGCGAAAGACGTCCACTGCTGGACATAGGCCTCCCCCAAGCACCTCCACTTCGACCAGTTTCGTGCTTCTCGCATCCAACGAGTTCCAATTCATCACAATTTGCTATAGACAAAACTCACAAGAAATCTCCCAATATTGCTCTGGTTCTGCCTGTTGAAATATTACTTAGCTGCATCCCACTGGAATTATTAATCCATTATTATTAGTATTATTCCATTGTTTACACTAAACAGATATTTGATTGGAACGACTTATGGTTAACAAAGAATCCATAAAACTAATGAATCAGTAGAAATAATTGCCAAAACCACAGATGAATGAAAAGAACGCAATTGCCAAAACCGCGAATGAACGAACTAATTCAATTCAGTTTCCATAAATTACCATATCATACGCAAATCATTCTTAAAACTTGTTGTTTGTCATTCTTCTCCACTTATTCATGATGAACCATTGATACAAAGTAATTAGTTTGCGGTTAGAACCAGCAGGGTATATAATACCAAGAAAAATCGTAAATTATAGTTTCTGATAGGATGAATGATATAATAATAATAATATATAATGAATACGGTGGGCTACTATTTTTTATATTTTTAAATGTTTTTCTATATTTTATACTAGCTTCTTCCCGCGACTTCGTCCGCGTGAAATTTCACCCCCCCCATTCACCCCCTTAGGGGATGAATTTTGAAAAATCCTTTCTTAGTGCACCCCTAGACCTCATAAGGAACGTACGTGCCAAATTTGGAATCTCTAGACCCAGCGGTTTGGGCTGTGCGTTGATAATATGTCAGTCAGTCAGTTCTCCTTTTATATATATAGATGCTAATATTTAAAAATATAATTTATATGTAAATAATGAAATAAAGGAATTTAATGAGATGGAATATCAATATTTACATAATTTTAGAAAACTTCTGTTGAATGAGGAATAAAAGTTAATAACAGTGACTTACTATTACATACTTTTGGGAATAGATGATGAAAGACTTCAATAGTTACTGTCATGACCAAAAGTTTGCCCAAAATACATGCTGGGTCTAAATTATCTTATCTAATATAGGTACTTAAACTCATCATGTTCATAAAAAAGAAGTAACAAAAAATTAATAAAATGTCAAGAAGCTGGGTAGAAACGAAAACTAAATTATTACTCTAACAAAGAAACTAGTCGCATAAAAAAAACAATATTTCATCGAAAAACTCATGAAAAAGTAAAAAACTACTAACTTCACTTAACGAATTTCCTCAAATCACCCACACAGCAAACATTTTGCATACTAATAGGTATTAAACAAATATCCACAACAATTCATTGACTATTCCACTATTCATAATCCTACAAAACATAATATTGTCATTCATAGTTTTCCATTGACATCAGCCCATAGACTAATTAGTTTGCGGTTACCGGTGGAACGAATAAATTCAATATAAATCTGAATTGAAGATTCGAACTCAAAATCGTCGGAACCAATGAATTGTGTTCTATTATTTGTATAACGAATCGCTATAAAATTTTCAACAATAAAATATGGGTTCTTAGAAATTATTAATCTTGGATTTAGGTACCTATGTTTTATCGTTGTTTTAATGAAAGAATAGAAGCATCATAATTAACTCGGTAGATATGGTGATCTTTGAACTTTTTTTCGGAAAACCCCATCGGAAAACCCCAAAAAATAATAGCTAATAACGAGAAAATTATGAAAGTAAGTAAATACGGATACTGTTCTTACAGGCATTAGAAATTCTTTTCATGTTCAGGTCGTTATGTACAGTCAACAAAAGAGACACCTAAGTATGCAGGATCGTCGGATATAGTTGAAGTTTAGTAAGAAACCGATAGATTTTGTCGACTGAAATTTAATTTTGTAAATGAGCTGTTTGTTTTCTATTAATAAAATTAAATTTTATTCGAGAACATCCATCGGTTTCTTACTAAGCTTCAACTACTCGTATATCCGACGATCCTGCATACTTATCTCTTTTGTTGACTGTACTTACGATGGACGTATCTTAAGATTTGAAAAAAACCTTGGAGTTCTAGAATTCAGGATACGATAAATGGGTGATTTACGGAAGCATCGACAGAACGTCTGAAGAAGGATAGAGTGCAAAATTCCAACACATTTCAACGTTCACAATAAATTCCAACACCTATTATATCCTTTTCAGGGCTCATTTTTCAATCATTAGATAACTTTTACCTGAACAATAAATGTGACGTTTTGACAGATTGCCCATACAAAAACTATCAAAATTACAAACTTCTTTGGCGGATAAAAATTAACTGGCGAAAGAAAAACCGGCACTTAGTATATCTACCTATATGTCGCAGCCAACTAGTTTAATTGCCCGTTTAGTTAACCGCCTAGTCTTTTAACTAAACGGCGGCGGCCGTTCAACTAACGGACTGAATGATATTCAATATTAAAGTTTAGGTTGGATCTGTAACAATCACGCGAGAGCCGAATTGGTCGCAGTAACAAAGCCAGGACACCCCGAACAAATGGGTTATGTTAGGTTAGAACTGTGATCAACCGCGTGCGAGCAAAGAGAGCGAAGCGAGGCGAGCATTACTTCCAAAGGCCAGGCGGTTAACTAAACGGCTAATTTAACCAGTTGCCTGCGACATATACATAGTTTAGGGCGTCCATAGATTATGTAAGGAACTAGAGATCCACTCCAATTACAATGCAATTAACAGCGTAACGTCGCAAAAGTTACGCGTGCCTATAAAGCTTAGGACATAAACATGTAATTGTACCAACTGGTAGAAGACAATGTGTGTGAACTAGCCTCATTAGTATTGGCTCGCCCACACTCGCCCACGCCCTGGCCAATGCTCGCCACTTATTATGATGTTGTACCGTGTTATTCGACTATAAAATGTGGCCAATCATGTAGTAGGTATAGGGGGAAATATGGCGTCCCTTGCATGTGATTTGAAGAAAATTCGCGAAACATGAACTGTGGTGTTTGACAGATTGGTAGTTGACTGTTAGTTGATTATTTTAACCCCACAAGTGAAACCCCACTGTATAGTTTTAAGCAATCCACAATTAACTGAAAGTACATTATGGAATGCCAAGTAAGTACAGACGCCAGCACATCAAGCTACCCGAAACTGTCAAAATTTCCCAATCAACTTTGAACCTTATGCTTTAGCGATAAAGTTGAAAATCTATTAAAGAAACTTAACAGATTGTAGTAGCTTGATGTGCTGGCGTCTGTACATACATAATATTATGTACCAAAATTTAAAAAAGTGAAACAAAAATAAAGGAAGAACAATATTTTTGCTAACTTGAAAACTACAAAAACGTGGAATGCCAACAGTAAGATGACAAAGAATTCTTATAAACCTTCAAGCTACAACAATTAAAGTGTAACAATGGTATTCTTTCTAAATGCTAAATAGTCTAGCAAAAAAACAAAAATTTAGAAGTGTAGGGAAGTCTGTTTAAAGAAATAACTGTATTTTTGAAACAATACCAAAATAAAAATAAAAACACAGACATACACTACGCACTATATATATCGTTTTGTAATCCAAATTACGATCAAATCTATAAAAACCTAAGCAATCACTAGAGACCATAAACTGAATGATCACGGGAGTCTTCATACATATTTTAGTGACATTTTAACCTAATGAGGAACGCCATATAAAATAAATGTTATATTTTATAACCCGTCTAAATCAATAGTATTATCATATTAGGAAGCGATCTACTGAAAGATGTAATATAATGCGGCATAGCTGAACTATTTTTATTACGATAACGCACACACCAGCTATATAATATAGCACTGGCTATACGTACTGACGTATAGCGATAAGATAGTCACATCTTTATCAAAATAATGTAGGAGAGATTTTGGTACCACAACGTCGTGGTCTTGGGTTCAAATACCGGCAAGTCTCAATGTGACTTTTTCAATGCATATTTAGGTACCACAGATATCTATGTGAGGAACCCAGCATGTCCCTAGAACTAAAAATTCGAAGACATGTGACATCTACCAACCTCTAGGCCCGCGTGGTGGATTACGGCCCACTCCCTCTCACAGAGAGATGGTCTGTGTCCCAGCAGTGGGAACATTATAGGCTGATTATGCTGTCTGAAAAGAAGAAAGCATTCGTTATTTCATATTCATAATATGATTTCATCATCACCCACAGCCTTTTTCATCCCACATTTACCTTTGGCGTCATTCTTTCCTACTTATTTGAACAGTCTTCTTTTTTCAGACAAAGTACCTTGATCATCGGTGTGGAGATTCCATCATTACGTTAATAATTAGCTGTTATCTGGAACAGCAATATGACATGGGGAATACGGCGATACCAAAAATTATTGTCACGAAATGCTGACTAGAAGGTTGACGCTGGGAACGAATTCTTCACGACACTCGCCCAACATCTTCGGGTTTGTCGCTCAGCTCCGCCTCGCAGCTGCTCCAGACATTAGTACAGTGATACCGGCCGCTGCCGCCGAGCTCGAGCGACGAATACTTCTCGCCGCCGACGACACTACTACCAGTACATGATACATCGGCGCGGAAGACCCACCAAGCCTCTGATAACCCTGCTTCCAGTGGATGTGGAGCACATGAGATGAACACAAACTATCAATAAAAACGTCATGCACTCATACTTTGGGAGTACAGAGTGGGGAACCCTGACTGCGTACTGTGGTAGGGTGCTCTCTCTGTTATAGGTAGGTACCTATCTACACAATGATGATCGTGATCATATCACTACAAAGTACCAACAAAATAAAACCCAACTATTTGTATATCCACAATCCTGCAACAGTACAAAGCTGCCTTCCGCGTATTGTGTGATTGTGCCGTGAGCGAAATTAGCGCGATACCACCACTTCGTGTGTTTGTTTTTGTTCGATTCAAACGTCTTGGGAAGTCCGATTGGCGATAGAAATAGTGTGGATTGGGAATTAACTTAATTGCATTAAGAAGAACTACCATGATAAAAAGTAATAAGAGAGAGAAGGCTATAAAAACGATTGTTGCTGATCGAGAAATAAAAAGAAAACATTTATTGACAAGTCGGTAATTATCTTCATAAATACAAAAATTGCAAGGCATCAAAAATTATTCCCAGAAAATGATTTAATTTGTTAATTCCAAACAGAGCGGCAGGGAGGCAGGGCGAAGCGCAACCTATTCAGTACATGATTCTGGACCCCACTTGCGTTGATATTTTTCGTCGGTTATTTAAAAATAAAATAGCTGCTGTATGAAACGGTTGATTTTTTTTTTGATTAACCGACAAATTTTTTTTGCGAAGTTCATGGGTACAGTTTGCAGGGGACATCAACGCGCACACTGTAACCATGAATTTAGAAAAAAAATTTGATCGGTTAATCAAAAAAAAAAAAGTACACCACCACCCTGTATCCTCCGGATCTCAACAGGTACAACTATTTCTTAGAAATTATTGGAATTCAAAATGTTAGTCATCGAAATACACAAGCAAGAATGCCGATTGAAAATGTACCTATCACATAAGTATTCAATGACAAATTTTGCAATTCATAATCTCAACCACTTTACCCGCCTACAGGCACTTTACTCAAAGCACATGTTACAACTTTTGTGAGATAAGCCGAAGCACCTGAATTATTAATACATGATTATGGGCCCCGGCAGACCAGCTTAGCGTGTTTTGTGTTCTAAGTTCCATTCTTGAAAGTGAGGATTTCATAGGATATCTTTAGTACTACTTCTTCTCTCAAATCTGTACCATTAACAATATTAAATAGACGGCTAATTCCTGCGGAATGCCCTGAGTTATCATCTCCACTTGGGAACGCTATTCTATTCTTCTCATAAGTTTTGTTTGTCATTTGATTTTCAGCTGTTTCTTTATTACTATATTACCCTGAACCATATCCAGACACAAGTGGGAAGACGTAACTCCTACCTGGTAAAGTGGGGCTACCTCATTAGGCAATAAAGTGTGGATGTGGAGCTATGTCGCAAACTATGCTCCACCTCCTATCCTGCCCTCTGTATTCCAAAATATGCAATCAAAGTGACCTCTGCGCTGCCACTGATGACGCCCGCGCCGTGGAAATGGCGAAGTTTTGAGCCAACAAAATCTGAAATACAGTCGTGCCAACGACACCCATAGTGAAAGTTGTTCAGTTCGATGGTCTAAAGCACCTCTTAAAGTTTGTAAGGTTAATTTTTTTACACTTTGTATATTTTATATGAATGTAAGTTCTAAGTTCATGTCGCTTCCACCTCATGACAATGATTGGAAATTCACCTTCATTGTTCTCAATATTGTGTGAGAAAATTTAAATAAAGTATATTTTATTATGTTTTGTTCTAGCAGGTAGTTCCATGTAGCTCCGTCGAGGTGAAGTGTGAACTCGTGACAACAAGGACCATGGCTGAACCCTACCGTCTTCACTACCGTTGTACTAAGATAACATTTAAATTATATCTAAGTAGATATAGGTAATTAATATTACACTTTTATTTCCTGCTCCATTATCCTTTACAGTCTTATTGCTCTAGTGGTCGAAAACGAGGTTGCTAAGCTTGTAGTTCTAGACTTGGTTCTGATTTAAGAAAAAAGTGCACAAGATTGCAAGGTAGGTACAGACGCCAGCTCATCAAGCTACTACAATCTGTCAAATTTCTTTAATATATTTTGAACTTTATCGCTAAAGCATAAGTTTTAAATATGATTGGGAAATCTTGACAGTTTCGGGTAGCTTGATGTGCTGGCCGTCTGTACAAGATTTTCAGTAGCAACCTCGAGTCTGGTTTTGATTTCCCCTGTTACATGTAATTTTCATCGTAACTGGGTTGGTTAAATGGTTATGTGGGCGTAGATGTACTACTAACACAATATTTCACTATTGTTGTTCCACAAAATGCATGAATTATATATGCATAAAAATGTGTACGATCGTAAATAATGATGATCATAATCTTGATTTCCTTAAGAACAATCTGTAAAATCCGATTTTTTTTTAATTATATTTTAGGACCAACGCCAACCCTATGATATCAGTGAGTATATGAAAGAAGAGTCAAACATATTACGCCAGCGTTCCCCGAAAGGTTAGGAAGAGGAGTACCTATAGTACACACATTTCACCCGTTATGTTTAAGTCCCATGTAATAGGGAGAGAGCCTATTGCCATCACCCGGGCACAAATCCAGACTCCGGGCGCTACGAGAAATTTCAGACGAAAAAAAAAATGATTAAATTCCCGACCCGGGAATCGAACCCAGCACTCCATCTTCAGCAGTAGCGCTTGCGACCACTAAACCAACGAGGCAGTCTAAGCAAATTCAAATAGTAATCCCAAATTCAGCAATAAAACATTAGAAGAGGCTACGAATCCACGTGAAACATGAAATAAAGACAATGCCTACAATGCTTTGTAAAATGTCAAATCCTAATTCACCTTGATGAAAATGTAAGACATAACATTATAACATCTCAACACTCATTAGTAGAACATTTAAAACTGTGCCGTGGGAACTTATAGTGACTTACAATATAAAAATTCAGCTTTCTCGCTTGCTTTGCTTCCGTTGGGCGACCTGAGATACGATCAGAGATGACCGATATGAGTCGCGAAACGAGAGGCTGACTCACGTTATGTTTCATGCTAGACGGATGCTGCGTATTGCTCAATTGAGGATTCTGTTGTTTGTAATGTTTCGTTAAGCTTGCATGATTATTCATGTCAAGTTATATTTTGGGACAGCATTATTATTATAGAACTTGGCTTGCATGTGTACGGTTTTTTGCTTCTGAAACGTCTATTATTTGAGCTTGGTAGACATAATATTAAGTAGGTACACCAGAAAGTTCAATCTCTCCCTCTTCAGAAAATTCATCACCTACTCCAATTTATTTGTATATGTCATTTAGTTGGGCTTCTAGCACTCTTCTTTAAACAATACTTATATTAATTACTTCATCTAATCATTCCCATACTAACAGGATACCATGTCCACTTGAATCTTTAACTGCAGAAACACCATTTACTTTTACAGTGTCTAATATTTCATCATCTACATTTTTACTTTGTATTTATTAATCAACGCTTGATACATTTTCCGTATCATATCAGCTCGTGTCCGTATCATTACGTATACATTGAGACAGCTATGAGTAAGCGGTGCCCCGCCGTCTGGCCGCCACCGCGTTACGCGCGCGAACCTGTCCAGACAAGTCCGATGTAACTTGTGTGGAATTTACGCACTAGCTATACGAGCCACTTTGTTTTAAGCTATAGTCTTTAGGTCCTTTTCTGTGGAGACAAAAATCTATGTGATTTTGTTAATGAATCAGTTGTTTTTGGATTGAGAAGTAGGCCGTGTCGTAAGCTGTAGTGGTAATTGAGCGAATAGCATATTTCTTAAAAGTGATGTGTATACCAAAATATAGATTATACTTACTGGTACGTATAGCATAATAGTCCACGCTCCTGGTTTTGGACCAAGTTCATCTTTGAACGTTCTTTATAACATATGATGCTATTTATCTATAGAAATTGATGGCACAAACGAAAAGCTGAAGAACCTCCAGAAATTATTGAAACAAAATATGGAGGGCCTTTAAAGTGGCCAAGAGTTAAGATATAATAGAACGTAAGACTAGTGGCAAGCGAAGTGGCTAAAAGTAAAAAAAATACTTTTTTTTTTTTTATTTATTTATTTATTTATAGTTAATACAGGTTTATGTTTGTTTAGTACCATTAAACCAGAAAAGGTTTGTATTGGTACACTTCAAAACGTGTCTCATATTTAAAGACATATTATAATATTGGTAGCTCCGGCTTTTGAATACACCAACCCAAATGCCGCTACACTGCCGCCGCCGCCGCTGCTTTAGCCTTTTTCTTCAATCTAAAAATTGGCAAATTCATTTTTGCATTGTTTAGAATACTTATAAGTGAAAAGCAGTTTTCTCTTTCAGTGTTGTACATTTGTATGTATAAATTCATCTCTATTGCTGTATATCTCTATATCAATGTCAAAATACAGACCTTTCTTATTTTAAGAGGTAAAGCGACAATGCTGAACTGTTCAATTGAAGTCATCGGGAGAATCATAAACAGCCTACTGCAGTCGACCCCTCCTGAAATGTTGCTCATTAAAAAGACTATAAAATGCAATTCAGGAAGCCGTTTTGTCTTTTCGGTAGGTATAGTAGTTAGTAAGCAAGCAGACACTTGTGTCACTTGTTATTTTATTATATTATTGGTGCAACAGCTTCATCTGTATAGGACAGCTGACTATAGAGATCTAAGCAGAAGTTCATGATATGGATTCCGTCAATTCTTTCAAACATCAAACCAAGTTACAGAAACCATCTCTACTATTGCATCGCACTTGACGATTCAACAATTATATACCACTATCCAAACAAGTATCTAATACGCTTCGCTCTTAACGATAAAGCTAATCACCAACGTCATTCACAAAAAAAAGTCTGAAGCTCTAATACCGAACTCGTTTTCTTAGTAAAGATTGACATCATCAGTCGTCGGATCGTTAGTGTTCTGGGTTAGTATATATTTCACAACATTATAATGACAGTGCATGACTAAAATGGGCTTCCCTAGCTTCTGTGTTACTCTTATTGAAACCGGTTTCTGTATTGCCTACGATATCGTCTATTTACTTTGTAGTATTAGCAGACTTTATCCTGTTTGACAAGCTAAAAGCGGTCACGTGTAAATTCTGTCTAGATTGTTTTGTTTTTGTTTTTTATTTTTCTGTATATGTTTTTTTTTTTAATCTATTAGTTTATCAATACTTTCCTTAACACATGCACCTGGCTTGTTTTGTTTCTTTCTTTGCATCACCTCTAAAGTTAACTGACATTTGACAGAAAAGGCTGTGTCAAAACAAGTTAGTCTGCGCACAACAGAGTCAAAAAAGATTTTTTGTAGTGTTTTGTAAATTTTTCCAATGATACTATTGTTGCCAGTTTGCGCGCCATCATTGTTTACATAGAGAGTTAATTTATCAAAAATAAAAACAGTCTTGACTCAGATGTGCGCACAGTGAAAAGGCTAAAACACAATTAGGATATTCCATAGAGGTAGCAACTCCAATAAAATAACGACATTGTCTTATTAATCAATCATTTATTATCATTGATCTACACAATGTAATGGAATACATACATACATAAAATATATTCAAAAATATTATATTTTTTACATCTAAATCTATATCAAAAATATGGCTAATGACAGAGCTTTAACCCCATCTATTTATTGGCACATGGAATATTATTTACCAAATCTAGATACATTTTTAATTTTATTAAAGCATAATAATTAATTAAGCAATTTTAGTGGGTGTCTTGTATGACAATTAATATATAACATATTTATATATCGTGTATAAAGACAGCGTTTCAAAAAACTTGTGGAAACAAAAAAATAATTTTTAAAACCTTACATTTACTTCGCACAAATGTCGAAATATTGTAAAGTTTTATGGATGTCAGGTTTCAAATGTTTGTTGATTTAATTATCTCAATAATTATAACGTATTTGATTATATAATTAGCTGCGATTATAATTGAAATTGTTCCGATTGGAATATCATATTTCAAAACAGACTTTTATTGAATTAAGAATTGAGATCGCTAAATCAAAATTAAATAAACTTAGGTATAATTAACTACAACTAAACGTAATCGCTGTCTTAGTGAACGATTCCAAAGTGCGTGGATATAAAAAGCGTTAATAATGATAATTAAAAATATACCGCATCATCATTTTCCATTATTTCATTCATGGTTCATTTGGGAAAATTAAAAAAAAACATAATTGGTTGGAAATTTATTTAAAACAAAATACCGTGTTTTATTATTCTTATTATAGAAAAACTTCGGATATAAAAATATTTTCACTGGGATCATATTGATTTCTACTTTTTAGGATCATAATAATTTATTAAACCATGAACTTATATTTTTTATCCAACATTAATTTCTTTACTACCTACCTTTTCTAGGTATTAGGAACAACCCTCACAATATACATTATTTTAAGCAATAAATGGAATGTTATACTTAAACTAAAATTAATTAAAAATAAATAAAACATATACGGAATGAACCGTTTTGTCAAATAAATCAATCGTTCACAAAAAAAATATTGAGAGGTCATGATATTAGAACTGAAGTATTATTTGAAAGTTATTATCCAACAGTTTTAGATTTTCTAATAACTTTAAAATAATACATGAATATACGTCCTACGTATTATTAAGTTTAATAACAATATTTTTTAAATATAATATAAATATTATGTTACATTAAAATATTTCTAAGCAGTTAAGCTGTAAATGCTACCATCACTTATCCTAATAAATACTATTTACAAAATCACCAGAATGTTTTTGTTTGATTAATTTTGAATTTTGAAAAAGTTATTTTTCAGTAGGGTCACTCTTATTAGTTTTATCATTACAAATTCTGAATTAAAAAATACCTCAAAACATCATTCTCAATTAGCTCTTTTTCCAATCAATTAACATTTTATCACAAGATTTTATTTAAAACTACAAAAAATAAAACAAGAAAGATAAAAGTAAAACATAAACAAGAGCAACCCCACTGGTCCAAATATCACAAAATTGTAGTCAAAATAATAAAATTAAAAAGCGCGAAGGTTTACATGGAGGCCGAAAATTTACAAAAAAAATATCCAAAACATTGCAATATCCCATTCTGGCGGTGTTACTGACGAAGCACGAATACTGTTATGTAAAGTTGAAGCCCACAGGTGTAACAGGCGTTGATGACGTCATTATTCTTCGTGACGTATTTGATCACCATCGTAAGTACATGGTCTCCTTGTTAGAGTTGTAATGGATTTCTCTGTAACAAAAAGTATTATGTTAGAAAAAACAAACGATTTTTTTTAAATCCTGATACCAATTTTTTTTTCCACATAGTGCCACAAACTGTTAATATTAAAATGCTTGTAGGGCATTTATAATCTGCACGACCATGAGTTTTTTTTTTTCGTTTCATCATCAACTATTGCGGTCCTCCTTTATGATCGTAGTTGGTTGTTTTAATGATCAATGATGATGATTGGTAAAATAAACAGGTAAAAATGTATTGATTTAATAAATTCTTACTCTATTTGTGTAAGAGAGACCGCTGTAGTAGGATCGTGCTTCCATCACCTTCACCGCCACAAGCATTGACTACATCTACAACAATTAAGAAAAAAACATGTTATTACAGTTAAAAATAAAAATAAATAACACCATGTTCTTCAAAACACCAACCTCCCAATTCATAAATCAAATATATTCCTCAAAAACAAAATATTAGAAAAAAAAACAGAAGTTAAATTCGTCGTTAATTAGGTGAGTACCTAATACAAAAAAAAACATTAGGTATAAAAAACCAGAAAATTAATGAGCATGCTGTCACAAAAAGTTTAGAAAAATGTGCCTTCTGTGCAAATAGTGCATTAAAAAAAAAAACAAAACTTTATTAGTTCATTGAATTTGAGGAGAAATCAATATCTTAAAAGTGCACCGTTCTAAATACTTAGAGCTAAAATTTTATAAACTAACATTATTAAAGAAAATCCTAAAAGATTAAAAATAATGTCCTTAAAACTACCGTAAGAAAACAGTTAACAAAACATCAACAATGTCCATCCTTTTGAATGAAGACAGATCGTGTTGACTTTCTTAGAAATCATCATAATGCTGTTAGAGGCCTAAAATAAGATTAAAAATTGATCTCAAAATCCCTTGCTTTAAGCTCAGAATCCCTTTTTAAGATTTTTCTGTACCGACCGCAACAAAGAAGGGGTTAACTTTTTAAAAGGATTAACGTCAAACTTCAGAGGACTTATTTATGTAAAACGTCTTACTGCCAAGGATTTGCTGCTAAAACAACAAAACTTTGCACATATTTTAATATTTTAAATGAAGAAAGAATCATCTAGGTGTGCTACCTTTTTTACAAAAATACAAACTTCTAGTCTGGCCAATAATCTT
This sequence comes from Hydraecia micacea, assembly GCA_914767645.1. NCBI lineage: Eukaryota > Metazoa > Arthropoda > Insecta > Lepidoptera > Noctuidae > Hydraecia > Hydraecia micacea. Next base: position 10,216,447 of record OU611794.1, on the reverse strand, counting down.
TTTATCTTTTTTTACAAAGAAAGATTGGTAATCACAAGATAGATTTAATCAAAACAAAGCAACAATAAGATATCTGATAGTTCGCCTAATGTATTTTATTGTTTTCGCCAATTTAGTTTCAAAATATTTGCCCAGGCAACATTTACGTCCGCAAAAAAATCAACGGTGATTAAAAAAGTTGCCAAGCGTGTGAGTGTCATCAATTCATCAGTTTAATTATGCGAAATCGTGATGGAGATATTAAAATGTTCGTGAACTCGTATCAGGTGTTAAAAGATTTTTTTTTCCTTTTCGTACGTAATAACCTCAACATTGTTTTTTGATTTAATAAACACCCGAAACAGACGCGGAAACAAATTATTTGTCATTAACTTTAAGATCCTTGATCACCTGGTTCGTGGCAAAAAAATTGCCAAAAGTAAACGAACGAATCCGAAATTTATTTTTAGGTTTATTATAAAAATGGAGTCACGGTCATGAATAGGAGTTTCGAAACCGTTGAGTACAAGTTTCATTGAGGCCTTTGCGTAGCGTAACTAATAAAATATTGAATACGAAAAATATCGAACTTGGCATTCCGACTCAATCAAAATGTAGAGCAACTTAACAAACGCGATTTAAAACCGTTTAGTTCTACAAAAAGCCTTTAAAAACAAAAGGTACATCCTGATCGCAATCCGGGCTAATAGTTCTCCACGTGTTTCGAACCCAAGTGTCTAGATCTCGATACAGTGCAGTAAAGGGCGCGGGTGACGGCCGACGCGGCATTATCCACTTCCGTACGATACACTAGGTTAGTTCGTGAGCGCACACCCTGTATGTGCGACTGTGGGAACTAAGCGGCTTTGTTCCCGTATACAGGCTGTTGTGTTACGTAATTCAACCATTAGATGAGACATTGTCTTGTGTAAGAAGTCTAACTGTAAATATTGTGGGGAGTGGGATTAAATAATTTTGGCGATTCGGTTTTATCAAGTGATAAAACCGAATAGCCATAATTATAATATGGCTATTAGCATGGCGATCTTAGCAAAATTATAAGGGTTACCTTCTGAAATTAATCATGTCTTTAATTGAATAAAAAACAGCATAAAAAATGCTTTGGGTCAACCAACTAGGGTGCAAAAGTACAATTATTTTATGAACACATCGAATTAACTTAAACCCTGTTGTTTGGGTTACTTATATAAGATACTAGTTCAAATTTAAGACAGTCAATTCCGTAGTACGCAATAAAGATTCATAAGAATGAAATAACTTCTTTTTATTTTTCCATATCCCGCAATAGTCCTACGCGAACCGGGGGTTATCCTTGGGTGCACTTGCATAGTGCATACAGGGATAATCGTCGGTTGGTGCCACATTTCATTAAAATTTCCTAAGGGGCCTCTGCGAGTTGGCTTCGGCCCCTCGTACGCCTTCCAAAAGACCGGGATCCCATGGTAACGAGATATGTAAAATCAAAAAAAAAAAAAAAACTTTTATTAGAATTTTTAAAAAGTATATTTGTAAAGTATGGTTGTAACATAAGCATAATCATAATCAGCCTATAATGTTCCCACTGCTGGGACACAGGCCTCCTCTTTGTGAGAGGGAGTGGGCCACGCGGGCCCAGTGCGAGTTGTCAAGTATATTTGTAATGGACCACTATTTAAGTGGCCACTAAAACAGCCTGTATACAAGCAAAGATTTCTCAAGGGGTGCCTAATTAACCGCATTGCCACCTTTGTGGCGCGACGGACGCGCGAACTGTTGTGTAGTATGACCTGAACTAGGGCCAAGAACTGGAACCAATAGAAATAGAACACTGAAGTAAAGGCGTTTGTATCAACTATATCTAACTATGGAGCTTTTAACGGTTGAAGATGTGAACGAATTATCTTTAAGGATGTGTTATGTTGTTACTGTATTGTTTTGTTTTATTCAGTTTTAGTTAGGTCGGAGTTGAGTTTTTAATGGAACATTACTTGTGTTTGAAAATGTTTGTCCGTTTTGTATTGGCATCATCATCGTCTGCCTAGCCTTTTCCTAACTATGTTGGGGACGTCTTCCAGTCTAACCAGATGCAGCTGAATACCAGTATTTTACATGAAAGCGACTGCCTATCTGACAACGCTTTTAATGATAAGTGCAATTAGCCAAACTTTTATTTAAATAGTATGACGAAATTGACGACTGTATCTGTCTATAACCCTAACCGCCAAAACATCATGTTGCCCAAAATCCTTTGTTTTATAACCCAAAACGAAGAAGAAAGAAGATCCCTATTAAATGGCAATGTATATAGAAAATAATCGAATTATGTCAACTCGATTCTCTCGAGTCGTGAATCGAATGGATCGACCTATCGAGCGATACAACAGATAAGTCCAACGGCAGAGACTGGGCGTGCACCGATGACCTAATGCACTAACTATATGGGACATCGCACTCTCGATTCTGCTTAGAATCGTAATTAAGCAAGATGTATTGTTTTAGCTAGATTAATGAACGATGTATCGATTGTAGCGTGTTTAATTGGGAAAGCACAGGAATAATTAATGGCAATACTCGATTTATACAAGGTTTGCTGTTTGTATTTAGGTTAAATTATAGCTGCAATTCATGCGTTTAATTTTCGCAAGACCATTTTGAATGTAGCCACTTATTTGTAAAGAGTAATCAAACTACTTAAGTAGCATCAAATTCTTTCAATGAAAAAGGCAATCAATCTATCAACATTTATTCCAAAGAGCATATGGTAGCCACAACAGGAATAAAATTAAAAAAAACACAACCGAAGCTGAAAAAAAAAATTTCAATCAGAGAACGTGCTATTAATATTTTATTCCAACATAAAAAAATAATAAAAAATGATAAAATGCATCCGCACTTTTAGAAGCCCATTCTTCGACGTGTGAAACTGACAATAAGGTCTTTGGTACCCACGCCTCTATGGTAATAAACATGATCAATTCATACAACAAAACTCGTCAATTCAAAGGCATGATCTTCATAAATTTTATGAACCATACGAACGGGTAACATTTAGCAAAACAATCAGTAGCGGTACTCTATGCCCGGGGCACTCACGCCGTCTTCCGAGTTTCCGGAGTTTCACACGATGCCTCATTATCCTTACATACAGCGATATGTGAAGGAAGTCTATGATGGTAGGATGCCAGAATAGAAAAGTGGCGTTTTGGAGAAGGTTTTTGATCACTGAACACTGAAGTGAATTGTTTAAAGGATTTTGGTGAAGTGATTGGCAAATATTCTATTTCGGTAGACGAGACTAGACAGACGAGACCTATTGAAAAGTCTGTTATACTGTCCTTCCTTTCTAAAGATATGGAAAGGCGACTTAAATAAACAAAATAATCAGGAGATTTCTTCATTTGTTTTTTTTTTATCTAGCTCTACACCCAGGTCGTGCTATCACAATACATCGATCACTTCCCAATAATTCAAATATGCCATCGACACTCCACTTCCCTACCGACAAATTGCCGTAATCATCTTACTGTTAAGCGTGGTACACATTGTTGTGCCTTGTACGGCGAGGCATAAACTGCAAATTATACCGCTTGGGTCACGTGTGTTTCCCTGTTGAGGGCTACCGTCAGCGTTCGCACAGTTTCGGAAGCATTAGGGCCCATTAAGCACCGTTAACACACGGTCCCGTCACGAGCTCACGATTCACGCAGCATGAGCGATCTATCGGCGATCTCGCGGTAGCCCTCTGCTGGCTTGTGTCGTTTCACACGGGGGTACGCGTGCACTGAGACAGTGTGTTCTAGAATTTTATTACACACGACAATTCGTGTTTTTATGCCGCAATCCTAGAATGAAAGTCGCGGATTTTGTTGACAAAAGGGAGGAGTTGGATGTCTGTTTCGATGGGAGAATGTAAGGTTGCCATATCATAGGTGCCTGCCTTTGTTACACAGTTTAGAACCACGTCAGACCCACCATTTTAGCCTATTATGACTTGCTTTTAAACTGTTTTCTACTCTGCTTGATTACATTTATGAATGACTTTATAAAAAAATCAAGCTTTGAATCGAAAGTATTTCCCATACGGCTTTTCCAAAAGTACCTTCAAGATACCGTTCACGATCATCCCACCTAGATACTGAGTCGGGAAAGGTCACAACAGTGTAGCAACGGCGTAATACCGCGGCATTATAGTTTTACAGCCGTTTGTTATTGACGGAAGACCGAACATCGCACATGCTCAAATATGGGGGACTTTATGTGGAAGACGTGAAACTGTTGTTTTTAGGATTGGATCTTCATTACTATGTAATATAAAACAGAATAAATTAAAAAAGAAAATTGAGATATTTCATTTTTTATGCTGTCTGTTCATTTAACATTAGAAGCAAGACTAAAAGACATGTTGCGCCGACCTCAAATAAATTGGGATATGGGTAGAAGAATGATGATGAATACTTGTTTTTCTACTAATTAACGGGAAAGCGGGAATTCCCCACTCCCAAAAAACACTGGCCAAATTTTCCGCTACAAAACAAGGCCGAGGACAAGATTCCTTTGTTCACAACACATTGTTCCAAGATATTTGCATCAGGTCGCGACCCTATCAACTTAAAGCTACCGTCACATTGTATGATAATTACGAGTGACAACCACGGAATGTCGCTTCAAAGTGACATGCGAATGTATAAGAAGTTTACTGAACCCGCATTGAAACTGTATTGACAGATGATGACTTAAGAGGATTTTGTTTTTAGTTGGCTATTAGATAGATATGTTATTATTGATGAATCAAGTTAGACTGTTCAATAAAGGACATTAGCATAATCAGCCTATAATGTTCCCACTGCCGGGACACAGGCCTCCTCTCATCGAGGGGGAGTGGGCTATAATCTACCACGCGGGCCCAGTGCGGGTTGGTAGATGTCACATTTCTTCGAATGTTTGGTTCGTTGGACGTTTCCGGTTTCCTCACGATGTTTTCCTTCGCCATTTTTGAGTGCAGTGGTGATGAAATAAATTACACAAAGTAATGTGCCTGCTTGGCCCACGACCTACGACACGTAAGTTGAGGCCGTTACCACTGGGACACCAATTGCTCTCAAGGATATTAACTTTTTCTAATAATAGACTTCAGCTGAAGAAGATTTTCTGAACTACTTAGAAGGGCAATCAAAGGGAATTAAAAATTAAGCAGTTGATATTGATTTTCAAGTGTGGCAATTTTAGAATGGGTCAAATCTACCACCATGTATGTGGGAAAACGTCCGGCGACATTGAGGCACATCCAGTAGAACATGACGGGACGAGCTTGACGCCTAAAAACTGGATTAATCCACACTAGCTCAAGACAGAGAAGAGTTGAAATGAGAAATTGAGGCCTTTGCCCTGCAGTGGGACAACATAGACTAAAAATAAAATTAAAATAAACTTTGCGATAGTCTGAAGATATTTTTTGATTGTAGAGTCGATAATTAATACATTTTAAAGAAGGCGGTCTCAAAAAACATTGAATATAAAAAATACGAACGTGACATAATATTACGACCCCGTAGGTATAGATATCCCTCGTGTGTATTCCTAAACTTTGTATATTTCAAAAACATCTGTGTACAATTTCTTACATGCACCTATCATCAGTGAGATGAAGGAATCGTGAGGAACAACACATGTTTACAAGACACTCCAGCGTGGAATAAAACCAAGATATGGATAGTGCCACATTAGGGTTAATAACTTTGATACCTTATGCTACTTTACTCTAGCACTTGGTTATACTTGTGGATACTGTTGAAGACTGCTTTGTAAAACAAACACATTCTTAATTATACATCGGGTACCTGCTTTGGAGCACGAGGTGCTCATACACAAGAGCCAAACTCATCAACGGCACAGGCAAACGCAGCTGTCGACATCATGCCGATGCCGCTCGTGCATTTGAGCACCGTACTCAAATACACGAGCGCCACGTTGTCGACGCGTCGAAGGCGGGCGTCGATGGGTGTCGATGGCTGTCGTCGACGCTCGTCAACGGCTGCAGTTGTCTCTGCCGTTGACGCGTGCCACTCGTGTGTATGGACACTAAAGTTGTCGACTTTTAGGGAAAGGAGCAAAATGTATAGTTCAAAAGGAAAGACTGATATTAGGGACAAAACCCACGACGAAATTCGATCAATTTATTTCTTAACTACTAATACTGAAATTAAACTCCAATCCGTCATACTAAACGTCTATACCACATCTATACGCAACAATAGTAAAATCTTCCAGCGCTGATAAACGCAAAGTAAATATGTTTAATTGCCTCAGTTTAAGAACGCAATGAGTCAATGTCACTAAGGTTTATGACCGTCCCTTGACTGAAGCCTTGATGATGCTCTAATTAAATTTTATCTTTTACTAGTTTATAGACTTTTCAGACGATCTTTTCGTTTTGGACTATCAATCTTTGAGGGGTAAAAAGAAAAAATAAGGCATAATGCTGCTAGTTGCTATATCTCCAACGCAAAATAATAAAAAAACGAGAAAGGCTCTTAAATAATGAGTTATAAACCGGTGGCAATTACAACATATTACTTTGTGCTTAAAAATACTAATAGCTGTGACGGAGTTCACGATGCATGTAGTAAGCACAGAGGTCAATGATAGTACAAATTTTGTAAACCTAATTAGCACATTTTTCCAAAAAGACAAAGTTGCTTGTAACCCTGATTTGGAATTTGGAGGTCAAAGTATACCTCAAGACAGTAATTTCTCTTTCATGAACATAATTTTATTGTAATAATCCAATAAGACTCAATTGACTTTCAACCATCACAAAATGGCATATCCTAGTACCAAAAACATAAAGACATAATTATGACATTCAATTCACAAACCGGCACTGGGCCCGCGTGGTGGGTTATGGCCCACACACCCCTCACAGAGAGTAGGCCTCTGTCCCAGCAGTGAAAACGTCATATTATATAATCAGCCTATAGCTGATTATGTTTGTGCATCACAAAATGAACTCACAGTTAATGCACTAATACTAGCATTAATGACATCAAAGGAAAAGATGATGATTACATCACAAAATTTGCAGGCTCATTTTACCATAAAGTCCTCCTCAATTTTGTGCATGAACACCTCAATCTGCGGTAATGGTGTAACAGTAGTATATTACATTGGATACTCGACTGCCTCCCTGAAGCTTAGGACCCTAATATATGGTGACTGTTGTAACCACAACCTTGTCACACCTGACGGGTGATTGGACAGCTAACCGCGGAGTATGTAGGTTAGCTAGTACTAAGTTCATACTTAATCCTTTAATGGATTAGATAAGAGGATTACAACGGGAAAGAATTCTTCTGCTGTTGCAGTTGGTACACAGATATGAGATCATCTGTTTCAAATTATTTCTTAGGTAAATTTTTCAACATCGTTTTTGTGAAGATGATTCTCTGATTGTAAACATCTTCGTATCTTCTCAATATGTTCACATTTGAAAGTTGATTAACGTTCTTACGGTTTAATTTAAAGTAAACTTATTAAAAGAGGTCAGTTAGTTATGCGAAGTGCATAAGATTCAACGGTAACTTTGGTCTAGAGACTTCAAATATCAAATAAATAATGCAACATCTATTTAGATGAAAAACTGCTTACGTTACAATAGGACATAAATATACAAACAATTGCAGAAGTGTGCTTGAAAATACAGAATTACGGTGCTGTAAACGGATTCTAATTACTTTGAAACGGTAACTGAAGAATGCTGAAATATTGCTACAATATAGATCTTGATGAATGATATTCTTGGAGGAGAAAACAAAATTATTCATACTCTCAAAGCTATCTTCGATGAATATATTTAACAGTGCAGAAATATTTTAATAATGCAACTAATTAACTAAACTATTTAGATAATTTGAAATCATTATAATGATGAGAACATATTCCAGGCACACCGTCAAATGAGAACACTGAATTATCTCTTATAATTAATTTCTTAAGTAATGAAGAGACAACATATAATGAAGTAATTAATTGCTCTTAGAATCTGAATCCGCTCAAACATTAATCTAATGTTATTAATTATTTATTCATACCGTAAAACTAGGTTAAAAAGGTAGTAGAGTCGGTCAATAATTATGTAATTAAAGAGTCGACTGTTAAAAAAAGAAAATTAATGAGATGTCTGACGGCTTGAAATCAGTAGGTACAATTTTGGAATACGGGATTTTGGTTCTTATGGAATGAAAATAAATGCTTTAAAACACCCAAAAGCATATATTGAAATAAGCTTCTCAATCAGAAAAGAACAGTAGACATAATTATTGACAGCCATTCAACAGCAAAAGTAGATGATGACAAATTTTGGTGCTATAAAAAAAATTATTGTTGACAAAAATATAATGACAAGTTTTCACCATGAAACACTTTTGAAAATGCAATAATCATCACCTACTTTCGATGTTGACAGTCCTCTATGTTAAATTCAGAACGATGAAGGAGAAAGAAGAAAAGTAAAAGAAGATTGTTACTCACCTGTGCTGGCGCAGATTGTCCTGTCGCTTGAAACTCTTCCCGCAAACCTCGCAGCTGAAGGAGAGCTCCGGACTCTTATGGGTCCGTTCGTGTATCATCAGGTTGTAAGACTTGGTGAACCGACGCTGGCAGTACTTGCAGACGAACTCGCATTTTGGGCGCAGTTTGCGTCTGAAATCCCGTGTGTGGTCCTCGTCAATTTGCATCACGGCGAACATTTTGTCTGGACTAAGATGTGATGCTTACGACGGGCGGGGCTTGAGCGCCTGTACAATGATAAGTTATCAAATGTCGTGTGCGTTCGATATGTGACTGTATGTGCTAAGTATAGAGTTCATGTTTCGGTGGCTGTATTGTTAGTAAGTGTGCAGTGATAACGTTGTGTGTAGAGTATTTGGAAATGTTGTCGAATTTGTGTTCTGTCTCGCTCTGCTTATGGTGTGTGAGGAGGATAGAATACCTAATGTCTAAGTCCCGTCATTAACCGTCGCAATTGATGATAATAATGATAGAGTCAACACCTATTTTTTTTTCATATATGTTCATTAACACCTTATTAAACCACTTTTAAAGGATAACAAGTGGCGTTTACCGTGTCATTAATAAATAATGGAGGTAATATTAGAATAGACTAATTGATAGGTAAATATTTAACAAGTAATTCGATACCCTAATAGTATTTCACGCCTTCAGTCCACATCAAATATTATATACAAAGTAATAAATAAAGTAAAAAATATACAAAGTAATTTAAAGCTAAACGATCTTTATGATGAAGATATACCTATATAACATTATTTCCTAACAAAGTAACCTTTATAGGTACACTCCAAGAATAATTTATTATATTGGTCATAATAACACTTTATGAATTATTAAAATACGCACCTTAAAAATCGATTGCCCACGAAGAAGATATTAAGCTTTACAAGCTTAACTTAACACTTTCACTAAAACTTTGTTAAATATAATTTCGAACTTATGCGTATACAATTAAGACTGAAAGGAGAGTGTCATTATTTGAGCGCGGATTTAAAGTGACTAGATGTGTCAATGTGACAGTACGTGCGACCAAGAGCGGGCGTGTTTAGCAACTGCGGCGGCGCGAGGGTGCGGAAACTACTGATAGCGTTACGCGGAAGGCGCGCGCAGCCCCCACCACGTGCGCCTGCGCCGTCAATGAACAGGTAGCACGACGGTAACCTGACGGCTCATACTGGGAAAACTCCACTGCAGATTTATTAGCTTGTGGTGAACAAACTACGTTTATGATTGTGTGCTATAAATTTTATTTTCGTGACGATCATAAACTTATATCTTATTTGAAAGCTTCGTTTTCTCTAGTTACATGTTTCGTTCTTTTTATTTGTTTTTCTTAAGTAATTATGGTCACAGATTTTCTATTTTCACTCCATAGTACTTTTTCTCATTTTTGGCTGTCATTCGTGGATTTTTGACAGTCGTTACGGGTAGTCAGAAGCCCGAAAGTCTGACAACCAGTCTTACCAAGGGGTATCGTATTACCCAGTACCTGGGTTGTGGAGGTCAGATAGGCAGTCGCTCCATGTAAAATACTGGTATTTAGCTGCATCCGGTTAGACTGGAAGCCGACCCCAACATAGTTGGGAAAAGGCTAGGCAGATGAGTACTTTTTCTTATTTTTCATTTATTTTACTTGCGTAATTGCGTTGCTTGGCTACTAACGTGTGATTAGCATGCAGTGGCACGCTCTAACATAATTTTCATTAGATTTTGCTCTCGGTAAAATTTAACTTGACGACCGCTACACTACCGTATCACATTTTTTTACGTGATTTGTTTGTAATAATGTCAGTAACGATTACATACATACATATGGCATTATAAAACGGTGGGAAAGCGCCCGGTGGCTCGCGGCGCTACCGTGTATTTCACTCACGACACACGACCCCGGCTATTTGGGCACCGGCACTGCACTGTTTACCGGTATACTGTTTACCGGTAAATTGGTGATGATTTTCGGCTTCTGTCATTACCGCGCCCTGAGGCGTTAGTGTACTTTCTAGCTGTCGTAGTTCTGTGTAATTAGGTGCGGTAAAAATCGTTGTAATTGCAAGTGCGTGAATGATTGCGTTTCGTTTTAGATATGGTGTTTATTCATTAGTTATACAAGAGTAGTGTGAAGAATACGTTTAAATGCAATTTAGAAGACTTTTATAAATTAATAAATGGGCTGTTTATTTAGTAAAAAAGAAACATTTGCCGTATTTCAGATTTGAAAAATTCTAGACTGAAATATTGAATGCACTGAATTAAATCCCGTTCATTTCAAGACAAAACAACATAAACACAAGATACAACTGAAAATTATCATTCCTACTCACATCCCTAGCCTGTTACACGCACTAAACATGAAAACTCATTCAAAATACTCGCTGATTTTCACACAATATTCAAATTTCGCGTGTTAAAGAAGCTATAAAAGTTAATTCTTGGTACGGGCGTGAAGCGGCACTTATGACTTGCTTTATAGCCACGTAACTCCATTCAAATTATCTTAACCCTCGTATACCTATGCGTCTGAGTTTAAAACTCAACTTTAATGAGTATTCATAGTTAAATTTCTTAGTATGACTGGACATAAGTGTCTACTGATTAGCAGAGTTGAATGGCTTTATTTTTACTTGTATTGTTATGTGGTATTGTCTAACATGTACCTAATTGTGGGAACCTATTCTTAAGCTTCCAATATGTTACACGAATAGGTTCGTCTGTAAAATTCGTAGAATATTTAGATACCTTTCTATTTGTGAATGGTCCTTTCGAATGCTTTCAACCAAAAACTGAAGGACGGGTAGGTATGTTTAGTGCCTGTCATAAATATATATTGGTTCCTATTCAATGCATAATAGAAATCTAAAGTAAAGGTACAAGTTCGTAGCCGACTGCAGACGACAGCAGCAGGCGACATGTCGCCGCGACACTTCTAGTTTCTATGTATTTCTGTGAAATACCTTCCGTAGCTAGCGACACGTCGTCTGCCACATATTTCATATTATTTATATATATTTAGAAATACGTACATAGAAACCAGAAGTGCCGCGTCGACATGTCGCCTGCTACTGTCGTCTCCACTAGGCTACGAACTTGTAGGACCTTAACTCGGAAAGCTGCACAGCTTTGGCCTCATTATGCGTAAGTTAAAACAATAACATGCAATGCAACCCATTTTAAGGCACCCATTGCGAATAGCTTGCGGAATGTGTTATTTAAAAACGTAGAGAAAAGTGTTTTTGTGACTGAGCCCTAGGTTACGTAACCTATCAACATCATCTCAAATTCTAAAGTAGAACCCGCTTGCCTACAAAAAAAAAAGACGTAATACCAACATTACGCGCAAAAAACCTTGTCTACCGGCCATATCATGCGAAAAAAGGTTGCATAAAACATTCCGCCATTACATAACCTTCTGCCGACTTGATTGTCGATACAAGTCGTATCACATCTCGAAGTCACGACAAAGCCGAAGACTAAGGCGCCCGCGAAAAAAATCACCAATCATACAGATCTTTACATTTGGTACACATATTTTAGTCCCTAAATGGGCATACACACGGTTAACGTTTGATAACTATCGGATGGTCACGGCCAGTGAGATATGGTGGTCATAAAAACCATTGTCGGTCAGGAGTTAAAAGTCCCGGTCACGGAGGGTAAATAGGTACTTGGCTACATACGGACTGCAAAGAGGTTTTCTTTGTTTCCAACGATTTATGGAGCTTTACGCTATTCGCTTTGAGGTCAGCAGAAGGCCTATGGTGCGATGGTATGCGGTGATACCTTTCAGAAGCTTCGGGCAAATAAATTGGATTGAAAACTATTTTTCTCGTTTTGAGACGAAGACTTGATAGAAAAACTGGAAAAATGTATATATTTGCTGATTGCCAACGTATTGTAACCCTATTTTTTTGACTAACCTACGCTGCCCCATTCCTTCCTTTCATCTTTCGCGAGCCCGCGCGTTCTCCTTCCAGTTTTTAGTGAGCTTTTATTTCTTACTTTTTTAGGCCCCTTTACGGTAAGTATATCACCTTGGATTACATAACTAATCCAAATCTTCGGTAATCAAATTTGCTAATAATATTACGCAAGACCACAATCAACCACTAATTTGCAATTTTTATTGCAAATTAGTGGTTGATTATGGTCTTGCGTATAGGATACCTACTACTAGATCGGGCTCAATACCGAATCTCCAATACCGTAGCAAATTGAAGGTTATTCATGATTGGAAATTCTAATTTAGCACTACAATCGTCTAAAGTGCAATTTGAATATATTAGGAATATCATTCAGATTCAGCATGCCTGACATTGCATTAAGCACCGCTCATTCATCACCAAAGGGTTATGACGTGAATATAATTTTACTGTTGTTTCATTATTAATATTAATCTTATTTTATTATGTGGTGAAGTGTGCGTGACATTTTCAACGGGTCAAGGGGTCTACCGTAAAAGCCTGTACGATAACAGAGATGCTTTTGTCCAATTACAGTTACTGCCAATAAGGTTCTTTATGTGTAGGCATATTTAGATTAGGTATATTTGTTTTTAACTCAGTAGCCGTTTCTTGGTCTTAGCAGTAAAATCATTGAAGTCAAAATGAACTGTGCCTCGAACTCTTATGTCCAATCAAGACACAGTTCTTTTCTTACACAGAGAGACAGTTCTTCTCTTACACAGAGATACAGTTCTTCTCTTACAGCCCCATTTCATGTCATGATTGTACAAAATGTCACTTTAGCTAGGCATTTATCAGAGCTTTACATCAGAGGGGCAATTGTCGTAAATTTAAGAACGTTCACAGTCTGATCTCAGTCTCAATCTGTCAAAACTACTTGAAATTTCCCTACGTTTTTGACATTGATTTTCGCCGAGATGAGATCGCGACTAGTTTTTGAACGTTTTTAACTACAGGAATAGGCCTTTCGGCTTTACACATCATTTTAGTTCTCCTGTGAGATTTCTAGCACCTCAAAGAGGACAGTTTACAAGTTCAGTGGTATTAATAGTCACACTGTCTTCACTAGATAATCATAAAAAGCTTTTAACAATATTATTTCATCACACAAAACCACAAAATGTACTGGTGCCATCATATCCATACCTACTTACATATTTAATGCGTCCAAGCGGATCTAGCGATGAGTCATGCACCACATGGGCTATAGGCCTCGGATTTATCTTAAAACGTGTCCGATGATTCACATCGTTCTTCCTTGAACTGTTGACATTTGTTAGTGGGATCGATTTTAATTACCGAGTTTACCGTTAATCGTTTGGTGTTTTGTAATTATGTTACTGATTGATAGCTAGGTGATCATTTTCCTTGGTGTAATTATATAGCTTATGGCTTCTGAAATATCAGAAATATCTGCATCTCTAAATAGGTCATTTTTACGCTAAGACTTGACATTTGTTCAATAGATAAATGTATGTAAGGAAAAGGTAGGTACTGTTACTGTACGATTTATACTTAAAACGAGAGTGACACGATTACTAATTTGACTTGGAAGAATGGAATCCACAGTAGACTGGATACAAAATAACTAGATGTAAGAACAATTTGTTAGTCTTGCAGTAGAGGATGCAAATTTATTCAGCGGTAAAGGATGTTCAGAAGTGAACATACAACAGTGCTTTCTGTGAGATGTCCAGGTATGAAGTAAATCATAACAATGACACAGTTCTAAAAACCCAACAAGTACGGAAACTTACTTCGTTTACCAATAATTATACGAAATTCACACATTCCTTTCAAAGATAAAGTATATTCAAGGAAATTCTCGTCATGACTGATGAAGTTATGACGTCAAATGGCACGCGTTACACATTTACATGTAACACGTATTTTAGTACGAAGAACTACGTGATCAGTAGGTACATCCAGACTGTATGAGACAGGCAGTCTGACTATGCGCAATGACTTAGCAACTTTTAATGAACAAAGTTACCTAGACCAAAGTCCGGGCGGATTTTAGTAAAACGGTTTTTACTAAGTAGTTAGATCACAAAAACTTTTAAAAAAGTTTATGTTTTTTCGATAGAAATGAAGCATTTATGATGGTCAAGGGGATCAATCAGAAATAGAAATTCTCGAAAAATGAAATGGGAAATAAAGATTGAATTTTTTTTTAATTCAAATTGCAGATTGCAGTGCATGCAATGTAAAAATCATTAAACAACGTCGTAATATGCCAATGAGACACAATTGATTTTCTATTGTATCGTACTACATAGGTTGATTTACTCTTCGTTCGTCCCGAAGATTTGTCCAATATCACTATTAAAGTTGTGTTTCGTCCGAAATTACAAGTACTATAAGTTACGCGTGGAGCTTGACGTTGCCGAATTACACCATGATACGAAAAACAAATGCCTCATAAATATTAGGTCCTACCTACCCATAGGTAATACGGGCTGGTATCCGCAACTCCACGTCAATGCGCGTATTTTGCCCTACCTACTCATATGCGATGTGTCATATAGTTTGCGGTTCATTTCATAAGTGTTGAGTCAAAACAGTGATTAATTAGCAGAGATTGATTAAGAAAACCTAAAGAATGTCGGTGACACGGTATGAGCATCCTATTTAGAATATCCTAAAACTAGCAAGATGATTATCAAGCCAAGTATTTAGCACAAGTTGGCGAAACGAAACATTCATTCATTCTACAACTGAGAGCTGTGAGAGGATCATTTTGATTGACTGCAATGATAATTCGTCGAAACTAATGCAAGCATCGTCGATTTAACTTATACTTTACTAGATTCATCTTGAATCTAAACGGGTTCATACATAATAATATCAAGAGATTATATAAATACTTTTCCTTCTTACAAGATGAACTTAAGTGAACTCATCGAACGTTTATGAATAATAGCAACAACGCAAGACAAGAAAATAAATTATTCCACAACAGATTACTGAACGCAGTTCATTAATGCCATTGTATGGAATCTCGCGAGCCGTAAACATTGCACCTTAATAATTATCAACAAAAACTGCCACTACGAGCTTTAATTACTTAAAATTCCAGAATACATTGAAACACTTAACAACATTGTTGTGAAAATCGATCAATTTGAGTATGCTGCTATACATGACTGGTCTCCTTCAGTAATATTCCATCCAATTAGACCAAAACAGGCCATGTATGGTGAAATAAGGTTTTATGCGAAAAAGTTGCGGCTATTCGGTTCGAGGTACACAGAGTATTTAATGCTCCGTCGAAGCATTGAACTATTTGAACCATGGATCAAATGATGTTCATAAAACATTGTCAGTGGTACTGCCAGGTTTTAAGGTCAGTAATTAAAATTCATCACAACATAATAAAATGCTGAGTGCATCGTAAACTTTGCCTGATTTTTATTCTATCTGAAGTAGTTATGACTGAGTTTTGAAACAATGTTATGTGGGCTTGCCTACATTATCGCTTGCTTATGATTGATAGAATCAAGTACAGCAAAAGTTATCTCAAACGACTTAAAACTTTAAAACGATTATGTAATGTGGTTATCAATTTTTTGGTGTTGGAAATTTTTGTGGATGAACGTATGTAGTGTTTAAAGTAATAATTATATCACCAAACTTTTATACCTAGAATAAGTCTTACACTGAGAATAAATTTTGATTTTTTGACAGTTTTTCCATTATACTAGAACTGTCAGACGTCAATTTTATTCCACGGATAAAAGATCAGATATCTTAACTTTGGAAAAATCAGCCCTAAAACAAACATTTTAAACAGTTTTTCACTATTGCTGATACTTCTAAATTGATAGACCAAACAACTACTGATCATTTGAATTCGATTACCTACTTTTGCGAACCTCAAAGGATACGCCAAAAAGATGCAATGCGATGCATGATATTCTGGATGACTTAACACAATATACAGAACTACGTCTCCAATATTTATCAAGTTATTGTGTCAATGCTTTTATGGTAACATTTAATACGGTCTATTATGGGCATTGACTCTATTGTGCAGCTTTCAATGAGGCCACGTTGCCGAGTCAGCGTGAGTTCGTTCGGCTTTCGTCTTTCGGCATTCGGCTTTTGGCTTTCCAGGAATTCGATGTGTAACTATTGTTGGTAATGTGTAAAGACTATTTTTTGTTGTACAATTGTCATTGGATTGTATTTCTTTTTAATTACAGATATATATGTCATTTCTAAATAATCTGATCGTGGTTGATATTTTTGTCCTAAAAATTAAGTTTTTTGCAGAGAAAGCTAAGCAAGTAACAATGCATCAGATGTGATACAAAGAAGAAACTTAACTTTTAGAACTAAAAACATATACCTACCAAAGAAGCAAGTTAATATAGGTAAAAATGTAAAAATAGAACTTACCGACAAAGCGATAGAGCCTATTTTTTGAAAATTACCTACACTTAGGTATCATGTTTTAACCTTGTTATTTAAATCATTTAAAATAAGTATAGGTATCCATCGGTTGCATTCATCACTAAAAATCTTGGGATAATTTTTCAACAAAAAAATCTAGTATTTTAAAAACCTCGTTAAAAAACCTTGCTGTACAAACCATATTTTATAAAATAACAAATGTTAACAAAACTCGCTCATAAATTAATCGGCCTTTTATCAAATACCAAGGGAACATAAAAGCTGATGATCACCCACATTTGAATAAAATTATTACCATCTCATTGTTCGGCGCGTGCGCGAGCGCATCGTTTCAACACGAAATTTTATGTTTATCATTCTATTTGACATTTTTACGAACAATGCAATGCCTGTCTCACTCCCACATAGATCCATGGTAGGTAGAACGAAAGGGATGGAATGCGATTATCAGCTCGCTCTTTACATTTTGAAAGAATTCCAAACATGAGCTGAATCACGTTGTTATAATTACCCCGTTTGTTTCATGAATAATTCAGAATGTATCAGGAGAAAATTATACAATTAATAAGGGTAGCTGGAATGTTTAAATTATTAATAAATTGTCCCTACATTTTATTTATATTTATTATAAAAAAGCAGTTAAAATAATAAAATCCATACTACCCATACTTAATATTATAAATACGAAAGTGTGTTTGTCTGTTACCTCTTCACGCTCAAACCGCTAAACCGATTTAGATTAAATTTGGTATAGAGATAGTTTGAGTCCCGGGAAAGGACATAGGGTAGTTTTTATCCCGATATTCCCACGGGATCGAAACTTATGCGGGTGAAACCACGGGGCGCTGCTAGTGTTTCTATAATTAGGAACGTAACAAAAATACATGTCATATTTCAGCAACAAGTTGTTTTATTTGAATCCTACGAAAAATTATAAATTATTTTTGGAATAATCAAACACTCATCAAATAAATCTCATTTTCTTCGAAAGTGTATCTTTGCAACATCAAATTATTATTTATCAATACCTAGTACATCTAAAATCACAGTAATAATAAGAATTGAAATCCAACCCCATTGCGGCCAAATTATAATATACAAATGAGAGTGTAAGCAGAAATAACGAAACAGTTTATGTCCCGCACGTTCCCACAGGAAAGGTATGCGCTTGAGTGGGAACAGAGCCGGCCGTGGAGACGCTAATCGGTTATATTATTTTTAGAAAATTTATTTTCCTGTCTTCACTCTTATAAGTATATTGTATACCTATGTTAAACTACACCACAAGTTGGTAAATGGAGTTGTTTAACTTTTATAAGAACTTCTGAAAGACATAGTACTTAGTCCCTGCGATTGTAGTCAAATACCTAATTCAATTTATTATAATTTACCCAAAGAACGCTTCAATAATACCGTACAATAAAGAATTGAGAAATTCTAGAAATAATGCCCAAAGAATCACATTATATTAATTTTTATGTATAGATTGATCTCATTGAAAATGGAAAACACGTGGTTCTATTTGGCACAATGAAAATGATGCAAGAAGAAAAACTTCTTCCTCTATCATCCACCCTCAGTCGCTTAGGTAAATACTTTAGGGAATTTGCCAAAACTGTTCAATTTCATCCGATATTGGTCAAATTTCAATTGGTCCATGGAGCACCGACGGATTTATTTATGAGCCAAAATTATTTAAGTAAATATTGTTTTATTTTTTCAAGAAAATTTAATTCTAATACATCTCCACTCAATCCTCTGTTTCGGTGCAACGAAGTATGCGCGCTGATATATTGGGCTTCGGTCGGATAGCCTCCGGCGGCTGCCCGGGCTATATCCCCTACGTCTTTGGGTACTCCACTGACCATGTAGTTAGCGGATTAACTTGTTGTATAACTAATTTTATGTATAGTGGTGTCAGTTGATTGAGGTCGTTAATTAATTATATTTTTTCTTACATGCTGTGCCTTTTTTTTGCATAGTTCGAGTTCTATTAGACCTGCTCACTTGACTTGAATTTAACAAACCCTTTTAATTGCATTTCTGAAACCTTTGAGAAACTTACAATCCTAATTTAATTTTCCTATGATCAGTTGTTGAGGTTGTGCAGTTTTAGAAATTCACTAAATTTTGTTTTATATCTACGTAGATATTATTTCAACATTGGCTTTATTATTCTTCTTATAACAAAAAAAAAAGTATACAAAACCAACCAGACAGTAATAAAAAACGCTCTACGCCTTTGTTCCAGTTCCAACCACAGACTAACACATAAAAGATTCCACAGTTCCCACGGTCCTCTCAAACCCTCACAGAGGGCGTGCCCAGTAGCTAAATAAATACACGCATACGATACACATAATGTATATGCCGCAGTCGGCTACTGGTTTACGCGGTAGCCAATCAATGAGTGTAGGTAAAAATCTTGTAGCATATAGGTACGTGTAACGTGTGGGTAGTTTTTAAGTGTAATTTTATTCTTTGATAATTTTGCTTAGTAATTAAATTTGTATTTATTGGTATTGTTTTTGCTGTTTAGCTAGTTGTGTATTTTTGATTTCCTAATCTGGGGCTGGCGTTTTGAATGAGTTTGTTTTCTAAAATAATATTTTAGGAGCCTCGTGCATGCGAGACTGATTTTATGTTATGCTGCTTTGGATGTATCTACCTCGTCTTCAAAGCTATTAAAATCTCTCTACCTAGAGAATCACGCGTAAGAATTAAAGTAGGTATATATGAGTATGAGTGATTTAAGTATCTTCAAGAGGTCTGAATATTCAAATCAAAACTGAACACTGAACTGATTCCGCTCCATGAATCTATCAAGGCACAAGTTGTGTTAGGACAGCGTATTTACAGGGCAACGATAAGACCAATCTCAGCCAGAAAACAAATTACTGGTGAACTAAGAATTCATGAACAGTTAGTTCTAAATGTAGGTACAGACGCCAACACATCAAGCTAACTGAAACTGTCAAATTTTCCCAATCACCTTTGAACCTTATCCTTTAGTAATAAAGTTGAAAATCTATTAAAGAAATTTGACAGATTGTAGTAGCTTATGTGATTGGCGTCTGTACTTTATTTTTACGAAATATTGGAACCAAGGATACAAAAAAAGAAGTTCTAAAGCACGCCATTTTATTGCAAGAGTGTACCTAGTACATTTGAAAGAACAAGTTAAGCAATGTTGAACTAAAATGTTTGTTCTCAGTTTCTCACACAATCAATCTATCAATTAAGTGACTGCATTGCCTCGGGGACTACCGACCTTTAAATTAAGATCATGCAATATAGTTTATGTTAATAGAACATTTATAAACCGTGTGAGAATCTTTTAAATGTCGATAAGTGGACTAAACGCTGTAATTTCTTGTTTAAAAGCTTCTTTTAAAGGTGTTAGGTATATTAAATGCCAGAGCGAGCAAATGAGAATACCTACCTACAAATACCTTTACCTAGATATTTTACAATAAAATGGAGTTTTAGTTTTGGTGATCATTTACTATTTTTGGCAGTAAAATTTGTTTTTTTGATGTTATATTTTACTTTATCTGGTGATAAGTTAAACATACCTAAGCCTTTCAAAATCCTTTACTAAGATTGAAGCAGAAGAAAGATTACCTACCTTTTTATCAATTACGTATCTATTTTATTTTCTAATAAATTATTTTACTGATGTATTTGTACCTATATGAGTCGTAATAACTGCAAATAATATATTGATTAGCGTTTATTAAAATGTTAAGCTTAATGTCGTAATTTTACCGTCATTTATTGACATACTTCTAGTACATTCACAGAAATTAATAAATAAAATGTTTGTATGCATCAGCTATATACAGCACAACAATGAATATTTGCACAATTTTTGTACAAAAAAAAACAAAAGTGACATCACTGACATGACCTAATCAATTCGACACGCATCTTCGTGCGTGCGTGTGCACATGGAAAAAATTAGTAAATCCGGCTACTGTTCACCAATCAGGAGGCGGGGGGCGGAGCGCGTAACACGGCAGCGAATTGTTGAACCGCGTTTTAAAAAAAAGATTATTCATTTTTTTCACCGCTTCGTCGGCGCGTGAGTTGTGATCAGTGTGGGTGGGACTTTCTATAGCCAGCAGCGTTTTTCTCGTGGGATGCAAACGATCATGCCTATACAGACTATACACATTATAATACCGAACGGGTATCGTCCGTTAAATTTATATGGGAGAGTCGAATTGCCTTTTTATAGAGGTCCGTATCTACGCGATTTTACGTCGACGTCGCGTTTATGTGGAAGTTTTAGATGGCTATTTTATTCAATACTTAGATTGAACGGTGGATGGTTTTAGGTAGTAGGTATAAAACGTTTGTTTTTCTCCAGAGTTCCACCTCCAGCACTTAAGAGGACTACATGACCTAAAGCGCGGTCTTTGTCGGTCTGCATAGAAAAGAAAGAGAAGCGCGATGCCACAACGCTGGTAATTTATTGCAAAATATGAAGCAATTATCGATTTACGAAAAATCTAGTCTTTGGACAAAAAAACTAAAACACTATAATTTTAGTATGTTGCTTTTAGAATAATCTGACAAAAAATCATAATGATTGTATGTATATTTGTATGAATTTTGTTGTAAATAAAAAGTTTTTAGAGGTATCTTCATGATTTTTTTCTATCGTACCAAATAAGTTGTATTATGTTTTCAACACACTATCATCCTAGCATTTATCCTGAAGAATATCATATATTTTTTTGGTTTTTTTTACTGTAGGCGATCATTTACTTTTATTGTTTCTAAAACTTGCGTTTTTTGCGTTTAGGTCCTGTAAGCCCCTTAAAGTAATATTATAAAACAGATTACCTACTTAGCAAAAAGAACAAACAAAAACACATTTAGCTAAAGTGAAAAATGTCTTGATAGGAGTGATATCTACAAAAAACTCACAAAACGCGAGACAAACACTCGATATCGGCCGAACAAAGGCGAACTGTAACATTAAGGCTATGCACACAATACAAAGAGCGGTCAGGTAGAACGTCACCTGTGGCGCTAACCGGCGGGATGTTTGCGGTCAAGCCGCGCAAATAGCGTCATGCGAACACACCTTTACAAACAAACCGAACTCAATGGATGCGTCGCTTGTGAATGAACGTGCTAAGTGCCTATATGGTATCATAATAATATACCTTGAAGTGTCAAATAGCTTGACGGAAAAAAAAGTTAAACAAAGCACAACAATTTCGTGATTAAACAGAACAAACGCGAAGACAAAATATTTGTTCAGAGATCAAGAAAATTCAAAAAATATTTTTGTATTTAAAATCTATCCGATAATAAATTGCTATTATAAAATAATCTTCAATAACATTAAACTGATACAATGTTTAATAGCTACCGAAATTATGTTCGACTTACTGTTTGTAATTCATCTTAAGGCAAAGCGGCAATTCAACTCAAAGTTTTCGCCAAACTAGAAGTAGGTATATACTTCAAGATAAAACCAAATCAATAATGGCCAATAATAACGTTTCAATCGTCCCACCAATATCAGCAACAAATGGCATCAATGTTATCTTGTCGGAGTTTCTTCAAAGCGTACAAAAACCAACTCGTGCGCAAACATACGATAACTTATCTATTCGCCTCACCCACTATTTAAACTAAGATAAGACACAAAAGAATGTATCAATTCTTTAACATAACACCTCCTATAATTGGCATTGTCGGTAATCTTAGCAATTACTATCAATGTCTTTATGTTGCCGATAAGTTTAAGTCCTATTCGTAGATATGCCTGCGATGTTAGCATGTTATTTCCTTTATCGTTGGAAGATAATATTACTTCCTTTATTTTTGAAATTTTCACTTTATCAAATGCATTCTGATGTGGTTCAGTTATTGGTAATGAACATACCCTTAAGATATCGTAATTGGTGACTAAGGAATGAAAATGAGTCATTACACGCCATCATGTTGACTGAAATCCTATTGAAAAAGCTCTGATTCATCAGGAATATTCTATGTTACTTATAGGGTTTGATTTCTGCACTTAGTCCTTCAAGTGGTCCATTGTGCGTGGGCTATGGCAGCCGTCGGCGGTTATTTCAACCAGCCCACCTTCCTCCAGAAGTTGATTATGTCTCCTGGCCTGTCGAAAACATCTCGTCATGTTCGTCAGGAATTTAATGCACCAAGTTTCCCAACGTAAGCCAAAATTCTTGGAAGGAAATTGGTTGACGAGCAAATTAACCATCTGAACAGTAAAATAATATGTCCACATATAACACAGACAACGACACTTGATCAGAAAACGCTAAAGAACATGAAGAAAACGAAATTAAATTCATACCATTGAGGACCGATTTGCTTTTGGACGATCGTGAGCATAAAACCAATCCGAATTTATCCACTACTAAATGTTCTGCGTATTCTACCTAGGTACTATACATAGGAACATCACTACGTTATATTTCATAACATTATGAAACTATATGTTAATATTTAACACATCTAAACTTGGAATTCGTTTATCTATAGTCGAGATTCCCGAGAGATAAGCCATAGCCGGAACCCACGAACTTTTGTATTTTATCTCGTTCAAACAAAGGTATCCTGCCCGAGCGCCAGTTTGCTTTGTGAACAAATTATGTTAAAACTTAGAAGTTTCGTTATGTATATATCGGCTTTTGTTGGCTTTGTCTGTGACACCTTCATTTGTATAGTTTTGGAGATAGCAGTGTCTACGGTCAACAATTTGGTATGTGCGCTGGTTACCTTTTGATAGTTCCACTGTCCTGCTAGTAAGGCCATCGGGTGAAAAAGTAAGCTACTAGACGCCAATATGGGCACAAAAATATTAAAGAGACATAGTTTTAAAGCAGTGGTGACCCAGTGGTAACGGCCCCGACTTACGGGTCGTGGTTTCGAACCCAAACAGGCGCTTTACTTCCACTGCTCTCAAAACGGTGAAGGAAAACATCGTGAGGAAACCGGCATGTCGTAGAAACAAAAATTCAAAGGCATCTGACATGTTACCAACCCGTAGGAACTGGGCCCGCGTGGTGGATTACGGCACATTCTCTCTCACCGAGAGGAGGCGTGTGTCCCAGCAATGGGAACATTATAAGCATATTATGTAGTTTAAAGACAAGAACAATATTCAGCACATTCGACTCAATAGGGACTAAAGATCGAAAAGCTGGTGTTATAAACGAAAAGCCGTCGTGAAATACTATCAGTCTGTTTAAGTTTTAAACAAGGGTAGCTTACTATGAAAACGTTTTGCTGAAATGCTGCAAAGGAATCAACCGAATGAAGATTGTTCGGTTTATAGAAGAAGAATTCATTCTCATAAAGAACACAAAACAGTCCATTTAACATATAATGACTGCTAGGTAGGTAAAAAGTAGATGGTGATATGAAGACTTCGCAGTTTTCCACAGCGATTAACATTTTGCGTTTTCGGAGATTGCTTTTCGACTACAGGAACTTTACATCTCGGCTTCTCTCAATTCTATAGCGTTCAATCATCATCTGCCTAGCCTTTTCCCAACTATGTTGGGGTCGGCTTCCAGTCTAACCGGATGCAGCTGAATACCTGTATTTTACATGGAGCGACTGCCATCTGACCTCCACAACCCAGTTACTGGGTAATACGATACCCCTTGGTAAGACTGGTTGTCAGACTTTCGGGCTTCTGACTACCCGTAACGACTGTCAAAGATCCACGAATGACAGCCGGGACCAACGGCTTAACGTGCTTTCCGAGGCACGGAGGGGTCTCAGTATGTAAAGATGGTCACCCATCCACAGCCCCACTTTCTATAGCGTTCAATACTGACTAAAAAAGCTGCTACAAGAAACTCTCATCGTGGTGGTATCAAAATCGTCACAGTTGCCAACCGTTTTCATAATCGGCGCAGTGGCTACAGAAAGCTACCTACAGTCTATCTTCATGACATGATCTATTAGTCACCCACCAAAATATTGGACATTCTCAGTAAATGCGACATTAGCGATACAATAAGGTGCATAATCAGCCTCTAACGTTGCCACTGCTGGGACACGGGCCTCCTCTCTGTGAGAGGGAGTGGGCCGTAATTTTCCCACTGCTGGGACACGGGCCTCCTCTCTGTAAGAGGGAGTGGGTCGTAATCCACCACGCTGACCCAGTGCAGGTTGGTAGATTCACATAAATGTATCTTCGAATTTTTGGTTCTAGGACATCCCGGTTTCCTCACGATGTTTTCCTTCACCGTTTTGAGAGCAGTGGTGATAAAGTAATTTACACAAAGTTAATCGCCTGTCCTGTCAGGGTTCGAACCTACGATCATAATTTGAAGCCGTTTCTATTGGTCACCATTGTTCTACATTACAATAACATTCAGTATACAACCTGTATATCATACTTAATCGAATAATATCAGTTATAATCATAGCTTCAAAACCAACAACCTGTGTTCTCGATCAATATTTAAGCACCGAAAGGTTATAAATGGTTACAACGTTCGGTCGGCGGTGTCATGACAAAAGCTTTTCTGATAATAAATAATCATTGTCTTCGGATTATTCCTCCCCATTGGTCGTAAACACAGGGCAATGTGTTAATACGTGCCCGTATGTATGTGACAGTACGCCTTTTATTTGTGGTGAAACAAGATAGTGATGGGCGTTCGTTACTATAGAATCGACTAAATCGATTGTTTAGTATCCCATTATGTGGATCGTGAAAGGTTGTACTAGTTCAACTTGGTAATTATAATTTGCATTCAGAATCGGATGCATGTCGCTCAGTTATATTTATTTTGTACAATTAAACAAATCATAAAACGATGAACTTCCAGACAAACTAAATCATCTTAAACATGAATAAGAAAGAAATGCAAGAAATATAATTATTTTCTAGGAAACAATTATGATATATAACGCCCAACCCTTCATTTGACAATATACACACCTCACAAAAAAATCAACAAATTATCCTACATATTATACTAATTCAAAAGAATAATCGATAATACACATAAATCGATTAAAACCGTCCATCACTACTAAAAACCGAACGCGGTGTGGTTCGGCGAAGTTGAAAGAAAGTGGCGATGCGCAGGCGCCCCGTCGTGAGTCCTCGACATTCCCGAAACGTTCTACGGATTCGATATTTGAAAATTTAAATATGGGCACCTACAAGTGGCGAATTTAAAAGGCCACTTTTTAATGTCAGCGGGACATATTCGTTTGAAATGAACATTATAAAACGCTGTTGAGTTAACTACATTATGACTTTATGAAAAATAACTTTACGAGCAGTTGATATTTTGTAATGATAAATTGCAAAACAGACATACAAAATTGAAAAGATACGATACTTGACAAATAGACTAGATATTTTTTTCGTTTAGAATATCTACATATTTTTATGACCATTTTTCTACTATCTACCAATTGACAACATTAAATTTTAAAAAACATAGAAAACTTACAATGGAATTAAAATGGATACTCGGCAGACTTCATCCACTCCCAAAGGGAAAAATTATTTATATGTATTGTGAAATCTTCTATCATTTCCCGTCTAAATGCAAATATTTCGCTTCATAAAATCCAAACGTCCATTCAAAAAGGTTACGATTACCATCAGCTATAATTGAGAGTGATCCATGAATTTGCAAGGTGCGCAAGCGCGTGTTTCTCCGCCACCGTGATACGCTATAGACCGGGAGCTCGATCATTTTATATTACGTTTATTATACTTATCGCGCGATTGCTGCAAAGGTTTATGATTTTAGCAATTTTATCTAGTAGGTAGCACTTAATTTTATCGTGTGTATAGAGAAAATGGGACGGTTTTGATAATTTGTAGCGTGTAAATATTGACAGATTTTTTGTATACCTACGAGAAAAAAACGCAAGATTCTGATTTTTTTCTTCTTCTATAAATAACTATGTCAATTCTAGTTATTCTTTTATTTTTAGGTACATAATATGCATATAAATTACTAATCTGCAAATTGCAAATCATTGTATTTGATTAGTCCTTTTATATTGATTTTTTGATGTGTCAGTTTTAGTTAGATATTTAAGCAGTAAGAAAACTTGACCCATGGGATCTATGTATCCCATGTTGTATCTATATTATAACTAAAACACCTGGATTACTATAGAAATAATTTTTCATTACAAAGTCCATGGACTTAATAGCTAGTCACAGCGAAGACTTGCAAAATTTACTTTCTGATTCTCCAGCTCTTAGCCTACAAAGCCCACATTGTAAGTAATTATGGATGTAAATTGAGGCGCTTCGAGCTACAGAAATTGACTCGACTTGACACATAAATAAGTTATTTAGCTTTTTTGCAGCTCGATAAGGATCACTCAAGATATAATTATATTATTTGGGTTTTATGCATTTAGAAACACGCAAGATTTGTTTGAGATTACTTTTAATAAACAGATGTTTTAACAACGTAGATTTTAGCGACAACATTTTGGTTTTTAACTCAGAAAATATATGAATTCATATTTTAGAAAAGTTTCCATGAAAGTTTTGTGGAACTATATGTTTTTTATTCAAATATAAAAGCTGTTTCCGTATCAAGTATAAATAATGACAATAAAAGTTTATCAGAACTCATTAAAAAATAATAATAGGTAGGTACTTTATATTTAAGCCCTGTCAGTGAGATAAATAGCCACAAAAAGAGAACCTAAACTTAAAAGAAATAACTTACAGTATTGTAACTTAAGGTTATAGTTAAACACCGGTTTTATCGTTATTTATAACTGTTCGTCTTATGGAGTTTAATTATCAACCGCAAATATCAAAGATTCATTTCAGTTGGAGTACAATGGCTGACCATACATAAATTAATTTGCAATTATTATTGTGACTATAAAAGTGCGTTTCCGTGTAACATTGCTTTTGACGATAATTATTTTTAAATTATTGTTAATGGTTTGGTGAAAACAATTTCAGGGAAATATTTATTGGACAGCTTACACAACTTTTTAAATTATTTTATGGCGCTGACTTTTTTGATGACGCTAGTCAAAACGAACCACATAATTCTCAAAAATGACGTTCGTCTTTCTAGTTAGGTTTAAATTTTCACCTTAAGTAAGCTTTAACATTTAAATCAATAATTTCATAATAGATTTTGCAAATGCATAGTGGATGACAATAGAATTTCTTTGGCATATTTTACGTTCAAAACTATTTCTAGTTGCATCAATTAAGGATACCTATTCGCATAGAAGTCTCACGGGAACAAATCATAAATGTGTCAAAATGTGTGTCTAATGATGCGTGCCATACAAAACTTTTGAAAATCACAAAAGCTTGAAGTGTTACCTTAAAGTATCTCAATGTTTTTTTCTATGGCCATTATTCTTTTATTGTTAAATAAACCATAAATCGTTATAAAATGGTCACTATCTGTCGGTGAATGGATCGGCCGATGGATGCACATGATTTTAGTAAAAAATGTGTATAATAAGGACAACATTTTTGGATGTCCTTTGTGGTACTAGCGCCGAGAGGCGCTAAGGCGACATTTACATGATAATAGCTCGATTATTCAAATAATATTTCTGTGTGTTTATGAAAGGATGGGAACATTTTTTCTATAATTGTTTGAGATTCCTGTATAAAGTTTATTGTATTCATTTCTTAAATGTGAGACTATAATTGTGGTCTGTATGAATTACTATTTTTAAAGCCCTGCTCCGTCCGAACTATAATTAAAATACTCGCGATGTTTATCGCGAATGTATCAACATTTATAATACTAACCTAAAGACTCAGAACTGTGAATGTGTGATTTCCAAACAGGAATCGCATGTGTGTGAGAGTGTATGAATATTATGATCAAGCAGAATGTGATGAAAATGCTAATTATGAATGATAATGAATTAATGAATGATAACTAAAGTTTTATAATATTTTATCTAAAAAGGACTTAGAATAACACAGTAATAAATTAGTATTATTGATTCAATCGTATTATCTGAGATTTTTACACTTTTATTTAAATTAATTTAGTTTGAAGAAAATGTGCAAGAACTTTGCTAATATTTTCTAAATGAAGACGTCTAGATTTAAAATAAAGAAACCTACGATTGAATCAACAAATAAGAACAAATGTCAGAGTACTCACTGTATTCGGGCGATAGTAACTGCGATATTGTTGATTAATGTTTATTTTTACGTATAAATTACTCGGCTGCGCGGCGGTGACTGTTGCGTTTGCAGTAAAAAACAGTAATTTATTAGTGGCGACTTCTCGTGTTGGCACGGGCTTAACGAGTGTGTGGCGTGCGGTGCGGTGGACAGAAAAAACTGGCTCGCTTGGTACGTAGCTCGAGCAGCAGTGGCCTGAGGAAGAATAACCCCAGGAGTCGATGGGAGCTGCCACCGCTTCCGAACGTCCCCGCACCCCGCGCCGCCTCCACCCGCCCGATACAGATCACGCATTCTACGAATACCTTTAGCTACGGCGCCGACGACCACCAGCCATCTCTTTCGCTCCAATGCTGGTGCTGCTGCGCTGGAGGTCCGAAGAATCACTGTCGCGCGGGACGGAGGGGTTCTAATGGAAGTTTCACAGCGAACGACGCTTCCTAAGTTCACCAAGTAAAGGTCACACGGGCTAAGCGAGCCGAGCGACGCAGCGTGAGCGTGGAACTCAACCGCGACGAGGTAGCAGCGCGTGCGCAACACCGGCAGCGCCCACATGACCGGCCGTTTAGCTGCGCGCCAACCCGCGAACCGATAGCTGTCCTGCTCGCACTTATTGGCAGACGTATACCTCTCATTCTCACGCGGAGACGTGGAAAAATGTATCTAGTTCTGTAGAGGCGACGCGGAGTGCAGTAGCTAAGTTTTTTTTTCGTTTCAATAAATTTGTGGTTGTTCGTCTCGCTTAGGCGCGCGCCCGGGGCGTCGTCGAGCGAGACGGTATGTTGCCACCGGGTTACGCCTTCCGCGCGTTCTCGTTATTATGTAGGTTGGCCACGTATTAGAGCCTCCATGTACTGCGCAAGTATAAAATATAATATTGTCGTAAATACGAGTTGTTTGCGGCGTGGCCGGTTATTTATGTTCGGTGCGCGCGGCTACCGTAGTACGCGCCGCCTCCTATGTTTTCACATTACACAATCGATACACATTATTGATGGGATGTTATAATTTTAATATTGCAAGCAATATTTATGTTACAATGACTTACATTAACGGACTTGTTCTAAATAAATGACTGTACATTTTTTTTTTCTATTATAGACTTAGCAGATTCTTGAATGGGATATTAAATTCTTATTTTGGTATATTCATATTGCTACAAGATTATGAAACACCTGATCGATACCTACCTAACGCCTATTTTCATATCGAAATATTGTCTAAATGAAGGATATGTGCATACATTATTGCATATCTGTAGACATTGCCAAATATTTAACTAGGCGTGGGAGATGTATTCGGTTGCGAAGTAATAAATTATCAAAAAAGGTTAAAATTTATTCAAACAATGAACTTTTTATTGTCCTATTTAAAGGAAGCTATCATATATGTTTAAGATTCTAATTCCTCGGCGTCAAGGCAGCCCCTGCAAAGGGGGCTATATATCTGTGGCGCCCATGTTAAAAATATGTTTGTTAAGGGGGTTTTATGGCCCGTAATTGTACCCATTATTATTCTAAGGTTATTTCTA
The DNA here is from genome assembly GCA_914767645.1 of Hydraecia micacea. NCBI lineage: Eukaryota > Metazoa > Arthropoda > Insecta > Lepidoptera > Noctuidae > Hydraecia > Hydraecia micacea. The sequence goes on along the minus strand of OU611794.1, from coordinate 10,185,828 downwards.
CTTAGGCTGAAAAGTTTTTTGGTTAATCGCGGGTGTACCATTGGTAAAGCCAATTTTGACTGTCTACAGTCTGTTACCCGTGACCATCTGTTGTTATGGACTTCGGCGAAATTCTGGCGAATCCACGCACGAAATTGTGAGAAAGGCAGAGGGATAAGTGATGGGTACGGGCCTAGTACCTTCATATCAGAGCCTCTCTTCGCAAGTTCACCTGCAGTATCATTGCCCAAGATCCACTGTGCCCTTTGATCCACTGGAGGGTTATTCGATTGAACGTCGATAAACTCTCCAGAGCTAGATGGCACTGAATAGGGAACTCTGACGTACAGGTCATTACCTATACGCCTGAGTTCCCTATTCATCTTCTATGATATCCTAAGTTTATGTGAACAATTTATGGTTCAGATTGGCAGAGGTAGATAGGTAATTTAATTTACCTTTTACGTATTTTTTTAAATGCCTATACCTACTTCAATGCACCTATACTGAAGACAAATTATAGGATCGGAAGTTTAGGCAAATGAAAATATGTTTTCTTTTATCATCAGTATCAAAACCGTTGTTTTATCTATGCTTCAGAAATTTGGGTACTTGTTACCTACAACACTCATAAAACAATCATCATCAGCCGAAATGGAGGTGCTTGGGGGAGGCCTATATCCAGCAGTGGACGTCTTTTGCCTGAAAACAATCATGGTCCTAGCTAACTACTTAATATAAGTATAATATACCTAATAATAACTTTAATAATGGTATACTTTTCTAACAGCAAATCGATGAAAAGTACAATAAAGATTTACTAGAGTGACCAAATTCTATTGATTTTAGACTAGGCATTTAATCAAATAATTTTGAACAAAAATGGATTTTTCACTTAGTTTTCATAAATTCACGTACCTACTCAAGCGATTTTGACAACATTTGGATGATCTTAGAATACAGATCCATTCAGATTAGATTAAAAGAGAAACCATGTTTATCTTACAGCTCGTTCATTTATGAGCTTGCACTGTTGAGTGCAATAGGATAACACACCAGCAGGCCAATTCCGTATTTAAAAACGTTCAAAATCTAGGCGCAATCTCATCTCAGCGACAATCAATGTCAAAAACTTGTCAAAAATGTAGGGCGATCAGGTAGAGGCATTTTTGACAGATTGAGACTGAGATCAGACTGTGAACGTTCTTAAAATTACGAGAATTGCTCCTCTGTTCACTGTAGTGGGCATTGACGTCACATCATGACGGATTATTCCAATGATCAAATCAAATCAAATCAAAAGTCATTTATTCAAACTAGGCTGAGAATCAGCACTTTTCGAACGTCAAAATTACATAAGACAGTCCCCCAAAACGCCCGCCCTTCGCCACTTCCTAGTTCTTTCGCTGGGAAGAAGAAATGGCGGAACAAACTCCCCAGCAGCACAGCTGTCTGTTCAGTTAGAAAATAATTTGATTTTATACAACACTATGTATGAAAAGTAATTAACGTTAACACAGGACATTCAATTACATTATTTGCCATAGGTTAGCTAGCCACGCCAATATACCAACAAATACAATAAACACTATATGTACTCAAGCAAAAAAAATAAAAATACCTAATAATAATTAAAAATGTAAACAAGAAAAAAAAAACTTAGGTACTACCTAAATAATAGCCTCCAGGTATAAAGGGCGTGACAGCTTACATATTTATGCAATGCTGGGTTCTGTTTACATAGCTGTCACTTGAAGTCACAAATGATAAACTAGGACCATCTAAGCAAAATAAATAAAATAAATAAACAAGTTATTACTAATAACAACAATAAAACCATGGTCAGCAAGACGATCAGTCACCACAAGCAGCACCCGTTCACGAGCATAACGCAAAGATCAGCCATTACCCCCCTCGCCATATTTGAGGGGATCAAATTCATATCTACTTAACAAATGAAAGTCCCGTAACCCACGAAATAAAAGAGATGACCCGTTCTTCCCAAGACCACACGGACACTTTAATAGCACGACTCTAGTCACACCTCTATACAAGCCATTTTGTCACAAGGACAATTATTATAACGGACATTTCGAAGACACGCGCGAAACTACAATAGAAACAAAAGCATTGTAACTAAATGAAACATTCCTTACAATACCGTCACGGCTATAAACAACCAATCAAGCGAACAAGCGGCGACAATAACCGAAAACATCAAAACATATTAAGGGATGAATTGTTTTCGAAATTGGCATCTATTATATGTGACGACGGGGGCTCATAGCCTTATTGTTACATTATCAACTGAGTGTCACAGAATGTTTGCTTGCAATTATTAAGAAACAAACCTTTTATGGTGATGGAAAAAGTGTGATTGTCCGGCTTTTGTTGGGGTATTGAATGGTCACTGCGACCACACTAGAGGCGGATACTTAAGGCGGAGGTTCCCGAAAACGGTCAAAAAGTTGGTTTTTTAAAGCAGTGTATCTCTTAAACCGTAAATACTTTTGACCAAAGAAAAAAATATGATATTTTCAAGTCTATCTTTAATACAGTGATGGAACAGAAATCATAAATAAATATACATTAATGCATCAAAATAATGTTCAAATACACCTCTTAATTTTCTTTAAAAGCAGTTTATCCCTTCATTAACAATTTTAATTACAATTAAAAATATACCATTAAATGTCTAATGCCAAACTGCATTCAGTGATGGATTATTTATTATTAAATAGTTTTTTGTAAATATATAATTTCTTCATATTTGCAATAAATTACCACCGTTGTGTCATCGCGCTTCTCTTTCTTTTCTATGCAGTCCGACAGTGACCGCGCTTTAGGTCATGTAGTCGCCTTAATAGTACTACGTACTAGAGGGTTGGTGCGTTGCTAATTTTCTAATTTACTGGACTGTTAAATTTTATTAAAATTTGGATAAGCTTTGTCAGTTTTTCATTTCGTTTTTTTTTGTGTGTTGAAGGGTAATTGGAAATGGATAATAATTTATTCCACGTTAATATAGATAAGATTCTGAGGACAAAAGCGAAAACCAATTTTTGAGCAAATCTGCTGGATTCAAATAATTTTAACCCAGTGTTAACGCGCGTTGATGTCTTTTCTTAGTATATAATTTTTGGCAGTTTTTGTGTAAATATTTTAAAGATTATTTATTTCTTTATTCAAAGAACCCAAAGAACCATCGTTTTTATTTTGTGAGTAGCATTATAAAATTGTATTGAAAATAAAATAGTGATGTAATTGTCCGGTAAATCGAATAAGTACATTCGATAACAGTACCGATTGTACAACGAATCGTCTGTATCGATCGTCAAACAATCACGGCTAACATCGTATCGGAAAACTCGAGCGTGTTAACAACTAAGCACGCTACCGGCCCCATAAAAGCGAATTGTATCTGCACTTCGATCGCCGTATACCTTATAAAGCGGCCGGCTAGCCGAACGCCTTCTAAAAATAATGTTTTGGCTCATCATTAGCCCGACAATGCGACGCGATCGGTTCGTGCTTTGTCTTTTTAGTCGGTGACGCAATTCATACCGAAACGGAACAATAAAATTCTTAAAAACACCATAGAAAATCAAACCCTATCTCCATACAATCAAGGTTGAAAATCAAATGAGTGGCGCCGTTGTTGATCTCCAAAAGAATTGTCCGTTGACAACAGAGACATCGATGCTGTTCTTTTTTGAATATCGATTGTAAAGAGCATTCTCATGGGCTGTGAGAACTTTCAAGATGTACAGTCGCGGCTTAAATTCTTTTCTATTCAGAGTGTCTTTGTTAATGCTCATTGTCGGATGCTCGAAGACAGTTTTGTGCGTGATGATACAGCGGTCGGTAGAAACGATTGTGATCAGGTATTTCTAGACGAGTATGCCAGTGACAGGGTAAATACTCGCATCTCCTTTTCCAGCGACCACCCTATTTGTCTTGTAGACTTGTGCTTGATTTTAGACGCGGTGTGAAGCTCCTTGCCTAAGTTAGAGGAAATGTTCTTTTTATGAATTTCTGAAAGGAGTTTATTTGTAGGAGTCCTATGTTGAATCGTGAATGATAAATAGATTTAGATTTGGGTTGCATTGGGATACGGAAACCTATTCCGTCACCATTGTATTGTTTTTCAATGATTAATTTTCGTGAGTGTCTATTCGAACTAAATTACTTGAACTTAGAGTTCACTTAGAACTTTCCCATAAATAAAATACCTACGTAGGTACCCATGTTCCAAATTTTCAGCCTGGCCCTACATTTAATACAAGCATAACGAGTTGTAGTACGTCGTTGGTTCAAACCCAGAAAGCGCTTTTTACTTTGTGTAAATTATTTCATCACCACTGCTCTCAAAACGGTGAATGAAAACATCGTGAGGAAGCCGGCATGTCCTAGAACCAGCGCCCGCGTGGTGGATTACGGCCCACCCCCTCTCACAGAGAGGAGGCCTATGTGAACATTATGCTGATTATGCTATAAAAAATATGTCTGATTCAACTTAATAACCAATCAACCGTTACGCAATACTGCAGTTGTAGGAAAACCATATAATTATGATCAAACTTATCGATTACCTACAGATTTAACGGCTTTATTAAAAACTCATAAAAAAGTTAATACCCCATCGCATAGGCATCTATCGATCCATAGAATATATTATTAGATCTTTATTTGTTCGATACTAAATATTTTATTATACTTATGAATAATTATGTCGAAAAATCTACAGGCTTATCCGCTAAGTAGGTTCATAGTTTAATCAAGAGAGTATGGTTGTATAAAAAATAATCTTGAACTAGTAGGTATAAAATAGGGGATTACTTGATAGGGATTTCCCAATACTGATATTGATAGGAAAACTACGTCATCAACCTCAAAGACATCATAATATCACGACTTATTTTTCCCCGAAGGTTTGGACAGACCTGTAACTATATAGGCGGATACAGACATTGCGAGGCATGCGCAGCGCACGGCGCTCATCGCATGATTCGCAATGTGTGGACTTTCATATTCGTGGTAAGACATGTGGAAGCACATAACGCCGTGCGCTGCGGATGCCTCGTAATGTCTGTATCCGCCTTAATACCTACAACCCCAGTTCACCAGTTATGTCTAAGTCCTACGTAATAGAGGGCGAGCCTATTGCCATCAACCGGGCACAAATCCAGACACCGGGCTGCTACTGAGAAATTCCAGATAGAAAAAATCAACACGTAGCCTGACCCGGGAATCGAACCCAGGAGCTCATGATCAGCAGTAGCGCTTTAGACCAACAAGGCAATCCTCAAAGACGCTCATGCTGTTCATTAAGGGGCTTACAGGACCTAAACACAAAAAACGCAAGTTTTAGAAACAATAAAAGTATATGATAAACTACAGTAAAAAAACTCAAAAAAATATATGATATTCTTCAGGATAAATGCTAGGAAGATAATGTGTTGAAAACATAATACAACATATTTGGTACAATAGAAAAAAATCATGAAGATACCTCTAAAAACTTTTTTTTTACAACAAAATTCATACTAATATACAATCATTATGATTTTTTGTCAGATTATTCTACAAGCAACATACTAAAACTATAGTGTTTTAGTTTTTTTGTCCAAACACTAGATTCTTCGTAAATCGATAATTGCTTCATATTTTGCAATAAATTACCAGCGTTGTGGCATCGCGCTTCTCTTTCTTTTCTATGCAGTCCGACAAAGACCGCGCTTTAGGTCATGTAGTCCTCTTAAGTACTTCCACTTTCCACTGCTCTCAAAACGGTGAAGGAAAACATCGTGAGGAAACCGGCATGTCCTAGAACCAAAACTTCGAAGACATGTGACATCCACCAACCCGCACTGGGCCCGCGTGGTGGATTACGGCCCACTCCCTCTCACGGAGAGGAGGCCTGTGTCCCGGCAGTGGGAACATTATAGGCTGAGTATGCATGTTATGTAATCTGCACTTCAAGGGAACAAAAGCCTAAAATGATAACTGACTATGTCGTTCTAGAAATTAACAAACATTGTTTGCTGCTCCGGACGACGTCATTACGTCAGCGGCGGCTGTCGCTGAAAACCAGCGTTGAGGCTCTGTCTTGCATAGGGACGCAGCATAATGCTGAGCGATAGCCGTTTGGCGTGGATGTGACACATGTTTCCCCCTATATTTTTTATATTTTATTTTTTGTGTTTATGTTCTTTTTTGCATCATGTTCACCGCGAATAAACATATTTTCTTTCTTTCTTTATTTGCCTAAGGTATTGGGTTCATTAGTTATTTACAATTAAACATAACCTGTACGTTCATAAAGGCGTGTCCCCTGTGATTCACGCGGTGATAACATTATGCTACAATCACTGATCCATTTGTAAAGAGTGTTGATTACAGCTCAGTTACCTACTCTATTATTGTCTAGTATCAGCTCATGACGTGGTAAAATGATTAGACAATTAGCAAGGTTGATACTTAAGTTCCCAAAATCGTTTAGACAAACTTAAGTATGATTTTTATTTTGTAAATGTGAGGACTTTGTAGGCCTTGTAGACTTTAGATCTGTAGACCATTTTTTATTTTATCAAGTACCAGAGGGAAAATTCTCCAAATTTTAAGAATGTTCACAGTCTGATCTCAGTCTCAATCTTTCAAAAAATACCCCTAATTTCCCTACATTTTGACAAGTTTTTGAGATTTGTTAGTCGCTGAGATGAGACTGCGACTAGATTTTGAACGTTTTAAATTACTAGAATTGGCCTTCTGGTACTTGTTGACAGGCCTACATACCTACTGTAATTTGAAAACATTGTAAAAACGAATTATTTTTAAAAGAGTAGCCGTGGAGTTTCTTGCCGGTTCTTCTCCATATGAAACGACCCATTGGAACCGTGCACCTAGCTTCTGACGTTTCATAAGTGCCCATGTAGGTTTATGTGAAATAAAATATTTTCATTTTGATTTTGATTTTTGAACCCTGAAAACTATCACTTCTTATAACCCTTTGGATTTCCCAGATTTTCAATCCTGACCATAATCAACGTATAATGTTCCCACTGCTGGGACACAGGCCTCTTCTCTGTGAGAGGAAGTGGAATATAATCCACCATGCGGGACCAGTGCCGATTGGTAGATGTCACATGTCTTCGAATCTTTGGTTCTAGGACATGCCGATTTCCTCACAATGTTTTCCAGATTTCCAATCCTTAGAGAGCTGAAAATCAGTATGCAGGTGGTCCTTTAACCAGACACAAAACCATAAAATGTTAACAACATCCTAACAAAGCAACAGCAAATACTGCTTTACAATAAAATCTTCGCAAAATTCAAGAAAATTTAATCGCAAACATTAAACGTAACGGTTGACAAAACTAAAACAATAATATTATTGATTGCGGTATCGATTCGCATTCACGAGAAATCGATTAAAAATGTACGGTATTCGATATGGAGTTTCTGAATGATTAATAATTTTGATCTGCAATCTGCCACTGAATTCCACTGTTGTACAGGTAGTCGCGTCTTCGCATTAAATTATAGTTCTTGTTAATTTTTTAATGTCAATAATAAAAGAAATATTTTTTTATTAAGTCGATGGTATTTTTATAGCTTTTGATATTATGATAAACTCATTTGTGAAGGTCTTAGTCAGTGCCTGAAGATTAATCAATAGAAGGGAACAGTTGCATTTTATGTATAATTATATTAAGGTAATTTATAAAGGGTGACCCGATATAAATTATGTGCCTGTCATTGTGACTTTGGCCTTGTTTTCCTGCAATTCTAATGCACAGTCATATAATAAATATAACTGGGAGCCCACACCCACACCTTTCTGTTCGTCACCATTTCCCGCCAGGAAAATGAAATTGAGAAAAGCAAAAACTTTTTTTTCCGGCTAATCTCCGAAACGGCTGGACCGATTTTGAGAGGAATTTCACTAGCAGATAGCTGATGTTATAAATAGTAACGTAGGTTTTTATTTTAGAAAAACAATTAAGGTTACGCGCAATAAAATTAAACGCCATGAATTCCGATTTAATAAATATAGAAGCTCAAAAGATTTATTTTCAACTTGAGATCTTGAGCGTAATCCCTCAAAGAAACAAAGCAAATATCCCCTTTTATTAACTCAATAAGCTAATAACTATTATTACTTGCCATCAGCCTAATCATGTGTGCATTGAAATCCCCAATTACATTTTATACAATCCGTTCAACATAATAAATAATTCAATTTTGCGGTCCAAAGATTAACTTACGATCGTTCGCCCATTCTGTATGCGACAATAAAAATGCTAATACCAACCAACGATGGTGTAATTTACGACACCAAATATAAGACAATATAAGCCAATATAATAAGGTGACCGTCAAAGAATTCGATTCTTTTTTTCTCGTTCGTAAAATGGTCGCTGTAAAGCCATTAATGATTCTCATCATTAGCGCTGCGAACTTCTAAATTAATGTTATTTTGTTAATTAGTTTGTTATTATGTTCTTGATAGCTCCTTAAATTAGGTTTGTTATGTGTTTTATTGCAAAATAAAGCAAAGAAACTCAAAGGAATTGTGTGTGAACTACTAAAAAATATTTACATTAGATTAGGCTAATGTTAGGTATTGGAGCACTAATAAAAATAACAAAAAACAATCAAGCGACGTATCGTCTTAAGTATATATGGGTGCAGTCCTCAGTCGTTGATGAAACACTTTTATTATGCTTACACATACATGTGTCATTTTAGGGTTCCGTAAAAGTAATTCTAAACAAAAGCCAATCATCACCAAGTCGAACTAGCAGGGGATCGAGGAGGGGGGGTGGAGGGGGGGCTCCGGGGGTCAGACCGGAATAAATCAGTTAACCTATATTGTCTTCATTCATTCACTATTCATTCGATAGTAAACTCATCTTAAACAATCGAACTTTTCTCAAACTTTGCTGAAGAAATCGCGGAAATATTCTTTGAGTCAGTCTATCTGCTGACTGAAATCTACATTCTGTACATATTTAACTTTATGTATGCTATTTACATAGCTCCACTAAAATAAAACCATTCTGCAAGAAGTCAAGTCTACAGTTTGTAATATTTAAATTATTACAAAAAGGCTCAGAACCGACTAGACTCGACATCAACAATTAACACTATATTAATGGCTATCTACACTTGTCCACACAAATCATTATACAAATGACATTTGCAACTAAGTTTTTTACATCTTATTTCCTTCCTTATCATTTTATTGTCCATATGCTTCTATTTCGTCATCAGAACAGGCGGCCACGCCAAAAAATCAATTTACATGTTATTTAATGAATGTATTATGCAGATTTAGTCGATTTTATTCTTCGAATATCGATAAATCTGTACGGGCGAGACAAATAAGTCATAACATTGGACCGGGGGTAAGGGCAAGGCCAGAATATATTCTTTTTTTGCACATATCGATACAAGAATCGACAAGTTTTCGAATAAAAAAACTTTAATTCACTAGAATAAATCGTTAGTAAAAAATACTCGACTACGTGGTTTTTGTCACATGGTTTGAAAAAGTCTAGATTGCGACTTAATTTATACTAGCTGCGCCCCGCGGTTTCACCCGCGTAAATGTCGATCCCGTGGGAATATTGGGATAAAAAGTAGCCTATATGTTAATCCAGGGTGTCAGCATCTCCACGCAAGATTTTATCAAAATTGGTCCAGCCGTTTGAGCGTGAAGAAGTAACAAACTATTAAGAAGTAACAAATTATAATACTAGTGTGTGATGTGATTAACTTAATATAAGGCGTGGTCCCAGGCAGCCTCTAAAAACTAGGTTCATGCAGCTGCTCACAAGTCACAACTAGTAAGTTCAGATTTCCACTGAAAAAGAACAGGTAGGTAAGCTTCTTCTTCTTAGTGTCTCGATGGCAATCTAAATGGGCTCGGCACAGAATTCGGCTACGTGTTTGGCGCCATCACTAGCGTCCATCACTTCATGTAACGTGCAGCTGACAGGACACGTAAGACATGATAATAAATGTCCCATCGTTTGTGGAACAGCACCACATTTACACTCCAAACCGGAGTCGTCTATGAATCTCCGCCTGAGTAGGTTTTCCTTGTTTCAGCACACCTGGATCCGGACCCAGTTGGTAACCTAAAACGTGAAACACCTAAATATAATATATTCACTTTTCAATTCATTCAGCTTCTGAATTGTTTTTAAATGCAAGTTTAGCCGAACCTGTGCCATTTAGGTATGTAAATCGGAATCATATAAGACCAACCTTCCTAGACAAAGTGGCGATCAGTTTTCAACGGATTGCATCATTCGTTTCGTCATTTCTGCGAAGAAACTAGCACTAAAATGTCAACTACTGACTCTTACACCGGTTTTTCCTGAAACCTTAAACATAGGGTTTAGATATTTCGTTAGTCAGAACGTAATAAGCAGAAACTAGCGTGTGTGAATGACCAAATATATGAACGTATTGGATCGTAGCAGGTGCGTAGTTTCTACCTACCGCAATGGGATGAAGGTATGTGTACGAGGAGAACTCCGAGATTATATCTAGTGAAACGCAAACGCGTATCCTATGATACTATTTTCAATTTTCTGATCATAAGTAGACGTCGAGTACCTAGTTAATTGGATGCTAGTAGGACAATTAAGTACTCTGCTCTGCTTCGATTTATGACTCGTCTGAACAGTCCCTGGGTTTCTGGTTATTTGAACTTTGAGCACCTACCTAGCAAAAAAATAAAATGTGTTGTTACTCCAAATGCCATCCGTTCTCTTCGGTTGACATTTAATACTGTTTTCTGTGACGGTTACACGAATTGGCAAAATGGCAACACACAATGTTGCAATAAGTTGAACTCAATCAACATAGGTAATATTATACCGTCTGGTTTTAATGTCCAAAAAGTCTTTGTAATCATTCTTCGACAGAATATTTTAGTGAAATTGGCGAAATCATATCGAAAATATTCATCAAATTGTTTTGAAACTCATCTTCAGAGATTCAAATATTCTAGCCGGTCTGTTCAGTAAAAATCACACCGTGAAACGTTAGGTGAAGCGAGCTGTCATTCCACCTGACGCTAAAGATTGACAACTCACTTAAAGCTCACTTCACCTACGAACAACCTAAGTTTTCACAGTCAGAATTTAACAGAATAGATCGTCAAAAGAGTGGTCAACTGTAACCCACCAACCCAAAAGTTCTGGCAGCCTCTTCCAAAATCTTTCAATAAGAAAGGTCCGTCACCAATACCTCATATGAATTTCTCGTTACATTGAATACACTAACGTGGTTTTAGGCAGGTGTTGCACGCAGCATAATAACCAAATCCTATATTAAGGGACTGTTTGACTTCACCGGTGGAAAGGAGGCATAGGTACAGGACGGAACTTACAACTCATTATTTTGCTAAAATTGTAGGAGATTTAGCTAAACTACCGGATATCGACCATTTAAGGGGGAACGCCGGGGTAGTCCAGTGATATTTTTTTTATTTTCTTACGTTTTTTTTTTCAATTTGCAGGTGGTTTTAGGCAGGATGTATGTTAAACAAAATATAATTCGCGACCGTAACTAATATGTATTTACAGAATTATAAACATTTAAAGCATCAATACAACCCTTACCCCTTATTACAAACCAAGGTTTTTCTTTAGATCAGGTTTAAACCACCGAGCCAGTTATTGAAATAAGAACCTAATTGTTAAAGGAATACAGATTTTTATAAAAAAAATTACAGCTTAGTTCGGTGCTAAGTTGTCATTTTAGCATTAAGAACTTTGCCTAAATCGAAATAAAGTTCGAAATACAAATACTGGCCTAACGGTTTAGGCTGGAACTAAAGTTAGATTTCGTTTTGTAATAAGGTCTAAGTTCATAAAATATTATATAACGCTGTTGATTATAAGTACTCGTAATATTTCATGAAATAGTTATTCAGTAGGGATATACAGGGTGTATCGTAAATAGTGGTCCACCGTTAAGGATTCGATATACCAGATAATTTACTATAACATATTATAACTTTAACCATTTTAGTAGGATTTTTTTTTTTACAAAATCGCTCCTGAATTTGCATGATTAAAAATTTGGGTTAAAATAGAAAAGAGCTAACTTTTTCTTCAAAAGCTCTAAATTTACATAAAAACTATAATTTTACACGATAGCTCTAGTATTCAACAGTAATTAACAGAAATCAAAATGAAAAAATAATGGTTTTTGTTGAAACTACAACCAAATTTGTAACAAAAGGTTGAAATTTCGTAAATAAAAAACAAAAAAAAAATCGGAACCCTTGGGTAAAAATGGTTGAAATTGTAAAATATGTTATAGTAAATTATCTGGTATATCGAATCCTTAACGGTGGACCAATATTTACGACACACCCTGTATGAACTTGAGGGTTGTGAATCTGTGGTAGTATCAATGTATGGAGCCCGTATAGCTGGAGACTACATCTTCACTCGACTTTCAGGCACACCCCAAAACGCTCCAGTAAAGACATACCGCCAACAAAAAAAACCCAATTACACTGCAAGTCGGTAAAGTCGGCGTTACTTTGTACTACATGTACTAAAATTATGACTATTGCGAGACATTACTCTTCTTTACTCATCGTATGAATGGTTGAACATGTTCCGTACAATGGCTTGCCTGTCCCCCTATTATTTCGAGCGGCTGCCTTTATGCGGACGTCATCCGATAAAGGGGTATAAATAAGCGCTTGCGCATGTCATGTAACGTGGCGACTAGTGATTGTAGCGTTATGAATCATCGTTCGTGTGTCGTTCGGGATTTATCGGGTCCGTGGTGATTTTTAACTGTTGTGTTTGTTGGTAGGTGGTGTCCTGGATTTGAGGATCACTGTCATAGGCTTGCTGTGTATCTTGAGTTTTCTTCCTAGCGTCACATCTGTCTGTTTTTCACGACACGGGTACTTATAACTTTTTCTCTTCCAATAAGTTGACGGCTTCAACCATGCTCTGCAACACATGGAGTTTTCCTCTAGGTGACTCTTTTTTTACAAAGTCAAATCATTTATTTCAAATAGGCACATAAAAGGCACTTTTGAACGTCATAATTTACAACAAAAAAAAATTGATTCTAGTCGCCCCTTCCAAAAGGTAGTTTTGTATGGAGAAGAATGGGCAAGAAACTCCACCGTTACGCTTTTAAAGTTCTTTTTACAATATCATGTATAAATTAATTATATGTGAAGACGTTGCACCTAGAATAAAATTATTATACCACAATGTCCACAATAGGCAAATGGTAGCAGCAGATTTTCTTGCCAACTACTTATGACTGACAACAAGTTTCTATTCTCCCCAAAAAGTCCAAATTGACGAAAAGTAAACAATTTAAACAGCTCCTTCACTAACAACACATCCATCTTTTATCCCAAATATCAGTATAATTTGATCTACAAAACGTATTTACGAGCGACCATTAAAAAAAACAATTAATTCATCTTAAAAAGTCAACGGCCTCCCATCGCGCCTGTCACAAAAGTTCCGACTTATGTCGGTGGTCGCGGCAACTTGCGACATTATTTGCGAAATGTCACCACCAACGATGAGCGACAATAACATTCGGACAATAAAAAAATCGCACCCAAAAAGGCCCGCGCCGAAAACCGCCACACTTATAGTGGACGGAACAGAGTTTAATTTCGAATGGCTATGCGAATTTTCAGCAGCAAAAATAAGTTGGTGTTACATTAAGTAAAGGCTATAAATGCACCCTATCGGTTTTCCGCGTTGTTCTCAGAACGCGTATTATGTTCGTATTTTGGTTACTTGTTTGTCTGTATGTCGAGGCAACGTGGAAACTTTGTCGGCGCCAAACAAAGACTTCCTGTGTGGTACGACACATCCGCTGAATAACAGGGTTTTCACTGATACGAGAAAATACCTTGGAGTATGGGAATGGTTTATTTATGAAGTATTTTACATAGGAAGGTGGTGTTCGTGCCCATAGTATTATAGATTATGTCTACGAGACAATTCTCGTAATTTTAATAACGTTCACCGCAGTCTGATCTCAGTATCAATCTGTCAAAAATACCTCTCATTTCCCTTCATTTTTCACAAGTTTTTGACATTGATTGTCGCTGAGATAACATTAATTACGGGAATTGGTGTTCTGTAGTTTTACAGTGCAATTTTTTCCTTCTGGAGCTCCAATAACTGGTAGCCTGTAACTTTACCTCTGCAGCGAATGCCTATTCTCATATTTTGGGGAAGGACTGTTCACGTACCTACTTCGCTGTCTCTGTGTTGTAATTTCAGTCAATTAAATCTAGAGTTGTGATAAACACAGTTTTTTTCAGCCAGGTAAATTCCTTTTACTGAATTTTCTACACTTGGTATCACTGGTCCGGGGCCCCCATTATCAAACGAAGTCGCGTTCGCTAACTAGTGCAACAACCCACAAGGTTTCATATTATAACTAAATTATATCAATAAGGTTGTGCCGTGAAATATCACACCGTTGATGTCCCTCATCGGATTACACTATATCGATACATTATTTAAATGACGACAAAAGTATCTTTTTACGTTTTAATGTTCTTGGACCCTGCCTTTACATTGTTTGAAGTGCAAACATTTTAAATATGACTGCAGAGTGTTCTCGACTTGTCCAAATATGGATTTATTAGGTGTTTAACGCGTGTGTTTTTATTTCGTCTTTAGCGCCTACAAAGTCCAAATCATGACGCAGAATATACACGTAACCTATGCTTAAACAATGATAATGACTTTTTATTGACGAAACAAGAAAAATAGTTGCCTACATTCAACATTTAAGTAGGTACCTACAATTCAATAATCAGTCAGACAGGGTGGCAGGGACATCGAGGCGCAATCTGTTACCATGGACCCCCTAGCGTAGAAATTATTCGGCGGTTATCAAAAACAAACATTTTTGGGATGCATGAAGAAGCCTCCTCGTGTAGCGCAGTTTGTTCCGCCAGTTAATAAACTGAACCGAGCGTTCGGCGCATCCTGGACAGTCATACCCAACAACTTATTTGACTGGCCAATTCTTCCCTTGCGGTGGTAACGCTAACTCCCGCCTGGTTTGGAACCACCCTCCCACCAGAGTCCGACGTCAAGCAGCCTGATGTGTTTCGTCGAAGCGTGGGAGTTCCAGTGCCTTAGGCATCTTCTGGGCACGCTCGTTCCTCATCCATCGCAAAAAAATACCTCCGCGGTCAAAATGTAAACACCAGATTTATACCTACACTCAAAAATCATAGACCTATTAAAACAATAAATAACCTATTGACTTTATAACTTTTTTTCTGAGACTAATTAGCGAAAATACGAGTAATATATCACCGAACGGTTTCGTCAGCAAAATCTAGTTTTCAAATCAACATAATCAAATACACAATCAATTCTCAGATTGATTGAGAAACACCGATCCATGAAACTCGTAAAGGCTTTTCACAGTCAAAATTTGGCGAATAATGGGCACATTTGTCAACACCAATTGATTGGACATCCAAAATAATTTTGGTGTTTGTCCAGTTTATTATAATTGACAGTTTGGATGTAAATGAGAGGTTTTTCTATTGATTCATTGGGACTGATTGATTTGATGAAACTAAGATTTTTGAGTCGTTTTTTAATGATTTCGTCAGTGTTCTAAAATTAGGCAAGCCTGACGTTATTGGTAGGTTTTTCATGGTTGAACAAAGATCTCCAAAAAAGAAAACAAACTATTTCAAGTGATAAAAAGACGCCATTTACGCAATTTAAAAGGATTTCCTCTTTTCCTTTCCGGGTGTTATTCTAAGAAACTATTGTTTAGGTGAAGCGGTGAAGTACCTATTATACTCATTCAAGACAAAACCATTTATTAAATCTTTAGATAATTTTCAAGATAATTAATCTTCCACGTATTCGACAAATAACCTCAGGATATCTCTCTCAAAACATGTCCAACAGACACAAAAATAATAGTAAATAACAAAACCGATATTCTACCATCAAAACCAAACATTAATAACGGCACTAAATTCGGATTAAAGGGAGTTAAACCTCGTCCATTGACGGGAGTAAATCCAAGGAGGCTCGAGTGTTCCCACGGCAAAGTGCCGCAGGCTAGGTCCGACTGAAGCACGATGGAACATTACCTCTCTGAAACCTGGTAAAAGCTAAACCGTAGTTATGAGACACTCCGGTTAGATTGACGATCGGGTCCGCCAACTGATTTGCTTTTTATTTTTGCTGTTTTGTGTAAAACTTTTGATTTTAGGAACCAATCTATCGAGATTGCATTTACTTAAATGATTTCTTTCAAACAATTGACTCGTTCCAGTAGGTAAGGTCCACAATATTAAATGCGGGTATATTATGCACAGTAATGCCTAATAAATACGTAGGCGAAACGCTCAACAGTCAGTAGGCATTTCAGCTTATATTTCGATCGATAAAACCATCAAATAACTATGCAAAACGAGATATTCGCAGGAGCATAGTAAGCCGCGCACTCTGCAGGGATTCTCACGTTTTAACTATTTTATTACTCCAACAGCCCTGGTTAGCATTAAAGAAAATTAATGCGATAATAAACCTTATTCCAATGAGATAAGAACGTGAGTTGGCAGGAGAATTCAGTGTCTATTTGCGTTGTATTAATTGAAATGGTAATAGCAAACCACTACTGAATTTGTTTTTGTTCGACAATTTATTTTCACGTAATAAAAGGGTTTCAGCGAATATAGATGGATATTTTAGATAAGTAGATATCTAGGCAACAACCTAAGAATTTACATAGGTACCTACATAAATAAAACTTGATATAGCTTAGAATATTTTCTCTGAAATTAATAGAACAAATGGGAGCATTTTCTTCTTATAGGTACTTTACAAGTTTGCAACCAGCCATTGCCCCTCTTTTTTATTTTTTTATTGGTGAATGGGCCTGCTCTTGACCTCGATCACGCCTGATGGAAAGCGATGGATAAGGTCTATGATGGAACGAACGTGCCCAGAACATGTCTGATCACTCTTGATTTGAAGGCAGACGGGTTAAATGTGGCAGCACAACTAGTAGGTCCGTTTGTGTCCCAATATCTAGCGCAACATGGTACAGGTATGTCATTAACTGTTGATATAACTGAAAAATAATCATAAACCATAAAAAGATAGGATTGCCAGCTTGTCGATCCACCTCCGAATGTCTGAATGTCGCTCATTCACATCCATAGGTAAATCCGAAACTCAACGAAGCAGAATTCCCTTTTTAACCAAATCACACTTGACACAAACCACACGACACGTCCCAAATAAGAAATTAGTATTTTCATCCGTCTCTACAAATATTAGTCACGGTCAGGCGGGCCGGAATCGGCCGGATACAAGAAAAAATAATCGATGATCGCCTTGTGCGGCCTAATTAAGATATGTATCGATGGCCAACCCACCCCTGTTTCAAGCACTATTGTCCCTCACTACATAAAAGAACCACCAACCAACAGCTTAAACGAAAATGACCCTTATTTATATAGCATACTTAATTATGTAACATATAATTGATTGTATTTACGATAAATTTCGTTCGGAAGTGGGGAATAAACGCGAGACCTTTATGTTCTATTATAGTTTTTGTTTTACTGCTTGCGTAGGTGTAAACTTCGAATTACAGGCGATTCTGATTGATAGTGATGTGCGGGGGAAATTCTCGACGGTATTATTAAGTTTACGATTGTAAATTGAAACATAAAAATCACATTTTGCAGTTAGTTAGTCCCATAGATTTTTGTGTAGGTTGATAGTCTCGTCTCTAATGAGACGTAGAAAACTATTAGGTAAACCACTTTTCGTAGAAAGTTTCGGTACCAATTAAGGTATTTGAGGTGTCTATCTGCATATGAATGTGTTTATTTAAACCGTGTGGAAAATATTTTAAAAAAATTGCAAATTGATAGGTAGGTACATGCTTACGTAAACATCGTAATTGATATTACTTTATCAAAAAATTCCAAAGTCAAAACCTTAAAGTCGCTTAATTAATTGAGCTTAACATTATCATCAGATATGATTATAAAACTGCCGGGCATCCGAGTAAATCTGCTCATTACGTGCAGCATCATGAAAACGTGTTTATTAAAGCATGTATTTCTTTTATTATAGGCGTGTGCCGACAAACTCCGTAAACACATTTGCATCCCGACCGAAAGCCCGCCGCAGAAACCTCAATCGATCGCTAAAAAAAATTCATCGCATTATAGGTACCCCGACAGAACTACCTATATAACTTTCAATACAAAAACGTTATCTGAAGTTCTTAAAAATGTGAATACAAAATTGAATCTTGCGTCGTTGATATAAAACCGGTGTCCATTCTTCGAACACAATTTCATAAGCTGTTGTGAGCAGTAGAGATTCCAATACAATAATACGTGCACTGGGCCGGCGCGCGCGCACTCTGATCTGACCACTACTGTGCATTTCCCACGGGCAGCGTATTCTGCCGTGCTCCTCACTCTGTATAGCGTTGTCTCGCTCGCTCCTGATGGACTGCCGCTCTTTCGTTAAACGAAGCACTCCCACACACGCCGTCGGTATTTCAGATTGTTCTGAGGTGGAGACCGACATACATTACGTCAGCCCACAGCTTAGCTGCTAGAAGTTTGTTATCGATGTAACACTATGCTTTACTCGCCCTACCGACACTGCTTTGACTTGTCTCGACATTTAGAAATTATACAACGTGACATTCAATCAGATACCTACTTATTTATTGAATCATTGCTCCTCAATTAAGTAGAATAGTTCGATGGTTGAAGACTTGCGTTTGGGGGCCAAAAAATAAAATAGGTAGAAAGTCAGTTTCTTCGCTAAAAAAACTTCAAAATCCAAATCACCGACATCACTTCTTGAAAGTTTTGGCACTTTTTCTACAAAAGATATCTTCGAAAATCACCAGCCCTCTAATCTTTGTGTCAGTATAGTTTCTAGTAAACGTTACGATTTTCTAAAATCATCTAAATTGGCAATAATTTAATACCTCGGAAATTAGCTGAAGAATTCCGCCAATCACAAATTTCAACAGTTGAAATACTAGCGGGTGGTAAACACTTGAATAGTCTTTTACACACATTCGCCCAGTTTTCGATACATTGCTGTATCTTGAAGATTTTAGACTTTTGCATGGCTATCAAAACCGTCAATGTATGGAGAAGAATAGGGGATAATCATTAAAACGAATTGAAAACAAAGTATCGTGGTATTAAGTTGTCTAATTCACATCTGTCTAGAGCGCGTGCAGTCGGCGTCTCCTGTCAAGCAAAGCCGCGGGGCAAGACTTCATTGCAGCTAATTAGGGCGAAAATATTTAGGAAACGTTAGACCATTGGTGAATCAGTGAGTGACACGGTAAAGGGATAATTTTGGAGCATTTTTGTCGATACAATTTTGATAATGCTTAATGGTTAACTCATTTTCTGTCTAGGTAGGTATTATTTTTCGAGAGATATGGAATGGATGCGCTGTCCGACTTAGGTATCTGTTCACAATGCAGTTGGTTTCTGACCCAATAGAGGTATACAATTCGTGTGATCAATAGAGTGAGAGTGTGTGTATGTGCGTGATAACTGATAATAGACAATAAAATAAAATGTTATACCTATTCGCGCAATCAATTCACCTGCGCGGTAATGGGTAATACACTAACAGTAGCAATAGCTTTCACTTTGACGGTTTAACCACCTAACAGTACCTACTTGCGATATTTACGTTGTTGAGCAGACACATTTTTCGAACATTTATTTATGAAGCAATTGCAATGTCCTTCAAAACGACTGAAATTGTGATTGAAAGTGTGTTAGGTACGTAATAAGGGTGCTGATTTCACCTAGCTGCTGAAGAGTAATTGCTGAACAGGCACTCTCGTGCTGATGATACTGCTGGCTAGCAATACTGGTATCAAACTGGAATATTTTTGATAACGTGTCAAGACATTATCGTCTAGTAATTGACAGCTACATGACCTAAAGCGCGGTCACTGTCGGACTGCATAGAAAAGAAAGAGAAGCGCGATGACACAACACGCTGGTAATGTACAGACGCCCGCACATCAACCTACTACAATCTGTCAGATTTCTGTAATAGATTTTCAACTTTATCGCTAAAGCATAAGGTTCAATGTTGATTGGGAAAATTTGACAGTTAGGTGTAGGTTGATGTGCTGGCTTCTGTACCTACCTATTGCAAAATATGAAGCAATTTATCTATTTACAATAAAATTATTGTTTGGACTAAAACATTAAAACACTAATGCTTTAGTATGTTGCTTGTAGAATAATCTGACAAAAAATCAGAATGATTGTACTTATAGTTAGTTGTAATTTAGAGTAAATAATTAGTACCTAGAGGTTTTAAACGGCGTTGCGGAGTAGCAGTAGGTAGGAAGGTAATACAGACTGCAGGACAAAGGTCCACCTAAATAATTTTGAAAGGAATAATGCCGTTTCTTGACATAAGTGGTCTCATGAGGAAGCTCTTCATGCTCACGATCTTGATCAACGTACTCAATACGGCTGTCCACTTGAGCATTGTTTGCACTATTTTTAACCCCCGACGGAAAAGAAGGGTTTTATAAGTTTTAGCAAGGAAAGTTTGTTTTGCATATTCTGATAATCTGATTGGCAAATTTCAATTGACCTACAGTTTGCATTGGCTATTGATAAATATATTCTGGCGGTCTCTGTATTCAGTGACTTGTGATTGAATTTATATCAAACTATGTGGAAGATAGCGTTGATAGCAATACCATTAACCAGAAAATAATTTTTGCTGTGTGCTCTGGGAGAACTCCAGAAGCGTGGCGAAGGAGCGGGGTCGTTATTTTCTTTTAAAAGGGTGATAAAATCGTTCTAAAGAATTACAGACCCATTTTGCTCCTTAGCCACGTAAGTAGTTGTTTTCAGAGTCGTCACGAATCGTCAAGCGCGAAGACTTGACGAGTTTCAGCCACCGGAGCAGGCCGGCTTTCGAGAAGAATTTTGCACCATAGACTACATACACACTGTGCGACAATTATTATACAGAAGTCAAAAGAGTAGGTATAGTCGGCCCTATGTCTTGCCTTTATGGACTATGAGAAAGCTTTCGCCTCTATCGAGACCTGGTGTTTTGGAGGTTCTGCAGCGATGCCAGATCGACTAGCGATATATCCAAGAGCTGAGATGTCTATATGAAAACGCAACAATGGCCGACCAGTCAGGACCAGCGAACTAATCATATTCAACTGCGACGAGGGTGAGGCAAGGGGACCTAATTTCCTCGAAATTGTTCTCTAATGCATTAGAGACTATGTTTAAGACGCTGAACTGGGAAGGACGCTGCATTAACATCAACAGCGAGTACCTGCATCTCACACTTGAGATTTGCAGATGACATCGTCATACTGGCTGAATAGCTGGACGGCCTATACGCATTGATTCTTCTGTACGCATTGGTCCCCGCATGAACTTGGGCAAAACCCAGGTTATGTTCAACGAACACGTTACCCAGGACTGATTGCTGTCAATGGCGGTGCCCCCAAGGTTGTTCAAGAATACCTTTACCTCGGGCAAAGTACAGTTTAGTAAGAATAACTTTGAGGCTAACAGAAGAATTCAGCTGGGCTCGGCAGCGTTTGGGAAGCTTCGTCGAGTTTTCTCGTCGCATATTCCAGAGCCTAAAGACTAAGGTCTTCAATCAGTGCGACCTGCTTGTGCTTACGGAGCCGAAACGTGAACTCCTCACGGTACGGCTAGTCCATAAATTGTCGGTCAGAGAGCTATGGAACTGGCTATGCTTGGAGTTTCTCTGAGAGATTGAATCCGCTTCCAGGTGAATCGGCAGAGAACCAAAGTTGTCGACATAGCTCGCAGAATAAGCAAGCTGAAGTGGAAATAGGCCGGCCATATTAGCCGTAGAACCGATGACCGTTTGGATAGACGTGTTCTTGCGTGGAGACCGCGAATCCGCAAACGTACGATAGGACGCCCTCAGACTAGGTGGCTAGGTGGAGCGACGATCTTCGCAGGGTAGCTGGTAGCAGCTGGATGAGAGTTGTCGAAAGTAAGAGTGGAATGGCGCGCTATAGGAGAGGCCTATGTCCAGCGGGGGGCAGCTGTAGGATGATGATGAAATGTTGCTGTGGTTTATGCTAAGAGGCAAAACGGACCGGACTAAAATGAATATTAAAAAAGAAAAGAAAAATTGTTAATTAGGTGATATCAGAAGACCAAAAACGTTTATGAACGGGAAAACAAGATAAGATATAAAATAATAAAAATGTCAATTTTATCCGACGAAGAAAGCTTGTTTTCAGAATTGAGTGGGGGATAGATACAACGTCCAGATTTTTGTTTATGGCCTTGCGCTTGCGCTAGCTGTGGCAAAGATGTTAATAAGGCAGTATTTCTCTGTGAACGAATTGTTCTGAGCTTATTTGAATAAATTCCAGTTTGCGTGGTCCATTCTGCCATGCTTATGCAGGCAAAACGGACCCGTTGGAATTTTAAGAAATCATCTGATATCTATGAATATTACGTCAAATTAGTTACTTACTGATTTGACGTAATATACGAAGAGTAAATGTTGTTGATCAGTTTAACTCTCGAAAATGTTGAATAAAAGGAATAGCTTATAGAACGAAGTTCCTCCTCCAGTAGGAGTTGACTGGTAGGAATCGTCACGTAAGGAAAAAGCGTTATGCGTGCAACTCTCTCTCTCTCTATCTTGCGAGTGTGTGTGTGTGTGGATCGCATAAAGAGCTTTGTTCCTGATGGCTGTCCCCCGACCGCACATGTTTTTACAAGCTGTTATTTGCAATGCTCTTTTCTACATTATTTCTTGCTCAAGTGGTCCGTTCTGCCTTCCCTTCCCATATTCGCGTGAAAAGCAGTACCTTATAGAAACAGCAAGTTACTGAATAGAAAAAGGTGTATTCTTATGTATTGGGACTTTGGGACAGAGAATAAAAATATTGCATTTGTACAAAATGATTTATTACAAAATAATACACTGTGTGTTCTCTTACAAAATAATCTATTATTACAGCGCTAGCAGTTTTATAAAAAAACTACTTAGACGTATGAACTAAGCAGGTACCTACATAACCGACTCAAACCACGAAAAGGTGATACAACCATTTTTATCGGCATCGTACCTTACTGGAACCTCGAGAAATGCTCACCCATCCTAATTAAATCAATTTGCTTAAATATTAGACAATCAGAAACATTAACGTAATTCGCTCTTTGTCACGAATTTACAACTAGTCAACATTTGTTCGTATTTTGAGGTCCGTAACACTTACCAAGTACTAAATCAACAGTTAAATCAACTTTTTTTTAAAGATTTTAAAATTCTTCAGAAAAATGAGGTTATGCGTTCAGTGAGGTTTTAATTTAGAAATGAATTGTTTATTTCTGTAAGTAGATCTTCTAAGACACTTTTACGAGTGAAGGTTGGGAACCAGAAAACTCACAATCATAACATTTTTAAATCTCTTATATAAAAAATAGAGCACTTTCAAAGTTCTTGTCATGAATATTATGGACAAAGACTAGCTTTTAACATCGGTATAAAAATATCTTAGAATGCTTATTTACAAAATAATGGAACGGTTGTTTTATTAAAACCAGTTATAGAATTTAGAATTTGTCACTTTACATCCCACATTGTTTTTTAAACATTGAAAATGTGTAAATATTAGGGTCAGCGCATTCATTATTAATTTGTCAATAAAAACGATTCAACCATTTTCGCTGACCGTTGAATAACATTTAAACACTCATTTGAGCATGAAACATGTGAGTAATTAATAGAACATAAGAACGGTAACAAAAACATTAGGGTTTTTTTTGGTGTTTTACTAATACTATAGACCCGTACTTTAAATTATCTCAAGGTAGTCAATCAGATCACAAAAATATTATAATAAACTAAAAGAAACCTATGCTAAAAAAGAACATGGAATAATCAACTTCTTAACATTTTCATTAAATGCACAAAAGCAGAGTGCTAGAAGGTACACGAAGTTGTGAAGGATTTCTATGTCGTGGTGCCGCTTCTTTCACGTAAAATGTTCTGCAGCTTGTCCTTCAAAGAAACACAGAGCATAGTTTGCTACAGGGTTAGCAAGCTGAAGTGGTAGTGCCCTGGCCATGAATGTCAACGGCAGAATGGCCATTAGAGCAGACGAGATCTTAAATGGAGTAAGTCAGCAAACGTAGCCTGGGACACGCCCCCAGCTCGACAAATGACTAACGTTTACAGTACACTTCTCAGTCAGGGCATTTATTTCAATTAAACCATTTACAGGTATATGTCAATTTGCTCATTAAATTACAGTGGAGAGCATTGACATACATCATATCGCTGAAATTCTATAAAATCACACAGTGAATGGGGTGGGGGAGTTTACGAGTGCATCTGTCATCTTGTTTTCAACCCCCCGACGCAAAAAGAGGGTTATAATAACTTTGAAGCCCCGACCACCTGACCTGTCTGTCTATGACATCGTGGCTCCCAAACAGATAAACCAAATTCAATGTACTTTTTCAATACATAATCAGCCTACAATGTTCCCACTGCTGGGACACAGGCCTCCTCTCAGTGAGAGGGAGTGGCCCGTAATCCACCACGCGGGCCCAGTGCGGGTTGGCAGATGTCACATGCCTTCGAATTTTTGTTTTTAGGACATGCCGGTTTCCTCACGATGTTTTCCTTCACCGTTTTGAGAGCAGTGGTGATGAAATAATTTACACAATGTAAAGCGCCTGTCTGGATTCGAACCTACGACCTACAACTCGTAAGTCGCGGCCGTTACCACTTGGCCACCACTGCTCTCCATAGAAAACTTTTTCAATAGAAAGCTGTTTTAGTTAACATTTATCAATCAAAGGTGAAAATGTAGTCAAAGGGAAATGATGCGAGTGCGAGTTTCCAGAACAGAATACATGATGCGGAAGGCTTGGACACATTGCGGATACAGAGCATGTAGGAGTATATCCCGCACTCCTGACTTAAAAGTAGCAGGAAGATCACAGTTGGGTTTCTTGTTAGTCATAGAAGCTCGTTGCGGACGGATAACTTAAAAAAAAATACACATATTTTTTATATTACTGAAAAATGCAAGAAATTGAGCAGGACTTATTTTTTTTTTTTTTTTTTTTTTATTATTATTATCAGCCATTTCTGTCCCACTGCAGGGCAAAGGCGAAAGCGAAACTAAATTTATTTTGGCACAACGTATACATAACATAATCAGAAGTAATCAACCAAGAGCGTGTTGGTGGATGGCACATAAAATATCTTGATTGACCCACAATCGTAAGACGCTCTCATCGTATACATGAATTCCACAAAAATGGACAAGCTTATCAAATCTCAAATTATTTGTACATTTGCCAAGTGCAAAGGGATAAGAAAAGTGCTTTGAAAATAAGAAACGAACTTTACACTTTTCAGTCTTATTTATAAACGGCTCTTAAATTTTAATCAATTGCTAAGCAACTGATTAGCAAAATTCTTATTCATAAACGCTATTTAGCGCTAAGAGGTCGCTAAGCATTTGATTAGTAGCTGTCAAAATTAAACACCATCGGTCCACTTTATCTTAAAAAAGTAGAAATATTTTAAACTTTGTCAAACCTTCATTAAAAATCGACGCTCTGGCTGAAATATTTCTATCTTATTGAAATCATAGTAAATTACAGCCTATGATTTAAAATTAATTATCGTTAATAATCCGATTTTCTTAATAATTTCAGACCTAAACACGGATAGGCGGATTATTAAAACTGTGTACTTAAATTTAAGTACTAAATACAAAAATTAAAAAAAAAACTACGATTAATTACGAATTACAGTAATATGAAAACTTGTAATATGCGCGGTATTTTTATACAATATTGAGAGCGGGTTGCGTCGTTGATCAGAGCAATAATTAATCAAGACTTAATCATATATTGATGTTTTGACCGTGAATAAAGGCGAAATTCCACTGCTCCATAGGATGTGTATGGAGAGATTACGCGCGTTGGTTGCGCGGGTCATTCGTCTGCAAGGTTCGCAGTCGAGCGTGGCCGTGGGTCGCAGCGGAAGATCCCGCCTACATTTTCATAGAAAGCGAAGCTAAGTACACGTGTGTAGCTTAGCCATGGACAGCTATGAACAGCGCCTTTATGATGGCAACCCACCCTTAATATTTTTTCCAACTTTACCTTGACTTTTAAGCATTCATTCAATTAAAATAATCAGTTTTCTTAATTTTATTTTACATTTTTTTCATTCACAATTACATCACACACATGAATTATGTTGAAATCAGTCAAATTATATTCTAGTGGTGGGAGAACAAGACTTTGTAAAAATGCGTAATGAAATGAAACTCGATCGCATAGTCACACATGCATCCACACAAAATTGTAAATGCGTAAGTTTGTTTGTTTGCCTGAGTAGCTAAACTGCTTAACTATAGGCCGACCGCTTAACTGAGACGTTGCCTTAGGTAGCAGCGCGGTGCGGGAGGGGTGTGGTGACGTGATGCGAGAGCTCAGTGATTCGTCAACTTGTGACAACTATCACCCCTCCCGCACCGCGCAGCTACCTCAGGCAACGTGTCAGCTAAGCGGTCGGCCTATAATTTAGAAGAAATTAGCTATAGATTCGGAAATACAAACAAAACTACTTTGCTCTCAAAACAGTTTATAATAAAACTTGATACTCGCAGAAACTTAAAAACATCGCGCATATTAATAACAACAAAAAATCTAGCCATACTAAAAATCTCACGTCATTGTACGTTTAAACTAATCTACAAGAAGAACAGTTTGTTTGATAAGGATGGAGCAGGAATTGAATGTACGCTCTGGCCTACTAGATACGCCAACTTATGTGCGTATTGACACGGCGCCGGCACACGGACCGTGCCGGGCCAGTTGTAGTACAAATGGCACAATTTGTAGGTAATTCTTTGGCACTGGTCCGGCGTCATGTCGCTTGAGTCGTGGATAACTACGTAGTGAGTTGGTGTTACTGTACCTTGGTTCACCTTTTGGGAGACTATTAGGAAGTCGTACCTGGAATTAAAAGGGGACGTTAAATTTTATGAATCAAGGGTTATCGTATTACCCAATCACTGAGTAGTAAAGGACATTAAGCCGTTGGTCCTTCGCCTGATCTCTATCCAGTCGTGTCGGATTGCTTTCTCATCGGACAATGACTTGATGAACGCACTTGTACTTATGGTATTTTATTTATAATTAATTATCTGTTATCTTTTTAATATATATTTTTTTTTATTATTATTATTCCTGTCAAACAGAGCACGCCTGTGAGTGGGTGCGACTTCGTTATTTTTTCTGGATATTTTTCACAGTAAGTTCACGCGAGCGATACCCGTGCCCACGATCAATCAATAATACAGGTGGTTAGTACCTGAATCAGAAAATTTAATTTAAAAACCAAAATAATAATAAAGAAAAAATATTAAGACCACCCGTTGTGTCACCCTATGTAAAACTTCTACATATATATCCGTAATTTTTATGGTGTACATAAAAATTACAGATATAGTATTCTATTCTATTAAAAAATATCAGAATTTATTTACCAATCGCGTCTAGTAACGCCATGATCTAAAATAGTCCCAGGGTTCGGGTTTTCGAAGCCACCACCAGCCTTCATAAATATCCTGGTGTTGATACGTTTCTGTACCACTACGTACGTAAGCGCCGGTTTGTACGTAGCGCCTAGTACAGACAGACATATCATCATTTGTGGTATTTCGTACTGTTGGACCACTTTCAATTCGCCGTCGCCGACGCCGTCCCTGCAAAAAGGAAAAGAAACAATTAAGTTTTTTTTTTTCTTAAGAGTTTATCCTGCTTATTGTTTGTTCCTTTAAACAACTTTATATTTTGTAGACGTAGCTGAACATAGGCCTCTCCTAAGTGTCGCCACATCGACCATCAGTCCTGTGCTCATTGGTCCACCTTGGGGCAGCCCTTCGAATTCTGCACCTTCCGTTACTTGTGGCCACTCTAGAACCTTTCGGCTTTAATTTACACGGTGTATAGTCTATTCAAACTAATGTTTCAATTTGATATCAACTTTATTTTAATAGTAATTAAGTTGATTTCAGAGTGACTAGTACTATTGAAAAAGTTATAAAAAATGTTTGAAATTGTAGCGTAAACTGAACTTTATTGTGTAGGATTTAAAGTTATGTTTCCATAAACTCATACTTGTTTACATTTTTGACAAATAAATCGCGAATGCAGATTAGATTGTTTGCGACATACCTGTACATAATAATCCTTTCAGGCAAGGTTCCATTAACACTGAGGAAATGTTTGAGGGACTCCACAAGGCAGTCCTTAAGATTATCAGTTATCTCCTGCCCTTTCTGTTGGAACACCACCCTTGAGTACCAATGCGTCATTGCCTGATTGTATGACGCTACGAAGGCTGGAAACAAAAAGATTATTTATGTAAGTATTTATTTTTGTACGGTGTATTTGTGGCGACATCTACTTCGTCACATGCGAACTACGCATCACATTGAAGTCACGCAAAATTCTGCATCGCGAAAGCAGAGTTTACCGCGCGGTTAGCATATATACAACGTCCCGAACATCAGTCGTCGGGCAGTAGCCTACCAGACACAACACCCATCTCATCTGGTCGGAAGATCCTTCCTTTTCCATAGACGATGAACTTTACACCCCTCGCTCCTCGTTCCTCTTATCTCTAAATATTGATTGAAATTTTGTTAGAATGCATCAAAACTAAAATTGAATAGCCAGTAAGCATATTTTATCCACAGGCTCATCTCCCATTACATGAAAAATTGGCAAAAAGTCCGTGTACTTGTAACACCTCTACCTAAACTTTCTCTGGATATCCAGGGTGACTACTTTCCAAGTCCGTCAACGAAGCCAGCTTCATTTCTCTCTTTTAATCAATCTAGCCTTTTCCCAATTATGTTGGGGTCAGCTTCCTGTCTAACCGGATGCAGCTGAATACCTATATGACCTCCACAACCCAGTTACTGGATAACACGATACTTCTTGGTAGGGCTGGTTATCAGACTTGGGCTTCTGACTAACCGTAACGACTGTCAAAGATCCACCAATAACAGCCGGGACCAACAGCTAGTCGTGCTTTCCGAGGCACGGAGGGGTCTCGATATGTAATAGTTGGTCACCCATCCACGAATTGACCGCGGCTAGCGTGTCTTAACCATCAATGAAGCCGTGCGGCTGTTATTATTTAGCCATGAGCCCCTCCATTTATCTCTTTTACTGGAGCAGTAATCGATCTAACACACCATAGAGCACTGTAAAGAATGAGTTTGGTAAAACTTCAACTTACCGCAAACACTCTGCTTCTTTCTAGTAGCGTCATGATGAGTGTCAATGCCTACAACCATAGCACTCTTGAAAGGTATACTGATGCTCCACAGAGTACCACCGAGCTTGCAGTTCATTTGGAGGAGAATCTTTTGTGTTATAGCGCGCATTTTGTTCTGGTTCATCAGCGTGCGAGCGTTTATTACCTGGAATGAATTAGTGATATTATAAATCATTTGTTCACAATAATAAAAAAAAAATCCAGGTGCAACTGTAGTCTTCATAGACAATAGGGTTATTCTTTCCTAGTTTATATCCATGTATATAGGGTGACCCTGACCGGTAATTAGTGACCGATACTTAAACACGTGATTGTACTCATGATAACAAACAACTTTTACTATGGGACCAAACCTGAAATTGCGAAAAAAAAATCTGCTGTTTAGTCGTTTATGTTCGCCTAACTGGTCAAAATGTACTGAACAGTAGATTTTTTTTTCGCGATTTCAGGTTTGGTCCCATCCATAGTAAAAGTTGTTTGTTATCATGAGTACAATCACGTGTTTAGGTATCGGTCACTAATTACCAGTCACCCTATATATTACGCAAATATCTTTAGAATATTTTGACCACTCTCATAGTATACATAGGACCTGCTGTCGATATAATTTCGTACATCTTAAAAACTCTTGCAGCTGTTTTAAACCTTTTGAGTGAGTGCAGAGCGAGTTTCATGATTGTTTGAAGTTTCAGTCTATCTGTGTACCAAGTTCATTCAATTGATTACCCGTGATTGAAAAACTAAACGTAATTAAATATTATTAGAAGGATTCTGACATATCTCAGGATCATGGACTCCCGGTCCTTTAGAAGGCGTAAGACAAGAACAATTCCCGGTTGGTGAAGGACTATTGCAGGATATGGAAACAAAGATATTGGGCTATAGGGTTTGGGTGGTTAAATTGGACTGGTTACGTGAAAAACTATGGAAGGACGATGGGCCCCTGCCTGATCAATGTTTAAACACACACGACATGACACGGATAAGATGGCTGGGTTACTAGCACACAGTAACGTAGCGACGCTTGAGGAGAGGAGAGGTATTCCACGGCTATCAGGAGAATCCCGGAAGTATGGTGAAGATCCCTACCAGCATCTTACTGGACTACTTCCTTCCTCAGAGCATGTTTGCTCTTGTGAATCTGTTCTCAATGTGGCCAATAAAAGCATGAAAGAGAAGGGAGCTCTGTTCCTCGTCAATGTTCACTCCAGCCGGTCAATAAAGGCAAGTCAGAGATAAGGAACAAATTAGTAGGATTATTATTATTTACCTGTGACGGAATTGGATTATCAGCGCAGCATATCTTCTTGATAGCCCCGTAACGGTCATCTCTAGCCGAGGGACAGATAACCACCACGATCTGCGTGCTGGGTGTTATAACCTTCTTTAATGTGATGACGTAAGAGTCGGTGCGGTCATTCGGCAATCGAATGATTTGGGGCTCGGCCACGTTCATGCCCATAGGACGGCAGGAGCGCTTCAGTGTTTCGAGGAAGTCCTGTGGAATGAGTTTTATTTATTAGTGGGTTAGGTTTTTTTTTAATCTAGGACGATCTTACTTATACCCAAGGCTTCTTCGATGACCTATTTGGTAATCCACTATCATTCAATGCCGTGAGTATCAATTAGTTTTTTTTTGTTTTTTCAACATGTGTCATTCAATATGGGTACTTCATACTGCCAAGTCATACAAACGTTTCTTTGCGTTTTTAAATAATAAATGACAACTATTTTATCTGGTTTTATTAAATTAACGATAAAAAACATGGCAGTTATATAAAAGCAAATTCAATAAAATAACGACTTTAAACTGCGACTTTTTATAGTGCGTGTGGCTGTTGGGCCCGATTATATTAGTCTTAGAGGAAAAAACTTAATGCACTAAAAAACTACTTTATGTCGCCTAAGCACAACATAAAAACCGAACTTTTAGAGCATGAGAAGTGAAAATTAAATTATTTGCCTTGTGTCAGCTAGCCACGCCAATATACCAATAAATACAATGAAAACTATACTGAAGTAAAAAAAATGATAATTAAAATTTTTAAATGTAAACTTCTATAATCATAATATTCTATTGTTTGAATTACCATAATATAAAACTACTTACATGAGCAACCTGCTTATCCCTATCAGTGTGCAAAATAACCCATTTGATGATATCCACCGCTTGCATCACATGTTGCCTTGTGATGTCACTGTTCCATTCCGCGTTGGGTTTTCCCGGCACCCTGACGTTGTTACCGAAGTATATTGTCTCTGGCTGCAGCGTGCGGGCGGTAAGGTTGACGGTCTCTGGCGCTATGCTTAGACCCCAACCCGCTAGGCGATTCCTTGCAGTTTCATTTTTCATTACTGTTTCTATGTACTGAAATAATATTGGGAACATTGGATGAACAAATTAAAAGTCTATCAATACAATGCAGGGTGGTAGGGACATCGAAATATGAGTAAAATGGGTGTAAAAGACGCTTAACGACGCCGAGACTCATTTAATAGTCCCCAGTCAATGTGGCATATTTTTTTGTACTGGACCATACCTGAGAAACTTCCAGTTACGGATAGGTATAATGATGGTCAAAGTTCCATCTTATTTTCAAGAAAACCAGCTTTAAATGACAGGTAACTTTATCCCCACAAAGTCCTGTACCGTTCCATCTAGCTCCATGAGTACAATTTTTTGCGCGCGCAGCGAAAGGCGATTTTTTGCACCAAAAATAAAAGTCGTTTCTCAGCAGCAATTTTTGCTCAATGTTACTTAGTTTGAACGCGTATATAACGGATATGAGATGGGCATTTTTGCAACCCGTATTCCTGGATACCATTACGAGTTTATGTTCTTTTAAAATTATTTTTGGTAATAATGTCGATGAACAGACAAACATACCTAAAGGTGCTAATAAAAGCAGTGAAAAATAATTCTTACCTTTTTGAATGCTGCATGACGTTGGTTTGGCGTGATTTTGGTGTAAGTAGCGACATCCTTCATCAACTTAAAGTTGCTTCGTTGATCATCTGTAAGGCCGGTTAACTGACACAGCTCAGGGATCAAGCATATCATGAAGTCAGTTGGTTTCTCTTGGCCTGGCATACGTTTTGAATCCCTAAAACAATTATGTTGATTTATTAAAATTATACAGCGTGTATCAGATAGGCGTGGTTATTAAAGGTGTAGTACAGACCATCTAACCAATCCGATACTGTCCGATACAAAATTTCAATACCTACTTGACCCAATTGTATGGTACGGCTGATTTTGTTTTTTATACATGCTTTAGAAGATTATTTTTCGATTGTAAGTTGCCGCAGACTATCTCAATCAGCTCAGCCTATTGCTCTCCACTGCTGGACATAGGCCTCTCCCAGGTTGCGCCACAACACCCTGTCGTCCGCCTTCCGCATCCAGTCCGTTCCAGCCACTTTTTTTAGGTTGTTGTTGTGTTGACTATACAGGGTTATTTTTCAAAGACCAGCCAAATTTAAGGGTGCGGTACAGACCATAAAACTGAACAACTTTCTCCATGGGACCAATATCGTAATCGCGAAAAATTTATCAACTGTTCCATAGAAAACTTCAATACCTACTCGACTAAACGTATGGGACGGCTGAATTTTTATTCGCGATTACGATATTGGTTCCATGGAGAAAGTTGTTCAGTTTGATGGTATGTACCGCACCCTTAAATTTGGCTGGTCTTTGAAAAATAACCCTGTATATTGTGACCAATTAGACCATGTCTTAATAGAACGCGATTTCGGGACCATCGCAAGGTCGCGCGAACATAGTTCGTAGCAACACGTGACCATATAGGTGTCGAATAGGTGTCCTAATTCATAATTGATTGATGGTCGTGTAGTTGCGTTCTATTACAACGGCTTAGGGCCTGTTTTACGATGTCCGAACAGCCACTATTGACCTTTTCGAGCACTGGATTTTCAACGCACTGCTTAGCGCCTAGAGTTGATAATCCAACAGTGTTTTTTGACGTGCTGGAATGCGCTCTGTTGGATTCCCAATGCTCGGCTCAAGACCGAGAGTTGTAAATCCCACCGCGAAATTTTATATCCGTCCGTGCGAACTGTAGTCTTCGAGTGTATGAAATTACCTGGATACAAGCAATGGCTGATCCCAATCTTTGATTTCTATGCCATAGTTGTCTTTATAGTAATCAATGAAGGAAATCTGCTTTGGTTGACCATCCACCATCTTCTCAAATGTTGATTTTGGTGACTGTGTATCATCAATACTGTCAACCCTGTAAAAAGCAAAGTCAGAGTTTAGAACATTTAAAGACCTAAAGAGGACAAAAGATTGTATAACTGGCACCCTTACACATGTTGTCATACTGATGTTGTTGCTGTTATTAGCACAGGAAAATATAGGTTATTTCTGTCCATTTTTTACTTGAAAACCATACTGGAATATTCATAACAACCAACTAAATTTATCTTAAATTAATTTTAACACATATCAAAGTCGTAAGCGAAGATTCGTTCGATGAAAAAAAGAAAAGATGCACACTTTCCTGGAAGTGAATCTATTAATTTGCGGAGGTTCTAGCTTACGGGATACACAGACTCATATTAGAACTTTTTCAAGTTCTCACAATCTACCCAAAGACTTAGGGAATACTTCATAATCAGTCTATAATGTTCCCACTGCTGGGACACAGGCCTCCTCTCGGTGAGAGGGGTCCACCACGCGGGCCAAATGCGGGTTGGTAGATGTCACATGTCTTAAAATTTTTGGTTCTAGGACATGCTGGTTTCTTCACAATGTTTTCCTCCACCGTTATGAAATAACTTACTCAAAGTGAAGCGCCTGTCTGGGTTCGAACATACTACAACTCTTAATTCGAGGTCTCTACCACTGCACTGCACTCCTTGGGCGTAGTGGTAGCCCACTGCCCTCAAGGAGGGGTACTTACTTAAGGGAATGGGTACTTACCTAAACATTTTCTTGTTATACATAGTCATGACTGAACAGCCAACCAATCGTTCGGCCATTGCTTTCTTCCAGCCAGTACCTTCTGCTTGAACGGTCTCTTTTATAAATGACAGCACTGACTGTGTGCGGAGTACCTTGTGCGTGGAGTCCAAGGTCAACATGAGACCTCCTTCGTATTCGTCGACCGCTGTCACGTAACTGTTGATAGAAAAAGTATTTTCAAAATTGGCCTACTCTGTAAAAAGTTATGTGTGGTCCATAATAATGTATAATTTAAAAAAAACAAATATAGGCGTCGACTTGAGAACCTCCTCCTTCTGTTTGTCGGTTAAAAATAAATATGTGATACAGAAGGAATGTTTGTCGTTATTTGTTTGCAGATTTTTTAATCATAATTTACAGGTAAAGTGCTAAAAGCTTGTGAATTTTACAACTATATTTTTTACATACTGTCCTAGGAAAGTCTTACTCTTGCACGCACGGAGTGTTTTATTCGACGACAACGGATATCATAAATCGACATGAAACGATTGGATCGTTTAGTAAAAAACCGTCGATCGACGTCGAGTGATCACATTTTACAAAGATCGATGACATCGATCAACCTTGCTTGAGTGAATGTGATAACAGCCAAAGATCTTAATTTTCAGTCAACACTGTTCTGACTTTTAGCTGTTACGGCGTGGTTAGACAAAAAAATTCAACATTTAAACATAACATCACGCATGTAATCGCCGAAGGGTTAGGCAGAGGTGTACCTTAGTACACCCACATTTCGTCAGTTATACCTAAGTCTCATGTAGAAGAGAGCGGGCCTCAACTTTTGAACATTCAATATTATCAAGATCTGTGTTCCCTCCCACATTTAACCCATCTGCCTTCAAATCAAGAGTACAGGCATCTTCTGGGCACGCTCGTTCCATCATAGACCTCATCTATCGCTTTTCATCAGGCGTGATCGGGGTCAAGAGCGGGCCCTATTAGTAATAAAAAAAAATTAAAAAAAGAGATACTAGCTTCTGCCGCGACTTCGTCCGCGTGAAATTTCTTGTTTCCCCAACCCACCATTACATCGCCTGTCCGCGCTATTACTGTTTTCGCTTACCGTTCTTTCTTACTTTTTTTTCTTTTTGCTGGGCTCCTAAGAGGCTTAGCGTGATGTTAAATAGAGAAATCATTTTTCAACTCCAACTGGCAGTTCCAAATTAGCGCGAGAGAGAGAGATTAGCGCGTTTAAACAAACAAACGAACTCTTCAGCTTATTAATATAGATATTGGGAGAACTATTTAAAACAATGACATACCCAGGCCAAACTTCCAGTTTATGCTGTGGAATCTGTATGCCAGCTTTGTCGTTGAAATGATCGCGATTAATCCTTACAAGCTGCAAATCTTTCATAATACATTTGAATATCACATTGTAGATATGTATCATTTCGCTAAGACGGCGGGTTCTACGGAATACAATCTGTAATAATGAGAGAAAAATTTACGATTTAGAATGCACACTATTTAAAAATTACTTTACTAAATAAAACCTATTTATTGTTGGTACAGGTA
The DNA here is from genome assembly GCA_914767645.1 of Hydraecia micacea. NCBI lineage: Eukaryota > Metazoa > Arthropoda > Insecta > Lepidoptera > Noctuidae > Hydraecia > Hydraecia micacea. The sequence goes on along the minus strand of OU611794.1, from coordinate 10,149,900 downwards.
TTTTAACCAGCTTCATTAAAAAAATGTGAAAAGAAAAATGCGCGTGCGGCATCAAAGAACGCGTGACAGTAGTGAAACTGTATTAAAAAAAAGAGATTTAGTGTGAGAGACAGAGATATCTTTCCTCTTTCTCATGTAACGCAATGTGCATAAGCGTGTCGCGTCTTTGAAAGTTCACTCAATTCTCGTCCAATTATCGAATAAAAATACCAACAATAATATAATAAAAATAATAATGTCACATGGATAAACAGAAAACTAAACTATGTACAGGAACTCAATAAACTAATGTTCATGATAGAAAATACACAAAGATTGTACATGTATTTACCCGACTGCGCCAGAAGGAGGGTTATGTTTTTCGAGAGTATTGTACAGACGCCAGCACATCAACCTACACCTAACTGTCAAATTTTCCCAATCAACATTGAACCTTATGCTTTAGCGATAAAGTTGAAAATCTATTACAGAAATCTGACAGATTGTAGTAGGTTGATGTGCTGGCGTCTGTACTATGTATTTTATATTCACTTTTACTCTTACACAGGCTGTCGTATGCTGAAGAGATTTCTTTAGGAATAAGCATCACCTTTTGTCTCTTCTTTTCTTGTCTGTTTATACAGGGTGAAATTTTAATCACCGTTTTCCTGTTAAAGGGTCATTGTACTCATCATTATGAACTTTACTATGGGACCAAACCTGAAACCATGAAAAAAAATGAGCTGTTCCCTACTTTTATGTTTGCATAACTTGTCAAAATGTAGAGAACAGCTGATATTTTTTCCCCGATTTAAGATTTGGTCCCATAGTAAAAGTTGTTCATAATGATGAGTACAATGACCCCTTAAGAGGAAAACAGTGATTAAAATTTCACTCTGTATACATATGTGTATACACAATTAGTTAAATAAATAAATAAAGATTGAGTAAAAAAAGAAAGGAAAACTATCATTCTTCAAAATATTAATTAATCGATTCCTCCCTCTGCTTCTTCACAAAGAGCTAAAACTGTTTCTTTTTCAAGGAAATTTACAGATATCGCTACTTACAGTGATTCTGACTTTGCTGTTATCAAAAGGATTGGTGGACACCAGGTTAAGAGCTTCTTCAGGCAGTTTGTGCGGCACATACAATGTAGTACCATCAAATGTCTTCTCCTTGAAGTATTGACGGTGTTCTAAAAAAAAAAAGTGGTGCAATCATGAATTCAAACTCCGGCTGTTGCACATAAGAATAATGTAGAAGTACAAAGTTGCATTGTTTTATAGTTACAAATACTTCAAAAGAAGGATGTGTATTTTTTTTCAGATATGTAAAACAAACAATATCGACAAGGTTATGAATACTTTAAACAGCAAATAGAATGTTAGAAAGTACTTCCATATATTATTTGAGTACTTAAACATTTTAAGCACTTAGAAAGAAAATACGTTAGTTGCTGTAAACATGACAAAGAAAGAAAAAAGTAACAAGTTGGGGGAAAATATGCGTCGCATCCACGCAAAACAGCCATCACGGCATCGCTCAGGATAAAACTATTTCACAAAATTGTTAGAAAGAAAACATTGCCATCTTTCATTCGGAAAATAAATCAACTATTTTGTACCAACATTTTACTTCACAGCATAATAATAATCATTTTATTTTATTGCTTTGAATGACATTTGTTTTTATTTAAAATTTTATTTGATTCGAAGTCGTCTTGAGTATTATTTTATTGTGTAAGATGTGTGATTATTAAATCAATTTTATGTTTTTAATGTAACGGAATGGACTTTGTCTAAAAATTAATGAATAATAAAAAATTATAATAAACTTACCAGCCAACAGTTTAAAGCGTAAGTTCTTATAATCTTGGTCCGGATCGTATCTCACTTCATACTCATAAACACTGTTCTCTTCAAAGTTCAGGTAAATGAAGTTGGCAGTCACTTGAACAGGTGTACCGCTGGTACCTTTCATTGTGACTGGTGGTGTGTCTTTTACTTCTCGCTGTAAAAAGGGTTATCATAACATGGAATTACGCGTTTAGTCTCTGAAAAACTAGGCTGAGGTTTGTTAAGAACCCACATTTAGTCAGTTAAGTGGCACATTACCTATAACGTGTACCCACATTTAGTCAGTTAAGTGGCACGTTACCTATAACGTGTACGTGTAAGACACAAATTGAGACTCCAGGCTGCTGCTGAAAAACGCTTACTCCGAACTAAAAATGGAAGCCTGGAGCAAAGCTCAACGGTCGCGTTTGCGACCACTTAATAAATGGAGTATACCAGCATCGCTTAAGCGTGGCAATAGCGGTCATTGACCCACCTGCTTTTTCTAGCGTTCTTTATTGCATATTGAAATAAAGCCCTTTAAAGTCCTGACTCAGTATCTATCGTGATCTTCAACATGTTCCAATAACCATACATAGTTTATTGTTTCGATGCCTACGGCGAGATATTGGGTGAAAGGGCAATGACCGTATTGCCACGCTAAAGCGATTCGGGTATAGACGTAAGATTTCTTAATGTATGTAATAAAATAGTTCTCTGAGTGAGTGCTCATAATCATCACCATTTTATTTTACCACAGATTACATTAAATATTACTCAAATCAAATCAAAGCATGTATTTCAATTAAACCATGTAAGTACAGGCACTTTTGAATTGTCAAAATTAAATAGTCAGTCAGTTAGTTAGTTAGTCAGTACTATGTTAAGAATACAATATTGTCAACTTACATAGGGTTTCTTCTTACGCTCGTCTTCAGGCGGCTTGGATATGGCCACAGTTGTTTCAGCCATTTTCTCCGTTAATTTCTGTACATCTGACTTCGAACTATCGCCCGCCGCTTTAGAAGCTTGTCTGAACAAAGAAACTTCTGTTAGTGAAATACCGATGATCCTAAATACGTCCCCTATGGTTTTGGCGCGGTATGAAATTGCATTTTTTATATGTTTTTTAACAACTTTGACATGCTGTAACTTTAGTTTCCCTTTGGGTGCGGCGACTGACTTCCTCATTCATGATCATTGAAAGTTAAACAACTAAGTATTAGAAATGAAATTTATTCAAAGTAAAATTGGTCGCAACAATCGAGTAGTCCCCCTACTACAAATATCGCAATATAAACTTTGCATCATACTATTTTACATAGACTTACAGAGATTGTAACAGCTTCAGTCCTCTTCCGGCGCCTCTTATCGGATTAAGGGATGGACTGACGTCAGCAGCAGGAGAAAAGACCGGTGGCGCTACAAGAAAGTACAACTTATAAAAATATTAGCTTTTACCCGCCCGCGTGGTCGGACACCATGCCCCGGGAACTACCGGGGTTAAAAGTATCCTAGGTCATGACCTAGGATACTTTTAGCCCCGGTTATTCATGTGTCAAATTTCGTCCAAATCTGTTCAGCAATTTATTAAGGCGTTAAAAAGTAACAGAGACAGACAGAGAGAGTTACTTTCGCATTTATAATATACTAGCTGACCCGGCGAACTTCGTACCGCCCCACCATCGCCAGCCGCTCTGCCACCTCTTTTTAAATCTCTGATATCTTCTGTGATATACATTTTAATGATATATGCTATAATGGGCAATTTTGATTTACACGAAATTCACAACGTATCTAATGTATTTAATTATAATATAAGGAATAATACCGTATTGTTTAAAATAGCTTGGTAAATAACCCATATTTTTTTTGTAATATGAAATAGATAAAAATGTTTACTGTGGGTTATCCTTAGAAGATTAACATATACCATGGCGGAAGTTTTTATCGATTTTTTTAAGATATACAATTCCGTAGTATTAAATAACTATGGATAGTCTTGACACGATATCGTCATAATATCACGCCTGTATTCTCCGAAGGGTTAGGTAGAGGTGAGTACACCCACATAAATAAATAATAAGTTTATTGTACAGACGCCAGCACATCAAGCTACTACAATCTGTCAAAATTCTTTAATACATTTTCAACTTTATCGCTAAAGCATAAGGTTCAAAGTTGATTGGGAAAATTTTACAGTTTCGGGTAGCTTAATGTGTTGGCGTCTGTACAAAGAAAAACACTTAAGATTAAGACATACACTAAACTTGATGTACAAGCAGTGGGCAAAGGCAGGTTGAACAGCTGGCTCCTGAACTAAGTAAAAGGATACTTGTATCTCAAGAGCCAAAGTTCCTCATAAACATTGATTAATACAACAATCAGGTTAAAGCTACTCAGTAATTACATGAATCAGTATTGAGAAAGGTATTCATGAGATGATTGATAAAACATTTTCTGGATAGTCATAAGACAAATTCTGCAACCAATTAGTAAGCTTTGCGTTCAGTGTAAACTTGGCCAACGTGTAAATATCAATTACCCAATGTACCCTATTATAAAGTTTATATTTATATACCATCATGGTACTTAAATATAAGTAACTAAGTTCACTACTATGCAATGAACTTGAATTAGGTTAGCTGTTTAATGACAGACAAAAACGACAATTTTACAAACCTCCTGGTTTTTGTTGTGCCTTTGCAAGCAGCATGGCTGCCATTTTGCCCCGTCCACCAATTGAAGTGGCCCCAGATGTGCTGGACGAACATACCTATAATTTTTATTATAACATAAATATACTATCGCCATTCGCTCAAATGATCTGAATGGTTTCTTTTTCAAGGGGGTAATTGCGTAACACACTATCAGCAGCAATGGCTTTCATTTTGAAAGTTCAACAACCGTCATTAACACACTATCAGCAGCAATGGCTTTCATTTCAACAACCGTCATTGCGTTACGTGGTTGAGCAGACAAATTTTTCGAACATAATGAAGCAATTTGATTAGGAACATCCTTCAAAATGATCCATACTGTGATTGATAGTGTGTTTTGCAATTGGGGTGCTGAAAGATGTTTTTACAATTACTTCTGAGTGATGTGATGGATCAAGCTTTGAGTGCTAACGGAAATCAAGGAACTTTTTGAGGTTCATTAGAGAAATATGTTATTTATCATCAACCAAAACCATCAAGGATTTTTTTTTAATTCATTTTTAATTTTGAGTCAAGATGATGATAACACAAAATAAATGCTATGCTATTGCGGTTTCAGTTTAATGTCGTTCTTATCAAAGGACCCATCCGTCTGTGGTTTCCGTTGCACGACTCATAATGCGAAGCATGAGAGTGCTTTACGATCGAAAAATTTGTTTTGCCTCCTTTCTGCAATTGTTTCGATTGTTATACTCCTTCTAGTACACAGAACCTACTTCATTTATATACCATTGTAAAGTTAATTTAATGTAGATTAATTCTGTACCTACTTTTCAAAAATTTATTTATTGCAGTAGAAACGAAAAAAAAATATTTCTAAAAAATTTCCCATCAATCAAGTTTGAAACCTGAAAACATTGTAGCTTGCGAAAAAATCTATTAATTGAGTCAATTTTTTTTTAATAGATTCGTTTCACCCATAGGATGAACCCTATTTAAAATGGCTCTTTTATTCAAAGTAAGTAGGTTAATTATAATTAATAAAAAAACGTAACTAATATAATATCTATGGCTTTTTATATGATCAAATGAGCATTACATGATGATGAGCATATGGTGTACATAATAAAGAGTATTCTATTCTATTCTATTCTATTATGAGTTGTGCATATTTGGATTTTCCAAATTTTCGATTACGTGCCGTTAACAAGACACAGGACAACAACGACAATGGGACAAGACTATGGAAAAATAAGTGCTCATACACACGAGCGGCACGCATCAACTGCAGAGACAACTGCAGCATGCATCGTCGTCGACGGCTGCCGTTGACGAGTGTTGACGGCTGCCGTTGACATGTGTTGACGGCTGCCGTTGACGCGTGCCGCTCGTGTGTATACCCACTAAGAATACAATATAACTTACACTAGGTGGAATACAAGAGCCTGCTGTGCCAGCAACACTCGGAGCAACACTTGGGGCTGCACTGGTTTCTGGTGTAGACTCCGGAGTGGTTTCATCGGAAGACATGCCCGTGTGGGTCTTTTTCAAAGCTTGTAGAAGGGCCAAGCCCCTGCCACGGCCCCTTGGGTCTGCCATATTGTCCTGCTATCAAAGGCATTGAGTAAATCAGAATAGGTAGAAACTATTAATAATCATTTTGACAGACACACAATGAGACTCAACAGAAGACTTCTTTTCAAGGCTACAGCCATCCATTGTCCTTGAAGTTGTTAAGTTCATTAACACTTTCAAGGGTAACTATATCACTATAGCTGTCATAACACTAAAAACTACTGTTGCGCGCCACGCTTGATGGCGACATTAGCTACCACTAGCGCCATCTAGTATCGAGTAGCAGAACTAGTAGGTCGAGATGCTTCCAGAACTTTCGATACTCGAACATTCTAGAACTATCGACATCGGGTCAGTCGGGACCGGTATGTACTCGAACATTCTAGATGTTTCTACAGTAGAAAGTTCTGGAACTATCTGAGGCCCTATATAAGGCCGGTATGGGCCGCGACCGAGTCAGTATTGATTCTGCGATACAAGCGATAACATTCGAAGCGATCTTCAAGTGCGACTTAAGAGTGATCAGTAGTGCGATTGTGTTTTATAATTAGTGTGTTTGTGTTTTATTGGTGTTATTTAATTAAAGTGTTTATTTTTGGTTATTAAATCGGCAGTTTTTATTGTCACGAACCCCAAGCTCGTAACAATTGGTGTCAGAAGCAAGGATTAAAATCATGCCGATTTTACCCAAAGACGACACGGAGGGTATCCGTACCCGGAGTCAACGCCAACAGGAGACGGACCAGAGACGTTTTGGTGGAGCTGCGCCACAGATGTCGGAGGGCCAGCTGCCGACCACGGAGGCCGGCCCGTCCGCAGCTGCTCCAGGATCATCAGCACCAGATTTGGCTGCTCTGATGATGATGCTGCAGGAGCAGGCTCGCCGACAGGAGGAGCAGGCTCGTCGGCTGGAAGAACAGCTCCAGCGCGATAAGGAGGAACAAGCCCGTCGACAGGACGAGCAGATGCTCCTTATGAAGGACCTTCATGCTACCATCGGGAAAGACATGAAGGAGGTGAAGGATAAGGTTGCTCAACATGACAACCGCCTGTCCGAAGCTGAAACCCGAATCGACCAAGTGAATAATCGGGTTGACAACGTGATGGCTGACGTGAAGAAAACCGTGATGGCTGACGTGAAGAAAACGCTGGATTACCTTAAACTTGAGGATGGAATCGCAGCTCCCGTAGCTACAACACCTTCGCTACGTGGATTCAAAGTGCCACCGTTCGACGGAACTTCTTCCTGGTCGGCCTATAAAATCCAATTTGAGGCTGTCATGAAGGCGAACGGGTGGAATGAAAGTCAGGCTATGACTGCCCTCACCCTAGGCCTGCGCGACCAGGCCTTAACTGTCTTGGAAGCTCTCGGTAAGGAAGTGACTTACGAGCAGCTCCTTGAGGCATTGGAGGCTCGGTATGGCGACGCTCACCTGGAACACGTGTTTCGTGCGCAGCTCAGGGATCGTGTGCAACGCAGCAACGAAAACCTGCAGCAGTGGGCCCTTGAAGTGGAGAAGCTGGTTCGGAAAGCATACCAGTCTGTACCTGCGCTTATTGATGGGAACCTGGTGCAGGTATTCATCGATGGCATCCGCGACCTCGAAGTTAGAGCTGCTGTGAGGCTCGGTCACCACGGGACGCTTAAGGACGCCTTGGCCCATGCACTGGAGGTGGAAGCTGTGCGTCAGGATTATCGTTCCCATCGCGTCAGGGAGGTTGCAGCGGCTACAGTTCGCGACCGCTATAAAGGATACAGCCCTAGGTGCTACGGCTGTGGGGAAAGGGGCCACCTTAGACCCAGTTGCCCTAAGCGAACTGCAGAAAGAGAAGATGGCTGGTATCCAAAGGGTAGTGCGGCTAACAGCACCGCCCAGCAGCAGCAGGGAAAACGAGTAATAGCCAGGACTGTGGGGCGAGTGCTGGCTGATGTTCAAAGAGCCCCGAGGATGTCGATCACACAAACCCATGACGGGAAAACTCGTGGCAACGCAGATGCATCGTCAAGACCTTGTCCTGAAGACTGCAAGCATTATTCTAGGCACCAGGGTAAGGAAGTGGTACCTGTGAGGATGCTTAAGACAGACCTCAGCAACGAGTGGAAGGATCGCCTACAACGTGCACAACAGGAAGATTCGGACATCAAGCCGATTCTGGAGTGGATGAAGGCCAGAGCTCCTAAACCCAGGTGGAGCGACGTCTCAGCGATGAGTTCGATCACAAAAAGCTATTGGGCCCAATGGGACAGCTTGGTGATTCAGGATGGAGTCCTGTGCCGTAAATGGGAAAATGCTCGGGGGGACAGCTGTCATTTGCAAATGGTTGTCCCTAAAGCTTAAAGTACCGCATGTTCTACAGCTGTACCATAATGGTTGTTCAGGAGGCCATCTGGGACTAAAACGGACTCTACTGAAGATACGAGAACGGTTTTACTGGGTCCACTGTCGGGACGATGTCGAGGACTGGTGTCGCAAATGTACGAGTTGTGCAGCTGTAAAGGGACCTCAGACTCGTAGTAGAGGTGCATTGAAATTGTACAATGTTGGTGCACCATGGGAGAGGATAGCCCTTGACGTTGCGGGGCCGTTTCCGGAAAGTGAAAGTGGTAACAAGTATTTCATGGTTGTAATGGATTACTTCACTAAGTGGCCGGAAGTCTTCGCCATTCCAAACCAAGAAGCTTCAACAGTTGCAGATAAACTGGTTCATGAAGTCTTCTGCCGTTTTGGAGTACCCTTGGAGATTCACAGCGATCAGGGAAGGAATTTTGAGTCCCAAATATTCCAGGAAACTTGCCGAGTCATGGGTACTCATAAAACGAGAACAACTACTTACCACCCACAATCGGATGGAATGGTGGAACGATTTAATCAGACATTGGAGAGATACCTGGCAAAAGTTGTGGAAAATCGGCAACGAGATTGGGACAAGCACATACAACCGTTTTTGTTGTCATATAGAAGTGCTGTTCACGAAAGTACATCGGTGACGCCAGCTTTCGCAAACTTTGGGAGGGAATTACGGCTGCCTGCAGACCTGATCACCGGAATACCACCTGATGCCCCATGCAGTATAACCGATTATGCGAATGACTTGCGGAACAAAATGAATGACATATATGAGCACGTCAGACAATCGGGCCAGCAAATGTCTGAAAAGATGAAAACCCGTTATGACCGCAAAATGAACAATAAAGGGTTTGACGAAGGTTCACTAGTGTGGTTGCACAATCCAGTCCGCAGCAAAGGGAAATCTCCTAAGCTTCAAGCTAAATGGGACGGACCGTACCGGATTGTGACAAAGATCAATGACGTAACCTACCGGATACAGAAAGGTGCAAGAGGAACTCCTAAGATCGTCCATGTGGATCGATTGGCGCGTTATTATGGGGCCGATAATGCTCGGGACGAGCATGTCTTAGGAGGGGGCAGTGTTGCGCGCCACGCTTGATGGCGACATTAGCTACCACTAGCGCCATCTAGTATCGAGTAGCAGAACTAGTAGGTCGAGATGCTTCCAGAACTTTTGATACTCGAACATTCTAGAACTATCGACATCGGGTCAGTCGGGACCGGTATGTACTCGAACATTCTAGATGTTTCTACAGTAGAAAGTTCTGGAACTATCTGAGGCCCTATATAAGGCCGGTATGGGCCGCGACCGAGTCAGTATTGATTCTGCGATACAAGCGATAACATTCGAAGCGATCTTCAAGTGCGACTTAAGAGTGATCAGTAGTGCGATTGTGTTTTATAATTAGTGTGTTTGTGTTTTATTGGTGTTATTTAATTAAAGTGTTTATTTTTGGTTATTAAATCGGCAGTTTTTATTGTCACGAACCCCAAGCTCGTAACACTACTATTGTGTCTTGTTAACACGCCGGAACCTGTTAAGGGCTGATTTCACCAAAGTCAGATGACAGTTTTAGTATGGACACAAAACTGTCAAAAATTCAAAATTTAGTCTCACGATGAGAATTATTCTAGTTATAAAAGTTTGGTGAAATTCACCCTTAGGTTCAAAATCCATTTATGTATAACCAAGATTTTAGTTATCTATGATTTTTCAATATTACTTAACAACTTACTTAAAAGTAAGTGATAAGTAACTGATAAATATTGTTAATATTTTACTGATTACAGATAGGTACGGCTTAGATTTAAATCCGTTTATAAACATTGTAAAAACTTTAGAATTGCAATTTTTTGATAGTAGATTAATTACTATTTTACTACTGTTATTATTGATGCTAGGTGCTTAAGGAGGAAGCCCGCGAAATTCAAATTTTCTTATGTTTTTTGCAATTTGCTGATCAGTATTAAGTTGTATGTAGATTAAAATATGATTCACAACTGTAAAAAATATGTAATTACAGAATTATAATCATTAGAATCAGTAATACAACTAGTTAAGTTAGTATAATCCTAAAATGTCAAGATTTCATGAAAGTCATTCAGTAGGATTACATGGTCTTAAAGAGTTGTGCTGATGACTTTAATGATTATAATTCTGTAAATACATATTTGTTACAGTTACAAATGATATTTTAATCAACTTACAACTTAATACTGACCAGCAAATTGCAAAAAATGTAAAAAAAGATGAATTTCGCAGGCTACCCTGGCGCTTTTGTTTTAATTAAAACATGTTTTCTTTAAAATATTTGAAGGCCAGTCCATGGCAAGACATAATATAGATCATAGGTTCTCAACATGGGCGATAATGCCCCTCGTGGGCATTTGAGACTTTCAGGGGAACTTTTAGAAAACCCAGAGAAAATTATATATCCTAACCTTACCGTATAATATTACACATTTAAATAGAATCGTGGCAATAGCTGTACTTATCAGATTTGTGACCGATGGTAAGTAAAAATAAATTGGGGGCTCTAGAAAGAAATATTTCTCAAACCGGTGGGCAAAACATGGTTGAGAACCTATGATGTAGATCATAATCCTAATATTAAGACCATTATTGTACCAGGTTTTAATGCAAATAAATATAATATAATAATTATTCTATTCTACCCAAAGGTGAATATGTAATAGAGATAGGAGTAAAGCAATCTGAAGATTGTGTACCTATTTGAAGCATTTAGTAAACAATAATTTCTATTCTTATAATAGACATCTATACTCCATAGGTTTAGGTAGTTAAATAAAGATAAACAAAAAAACCATGTGACTTAGTTAACTGACTTAAACGTAATACCAGTCTATTCAGTTGTCATGATATGTCACAGTTGTACTCTTCAATTTAGCAATGTTATAATTCATTAAAAAAGTTGCTAAATTGAAGAGTACAACTGTGACGAAGCATGGAAACTGAATAGACTGGTATTATTGTTTAGTTGGTTAACTAAGTCACGTGGTTTTTTTGTTTACCTTTATTTAACTAACTAAACCTATGGAGTATAGGCATGTTAGACGTTAAAACTGTCTAGATGTTTTTGATATTCAGCAAAAATTTGTGAAATATTAGCCTTCGTGAATCTGGATCAAGCATTGAGAATCCAACAAGGCGTCCCAGGGCGTCAAACATACCCTACTGTTGGATTACAGGATTAACCACTCTCGGCGCTAAATGCATTCAAAATCCAGAATACCGTCGTGGTAAAAAATCGCCCGTGCGTACGAAGGCTAACATTTCGACGACGCGCAAAACCTGAGGGTAGGAACCAGTAAGTACCTACTTTAGGTACCTACTTACTTATTTTCATAAATTCCCAATCGTAGATAACTGTAGGCACTTAATTTATTTTACAATATACACAATATTACTTAGTTTTGGGCAAAATGCAGTACTGACTATGTATTACAGACAAACCCAAAGGAATAAACAATTTAGCACCAGTTTTTATTTTGCAATTCTGTTTACCTAATATGTACAAACTTTTAAAATACAAACTACAAATTATTAAAATATAAAAATATAACCTAATCTAACTAAAACTATTAAAAAACTAAAATATTGCGTTGCAATATTCCTCCGCATCGCTGTCGACTGTATATATACCCAAGACAATACAATACACTTGTATCTCATATTTCATATTTCAATGAGGCAAAAAGTAAGCATTCTACCTACCTAAAGTTATAAGGAATTTCATTAATTAGCAAAAATGATTGCCTCAACATTATTGTCAACAGGACATACCACATTTTGATGCAATTGATATGTTAAGCACCAATAATAACAATGTGACAAAAATACATAATTATATGTTACCTTTTTATTCTCCTTCTGTTTTAATTCTCCAAAACACGAAAATAACTAAAATGCCAATTCTTGTCTTCCTTTCCTTTCCTTCTTCGCACAGAGTACTTTTTGTTTGATACTTCTTCAACGACAATAAACAGTTACAGATAAGATAAACACAGGCATTTAAAAAATCAAAGACCGTATAGATGACTGGTAACACTGGTATGACTGGTATGGAGGTGGAGCGAGATCACTGACAGCACGATAGAAATAATGCTAGACACACACGCGGGGACTTTAGTCGTCGACGACTCGCTGGTCACTGGCGATTTCAAATACTGTCCACACACACGTTTCAAGAGCCCGTTTGTCGCCTGCAATGTCAAAATCTGTGTGTAAACGTACAGACGCCAGCACATCAAGCTACCCGAAACTGTCAAATTTTCCCAATCAACGTTGAACCTTATGATTTAGCGATAAAGGTGAAAATGTATTAACGAAGACGGATTGTAGTTTTATGTGCTGGCGTCTGTACATAACATAATCAGCCTATAACGTTCCAACTGCTGGGACACAGGCCTCCTATCGGTGAGAGGGAATGGGCCGTAATCCACCACGCGGGCTCAGTGCGGGTTGGCAGATGTCACATGTCTTCGAATTTTTGGTTCTAGGACATGCCGGTTTCCTCACGATGTTTTCTTTCATCGTTTTGAGAGCAGTGGTAATGAAATAATTTACACAAAGTAAAGCGCCTGTCTGGGTTCGAACCTACGACCTACAACTCGTAAGTCGCGGCCGTTACCACTTGGCCACCACTGCTCACTTCCCTTATAAACTCCGTACTAAAAAAAAAATAAAAATAAAAAGGACAGCTCAATTCACCGTCATTCGCGATGAATCGGCAAAACATCGTAGTGACTATGGCAGGCGTGTAAGTACGGGTATAGGTTTTTCTATCAAAAGGTCATGAATTCCCCAAAAAAACAAAAACAACAAAACGTAAAGGCGCGTCCCCACTACGGCCGTACGGTTCCGTGAAGCGAGTCGCGCGGCCGAGTCTCGTGAGAACAGCAGAAGCTTCGGGTCTTGCGAAGTTTTGTGGCTGCGTGGCCGACCCTCGCTCAACCCGCCGGTTTTTTTTCTACTTCAAAGGAATCTGCGCGGCTCTGGCTAGTGGGGACGGGCCGTGCGGCCGGTCAGTGTGCTTGTAACCGCCGCTACATCGAGTTATGTTTGTATTCGCGCCAAAATGGAGTAAACTAACGATCAAATTCTTTTATTAATGAATTTGTATAAGTTTTATGGGACTGTCGGAAATGTTTTTATTAAAATAAAATCAAAAGGAATGATGCCTTGATGGAGATTGCTACATGCTTATTACTATAAATGCTTCTGAAGCAAAAAGCACCTCCTCTTCTTCGTACACATGTCAAAAGCAACTGCGCAGGGCAGGCTGCGCGGCTCTTATAATGGGGACGGGTTGCAAAAAACCTGGAGGCCTGGAGGCCTCAAAAGGCCCTGCGGCCCTATTGGGGACGCGCCTTAATGTTTCCAGTTCAGTGCAGGTGTCACTGTCTGTCACTGTCATATTCACAAGCACACATTGAGGTACAGACGCCAGCACATCAACCTACTACAATCTGTCAGATTTCTGTAATAGATTTTCAACTTTATCGCTAAAGCATAAGGTTCAATGTTGATTGGGAAAATTTGACAGTTAGGTGTAGGTTGATGTGCTGGCGTCTGTACATAAAACATGGCGATGCCGCGTTATTCTATACATACATTTGCTTATACAAATATGAGTGAAATATGATTCAGAATGTGAAATATCATTATGTCTCATTCTTTCTAATGAGATAATTTTATTTGATAAAAGAGACAACAATTATATTTAAGTTGTTGCTCATTATGGCAATATTTTATCGTGACGTAGTGACAGTTGTAGGTAAGTGCCATAGCAGCCATCTTATGCGAAGAGTTTCATGGTAGTTTTGCTGTCAAATGGTTGTTTATTTTTTGTATTATTGAGGATTGCAAGAAAATTACGAGGATTTTACCTGTTAAAACTGCATGTAAATGTTGGGAAACAGAAATTGAACATGCCTGTGTGTTGTATTGTGAAGTGTGGTGCAAGAAAGAATGAAAATCAACCTCAATTGTCTTTGCACAGGTTAGTAGCCGGTTTTCATGCATTAATACATACAATAATACACATTCGATGATACAATTGTAACGTGATCATGAATTTATGGCTAAAGTATTGATATTTGGGTTCATTTCCGTATAACAGGCCTTTCTATTATATTTGTTAATTCGTTCGTTTGTTTACAATAATATGTCATAATGGAATAGTGTTGTACCGTTGCCGACTTGGCGTAATAGTTTCCGAAACTAGTTCCTCCGCTGAAACGATACCGGTATATTCTGCGATGTTAACATAAATAATCCTGCGTCTTATTCAGTCCGAGTGACCTTGCTAGGTCCGGCCTGTGGTTCACACTTCACAGCACCAGAATCAAAATATTTCACATAAACCTACATGGACACTTTTATGAAACGTCAGAAGCTAGGTGCACGGTTCCAATTGGTAGTTTCCTATGGAGAAGAAACGGTAAGAAACTCAATGGTTACGCTTTTAAAATAATTGGCTTTTACAATGTTTTCTATTTTGTTAAGTACCTAGTACTTGTTGACAGGCCTACACTGTCCTCCCCTATCTATTAACATTGAAATTTCAAAAGTTTTTCTCGGCTCCTAAGGGTCGTAACGTGATGTTAAATAGCCTATAACCATCCTGGCTACCAAACGCAAAAATAATTTATGCCTGGCATTTTTTTTTGCGCAGAACCCTAATTATTTTTCTAAAATAAAGGTAGCCTAAGTTACTCCTTGTAACATATCTGTCAGTGAAAGTCCCGTCAAAATTGGTCCAGCCGTTTCAGATTAGCCGGAACAAACAGACAGACACACAGACAAAAAAAAAATGCCATTTTGTTAATAATACTGTTTAGACTTTTATAAGCATTTAGTAAAAAGCTGTTATTTTGACAGCACCAACAGACACTTCAATTTTATTTATTTTTATAGATAACGGAAATTAAGATAACCTACTCATCTTTTTCTGTTACAATTACAACGGACTTTGTATACATAATATTAGGTATGATCTAAAAGTGATAACTAGTAAGACTCGTATTTAGTATCGATACTAGTTATAGTAACACCTATGTTCCTTGATAGACACAACACTAGCAATGGCAGCCATTTTATGAGACAATACCAGTTGTAGGTATGCACCCTTTTTTCGTAGGTATTTCCAGTCCATACTTTTGTATGTCAATGCAAGCAAAACGTCAAGTCACTGCAGGGTTACCAAATTGGGTATTTTTTTCGCAATTTTGGGTAAAAATTTGGCTCCTGGAGAAATTTTGGTGAATTGAAATATTTGGAGAAATGTTTGGAGAGAGGGAAAAAATCATGGTGAATTTTGGGTATTTTTTATAGTTAGTCAGAAAGACATTGGTGATAGTAATTATTCTATGAGAGTACACACGACGACATATCAAGCTATACATTTCCAGTATAAGCTGACTTCTTACTGTACGAAAAGCCTATATATACAATGCAAGGTCAGCTAAAACTGGTAATGTATAGCTTGGGCTTATTAATTGAATCGACTAGCTTGATAATAATATTTATGTCGTCGTGTGTACCTCTATAGACACCAAAAAAACGATGTGCATCATGGTACGCTACTTTAGTAAGTAGAAGCTTGAAGTCCAAACTAATTTTTATAGGTTATTGGAAATAATTAGCTTGGTGGCTAATTAATAAAATCTGCTTACTACACAGTACTAATGTCCATTTAGATGTCGATATTATGTTCAGTTTGGTTATTCTACTTTATTTAAAACTTGTCAACAAAAACTGTTCCGTAATGGTTAAAATTACTTAATAGTACAAACTTTTTGCCTTTGGGTAAAACTTAGAAAAATTGTATCATTTTGGAGAAACATTATTTCAAATCTGAGGAGAAATAAAAAATCACATCTGGCAACCCTGAGTCACTGTCAAAAGTGTCAAAGACTCTGTGTTGATTAAAATTTTTCCTATTGTATTCTTTCTACATATTTCGCATATTTTCGCAATTATAAAATATTCTGGAAACACTGTAAATTTGTGAACGGCATTACTGTAAATACACAAACGATGTTGAGAAGTTTATTTAGATTTCATAAAACGGGTAATCAATGTGGACGTTTTTGCGCGGCAACTGTGCTCAGGTAAAACAAGATACATCATAAGTAGGTTAATTTTATGAGGTTCCGAAACCAGTGGCTTTAAATAATTACGTCAGTTGCGCCTTGGGCAGTCAGTTAAGCTACCACCCATCCTCACTGGCTTACTTTTTATTAACCTTGAACTAGAACGGTACCTACCTGGCGCTGATAGAAAAGTGTATTTTTTCGATGTAGTAAAGTATTATTTACATGTATAAATAAATACGTATTTTACACACTATGCAACAACCGTGCCATAGATACTACTGGGAGGAAGTAAAGCAAAATAGTTCATCCCTCAAAATATTTATAGAAGGCTAGATCTGATCTATCATTTTCAGTTTACAACATTTCACTAAGCACTATCGTATTACAGAATTTATTAAAATTTTCAGTCAAAACAGCATCAAACAATTCAGTGGACTGTCCCAAACTGTCCAAAAGAATGTCAATAGGAAGGCTCCAATTATCAACACCTGTGTCTGCAGAACAATGTTCATACAGACACAGGACACTCCTAATCCAAACAGCTTGAAGTTTTTACCAGGAGTCAAAGTGCTGGAGACGGGACAGACAATGGATTTTCCTAATATTGGAGCAGCGCAGTGCAGTCCATTAGGTAGGTAATTCACTATTGAGAGATAAAATAAAATGTTTGTTTTTACAATTATTGTAAATTTTCTGTTTAGATGTTGTTGTTAAATCGGTTGAAGGACACTGAACAAGACCCTCTAGAAGTTTAAGGCCCTTTACACATTATGCTGTGGCTGTGGCATAATGTGTAAAGGGCCTTATTGTTATTACATCTGGTGCCATCCATTACATATTGAGACTCCTCTGTGCAAGCATACAAGCATGCAAGCATACAAGCTACAAGCATATTATGTTAGGCCATTGGTCTTGGCTGTTATTTGTAGATCGTTGACAGTTGTTACAGGTAGTCTGTAGTCTGACAACCAGTCTTACCAAGGGGTATCATATTACCCAGTAACTGGGTTGTGTGGTGTGGAGGTCAGATAGGCAGTTGCTTCATGTAAAATACTGGTATTCACCTGCATCTGGTTAGACTGAAAGTTGACCCCAACATAGTTGGGAAAAGGATAGGCAGATTGATTAAGTTTTCTCAACGTTAAAATCCATTTTAAAGTTTCGTCCCGATTCACCCCTGCATCCCTATTCACCCCGTTTTACCGGTACTACATACAGTTTTTTAAATTTCAGCAAAAATGATATTCCGCATTGATGGTGTGAAATCAGTTTTCTTTGGCCCTGAGTTTGTGACAGTAACCAAACAAGATGATGATGTTGACTGGAGACTTCTGAAGCCTGATATATATGCTACTATTATGGACTTCTTTGCCAGTGGCCTACCAGTTATTATTGACGCTAAACCTTCGGGCGATACACGTAAGCGGCCTCTTAATATCATTAACAATTATTTTATTGTATAACTACTGATCAATGAGGGGCTTGTGGGTAGTTAATAACATCCGCACGGGTCGATCGATCAGGTTAAGCTGCGCTTGCCGCGGTTGGTTCATGGATTGGTGACCATCATTACATACCAAGACCCCTGCATGCCTCGGAAAGCACGTTAAGCTGTTGCTCCCGGCTGTCATTCGTCGATCTTTGCCAGTTGTTATGGGTCGTCAGCAGCCCGAAAGTCTGACAACCAGTCTTACTAAGTGGTAATGTAACTGGGTTGTGGAGGTCAGATAGGCAGTTGCTCTGTGTAAAATACTGGTATTCACTAGTATTCAGCTGCATGTGGTTGGACTGGAAGCTGACCCCAATATAGACAGGAAAAGGCTAGGCAGATTGATTGAACTAGTGATCAAAGAGAAGGTTGTTCAGCAGCAGATTATGTAGAGATCAATGACGTCTGTTCTTATTGTCTCTTACCTAGTGTAGTGTAAAAATTTAATGGATCCCTTATAAAGTCGTTTAATTTAAGATTAAAATATAATTTTCAGAAATAAACGAAGATGACGATGAGATAGTCCAAATGATAAAGGAGCTTCTAGACACGCGTATCAGACCTACAGTTCAGGAAGACGGTGGTGATGTTCTGTTTGTGGACTTCAAGGATGGTATACTGAGGCTGAAGATGCAGGGCTCATGTTCTTCATGTCCTAGCTCCATTGTTACTCTGAAGAATGGAGTGAGTTGAACTTTTATTATGTTGGTACTGGTTGCTTTCTGCTTCTTATCATTACGCCTTTAGTCTGGAAAGGGCAGGTAGGAGAAAGTGTGCCTAGTACTAGATTAAAAAATTCAAAGACATGCCCTTTATGTTCCGGGGCAGCGGTAACCCTTTCGGACAATCCCGCTACCCACTAGTGCCACCTTAAATCATCTTCTATTACAGGTCCAAAACATGATGCAATTCTACATCCCGGAAGTGGTAGCTGTTGAACAAATTGACGATGAAGGAGACAAACTTAGCGAGAAAGTGTTCAAAGAATTTGAGCAGTTGAAAACCAAAGAGAGTGCGGAACCAAAATAAATGAATCTGTGAATATTATGTAAGTAGAAACGCAACATGTATATATATACTGTCCTGTTTTTTTGTTAATTAATGAATAGAAAATAAATTGCCTATGTTGAAATTATTGTGTAATTTTTTTTTATTTTCCTGAGCGCAATTTATCGTCAGAAAATACATAGAATTTAAAGCGACCAGCTTACAAACGTGCAGATGCAAAAGCTTCTACAATAGAATCAGAATTGTATACCATCGATGATGGGCGTATTGTACGACCCGAAGCTTTAACGCGACTTTGTCTGTGTTAATCTCGATTATATATACGGCTAGCTGCGCCCCGCGGTTTCATCCTCTTAAATGTCGATCCCGTGGGAATGTCGGGATAAAAAGTAGCCTATATATTATTCCAGGGTGTCAAATACCTCCTTGCAAAATTTTATCAAAATTAGTCCAGCCGTTTGTGCGTGAAGAAGTAACAAACATATAAACACACTCACAAACTTTCGCCTTTATAATATTAAGCGTGATTCTTCTATGCTTCTATTTTTACACACTAGTTAAACATTTAATGGGAGAGGTGGTCTGGTTGGAGGAATAACCACGCCCACGCACTAAGGTCCACTTGAAGGACTAATGCCCGTTTTCACCATCGTTCCTTAAATTTAGGGAGACCTTAAGAAATTTTAAGTGTTAGTTTCGTTTTCACCATCACCTAAGGGACACTTATGGTCCTAAAACATATGGGTAAGGGGCTGATTTAAGGAGTCTCTTATGTTAAGAGACTCTTAGTTAAGGAGTGTTTGAGGGAACGATGGTGAAAACGGGCATAAGTGCGGCTAACCAAACCCTGTAACATAGAACACATTTAAAACAAAAAGTAAATAAATAAAAAGTCATTATTATAGTCCATTGCACTTTTATTATTCAAAGGTAAAAGTTTTTTTTTATTGTATCTGAGTATCTTAGGCTGCTTTCCAACGAAATTGACAAATCAACATTGCAGAATGTTTTCGTTACAATTTTTACTATAAAATAGAGATCGACTTTAAACTACACATTCTTAGTTGGAAAACCGTCTCTGTACGTTTCACACATAGAAATATAAATACAAATAATGTAGCCTAGTTATAAGATATATTAGTAGTTGTCTCTTAAACTAAACGTTATTACGTACTAATACTAGCTCCTAAACTAAAATCTACAAATTAAAATTGTTTGCAAAACCAATAATATCGATAATTTTCTACGTATTTTAAATAGATGAAGTACCTATTAAACTAAACAATGGCAGTGTTCCATTTCATATTTTGAAACTAAATTAATTTTTCGACAAACTATATTTTATAATATGAGTACAGTCAACAGCAAAGGTAATGATTTTGATGTCGAATAAGAATTTACAAAAAATGTCATGAGCTTTTTGTTTAATTATATTAATTTATTTCTGCTTTTGACTGTACCAAGTTTAAAAATAGATATTTATTAGAGACATAATATCATAAATAGGATTGATAGTATAATAGAAAAAAAAAAGTCAAATAGGATATTCAAACATAGATTCATAGTCTAATTAACTGAAGAAATAAAGTCAAACATTTTATTCACACATTGATTTATAATCAAATCAATGTTGCAAACACAGTTTTGCCAAAAGTCAATACCTACCAATCAGCAGGCTAAATTAAAAGAAAAGATAGAAGGTACTTAAAAATATAGTTGGTACAATACTGTACTGTTGATTTAAGTAGGAAATCTATAGTTGGCCCAAGGGACACTTGAAACTAGTCACAATAAAATGTTTCTTCATCTAACAATATAGATGCTTTGTCAACCATTTCGTACAAGCTTTTGACGTTGTCCAAATCACATGACTAAAATTACAATTCCATCATAATTTTCGCCCAGTATTTGTGATTCTTTTGATAGCATCGTATCAAAAGAATCACAAATACTGGGCGTTGGGCCAAGTCCACGACACATTCCAATTCCCATGCTACATTTCTAGGAATAATACTTCACATATTATCTACTTAGTATGTGAAATTAAACCGAAATCGTAAATGCTAACTGCTTCAATTCATTTTAGGGTGCCTTCGTACTGGCGTTGGTCCAGCGTAGACGTCGAACGTATACGCTGCGTAGACGCTGACCGCTGCTCAAACGTGACGTTAACGTCAATATGACGTCATATTTTCGATGTAATCAGTTATGTTACGCGACGCTAGCGCATCGTATACATTTACGCAGCGTCTACGCGACGTCAACGCCTACACTGGACTTAAGCTCAGTGCAAAAACATTTGGACCAAGTATTAATATAAAGATAAGTTTTATGTGAGTGCATCAAGGGTCGCACCTGCACACACAACAAGAAGGGAATAAGAACCAGTCCATAAAAATGCCAGCACAGTCGTCATTTGGGTCGTACGCCAGCAGTCTGTGCCATTTGTATTTTTGTTCGCAGCCGCAGTCACGTGTACATCTCGCCGTTGATGTTTTACTGAAAAATATAATGATTTATTACTTAGTGAAAAAAAAAATGCTAAAGGGATGGTAAATAGTAGATTTGGAAAAGTGTGATATTAGCTATCTGTAATCAATTGAATAAATTTTAATGAATAGATATCCACTTTTTATTCTTCAGCTATTCCTCCCAGCTTTAAACACCATAACCTTGGGTTTCGGAAGAAAAATAATATTTTGTGGATAGGCCTCTTAGCACACAGATACCAAGTAGCACTCTATGATCCCGCTGTAAATAGGTACGCATTAAACTGGTAGATGGTGAGCTCTATGAAACGAGCGTTGAAACATTGAGGACTACGTAAACATGACCGAAAAACGTATTGCCCAATCTTAAAGTACCTACTGTCTTGAAAGTACAGGCTATTTCAAAATGAGGTGTTAAGATTGTCCTCAGTTTACGTAAGGCGGGTGCACAACTGCACATTTGAATGCAATACAACCTACCTGCACGTCTCCTGATGTATCGCCTGCTCAAAATGCATAGTGTTGACTATGGCGCGCAACTTTCTCGCCGAGTTGAGCGCCCAGTACGGAGTCATTATCTCCGTCTTGCTCTCGCAAGCGTCCACTCTGAAATAACGAAATGAAAGGTTTGTGAATACTTAAGTTTTTTTTTTAAATTGATCTAAGGAGTTCGTCAGAAAAGGATTTACAATATGACCCAGAATTAAGGCACCACCAAGCAAACCAATTAGAATATGATATAATCATAATACATACACTGAATTTTTATTATTATGTAAGTATAAAACATTGTTTATTTATTAAATTAGTTATACTGATTTTGGGATAAAATTGTCGCAGACGTATTATAAGTCTATCATAGTAGGTACTTCGTCCATTTTGGTTTGTTTTGACTGTACAACGGAAGTGTGACTGTAGCTCTAATTTCGCAGTGGAAGTTTATGAGCTGATATAATCATGCACAATAAAGCCAATCTCGTAATTTCCTCTAATCTGCGTTCGCGATTTATTTGCCAAAAATGTAAACAAATATGAATTAATGGAAATAACTTGTAATTCTTACACAATAAAGTTCAGTTTTTCGCTACAACTTCATACATTTTCATAACTTTTTCAATAGTGCTAGTCATTCTGAAATCAACTTAATTGTGATTGAAATAAAGTTGATATTTGTTTAACTTGATATAGGGTGGGGGAGTAGTAGCACTGCGCACTTTTACTATAATCATCTTCATCGTCATCATTACCAACATCCTTTTCATGCCACTGCAAGGAATAGCTTCTTGACGAGAAAAGGGTTAACGCCATTCTTTTCTCTTTTGTGCACAACTTCTAAGTTTTCCCGAAGAGCTTAACCATTCCTTTCGTTTTGTCATCGGTCTTTCTACGCTCCTTGAGGCCACTCTCGCCCTCCAGTTCGTCAGTGATCACTCAATCCAGCCAAGTGTCATGCCATCATGCCTCAAAAACTCACCTGCCAGTATTATTGACCGCCTTTGCATCAGGCAGCGGTGCGTTAGCAGCCTGTCGCACATGTCTGAAGTAGGAGTCGCCGGTCGCATCATGCATGTCCGGAACGCCGGGCGCCCGCCGCACACGATTCCCCGCCGGCGTCGTAAACGAACCGTACATGCGCTTTATTAAAGCTTTGTTCTCGTCTATGAAGTTCTCGATTTTGTCTCTGTAACATGTTGGAAAATAAATAAATTAATGTTCTTTTGCCTTTTTATTATAATATCTGAGCAGAGTAGATCCTACCCTCAACCATTGAAGGCATAAAACGGACAAATTAAATGTCTGGGTTCGGTTGCTAACAGAGCAGCAGAAGTGTATTAAAGGCGTTCTACACGATCCAGACTGACCGCCGACAGAGGTGACCTTGGTCCAGTTGGTGTGAAAATCTACCGTGTAGACGTTGGTCCGCCGACCAAATATGGGCGGGGTCAAACGACCTTTGGACAACCTTGGTCGGCAGCGCATCCATCACGACAAGCTGCGTCCGTGGTCGGCCCCAACCGTCTGGAACGCTGTCGGCCAACGGGAGAGCTTCAGTGTGCGTTTGTCAGTCAATGTGGGCGCACGTCATCGCGTGTCACAGCGACGGATTAGAATAGAATAGAATATATTTATTTGCTTTAAAACATGGTATACATTAAGGTCTTATAAATAAAGTGATGATCTTACATGTTTCGCCATGGACTGGCATGCAAATATTTAAACATACTAAAAATGTGACTTTAACGCATTAATTTGTTAAAATTAACATATTTTTAATAACATTGGTTATTAGGGTTTCGTATCTATTTGAGCACATAAGAATAATAGGTATATAAAGTAATATAATTAAAACTCAGCATCATATCTTATATTTATCGTCTATTTTTTTATCAAAAAATTCTTTTACACTATAAAAACAATTATCAATAAGCCATTTGTGTAGCGTTTTAGAGGGAGTTCCCTTATTTCTTTTGGAATATTGTTGAATATTTTTATTGCTGTGATAAAGCTATTCTTATGACATAATGTGCTTTGATGTGAAGGAATTCTTAGCCGTGTTGGGTCTCGACGGGTATATTTTGAATGTAAGTCGCATGTTATAAAAAATGTAGTGCTCTTTATTGATTCACAAAACGAACCCCGCGAACGAGAGGTTCTGACCGAATTTATATCTTTATACACTGATTTATCATGTCTTTGGTACAGACGCCAGCACATCAACCTACACCTAACTGTCAAATTTTCCCAATCAACATTGAACCTTATGCTTCAGCGATAAAGTTGAAAATCTATTACAGAAATCTGACAGATTGTAGTAGGTTGATGTGCTGGCGTCTGTACATTGGATCTAATTTATATAAAGATAAAAATAAGCAAATGTTTAATTTTTTTTTTTTTTTTTTTTAATAATTAGTTTTTCTTCTTCACTCAAGCATAAAAAAGTTATTGCCAAACCGACCTTCCGTTGGTTTGAAAGGCAAGGAGCCATATTGATACGTCTTCACGCTGTGAACACCGGATGGAATTGACAAGTTGGTGTCAACCACCGACCGTGTAGAACGAATACAAAAGTTGGTTGACGCGACCAAGGTCACCTCTGTCGGCGGTCGGTCTGGATCGTGTAGAACGCCTTTTAGGACTCCCGAAGATGCTTGGTAGCTCTCAAGTCTTGTTAAAACATTAGTTCCCTAAGTGCTCATATACCTACACATATACAAGCGGCGCGCATCGACGGCTGCAGTTGCCTCTACGATTGCGTTGACGCGTGCCGCTCGTATGTAAGAGCACTTAGGTACATCTGGAATAGTTTTCCGACTGTCATCATTTTATACCTAGTTAGTTACCTACTTATTTTTCGATTTGCACTGGTCTAGGCTGAGTTCCAATCTATTGATAAGCAAGAAAACAGACTCACGAGGCATCCACATTCTTAATGACTATTGTCACAGGTAATTTATGCCTGCACGAATTCTCACAACATTCTCCACTGTTATCTAGCAACATAATATAACATAGCATAATCAGCTGTAGATGTATCAGTTGGTAGATGTCACATGTCTTCGAATGTTTGGTACTAGGACATGCCGGTTTCCTCACTATGTTTTCCTTAACTGTTTTGAGAACAGTGATGATGAAATAATTTACACTGTCTAGCAACTGAGAAGTAAATACAAGTATTTATACTTACAATGGATAGGTATTTCCAGCCGTTGGACAATACAGCTGGAAGTTACGCTTCACGCACGGAACTCCTCTGATGATCTGACCTTGAAGCTCGTAGCCCAGTGCTAAAGATAGCGCTGTCCATAGTATCTGGAAATAATTACAAAAGTAATTAAGTAAGTACTTAAGTGAATTGCGAGCTGTACCTACGTAAGTGTTTTTCTAAAGATTTTTATTAAGTATTTATAAAATTCCATACAGACTGGTTAATTTTATTTTTATAATCAGTGGAAATATTTACACATGCACATGATACTTTTTTTTTGGGACAAGACCGTCACACTATCTCTGCCCCTGGAAGTCTTGTAAGACCCACAATGATAGGCGACGAAAAAACGCTGACAGTGAAGTTTAGCGTATCCCACAAAACTGATTCGTAGCAATCGTTGCGCGCTAAGGTGTCCCCACTAGGGCAACGCGGCCTCAAAGCCGCGCTAGATTAGCCTCGCAAAGACTTGCTGTGCTTTGCAACGAGGCCCCATTATAAGAAGTCGAGGCTCGGCCTCACGGAGCCGCGCGGCCCTAGTAAGGACGCCCTTTTATACTACACCTCCTCAATTTCCAAGATCGCACCTTTCTCCCACTCGTTATAGGGGGCCTACCACAGATATGGATACATCTATTATATCTGTGGGGCCTACTAGTGAGTAGGCCCCATACGTACGGTACGTCGTGCTTTGTGAAGCACGACGTCCGTAGTTTCGGGTGAAGTTACGGGCGTTTCCTACTCCGTATCACTTACCTACCTACCTACTGACTAAGAGTAGTTCGGTTTCGGAACTAAGAATGAATGACAACACGATTTGACAGTTAAGTAGCCCTACGCTCGATGTGTTTTTGCCCGTCCGACAAATTGATTTGACACTTGTTTTTACGGATCAATTTCTTTCGGAAGGGCCCATTGACGGACTAAAGAGAGTAGACTCTCCCTGTTATGCTGAGAACGGGGTTTAAGACATAGGTACACAGACACACACACACCTAGCAAGGGTCCGTGAGGCCTAAAGAGAATCTTATTTTCATAGTCACTTTGCTGAAACAATAGTGTTTTGACTTGAAATTAATAATTAAAAATTATTATTACTTATTCATAATATTTACACGCCATACTATGTAGCAAACTTTATTTTTTTACTAGCTGTTGCCCGCTACTTCTGCAATCCAGGATGAAAAGTATAGCCTTCTCCAGGTCATGGTCTACCCTTGTGCTAAATTTCTTCCAAATTAGTTCAGCCGTTTTAGCGTGAAAGCGTAACAAACAAACAAACTTACTTTCGCATTTATAATATTAGTTAGGATGTCATCCTGCATGCATTTTATTCTGCAAATGAATATATCTACTTACTTAATATCTTATTGAGCGGAATAGACGTTACCTATTTGAATGTTGTTTGGTGGTTCAAAGTACACACATCAAAAGTGTCTAGGGATCAAGCATTTTTATGCGGATTTCTTGAGATTGAGATGTGGCTTTGTAATAAATTTATGATTTTATAAATTTATATGGATCCTTTTTGGTGCATTTCATAATTTGAATCAGGAACTGTGAATCAAATTCGAGTAAAAGATGAAAATCAGCTGTCAATATTTTCCCTATAAAAACATACAACGCATTGAAGACATTATTAGTGCTACTGTTTCCCTACTACTGATTAAAACCAACGTTATTATGGAGCGGCGACGTCATTTAAGCAGGGAAGAAATGCTCAGAGCCGTGGGAATGATAGAAGCTGGTTCCCGGCAACGTACTGTGGCTTTAGCTCTGAATACAAGTCAGAGTGTTATCAGTCGACTTTGGACACGTTACCGAAGCACTGGTACCGTGGCTGAGCGCCATGGAGGACGGTATCGCTGCACCACACGGAGACAAGACCGATACATTCAAATCTTAACTCGAAGAGCTCCAACAATAACCGCCATGATGTTAGCCGTGAGGCTTCATCACTCTTCAGGGAACTTTTTTTTTTTTTTTTTTTTTATTCTTTATTTGTTTATAGAGGGTTTGATCAATATGACCATGCCACCCTCATAGGGGCATTCTATTTTTTGCTATCTACGCTTAATACCTAGGTTTCAGGGAACTTAATTAGCGACCAAACAGTCAGAAACCGCTTGCATGAAGTGAACCTTCATTCCCGAAGACCGCTACGGGTACCACCTATAGCAATGCACAATCGTAGGATTCGATATCAATGGGCTCTTGAGCACAGAAATTGGGCAGAAGAACAATGGCGTTTCGTGTGCTTTTCTGATGAGTCTCGTTTTGGTATGAGACCGGATACAAGACGTATACGACACTGGAGAACCCCTGGACGCCAACAGCGATTACAATCCTGCCAGGAAGTCCATCCTTATAGTGGTGGAACCATCATGGTATGGGCGGGTATTTGGATCGGCGGAAGAACTGAGTTGATTTGGATCAGAGGCAACCTCAACGCTCAAATTTATGCTGAGACGATTGTATCAGACGTCATCGTTCCTCTACAAGTGCAAATCGGTCCCTTATTTCAGTTAATGCATGATATTGCACGACCGCACACCGCAAGAGTTGTAAGACAGACTCTCGCCGCAGCTAACATCAATGTCCTGCCCTGGCCTGCTCAGTCGCCAGACTTGAACCCGATTGAGCATGCATGGGATATGCTACAGAGAAGAGCTCTGCCGAATATGGAGGGTATCCAGTCGCAAGAAGACCTTTTTTTGTTGTTGCAACGAACATGGGCTGCCATTCCACAGCGTGATTTGGATGAACTCATTTTGAGTATGCCAAACCGATGTTCTTGTGTTGTTAGTGTTCGCGGTAGAAACACGGATTATTAATTGTTTAAGTTACCCAATAAAATTTTAAAGAAAACTGTTATTTCAGTCTTTTTTTCGAACTTTTGTGTTAGTGGTTCAAATGTCAAAAATCCCTTTATTAGGAAAATGGCAAATTTCTTTATTAATGCAAAGATGACTTCGTTTATCGTTACTGTGACAAACGAAAACACTTTATTTGATGAATCCTTAAAGAAAATTTTAATTAATATCAATCAGGAGAAAAGTTATTGCAAAAATATATGTTGATCCCTAGACACTTTTGATGTGTGTAGGTACTTATAACAACTCGAAAGACAAACGATGAAGTGACGCAGTGACAGACTGAAGTTGTTGTAACAAGCAATGATAAAAAATCAAAACAAAAACGTACGTAACTTAAATAATAAGAATCAACTACGTACAGACGCCAGCAATCAACCTACACCTAACTGTCAAATTTTCCCAATCAACATTGAACCTTATGCTTTAGCGATAAAGTTGAAAATCTATTACAGAAATCTGACCGATTGTAGTAGGTTGATGTGCTGGCGTCTGTACCTAGGTAATTGTTCTGCTATCAGCTGTTTGAATCAAACGGAAAATGCTCGAGTCTTTATTTTTATGCATTTATATTGGGAGTGACTTCAAACGAATTATAAATGACTAGGTAGGTACTTAGATACGATATATCTTATTATTGTTTTTTTTTTATTTACATATATATTATATTTTTATTGATTAATTTATTTATTAAATGACTAGATATCTACTTAAATGATTCAAAATATTATGGTAACATTGCAGTATAGCCACATAGGTAATGGGGTTTATTTATAAAGAATGATTAAAGTTAAGTGACGTTCAAACGTCAAAATGTATGGTTAAACAGTCGCTAATCACTACTTAACTTTAAGCAGCGTTTATGAATAAAGGGGATTATCACTAAGTAGGTATAACATTACCTCGATAAGTAAACTACTCGCAACTTTTAATATGCCTAAGGAAAAAAATATTAATATTGACTGCACATAAAATACCTATGTGAAGCTTTTACAATTCACTCCTCGCCAATATAGCACTATAATGTGTGACCATGTGCGCCAATAGAATTCATAATTACAATTTATCTTCCTACTTACAACTAAACAAATAAAATAAACTCACGCTCAAGCAGAACAAATCCATGTCCGGTACTAGATTAATGTTTTAATTAATACGTCCTGCTACTGCAGAGTTTACTAATTAACTGAACGGATTCCAAATAAAAAACAATATACAGAAAAAATCGCTCGACCTTACAACACTGGATCATGTTCTCAAGATACGTCCGGTGATATACGATGTTAAAAATCCACATTTTCCGCCGCATAAATTCGATTGTACAGAAATATAAACCTTACGGCCTTACAAAGTATAAAAAATAAAAAAAATAATTTTGCAATCCTCTATTGTTATTCTAGTTTACGCATAAAATGTGCCTGATATAAAACACTCATTGAGATTCAAAATAGCCAGCGACACAAAACACGTAGGTACCCGCTTAGAATATTGAATTTCTCGTGCAAGAATATCTACTTTATCATATTTGAATACTTACAAAAAAAATGTTGTATGCATATTTATTGCAGTGATTTACCTATAGCGAATTTAGATTGCGCAATAGGTCCTATAAATGGGAAACTGGATCGTGTCATTAATTTAGCAAGCGCTCGTTATTTAGCAATTCTAAAGTTATCCAGCATATTTTAGACGCAACTGTGTCAATAACCTTGCATGGAATGAAATAAATTTACATACTTATTTACAAGCAAAAAATCTGAGAAGCGAGGCGCCCATCTTATGGCGCCCCAAGTTTGCAAATAAAAATGATTTATTAGATTTAATAGTTCACTTTGTGCGTCTGTAAACTGTTTCATTACCAATTGTAAAGTTCACAGGTTCACTTAAAAATCATTAACTGAATGTTTACGATGTTACGAAAACAAAGTCTAACTTTATTGACTTGTGTAATTGTAAGAAATATTCCCAGATCCATCATTTAAATTTTAATGTCTGTTAACGATCGACCGTACAAAGGTCAAAATAAAACTAAGTGAAAAAAATGCTAATTAATTTTTGCTATGTGCATTAAACGTTGCTCAATATATCTTAAGATATATTAGACGGTGTTTCCCGCTATGTAACTCAGTAAGTTGTTAGTGCCGAGTAGAGCATTTAATTTAAAATTAAAATACTTGATTCTCAGTAACATGTATGTACGGGTAATCGATTTGCCAGAGATAGAGTATTTTTTCTCACATTTTATTGTATACAACTTAATTTTTAGTCTTCAAGTTTAGACTTTACGAGATTTGAGTTGGCGTCATTGCTGGGTTTTTCTTTTATTTATTTTCTCTTTATAAAACCAGTCTGGGGCAAAAAAAGCGTCTGAATTCCACTAAAATACCCATCCTGTCCCATACATACCTACATTAAATAATTTCTGCTAAGCTGTTTAGGCATTCAGCATAAAATACCAAAACCACGGTCCAAAACGGTTCAATTGTTTTTTTTTTTGCCTCCTTGGCGCCAGTTAACACCTGCAAGATAATCCCTTGAGATCATTCGTGTCACGTTTATTTTTCGTAATTTATTGATATTTGATAATCGATTGGCCTGTTTTGGTGTGCACTTAATCTACATATCTATATCTATACATATAGTATAATAAAATTGTAGAAAAGTGGTGTCTGTACAATGGAAATATATAAAAAAAAAGTAGCAGGGGTTGTTATTATATCGCTGCCGAACCCGAAAGTGTAATTAATTTTTTTTTTTCTGTTTGTCTGTGTGTTTGTGCACGCTAATATCAGAAACGGCTTATTCGATTTAGATGCGGTTTTCACTAATATATTGTAGTAAGCTTCACTTAACATTTAGTGTTTATTTCATGTCAATCGGTTCATAAATAAAAAAGTTATGTCAATTTAAAGAATCACGGCGAACATTTGTTAAGGTAATACAGAGAAACATTACTGTAAAGTAAATTTTTAGCTACCCAAACGACGATATGTGTAATTTAAAATGTGCTGCCCGAAAAGTCACTATTCCACGCGGACGAAGTCGCGGGCACAGCTAGTCTATAAATATTATTCAAACAACTTCCTATTTAAATAGGTAATCAGTGCCATAAGTTAGTTACTAATCAATAAAGAGATAATCAGATAATAAATTGTTATTTTTATTTCTTTATTTGTGATGTCTATTGAAGTGAAGGTTTGACAGAAGGCCGTTTAACCCCGCGTCCTACGCGAATGTAGCGTTCATATCGCTTATTTGTCCGGAAAACCGGAAGCGTCCTCTGTCGAAGCGACCATGCGTTCCGGTTCACCGAACAAAATGAACGCGACGATCGGTTTGCTTAGGACGCGCGCCGCCTTCGAAGATAATAAAATTAACGGCCGAAAACAGAAGCTATTCAGAAATTATAATCAGCCCAAGAGAGAGAGAGTTTAACATAAAGTCGAACATTTCCAAATTAAACGTTCATCATTATTTTCTAAATGGCTATATGGGGTGACTGGTAATTAGTGACCGATACCTAAACACGTGATTGTACTCATGATAACAAACAACTTTTACTATGGGACCAAACCTGAAATCGCGAAAAAAAATCAGCTGTTCCCTACATTTATGTTCGTATAACTCGTCAAAATGTAGGGAACAGCTGATTTTTTTTTCGCGATTTCAACTCGTAAGTCGCGGCCATTACCACTTGGCCACCACTGCTCCTCCCATGTGTTAATCCAGCACCCTAATTGCGTAACACACTATTACTCTCAATTTGAATCATTTTGAAGTTTATTGCTAATCCATTGCTCCAAATGTTCGAAAAATGTGTTTGCTCAGCAACGTAAATAACGCATTGAATGTTGTTGAACTGTCAAAATGAAACCCATTGCTACTGATAGTGTGTTACGCAATTGCCCTGCTGGTTATAAACTACTAGCTTCTGCGCGAGTTCGTCCGCGTGAAATTTCTTATACCCCCAGTCGCATCGCATCACCACTACTACTTACTACCACTTTGTGCTTTTTGCTGCGCTCCTAAGGGCCATATAGCTTTTCTCAAGAATTGGGCTATCAAATATAAAAAGATTTGTTCAAACAATTCCGAGTGGTACGAGTAGTTTGAGAGATTAGCGCGTAGAAACAAACAATCACTTCAGCTTCATTATTAGTATATAGATACTTAGATATAGAAAAAATAAAAATATAGATAATTATGTGTAGATTAGATATCTGTTGGCCAAATTTTTATCCAAACATTTTTACGTAATTAAGTAACTGACAAACATCCAAACACAAATTATCACACAAAAAAACAACAAACAAAAAAAAAACACTAAGTACCAAGTAGTACGGTAGTAGTGATAAATAACTTTAATTTCGGAAGTCGGTGTCGTTGGTTCCGCATTTTCGTTTTTTGATATCGACTTCCGAAATTAAAATTATTTATCACTTTGTAGTTTTTTTTTAAGTTGGTTGTTTTATTTGTAAAAAAGTTTTTATTTTTCACTTTTTATTTGTACCTACCCCACACAAATTCAATTAACACTAGTGCATAGAAGAATTGAAGACACCGACTAGAAGAATCATCAAAATTCGCATAGAAATGCCGGAGATGCAGTACATTTATGCGTATAACTTCGTACATAAGAATAATTACCTAATGTATTACATACTAAAACCTTCCTGAAAGTATATAGATCACATTAATGGAATAATTATCAGAATTGCTTCATTAGTTTTTGAGAAAATCGCGGACATACATAAGTACGGGTCGAATACAGAACCTCCTTTTTTGAAGTCGGTTAAAAAAGAACAGTTTTAGTAGGATTTCGAATGCACGCAGCGAACGCGTCATGCGGCCATGTTGACGGCAAGACGGCAACACGTTCGTCTTGTAATTCGCGTCTATTCAACTCTATTCCGTTCACGTTCACCAATGACATTTTGATGTGACTCACGCAGTTTACTTGAAACTCAGAAATTTTATTCGCTTATATGCGTATGACGAAGGTGTAGTCAGGTTTTGCATTTTGATTGTCGCACAATATCATTGTCACGCCTATGAATTGTAGGCAGAAAGAAGCTTTAAACCACAGAACAGGATTAAACTATGCAAGGCATATTTTGTTGCTTCGATTTTATTGTATGCCACAGGCAAGAAACTTGTATCGTATGAATGGGGCTTTATCAGCAAACGGTGCTCCACTTGAAGAGGAAGAAAATGAAAAGAACTGTTTCATGCAAGCGTGAGGTTTCCGTGACTTGGTGGCGAGAAGCATAGTCTATCTAAGTACCTATACGATTTGACCAGCTGATTATATTAGGTATAAGCGAAAGTGAGAACAAAGCATTGCTAGTAAAACTTTATCATCATTCTGCACTTATCCATAATTATTTAGGGTCGGCGCAACATCTTTTTCTTTCATATTTCTCTATTAGTCGTCATCTCGGTAGTCACCCCCTTTCTAGCCATATAATCTCATCAAAATCATTATTTCATTAAAAGTTTATATCTAACAAGAATCTAATATTTTTCACATGTTTTTTAGTCCAAGACAAGGCATAGGTACGTTTTAAAGAAAAGGTGAACGCTCCAAGCCGTAATGGCAGTCAAATAAGGTTATAAATAATGGCGACAGCATGCCGTGTATCATATAAATCCGTCACGATTTATATTTTATCGCAGAGACAGAGGAGCCCACGCTTATTGTGACTCACAGTGACTTAGATCGAAGTGTCGGACGTTTCTAGTGAACCTGAACCTACGCCGTCGCAATTTTAATCAGGCATTGTATAAATAATGGCATTATCGGAAATGTAGTGCGGATTATATTGCTGTTGGGACGTGGCTGTTTTGAAAATCTATGAAATATTTTCTGTTTGTGGTAACTTTATCTACAACGTTGAGCGTCACCTCACCTGAGTTTTGTACTGCGGATCTATTCTGTAAGTCTCACCGTGAAAACTTAGGAGAAGTGAGCTTGAAATCAATAGTGTCAATCCCTAGCATCAAGTGGAATGACAGCTCACGTCAAGCTCCTAAGTTTTCATGGTAGTGGTCGGCTGGAATAGTTGGCGTTGAAGACCGATCCCACTAAACAGTTTATTTGGCAACAAAACAGCTTCTGATTTCAATCTGAGCAGCCAGCATGAATATTCATTGCCAATGAAACCTTAGACGTCCCATTTGCATCAAATTGCAATATTATGGAAAATAGAAAACTCATTTGTGACAAGCGTGATTAGTACAGACGCCAGCACATCAAGCTACCCGTAATCTGCTGTCAAATGTTCCCAATCAACTTTGAAACTTATGCTTTAGCGATAAACTTGAAAATCTATTAAAACAAGACAGATTGTAGTAGCTTAATGTGCTGGCGTCTGTACTTACATAAGGGTCAAAGTGCTGTGTACATTGCAAAGCATTACTGTACCACACTTCGGGTGTTGACTCTGCTCTCGTGACGGTGTTTCTACATGCAATTAGCACCTTTACATTACGTAGTCACTAACTTTGTTTAGTAAACGATATCACAACACCTTAGAAACAAAATGTCCGAATGTTTGACGAAATATTTTGGGAAACTACGAAAAAGTACCTATTTAATGAAAATGAAAGTATAACTGAGTAGAATAAAATACATTCACGGCACAGCAAATGGCTTGAGATCATGATGCTTCCGCCCTTTTCCCAATTTACTTGGGGCTGGCCTTATAGAACCTCGGTGTCGTTTTCTTCCATACCTACGTACTCTTACAGTCTACAGTCTACACGATGTTCACTTCCATCCTAGCCATATCATCTTTTACACAATCCAAATTCAAATTTTCTTTCTTTTCCTTTAGTATTATCCGCACAGCCAAAGTGTGAAACTCTCAGCCAGTGTCTGTGTTCCCTCCCACATTTAACCGTCTGCCTTCAAAGCAAGAGTGAACAGGCATCTTCTAGGCACGTTCGTTCCATCGTAGATCCATCGTTTTCCATCAGGTTTGATCGAGATCGAGAGCAGGCCCATTTAGAAAAAACAAAAACGCATTTATTCTTAACACTTTCTTGTCGTTTTTAATGTTAATAGCGTTGTAATATCCACTATTATTTACTTAAATCGTTCATAAAAGTTTGACCTTTTTTTTGGGGTTGCAAAAATGCAAATTCGAGTTAGGCATCATTAAGAGCCGTTGTTTCCAAGTAAACTAATGTGATTGAAACCTCTCCATTATTCAACGTTTTGAAACTATAATAACGTCATAGAAATTCATTTATTCAGAATTATTTATTAACAAAAAAAAAAAACATTTCAATCTTCGACGCCTTTCCGTCTGAGTTGCCAGCTAAGATTTATACTTATTTGTGGAATTAACGTACCTAATTACTTTACAATGTTGGCTCGGCAAATAAAGGTATTGTATGTTGTTCGGTATTTGCCTTTGTTTTTATAGGCATAGTTTTAAATTACGGATAATTATGTAGGTCATGATCATGACTGTAGCTTAGGAATTTGGACCACGTGCAGCGCAGTCTACAAATCTTATTTTTACATTATAAATACGGTATCAGACACGGGACCTACTCCCTTACCACGAAGTCCGTAGTTTCAGCCGAATTTATCACCTTTCCCTACTACCACTTACGGACATAAGATTAGTTTGAGGCCCGAACTAAGAATGAATGACAATACTATTTGACAGTTGTCCCTACTCCTTGCGTGTTTTTACATGTCTGAAAAATTTAATTTGACACTCGTTTTGACAGATCAACTACTTTCGGACGGGCCCGTATTTTCGTTAATGGACTAAGAGAGTAGACCCCACGATGGATATGGATGGTATCTTTACGGTAGTATAATCTAGGGGCCTTGGTTGAAAAAATAACTAGGTTCTAAAGCGTGAGACTCCGAAATATTGTTACTAGGCAACAATTTTGATATGCCTAAAATCTACGTAAGTAAGAATTCGTTAGGTAGACAGACTATAAAGTTTATAATCAATTTTAATTATTCAGAATAAACATAGTTGGGAACCCAGGAAACTTGACACCTACGACTTTTAAATAAACCGTTAGGCACAAATCCTCGCCCACCACGAACATTATGCATTAAGCAATATTTTGTTAACTCAAGCCTTCGGAAACGTGACGAACAATCATTTGTTTTGTCTTAACTCAAATAATACAGGTTTGCATAACCCAGCTATGACAATTTTCATTTGCTCAAATCATTCAGCGACATGGTAGTAATATTCGTACTACGTATTTGCGTATGCCATTAAATACGCAGCAATTACTCCTTTGTGTAAACTCAGTGTGTAAACAATTTATACTTATAATACAACTGTGAAGTCAATGATAAAATTCTAGCGCCATCGCCAATCTGGTGCTGCAAAGTTGTCACCTGTACCCGCGAAAGCCAGCCAGGTGGAGATATCTACTGTATAAGGCTGCGTTTCGACCAGAAATGAGCGAAGATGCGTAGCAAGGGATGTGTGTGAATCCAACGAATAACATCGCTTCATTTTCATAACTTGAGCTAAGCTAGTGTTGTTATTGGTTAGTTTTATGCACATCCCTCGCTTCGCATCCTCGCACATTTCTGGTGGAAACGCTGCCTTATTCTGTTGACCCCGTATTTAAGCTGATCATATCACACTCATCACCACAATAAGCCTATCGTGAAGTCACGCTTCTTGACTTTCAACTATTTACCGCCATTCGTGGTGAACTGACAATTGACATTAGAGACAGCTACCACACTACTGATGTGCATGAGGATAGTATTGACATATATCTATATAGATTCACTACCTACCTACAAATGTATGATAGAGCATGGATTAGCTTTAGTAAGCATGATGTACAGACGCCAGCACATCAAGCTACTACAATCTGTCAAATTTCTTTAATAGTTTTTCAACTTTATTTGCTAAAGCATAAGGTTCAAAGTTGATTGGGAAAGTTTGACAGATTCGGGTAGCTTGATGTGCTGCCGTCTATACTAGCACCTCATTAAGGGATAATCTCAGTTTTGGTAATTTTGGTCTTAACATCTATCTATCTTACGTGATGGTAAGTAACGATGCAGTCGAAAATGGTGTACATGTGCCTAGAAGTAACTTGTAACCTACATTCCAGACTTGAAGACTCTCAGGTAACACATAATATTATAAAGAAGTCTTACAGGTATTTGGTAGAAGGAGCCATTGTTGATCGTCCGGTATGACGTCAGAGGCACCACGGGAACTGATCCGTTGCGTAAGAGAATTGGACCCTGGAGAGGAGTCACTGGCTGGCCTGAATCTGGAAAAGACAAATTAAAGGTTTTAGAAATGGGTCAATGCATGGAGAAATTGTATTTTGGGGTTTTCTACCTTGTATGACGTGTTTATTATTGCTGCAGGTAAATTTGGATTTACAGGACGAAACCTAATCATACTCCAAGCCTTCTTAAATTACAACAGTAGAAAAATTTAAGAAGGTTTGGAGTATTTAATATTAGATGCTAAATGAAGATGTGGATTTTCCAAACCAAAAGTCTCCGGTACATGCTGGCAGCAAGGTTGGAATCAGTTAGGTACCTAACAAACTAAATTCATGGTATAAAAGTTAGAAATCGCAATCAAAATTGCTGATGCGCAAACACCAAACATATTCTGCCGAAACACTTTATAAAGATATACCAAAACTTACATAACAAACAACTACTAACTTCAGACAGCATGAGAAATTAAGAAATTATAGAGCAATTTGTATCGCATCATCCGACTGACACCGCCGACGTGCTCATACGCATACTATTAGTTGTAAAACAACATAATTTCATCACTCGCTGTCTCAAAGGTGCGTCACCAGATCCAGGTCATGTTACGAAACGACTAATCTTCCACATGTTAAGGCCATGCTTCAATGGCCTAGTGGATACGAGTAAGATTCGTTAGTAGCTTAAGAACTCCTGCGCATATGGACGGCGTTTTTTTCTTTTACTTGCATAGAAAGGGAGAGGGAACTTGGATTCGATTGTTCGGTCTTAGACAGAACCACAAAACATTTATAAGCCTGGAGGTAATTATGCCCAGCCAAACTTAAGCCTCGAAAACTGAATAGTCAGACCGGAGTAAGTTTTTTATAGGCACTGGTGTAACTTTACTCCGATTTATTAATAGAAAGTCCTACAACCTGCATTGTTGGAGAATCAACGTTCTATATGTACTTGCAGACTAGCCGTTTTATCTGCGATACGACAGTACACAAAACTGTGGTAAACTATCTTCATAAGGTCACGAGATTCATGCAATTATGTAAGTTCATCACTTTATGTATAAAGAAAGCTTTATACATAAAGTGATGAATTTACATAATTGCGTTTCTAATCATAAATCACACGACGCTAAGCACGATCTACTGTTACTGTTAACCTGCATCATCCCACTGCTGGGCAAAAGCCTCTCCCCATGACTTCCAGCTTTTTCGATCCAGGGCTAAAGTGAACCACTGGTCGTTTGTTTTTTCGGTCTGTTAAATTATTTATAGGCACATTTCAGATGTCAACTATACAAACACAAAGACTCAACACTAACATTAAATAACTAAGTCTAATGGTTACATAAATTACAGACATGCATTGAATTCCAATAGTAGGGACAAGAATAAAACCCTGCGGTACTCCAAGTTCAACTAATATGAAAAGCATCTATGGTAACGGTAATATGTACCTATGTTCCCCGTAGGGGTGGGCAAAGATATTATCCAAATAAAAAAATGCACGTGCAGCACTGTACACGTGATAGAATAACATAGATTTAGTGTGAGAGACGGAGAGAGAGAGAGAGAGAGAGAGTTAAGTCCTTCTTCACTCTTATTTAAAGAAATGTGACGCGTCCTTGAAATTTCACTCTCAAATTCTCGTCTCGTAGTAACACTATAAACTTCCTTGCAAAGAAGTAACTCCTTAGCAACGAATAAAATACACAAGTATGGCTTTTCTAGTAGCAGCTCCTCTTACATATTAGGTTAATTAAGCAGTTTGTTTTCAATTCAATGGACTTAAATCGAAATACATATTTCTTAAAATCATACCCATTAAGGACCACAGTTTACTCACGACTTGTAAACTAAGTAGAAACGATACAAACCAGTTTACTGTTTTATCGCATTATGAGTAATATTATGCAGGTCATGAATAAGGGTTTGGTGCTCGACATTATCAAACGCTTTAGCTAAATCTACGTTGACTTTTGATAAAAGGAATTGAGAGTCTGTGTTTATCATTGTTGCTTGTGACTAATGAACTTGCAGTTAACCGTTATAAATAATAAGGTTAACCCCCGAATTCTAAAACGACACTTACGCCATTCTTAGGTAGTTAGTCTTTTTGTTTGTTTAATAAACCTTAAAGGTGACATTGACAGTCTGAGATTTATCGACGACCTGCGTTGAAGTGGGTTGGAGTCATGTTTGAGCATTTGGCCGCAAAATTCAAAAATTAGTTTCTAATGCTAATTGATAGGTCATGGGATCAAATCATGATTGCAATCATACTTAACTC
The DNA here is from genome assembly GCA_914767645.1 of Hydraecia micacea. Taxonomy (NCBI): domain Eukaryota; kingdom Metazoa; phylum Arthropoda; class Insecta; order Lepidoptera; family Noctuidae; genus Hydraecia; species Hydraecia micacea. Next base: position 10,110,284 of record OU611794.1, on the reverse strand, counting down.
TGTTTCATTGAAGAGGTTAACTAGAATATCTATGAAACGTGCTTCGTTGCAAGTGTTAATCAAATAATAGCTAACGAGCTTACATTTTAAGTGTTACAAATCACGAAATATAAAAGCTTTTTAATTATTAAAATAATAGTTACTAATTAAAACACATTGATTGAATTATATAACCAGCGGTCTTCTTCTTTAATATTCATCACGTCAATGTCAGTTTCGTACAATGAACTGATCAGTGATCATACAAAGTCACTTCAGTTTCTCAGAGATTTTAACTTACTTAAAAGATTCTACACGATGTAAAATAGATTTTTAATAGAAGACTCCACTTGGAAGCTATTTATTTTAAAGATATTATAATAGAAGGTTTCTCAAGAAAATAAGAAATGTTTCGGTAGAAGAGTTACAAATATTCTCGTCTTAAAAAATCTACAATTTTATTATGGCTACATAGCCATAATAACATGTAGATTTTAGAGCCACGTGGCTCTTGGTACTGTGGCTGTAACTACCGACGAAATAAAATAAAAACTACAAAGAAGAATGAAGACTCAATAAGGTCTATAAGCAAATAATAACTAATACCTAATTAATTAATAAAAATAACAAAATTAAATCCTAACTTAACTAAAACTATACAGAAACTAAAATATAGACTCAATTATCGAATTTAAACAGTGAAAGTATGGCTCGTGATCATGTGATCGCGAGTTCATGAAGAACCGGGTCTTCCATATATGGCAATATTTGTCTCACTTGTCAGTCAACATTACATAACTATAAATTGGCACCGATTCCCTTATTCACAAACGAAACTAAATTTAAGTTTAGTGCAAATCAAGATACTCCATAGACAACTTTAGACGTGATTAAAAAATTGGCTACTAAAAATACATAAATTTATGTCAGGCTCGGACTAATTTGACAGGACTAAACTAATATTTATGTTCTAAGATGCAAACTTAAATTTAGTTTAGTTTGTGAACAAGGGAATCCGCGCCATTGGCTGTTTCTGCGATTCCAATCGAGAGTAAAATTCTTATTTTTCTTGTAAAACTTGACCAATGTAAAGTAAGTCTTAAATCCGCACATCCGCACGTCAATCACTGAACTCAGCCTATCACAGTCCTCTGCTGGACATATGCTTCTCTCAAACTAAGCCACAACACCCTGTCCTCCAATAGGTATAGTGCGGTTAAATAGAACGCATAAACAATTCTACCTTTACCTCTTCGCCATCGTTAGGTACCAATGGTGATTACACCTTTCTTGTAACAATGGGATCTTTTACTATCTACCGGTGTTATACGATGGGACAATTGAGACCATTCTCATGTCTCAGCGTCCACCACTGATGGCATTATAAATTATGTGGTAGCCAGCGGGAATAATCCGCTAAGTTTAGTACTCTGTATCAACTCAGCTTATCGCAGTCCATTGCAGGGCATATCGCGACAATACCCCCTCTTCCACCTTCCGCATCCAGTCTGTCAGCCACCTTGTCTAAGGTCGTCGGTCTATCTAGCTAGGGGGAGTCCCACACTACGCTTGTCAATACGCGGTCTTTACTCCAGGATTCGTCTGCTCCACCGAAAATCGGTCCTCCGATAAACATGGGGCACGCCACTGCCACTTCAGCTAACTTACTCTGCAAGCTATGTCGGTAAATCCTCCGGTTCTTTTCCGGATAACTTCATTTCTGATTTTATTGTTCAAAGAAACTCTGCGTACCCTGTATAGCTCCAGTTAATAGTAAATCTAACTATTCATCGATGGAGAACAAAGAACAAAACAGGATTTTAGAATGTTTATTGCCATTGAACTTATTTATTGTGAATGCGTATGCAGTCGTGACTGTCGCTGTTAGACTAGCTGTGGGTTTTGGTTCCACTCATGTTACAATTTAGCCTAATGTTATAGATTTTTGTATTTAGGCTAGGTGCAATATGGTGCGGAAAATAGCGCGGATAATATTGTAGCAACTTGAAACTTTGAATGTATCATAATTATAAGCATAAATTGAACATAAGTTCTATAAACAAATTCCATTTTGGGTTTATGATTTCCCATTTTATAATTTTCATCGTTACAAAAAAAAAACATTTAGGTACCTACTTTTCTTTGTAGTGTTCAGGTATGGATACCCATCACATCTGCGGAGTATCACTAGGTAATTCAATTTAACCCTGTATAAGAAAAAGGGAATAAGGAAGTCAAGGAAGCTGGCGAATATTGAATCTGAAACTGACTCTAAATTATAAATTATATATCTGTAAGTTTATTTGTAAGTACAAACACATTTACACATCAAAAATAAATTATGATTTAGCGAATGCTCTTCCTTATCTCGTCTAGATGTCGGTCTATCGGGTAGGTACCATAGTCTTTATTAGCATTTATTGAGAGCAGTGAGGACTCAGTGGTAACGGCCGCGACTTACGAGTTGTAGTTCGTGGGTTGGAACCCAAGCAGGTGCTTTACTTTGTGTAAACTATTTTGTCACCACTGCTCTCAAACCGGTGAAGGAAAACATCGTGAGGAAACCGGCATGTACTAAAACCAAAAATTCGAAGACATGTGACATCCGCCAACCCGCACAGGGCCCGCGTGGTGGATTAAGGCCAACTCTCACAGAGAGGAGGCCTGTGTCCCAGTCGTGGGAACATTATAGGCTGATTATTAGCATTTATTTAAGAGTTCACTTTCTTCGTAGTCATATCATCTATCATAGCATCCATATTTATTTTGTTTGGTCTGCCTTTTCTCTTGTAACCAACACACGCGTAGGTACTTAACACTTCTGTTGTTTATCGTTGTTTGTCTTATTATTTTATTTACAGTCTATAATTTTTCTCCAATAAGGACAAACAGAAAACACATTACTACTCGTATCTTGTCACCGTAAATAACAGCCATGATATATCTGTATCATAAAATAAATATATGCAATAATATGTGAAGTGTTTGACCTTTGTATTGAACTTGGCAATAAAAAGGGCTCTTTATGCTAGGCACAACAACGAACAAATATAAAAAAAGTAATAAGCACGTGTGACAAACTTCCGGACTTGTTTTCCTACCTAATGATTGAGTAATTAATATTAATTGGGCTCTATTTAAACGAATTACGTGCTTAATGACATGAATTATGGCTGTGGGTGGTCAAACGACTTCTTGGTTAGAGATCGGTAATTAAATCGCAAAAACGGGGGCCATTGTGCAGGTTATTTTTGTTTTTTTTTATTGGTAATCGGGCCTGCTCTTGACCTTGATCACGCCTGATGGAAAGCGATGGATAAGGTCTATGATGGAACGAGCGTGCCCAGAAGATGCCTGTTCACTCTTGCTTTGAAGGCAGACGGGTTAAATGTGGGAGGAAATACAGATGCTGGCAGAGAGTTCCACACTTTGGCTGTGCGCATAATAAGTAAACGTGGAGAAGAAGCGAGGAGTACCTATGACTGGTCAGGATATCAACCAAGTGTAGGTACTTTGCAGTATATCTGGTTGTCCGGTGGTAAAAAGGCGATGGTGGTATTTCTTCTTACGGCTTTCTTTATCACATACATTCTTAAGTTTGCCAATCGACAGCGATGCAGAGGAATACTTCGACGCCATATTTAATGTTTTAATAGTTTCAGTTAGGTTAGGATACTATATTTTAATTTTAATAGTTTGTTACTTTATTTTGTGTACAACTTTCCCAAGAGATATTGTTAAGTTAAATAAGAATTTAAGTGTTTACCTTTTAAAGGCACGACGCGATTGTATGACGACGACGAGACGGTAGAACAATTTCCATAAATTTTTCATAGAAATTGTTCTATCAGAATCGCCTCTCACCTGACTGCGGAGCCTTTGACAGACACCATTTAGGCATGAGTAGGTACTTCTTGTTGGAAAACAAAACGCACTCATGTGCTTTTAAACTAATTCATAGTTTCCTTACTAGAAACACTATTCGTGGATATAAAAACTTCAAAGATGATTCGTTTGCTGTCTAAACTCAAAAATCAATTTCAAGGAATAATATAGCTAGAACTGGTACGGTACTACGTTTCTACTAGTTTTTGCCCGCGGCTTCGCCCGCGTGGAGGTTGTTCTTTATCTTTACTAGGCGGGATAAAAAATCTCATGTCCTATCCCTGGTCTTGGTTTACCTGCATCGCGACCCATTCAGCAGTTTAGGTGTGAAGAGGTGACTGACAGACATATGGGCAGACTGACAGATGAACAGACAGACAAATGGACAGACAGACAGATAGACAGAGTTACTTTCGCATAGTATGGATGTTTATACTAAACATAAGCAGTGATCGAGCACTACTTTGACAGACATAAGTTATGTGGACCGGTACTTCCATTTCCGATCGTGTCTTGGCACTTAAAATGTAAATTTATTTTCGTGTGGAAATTCTATGACATTGAGAAACAGGTCGTTAACTAAAGCAAGGTCGGAATACGATTGATTATAACTTATCAGGCCTTACACTGATTGGAAAAAAGTATTGCAACACTTGTTCCGATCAGTGTGAGGACGACAACAACATGACGCTTGCAACGATACGTAGCATAATCAGCCTATAATGTTCCCACTGCTGGGACTCAGGCTTCCTCTCTTCGAGGAGTTGGCTGTAATCTACCACGCGGGCCCAGTGCGAGTTGGTAGATGTCACATGTCTTCGAATTTTAGATTCCAGAACATGCCGGTTTCCTTCACCGTTTTGAGAGCAGTGATGATGAAATTAAATACACTAAGTAAAGCGCCTGCCTGGGTTCGACTCGGATTTTGTAGTAGCTTGATGTGCTGGCGTCTGTACCTAATTATACTATTTATTATAATGGGTACCAAAGCTATCAAAGTGATCTCATTCTAACGAGTAGAACGAAAATTAATAAGTTGTACGACTTGTTTATTCAGCTGAATATTTGTAGCATCAACTAGAGACAGAACGCATCACGTGCCATAACGTTTAAATAATTACTCGAGTTTCGTTAGTCTGTCTGTATTTTTTGTTAGTGAATTAGGTCATCAACTCATTATAAATATTATTTATACGTCCGTTTGTCAAAATGTTACGAAGTAAGTGATGTTTAAATATTTGTTTTTATCGATGACTGAACACTTTTTTTTTAAGTTGACTTTTATCAATGTACAGTTAAACGACGTTTAAAAATTGTAATTATCAAAATTACACTGATAAATAACAAGATACCTGGTAGGTACAAATTACAAAAATATAAACATTTGATTTCATTTTTACCGCAGTCTGACTGACAGATGACCCATAGACAAAATGTTTTGGAGAACATTACCTATGATAGACGGACTGACACAAAAAATACAACTCAGCCTATCGCAGCCCACAGCGGGACATAGGTCGCCATTAGGCCTGGGACTAACAGAAAATATTCCAATTTAATCCAGCAGTTTTTTTACCACCAATTTCGAATACAACAATAATTGAAAAACGCCAAATATTATACCTAATACAACAAATATTTTATCCTAACACTTGAAACAGCTTTATGCAGACCTTAACACACAATTCAATACCTACAAAGTCAGTGTTAAAGCACAAAGAAACTGGTCCAGCACCTACCGAATCTAAGGTCGGTATTTGAAAGGGCTGCCTGGGATATTTATGCGTTTAATTTTCGTTAGCACCGAGGACTTTGGGCTAAGCTAAGATAAAATGGACGACTCATAGCTTAAAGCTGGTGGGTTTTGCCTGAGGCTAGATAGGGGACTGATTTATGCGCGACAACGTTTAAACGTGGTCAAATTATGTGAGAAATTTTGTACTTAGATCCAGTTCTTGCCCAAATTGTTACGTTTATTGTTGTAATATTTTTGAATTTTAAACGGTAAGGTAAATTAATTGTTTAACAAATTGACTAACCAATTTAAATTGTCCGTACCAAATGTATATGTATATTCAAATCAGATATAATATAATTCATCATATCATTCTTAGTTGTATATTTGATACAACTGTCAATAATGATAGGCATATAACACGGCAATTAACCATATAGTGTGTCATTTTGATATATAAAAAAAAATTAGACACATTTTGATGACATGCTAAGCACAAAAAACAAAAGATAGTAAAATAAAAAACGAATTAAAGATATACAATTGCATTCCCTGTCTGTACCCGTATAAGTAGGTACCTACTAAAAATGTGTATAGACGAAAAAAGTTAATAGTTAAGGTACTTACAGCAGCCACAGCTGTTTAGGGTTGCCATAATTCCGTTAAAACCGAAATCGTATGGCACAACAACGACACAAAAAAACACAATTTCTTTACACGCACTGAAATGTTCTCGGATTTAAAACTTTTACATATAATAATATATTCTTAAGAAAAGAATAGAGCCGGACATCAAAACTGTCAATCGTAAAATTCTATCTGCGACACTGTTGCCGGTATTCACGCGCCCCTCCTGTGAATATTACGAGATGCTACTCTTCAATGTTACGTCACGCCAAACTAACCATACACTTACATAAACAAAGTCAACGATTCGGTGCTAAAAAGACTTAAAAAGATAAATGCACGGCTACACATCAAGTTATACGTAACCAATATAAGCTGACTTCTGAATGTACGAAAAAGAAAAACTATACATGTATAGCTTGATCCCTCTCAGTCCCAGCAGTGGGAACATTATAGGCTAATTATGATGATCAAGTAAGTACATAGTTTGTTAAAAGTCTCTCAAAATTTAAATCATTTAGAAATTTTTATTGAAGTAAGTATCGGAAAAACGAATTAAAATGCAAATCTAACAAAAAAAAGAAAACAAATAAGAAGATTTCAAAAATCCATAATTAACCAGACAAAATAATTTAATAAAACTCAACTACCTTTTGCTGACTACCACATAAAAGATTAACGAATTGAATTAACAAACATGAAAACCCCATTCTTTTATAAAAAAAAACATAAAACAAACAAATTCGGCATAGAGATAACATTTATGTTATGACATCATTGTTTGTTTTAGCAGCAGAGTTACAAAATAACATATTAAATATCCGTAAAAAAAATCACAACATATTTTAGTAATAATTCTGCGTGTGAAATGTAACATGAAAAGTGAGGTTACTCGCTTAATTCCGATGTGCGAGTGCTCCGACCTCTTGAGATGATGTTACGAGTTCGAAAGTGAAACCAAGGTCGCTGTTCCAAGTTTTTGTGTTACTTACGTCAAAGTTGCAGACATGGCTGCAACATGCACGTCGTACAAGTTATGTGAATAGTCGCCGGTGTCATACGGAAACGATCATCAGAGTTAGGTAACTTTATAAAATATTTTAATCCAGATATTACCTCGTTTTCGATCGTCACGTAACGTCTTGACATGATTAAGTGGAGCTGTGGAATTTTTGTTAATGAATGAGCTGGTATTTTTTTACAGTTCTTTTTTGGAACACTGATTTCTTTGGAATACGGTGAACAGATTTCTTTTGCCAAACCACCGGAGGGGCAATCCGTAATCACAGTCTGATCTCAATCTGTCAAAAATACTTCTAATTTCTCTCATTGATTATCGCTGAGATGAGATTGCGACTAGATTTTGAACGTTTTTAATTACTGGAATTGGCCTTCAGCACTGATGTTGTAAGTAATAGTAATTGTTAATACCTACATTTAAACCAGTTCTTTCTAGGTTTGATATAGAGATGATACCTGCATTTTTTAACTGGCTGCATGTCAATTAAAGTTATGAGAATGGGAATCTCTCAGGGTCATATTTTTATGATGATCTTGAAACAGAATAAATTAAATAAAATAGAATTTACTTTTCGTTCCAGACGGTTGACGATTTTTATGTGAACGACAATTTTGACACTATGGCAATAATTGACGTTATGGACACGCAGAGTTTGGCAAGGTTCTGGGTTCTGTATACCTGCCTAAAGATTGAAGAAAAAAACCGAACCTTTAAGTAGGCTCAATCATAATCTTAATTGTGTGTCTAGCCAAATGAGCCGGAAAAGATATATTCAGAGACAGAGAGCTTGAGTAAATACAAATAGGTAGAGCCTAACTATTGTATATCTCAGTGCTAAGCAGAGGTCAGATAAGCATTAATTTGTATTTGATCTATTAACACAATGCATTTGCAAGGAACAAGATCAAGCACATAATAAAAGTACCAATGGTAGAAGATGATGTAATTTCTATTCTAGGTTACACTAAATGCCTGCATATCTGGGATTAGTGTTTAATAAAGCAAAACGAACTCTTACGGCTTTTGTATCATATACCATTTGCTTGATGAACTGTGAATTAGTTAATTATAATGAATATTATGACGAAATAAATTAACAAAAGAAAAAAGAACCTAAAAGAATCAAAGCACACACTGGCCGGAAAACTTTTGAATATAACATTTGTAAACATAGTCGAAACCCCAAAAAAATCCATCGTAATTACAAAAATATCTACAACAGGAATAGTTACTCGTATGTAGGTACCAACAGAAATCCTTGAGCGATCAAACAAAATGGTTTATGTAAAACTAACCGCATAATGTAGATATTGACATACTGAATAAGTACTTAAGGAACCAAGCACATAACTGGAATGCTACATAAGGAAAAAAAGTCAATTCAAAAGTGAAAGGAATAAGGCAGACCAAATTAACGTCTTGCGCATAAATATTATTTGTACTTTTAAAAGGCGGAGTCTTATTGTAAGATGGGTCATACTACAAGACCATAAAAAGATAAAAATATTTTGGCTATATCCAGCTTAATGACAAAAATAGTCCAAAGTAACTTGATAGAATCATGATAAAATTAAGACCCTACTAATAGCTATACTATAGAGCTATAAGGATAACTGAGATAAATCAATAAAGTCCTCCAGACCAAATTTCGGCCGTGGTGACCAATATCTCAGCGGAGACAGAAAGTTTGACAGTGATACCGGTAATACGGATACCGAATGTTTCTCATTACAGATTTAGAGCTACGAACTTTGTACTTGTCATTTTGGTGTGAACTAAAAAATATTTGTAATTCTAGTTACAAGTTCAATGTTGTAATTTGCAATATCAAATGAGTCGCTGTTCTACTGTCTTATTGTTCTGCTGCCTTGACATTGAAAATTAACATCGTAACGTATCATAAACTAAGATTATCTTTATTATTACATCAGATCACGTTTTGCACAAAAATGGATGATATTATGGTTCGTATTACGTAGCTTTTAAGGAAACTTGCTGCTGTCGTGTCATAAGAGGTAGGCTCAATTTTGATTGTGAGTTCAAATTCAAGACCTAAAGTAGCATTACGCATGAAAAAACCGGGTTTTTGTTAAGAAAAGGGTTATCTACATGTACCTACGTATAATTTTTGTGCAAGAAATATAAAGAAAGGAGGTGTGAATCCTAAGAGATATGAATACCCTAAAAGGGTTATAGATACAATGCCGGGAAAATAGCTAATACAAAAGATAAAGCGATAATATCATGATCTTCATAATGATCTGACCAAGATTATGTATGACTTTAAAAGAGACTGTGACCTCTGAGTTTGTTTCAGCCTTTCGTCTCAGAGTAGTCAAATAGGATACGCCGACCTCATCTAGTTAAAAAAAAAATGCTTGACGTGTTTGTACAAACCTACTTACAGAAATAAACTCATTTAAAAGATAAAAAAAATTAAAAGAAATTACAGACAGATCTAATTTAACCACGTTCCTTCACTTACTCGATAACAAGGAAATGGAATATAAGCCTGAAGGCGACAATGCAAGCATTGTACTGCAGTAGACTGTCCATTGTATGACTGGCATTGGCGACCGGTTAAACGATCGAAGGTCTTTGACTTAGATAAGTGAAACGTGTTGGCTGTTAGTACGTTGGTACTCCACTTACTTTGACCTATACAAATATACATACATTATTGTCTGGCGTGGCGGAGTGACTGCGTTCTGCAGCTGTGACGATAGATGTTAAAACCCATGATGATGTTATTCCAATTTAGTTTGTTACATGTATTGGTGGCAGATCGAGTCGATCGATGTGGCGATGCTTGGGGGTGGCATAGCCAGCAGTGCAAGTCATTACCCACTTGGCCTTTTTAAACTTCAAGCTCTTCGAGAGCTTCTTAGTTCAGTATTGTGGATTGCGGTAGACTAATATTTCGAAGGTTATTATTTAAATTGCTTTTTGACGGAAAATCAGATTGTTTTATTTGAATCATTCGCCAATTTCAAGTCTAGTCGTGATTAATGATTGCTATCAAACATTTACGTGGCAAAAGAAGCCGTGATCAACAAACGATCGTTTATTTGTTTGACAATTGCTCGGCTGTTGACTATATATATAGAACCGCAAGGATTTCCTATATCGACGAATAAACAAAAGCGAGAGATATATCAAGGTACGAGATTCTACTTAAAGGAAGGTTAAAGACGTTGATTATTTCATGATCCACACGGACTCTAATAAGAACTTCTTTGAAATCTGTAAGAACTTCAAAGAGTAATTCCAATTTCGCAATAGTACTTAATAATGCCAGTATACGACGAAGGAAAAAAATGGGAGACCAAAAATATCAATAACAATAGCTTATTAGACCCTGCAAAAGAGAAACATAGCAAATCTTAGAAATAAATTCTTACCTAAACTTGAATCGTCGTAATATTCATCATCGTCATAGTCAAGGACCGCATGTAACTGCGTTTTGCCACCAGTTCCACCTGGTTCCACTTTAGTAAACCCTCGCGGTCTTTCCGGAGGGTTTCCATTCTCACTACCACCAGTCTTGCTACCCTGATTACTAGGTGGCCTGGCCGGAGCTGCCGTACTACTACTAGGTGGCCTGTTAAAATTGAAGTTATTCACATTTTGATTCGAATTTTCATCGAACCTTCGACTAGATGAAGGGTTTGGCTTTGTTGCCGGCGGGTATGGCGCATCCGCGTAGCCAGGGCTGTACCCTGGACCTGGCGGACCCTGGTTCATTCTCTTCTGTTCATAATCATAGTCACCAGTAGGATCATGAACGTATTGTCCTGTGTTATCGTACTGTCCTGTGACATCGTATGGTGAATTAACTTCTTTGACGCGCTGGTTCTCTATTTGTACGTTAAGTCTTGTATTTTGTTGGTAGACCTGTGTATGTAGGGGTGCACCGTAGGGGTTTCGTGGAGCCTCATTTTGGTATTGCGTATACTGGTTGGCTGGTGGTAGGTAGGCTGTGCCAGCACGTTTTCTGACTTTGGGCCTGCGTTGGTTTGGTGGAGTGAAGGGCTCGTTCTCTGGTGACTGTGCTGGGAGTGTGTCTTGTTGGTATTCGGCGGGAGAGTAGAGTAGGTCGTCGAGGCCAACTCGAAGGGGTGTCGAGGAGGTGGGCACGAACGCCGGCGTGGCCGCGCCGACGCCCGCGAGCGTAAAGTTTGTCAACGCCATAGCCTACACACGCGGCATTGACGCGAAATGTCAACTCACTAAGTCAACAGCCCCGCAGCTGTTACTAACGCACTCGCATGACGTGAACGGTTTGATAGTTAACACTAACGTTTTCTCATTTTAGGCACAGAACACAATGCACTGACACAATTCACTGCCGTAACTCATCCACTGTTGATCTGTAACAAGAAAATATTATTATGATTAGAATAGAGTTTTAAAATCTTCGATAATTTTCTGAAAGTCTGCTCAATAATACCACAAACACTACTGTAAGTATAACGATCCGATTTAAGACTTTTTGTTCAGGCATTACACTGTCAAATCAATTGTCGAAACTGAACCATATATCGTGCATTGTTGTTAACTTTTATGGCTGGATTTCCCCCCAAGTTTCGTGATATCCTTGCCACTTTGCAAATGTCATCGATTTGAAAGGCGAATCGTGATTCCATTTGATGAACACGATTTTGGAATTGAAACAAGGGGAAACCCAAACATGAACTCTAAAATAATGAAACTATGTAGATATTATAGTTATAGAATAGGTACCTATTACCTACATACAAGCAGTGTTGAATTGAAGCATCGCTAAAAAAATTTAAGAAGTTAATCGTGGTGATCGAAGCTGTGATTAGATGCAGCCAAACAGTGCGAACATCATAGAAATGATTAAAGTACACACTTTAAGGTATACACTTTTCGCTAGAAGAGAAGATGAAAATTTTGACGAATTAATGTGATTTATGATTGGACGTCCTGCTACTTGAGAAGTTGAAGAAATCAGACAAATCGCGACCAACACATGAATGTGACTACCTCAGGATGGATAAAGAGGACTCACTAATGGGAACCGTATGCAAAATACGCGCATTGACGTGGAGTTGTGGACACCAGCCCGTATTACCTATTACATAGTAATGGGAAAGTGCGGGCTAAATATGGTGATGATAATGATGAACAACAATATCACTAATTAGTAATCTAGTTCTAATCGTGTCGTGATTAGATATCGGTCTATCATATCGGTGAATTTTACCAGTTATTTTGTCCCTATAGCATAATCAGCCTATGATGTTCCTACTGCTGTGACACAGGCCTCCTCTCATCGAGAGGGAGTGTCCCTGTACATTTGATGTATTATCATTGTCATACACAATTAATAGTTACAGCGAACGCTGTTTTCCTGTTAACTCAGAATTGTTCGTGTGAACAGAGCAACTCGGCCGTTGTATTAAGCAGGTAGTGATTTATTAAACTGAGTCGTCCCTTCACTTAACATTTGGCGAGACTGTACTTAAATAGAACATTATTTTTCAGCTCCACATTTCTGCTTAGTGACAACGGATTCCATTGCATTGCGAATTGTTTGCATCTTCATTTCATTAACATTAATTTGTTTATTTCATCAACATTAAAATGTTCAGTTCATCATTAAAATGTTCTTTTCATCAACATTAAAATTTTCATTTCATCAACATTAAAATGTTCATTTCATCAACATTAAAATTTTCATTTCATCAACATTAAAATTTTCATTTCATCAACATTATCATTTCATCAATATTATAATGTAAATCACAAGTATTAGTTTATGTCCATATTTTTTTGTGTCGATAACATAAAATTCAAATATTAATGATTGCACCAAATAGGAATCTGATAGCAGTACGTAGGTACTGCGATAGGATACGCGACAGAACTCATTAATTCATACTTCGAACAAAATATAGAGCAAATTGTGATTTAAATATACATGTACATTTTGATATTACCAAAAGCAATAATAAATGCACCGTCAATACAAAAGAATGCTGTCATAATAACGCACATATAAGGCGAGGTGGTGACTCAGGTTTAGGTCATTACAGAATTTTGGTTGTTAAAGTCGATATTTTATTCATTGTGCCTTATAAAAATGTTTGGTAAAAGGATTTGTATCAAGTCAAGTAGTTAATATAAAGAAAAAACAAATAGTAAGGCATCTACTATAACAACAGCTTGAATGAATACTAAATGAAGATGTCTGAGTGCGATTCCCTCTGAGTATGAATGTGGAAGGCTGTTAGAGTTGGAAAAGACCCAAGAAACGATGTATGGATTATGTGAAAAATAATAGGGAATGAACAAGTACTAAGATTGACCTTGTGAAGGCCGCGGGAATCCGCTGGATGTGGAAAGCACAGAACCGGTCGAAGTAGCAGTACTTGGGGGAGACCTATGTCCAGCAGTGGACGTCTATTGGCTGAAATGATGATGATGATGAAGTACTAAGATGACGGATGATAGAAACAGAAACGTATGGAAGAAGAGGATATGCCGCGCCGATCCCAAATAAATTAGGATACCTAAGGACAGAATAATGACAAATACAAATTCATACTATTAGATCACTTGTTTCAATTATTTGATGTTAAAGATGTGAGTAAGGGAAATGAAAGAAATCTTTCCTTAGAAAAGCTTTTAAACAATGAATACAGATAGAATACTCTTAAGTGTTCATACACACGCGTCAACGGTGGAAGCAAATGCACCCATCGACACGCGTCGACGGCCGCCGACAACGGCCAACGTGCCGCTCGTGTATTTGAGTACGGTGCTAAAACACACGAGCGGCACACTTATTAATTTGTACACCGTAACAAATTTAGTTACGTGAAATGTGGAAATTAATTTTCTTTTTCATTTTGGAATGTCATGAATATTGTACAGACACCAGCACAGCAAGCTACCATAATCTGTCAAATTTCTTTAATAGATTTTCAATTTTTTCGGTAAAGCATAAGGCTCAAGGTTGATTGGGAAAATTTGACAGTTTCGGGTAGCTTGATGTGCTTGGTGTCTGTACTATGATATTGCTGTTAGTAAGTACTCGATCATTTATTATAGAAAAAAATGTAAAAATTATTTGCTCAATATATAATATTATTATGTGTTATTCTATTATAGCTGGTGATAATCTACAGCGTGACAATAATAAATAGTATGCATACCAACGTATGCGCATTTAGATTAAGATATTCAAAAATATGTAACCAGTTCACTTGTATAAAAACATTTCGATTGATTTATACTTTATATTTGTAAATTCGCAGTCATCGACAACGATTCTGACATTAAATTGATTTCGTTATTCGCTTAACTATCAATTATAACAGAACATGAAGCAAAACATTATGTACAAATAGGTTTCTCACGCTTTACTATTTGCCGACCTACAAACTTTCGACGCGACGAACGGTGTGACGCGATTCTAGTAGAATTATAGCAGTACAGTAATGTAGAACAGGAGAACAATTTCCATGAAGTTTTCAAAGAAATTGTTCATCTGGAGTCGTGACGCGCTGTCGCGTCGCTCCTGTCTGCGGGAGCCCTAATAGTCACGAAATAATTTGACATTTACTCCGCGTTTAAAAATCAAGTCAATCTAAATAGCTTTTTCTCAACTACGTTGGGGTCGGCTCCCGATCTAACCGGATGCAGCTGAATACCAGGTTTTTACACGGAGCGACTGTCTATCTGACCTCCACAACCCAGAGTCTGGGTAATACTATACGCCTTGGTAAGACTGGTTGTCAGTCAGACTTTCGGGCTTCTGACGACCCATAACGACTGTCAAAGATCTAGGAATGACAGTCGAGACACACGGTTTAACATGCTTTCCGAGGCACAGAGGGGTCTCGGTATGTAAAAATGGCCATCCACGGACCAACCTCGGCAAACGTAGCTTAACCTGATCGATCGACCCGTGCGGCTGTTATTACTTAGCCATGAGCCCCTCCGCGTTTATTAATAAGGGGTTAGTCTTTAAACACGCTTTTATAAAGTATGTAACTAAACTAACGTAAAAAGTAAGGAAATAATCGTCAAGTTATCATATGTTAGAAGTTAATTTTGTTTGTCATCTTTATAATATCATAAATTGTTCATGTTTTTAAACACCATAACCCTCCTTTGCGGTCGGGTCAAATGACAATAGTCTCCCTTCCACAATGAATGGGACTTGACCATAACTGGTGCAATGTGATCGGCGGAATTTTTAGGGCATTTTAAAATCTATATATATAAAAGGAGAACTGACTGACTGACATATCAACGCACAGCCCAAACCGCTGGGTCTACAGTCCGTCAAATCTAAGAAGTACCGTTTGACGTTTCATATTTTTCAAACCGAAACAACTTTGTTCATACGTACATTATTCAGTTTCGATAACCTTTTTCATAAAACCATGAATTTAGAAAGATTTCATTATTGTATCTAAAAATGTACAATTCTTAATATCTAAATGTAATTGAAAACTTTCAAACAAAGCAAAATAACACATATTTACACAGTAAATAATTTCTAATAGTTATATTCTTGACCTCATTACAAAGTTACGTAGTTAGGTCACTGCACGTAGTGTTGCGACTCTTCGGATACACTTGTATGCAAAAAAATCGTTTACATATACGAAAAATCGAATGTATTATTTACAAATTACACTTGACAACCAAACAAATATTTTTTCATGTGAATGGGATTTATCTCACATATTACGATTACATAACTAAATAGTTATGTAATCGTAAAATATGAGATAAAACCCATTCACCAAAAATACGTATTTATAAATCAAATATATTTGCTTCTTTAAAAAGTTGTCGAAAGCGATTTGTCGATTTTTGATTTTCGCGCCCAAATAAGTCGGGGTTTCTCGCGCTAACGCTGTCGAAATAGTAAATGGAGTCAGGGATAGTGTTTTTTACATTTATTTTTGTGTATGATAGTATGGGTTTGCATATTACAGAGAAATAAACAAATTTTTAACAAGCACATCCATTGATTTTACAATTACAATTTTTTCTTCTAAGTCTTATTTCTACGTCTAAAACTAATAAAAATAAGGTATGTAGAACCCATTCACAAAAATGTTGTTGCCTGATGTTATAAATTAACGACGTTACTGCGCGACCGCATAATGCACTGAATACACAGATACCCTAAAATAAATTAATTTAATTATTTTTAGGTCAATAGGCAAAATCGCAGGTGTCCAAGTCTCTACAATTTTTTTTTTCTGGCAACACTGCCAACTACAAGCGCACGCGGTCCGCTCGGTCGGTTCGGCGTCAGCAGTCTCTCGCCATCTTGGAAGCTGACTGTGCGCGTACTTGCTTTCTCGTTTGTGTTTTACAATTTGTGACTTGGCTATTACTTTTCTGGACTGATCATTCTTTATCCGTTTACCTTGGCAATATTTATACTGGACTCCGAACTAAGCAAGTGTTTATTAATAATGTCGAAAAGAGGACGTACTTTGAACAGCCAGGCTCGTGAATTGGTGGTGAAATTACACGAGTATTTTGAGCGTGAATCTCAAAATGGTGGACTTCTACTGCCAGTTACACAAGTTCGGGATCGCGTCGGTGAAGCTCTCGGTATTGGTAGCCGCACCGTTGGCAAAATATTAAGTGAAAAATATGGGCCTTCGGGGAGTGACAGTAACGTACTTCACACACCGAAAAAACGAAAAAGAAATAAACCTGTGACAGGCATCGATGAATTCGATAGTCATGCTATTAGAAACCATATATACGGGTATTTTACAAGAGGCGAATTTCCAACATTGGCAAAGTTATGTGCAACTTTAAAAGATGTAGGCTGTATAAGGGAAGCATAGAGTCGTTGAGAACGGTAATAACAGGAATTGGCTTCAGATACAAAAAAGTTGACAAACGAAAAATTGTTATGGAGCGACATGACATAATTATGCAGCGACTAACATTCCTGCGCGAAGTTAAACAAATTATAAACTGGGATAATGTAATATTTTTGGACGAAACCTGGCTAAATTCCAACCATTCTGTGCCGAAAACATGGACTGATGATTCTGAAGCTTCGTGCTCGAAGGTGCCGATAGGAAAAGGTGGACGCCTCATAATATGCCATGCTGGGTCAGCGTCTACAGGCTTCGTGGAAAACTCTTTATTAGCTTTCCAATCCAAAAGCACTAAAGAGTATCATGAAGAAATGGACGCAGTAAGGTTCCGAGAGTGGTTCTTAAATTTATTACAGAATATCCCTCCTAACAGCACAATTATAATGGATAATGCCCCATACCACTCTGTGCAAATTGATAAAGCACCTACGTCAGCCAATAAGAAAGCAGATTTGGTGGCATGGCTGCAAAGAAAAGGAGTGGATGCCGACATGTCACTATTAAAAGCTGAATTATTACAGTTAGTGAAATTGCATAAACCACCAAAACCGACATATGTAATTGACCAATTGGCCGAAGAGCACGGGCACTAAGTCATACGACTTCCTCCGTACCATTGCCAATATAATGCCATTGAACTGATTTGGGCCCAAGTTAAAGGTAATATTTTATAATATTATAATAATAACACGAGTACTTCTAACATTTATAATTTAAACAATGGTTTTCGTCTGCTATCAAATAGTTACATTATTGTTTTACAGGTTATGCAGCAAGACACAACACAAAACCACCCTTCAGTGTCAAGAAAATGGAAGGTTTATTAAAGGAAGCATGTGCCCAAGTTACACAGGAAGATTGGAGTAAAGTAGTACAAAAAACAAAGAAAATAATAATGGACGACTTCGAAAGAGACGTACACTTTGATAATGTAATGGACAATCAACTGGTCATTAATTTAAATGACGATGATGACGAAGACGACGATACTAGTACTAGTAGTGAATAAAAAAATATCCTAAACATTTCTTTTATTTAATTATAACAATTGATTTCTTAAAATTCGGATATTATAGTAATCGATCTCTTAAAGTTCGGATATTATAGTAATCGATTTTTTCATCCCATCCCTATCATTCAATTGTCAGAACTGTCAAACGGTACTTCTTAGATTTGACGGACTGTAGAGATTCCAAATTTGGCACGTACGTTCCTTATGAGGTCTAGGGGTGCACTAAGAAAGGATTTTTCAAAATTCATCCCCTAAGGGGGTGAATGGGGGGGTGAAATTTCACGCGGACGAAGTCGCGGGAAGAAGCTAGTATATCATATTTTAGCCATTAATGTCCCACTGCTGGGCAAAGGCCTCTCTACTCTCTTTCCGCCTCTCTCTGTCCAGAACTGCCAAGAACCAATCTTAAGGAGGAGGATTTTTAGGAGTCTAGCTCATCCCGCCATCTCCGCCTGGGCCTGTCGCGATGTCGTTTGGGGGACTGTCTTATGGAGTTATTCCGATCTGAACCCCCTCCACCCCCCACCTCGATCCCCTGCTAGTTGTAGATAATTTTGACGTACAGACGCCAGCACATCAACCTACTACAATCTGTCAGATTTCTGTAATAGATTTTCAACTTTATCGCTAAAGCATAAGGTTCAATGTTGATTGGGAAAATTTGACAGTTAGGTGTAGGTTGATGTGCTGGCGTCTGTACAAAAAGTGCAGCTTGATTTGGACAAGTTACTTTTGATTCGTTTGATTTCGTGAAGAAATCATAAACCTATGCCTTCGGAAAATAAAGGCGTAACATTAAGTTTAAAAACAATACATGAGTCATACAACTTTAGAGTCGAAATTGGCGCAATCAATCGCAATTTTCGCGTATAATTTTATGTATTTCGATCAGATATTGCGTCTGAATCTAGTTCAGCTCTTGACCATAATCTTAAAAGTTCTATCGATGGAACCTTGGCACACTACCACACGTGTTTATAGAAAATGTTAAGTAAGGGCACATAGGTTTGTTCGAGTATATTATTTTAACAAAGTGATTGAACGACTGTCATTTGTCTGGCTATTAATTGGATGGGTGCTCTATTGACTGGTATTATTACAACATAACATAGCATCACGCCTGTGATGAAGGTCTAGGCAGAGATGTATAGGAGTGACGGGTGGTGGAGGGTTGTAGGTGGTGGTGTGGTGGTAATATTACAAGGTGGTTATACATAGGTATGTCGGTACTTTTGGGTTTGAAATAGTTTGGATAAGAATTTTCTTCGAGTTATTCCGGTCCTCTATTCTTCAATGAGAGATTGTCATCTTCTAGTTGTTATCATTACTGCTTATTGTAAGGACAATTCCAATCACGGGAAGCAACGGCAACGGGAAGTCTCAGTCTCGAACATTTATTTGCTAATTTTAAATAATGTTGTAAGGATGTGTTAACAAAAAGCAGTGTGATGTGCTACTAACAATACGATCTAGATATAAAAGCTGTACGCTGCTATATAGATTTAAAAGCGAGTAGAAATTCATATGGATCCATAAAACAGCGAAGAAATCGTGACAAGAAGTACTTGACATTTTTCAATAACAGACGTATTACGTTGTAAATTTTGAAGTTCACTTGAGTATGCACAAATTTGGCATGACCCCGTGAAGGCACGTTTGACACTAACTGCTATCGCCGAAGAGCATCTAGATCACGCTTGCGCCGGAGTAGGAACCGTGGGAAACGACGTCTGCGCATTATGGGAAACATTGTACAATTGTACTAATTAGCTTTGAGAAAAACTGTTATATAACGCGGAGTGTAGGTAAGGGGGCCATACCCTAAATTTTTTGACGGTATACACATATATTTCGTAGTGATGTTTATAGTTCGATGGCTGGTTGCAATTGGATAGATAAATAGACGGATAGACTACGGAACCTTGATTGCACATCCAACTAGGGAATAGAAAATACAAACGAGAGGCTGAGAATTGGGCTAAATGCTATGCTATGGCCTTACCCACTGGGCCATCAGGCCCATTGGTTAAAGCCTAGCGTCTCATGCACGAGGTTGTGGGTCCAAATCAGGTCAGGTACTAATATGACTTTTAACCTGGTCAGAAATTGCCAATCCGTATTGAGTAAGCGTGGTGATCAACGCTCGTGCCTTTGCCCTGCAATGGGATAATAATCGGCTGGTATTATTAATATATAATTATGGGGCTTTATAACAATCATACGGATCGATCTCTGCTGCGCATTCGCTTCTGTTGGGTTTCATATTTCTGATCTATTTCGCGACCTCAAAATGAAATACTTATGCAGTAGAAGAAAATGGTTCGAACTTACGACACACAATAACTCGTAAGACGCGGCCGTTACCACTTGGGCACTATTGCTCTCCATCATTCTCATAATAATATTTATTTAATAACCTTGAATGATTTTATTATTTCAGTCGAGCGATCATCTACTCGCAGAGATAGGTCAAGCACCTCACCAGCTTGCACCAATGTCAACTAGATTTTTTTTATGTCATTATAAAGCAATTAGTCACAAAGGGCGTTTACTAAGTATCTATTTGGTATGTATTTACCTATTTACATAGGCAATATAATTTGATACGACATAATGGATTGCTTGAATCAGCGCTCGAATTTAAAAGTTCGTTGTATAAATAAGCCCAATCGCGAGCGATTTCGGTCACAATTTCAATCAACCAATCAACTCAGCCTATCGCTGTCTACTGCTCGACATAGGCCTCTCCCAGGCTGCGCCACAACATCCTGTCCTCCGCCTTTCGCATCCAATCATTCCCAGCCACTTTCCGGTCCATCTAGCTGGGGGGCGTCCCACGTTACGCTTGCCGATACGCGGTCTCCACTCGTTAGCTCCACCGGCTATCGGTCCTTCGACAAACATCGCCCACTGCCACTTCAGTTTGCTTACTCTGCAAGCTATGTGCGACATTTTGCACTTATGGGACAATTTGTCGTTTCAGAATTATTATGCCCTTTATTAGCTCCAAAATCTCAATTTTGTAATCCCTCATTTATCGGAAACACATTTTAGGGTAACAGCTTTATTTAATACGTTATATTATTAGATTATTAAAATAACATGTTTTGGAAGTAGGACTTGTGTCCTTATCGCTTTTGTAAAGGACGCTTGTGAAAATAAAAATTGATATGAAGGTAAGCTAGACCAATGATGATGATGACATTTACTCCGCGTTTAAAAATGAAGTCAATCTAAATAGCCTTTTCTCAACTACGTTGGGGTCGGCTCCCGATCTAACCGGATGCAGCTGAATACCAGGTTTTTACACGGAGCGACTGTCTATCTGACCTCCACAACCCAGAGTCTGGATAATACTATACGCCTTGGTAAGACTGGTTGTCAGTCAGACTTTCGGGCTTCTGACGACCCATAAAGACTGTCAAAGATCTAGGAATGACAGTCGAGACACACGGTTTAACATGCTTTCCGAGGCACAGAGGGGTCTCGGTATGTAAAAATGGCCATCCACGGACCAACCTCGGCAAACGTAGCTTAACCTGATCGATCGACCCGTGCGGCTGTTATTACTTAGCCATGAGCCCCTCCGCGTTTATTAATAAGGGGTTAGTCTTTAAACACGCTTTTATAAAGTATGTAACTAAACTAACGTAAAAAGTAAGGAAATAATCGTCAAGTTATCATATCTTAGAAGTTAATTTTGTTTGTCATCTTTATAATATCATAAATTGTTCATGTTTTTAAACACCATAACCCTCCTTTGCGGTCGGGTCAAATGACAATAGTCTCCCTTCCACAATGAATGGGACTTGACCATAACTGGTGCAATGTGATCGGCGGAATTTTTAGGGCATTTTAAAATCTATATATATAAAAGGAGAACTGACTGACTGACATATCAACGCACAGCCCAAACCGCTGGGTCTAGAGATTCCAAATTTGGCACGTACGTTCCTTATGAGGTCTAGGGGTGCACTAAGAAAGGATTTTTCAAAATTCATCCCCTAAGGGGGTGAATGGGGGGGTGAAATTTCACGCGGACGAAGTCGCGGGAAGAAGCTAGTATATCATATTTTAGCCATTAATGTCCCACTGCTGGGCAAAGGCCTCTCTACTCTCTTTCCGCCTCTCTCTGTCCAGAACTGCCAAGAACCAATCTTAAGGAGGAGGATTTTTAGGAGTCTAGCTCATCCCGCCATCTCCGCCTGGGCCTGTCGCGATTTCGTTTGGGGGACTGTCTTATGGAGTTATTCCGATCTGAACCCCCTCCACCCCCCCTCCTCGATCCCCTGCTAGTTGTAGATAATTTTGACGTACAAAAAGTGCAGCTTGATTTGGACAAGTTACTTTTGATTCGTTTGATTTCGTGAAGAAATCATAAACCTATGCCTTCGGAAAATAAAGGCGTAACATTAAGTTTAAAAACAATACATGAGTCATACAACTTTAGAGTCGAAATTGGCGCAATCAATCGCAATTTTCGCGTATAATTTTATGTATTTCGATCAGATATTGCGTCTGAATCTAGTTCAGCTCTTGACCATAATCTTAAAAGTTCTATCGATGGAACCTTGGCACACTACCACACGTGTTTATAGAAAATGTTAAGTAAGGGCACATAGGTTTGTTCGAGTATATTATTTTAACAAAGTGATTGAACGACTGTCATTTGTCTGGCTATTAATTGGATGGGTGCTCTATTGACTGGTATTATTACAACATAACATAGCATCACGCCTGTGATGAAGGTCTAGGCAGAGATGTATAGGAGTGACGGGTGGTGGAGGGTTGTAGGTGGTGGTGTGGTGGTAATATTACAAGGTGGTTATACATAGGTATGTCGGTACTTTTGGGTTTGAAATAGTTTGGATAAGAATTTTCTTCGAGTTATTCCGGTCCTCTGTTCTTCAATGAGAGATTGTCATCTTCTAGTTGTTATCATTACTGCTTATTGTAAGGACAATTCCAATCACGGGAAGCAACGGCAACGGGAAGTCTCAGTCTCGAACATTTATTTGCTAATTTTAAATAATGTTGTAAGGATGTGTTAACAAAAAGCAGTGTGATGTGCTACTAACAATACGATCTAGATATAAAAGCTGTACGCTGCTATATAGATTTAAAAGCGAGTAGAAATTCATATGGATCCATAAAACAGCGAAGAAATCGTGACAAGAAGTACTTGACATTTTTCAATAACAGACGTATTACGTTGTAAATTTTGAAGTTCACTTGAGTATGCACAAATTTGGCATGACCCCGTGAAGGCACGTTTGACACTAACTGCTATCGCCGAAGAGCATCTAGATCACGCTTGCGCCGGAGTAGGAACCGTGGGAAACGACGTCTGCGCATTATGGGAAACATTGTACAATTGTACTAATTAGCTTTGAGAAAAACTGTTATATAACGCGGAGTGTAGGTAAGGGGGCCATACCCTAAATTTTTTGACGGTATACACATATATTTCGTAGTGATGTTTATAGTTCGATGGCTGGTTGCAATTGGATAGATAAATAGACGGATAGACTAAGGAACCTTGATTGCACATCCAACTAGGGAATAGAAAATACAAACGAGAGGCTGAGATTTGGGCTAAATGCTATGCTATGGCCTTACCCACTGGGCCATCAGGCCCATTGGTTAAAGCCTAGCGTCTCATGCACGAGGTTGTGGGTCCAAATCAGGTCAGGTACTAATATGACTTTTAACCTGGTCAGAAATTGCCAATCCGTATTGAGTAAGCGTGGTGATCAACACTCGTGCCTTTGCCCTGCAATGGGATAATAATCGGCTGGTATTATTAATATATAATTATGGGGCTTTATAACAATCATACGGATCGATCTCTGCTGCGCATTCGCTTCTGTTGGGTTTCATATTTCTGATCTATTTCGCGACCTCAAAATGAAATACTTATGCAGTAGAAGAAAATGGTTCGAACTTACGACACACAATAACTCGTAAGACGCGGCCGTTACCACTTGGGCACCACTGCTCTACATCATTCTCATAATTATATTTATTTAATAACCTTGAATGTTTTTATTATTTCAGTCGAGCGATCATCTACTCGCAGAGATAGGTCAAGCACCTCACCAGCTTGCACCAATGTCAACTAGATTTTATTGATGTCATTATAAAGCAATTAGTCACCAAGTGCGTTTACTAAGTATCTATTTGGTATGTATTTACCTATTTACATAGGCAATGTAATTTGATACGACAATAGGGTCATAATGGATTGCTTGAATCAGCGCTCGAATTTAAAAGTTCGATGTATAAATAAGCCCAATTCGCGAGCGATTTCGGTGACAATTTCAATCAACCAATCAACTCAGCCTATCGCTGTCCACTGCTCGACATAGGCCTCTCCCAGGCTGCGCCACAACATCCTGTCCTCCGCCTTTCGCATCCAATCATTCCCAGCCACTTTCCGGTCCATCTAGCTGGGAGGCGTCCCACGTTACGCTTGCCGATACGCGGTCTCCACTCGTTAACTCCACCGGCTATCGGTCCTTCGACAAACATCGCCCACTGCCACTTCAGTTTGCTTACTCTGCAAGCTATGTGCGACATTTTGCACTTATGGGACAATTTGTCGTTTCAGAATTATTATGCCCTTTATTAGCTCCAAAATCTCAATTTTGTAATCCCTCATTTATCGGAAACACATTTTAGGGTAACAGTTTTATTTAATACGTTATTTTATTAAATTATTAAAATAACATGTTTTGGAAGTAGGACTTGTGTCCTTATCGCTTTTGTAAAGGACGCTTGTGAAAATAAAAATTGATATGAAGGTAAGCTAGACCAATGACAAATAGGCAATCAATTATAAGCTATTCATAATAAATGTGACATTAAAGAACCTACAAAGCGTTTGAACAATGACGCAGATAGTTACAGAATAATATAATAATATAGAGCACTTCCTGACAAAACTGGTTGTGGTAGGTGTTTGGCTGCCTATAGATTTATTCGCGTGGTCGCGTAGGTACTTGTTAAAACAATAGGAGGAAGCAGTGTGTCTAATTCGCCTTGGGGTGTGTCGAATCGGACACGACGAAGTGAGACGCGTTTTGATCTCAGTTCGGCACACGTACCTATCTGCTTCTTCTTAGTGTGCCAGTGGCAATCTATAGTCAGCCCAGATTTTGGCAACGAGTTGGGCACCTTCAGTAGCGTCCATCAGCTCCTGTATCGTGCAGAAAACACGCTGGACACGATATTAAGTGTCCCATTGTTTGTGGAACAGCACCACATTTACTGATCGTCATTCGTAGATCTTTGACAGTCGTTACGGATAGTCAAAAGTGGTGTTGTGTTAACCAGTAACAGGATTGAGTTCGGAAAGGCTTCATGTAAAATACTGGTATTCTGCTGCATCCGGTTAGACCGGAAGCCGACCCGATTGAGGTTTAGGCTGACAGTTAATTTAAGAGCACTATGATAAACCTACCAACCCAATAGTTTTCTATGTTTCTTAATAAATGTTAGCAAAAAGGGGTTTGACTGTGACTTGTCAAAAAACTTTGTTTTGTGGTAGGAATTACGGCTAAGATGTCGTCGTTTTGATAATAATGTCATGCCGGAGAGATTTGTAAATTAAAAAGAGACAGTATAATCTGTTCTAAAACGTTTTGATGAAAGTGTAAGCAACAGTTTAAGTAGGTATTCAAATAATCCAACCAATTAATTTGTAAGTGGCACGACAAATTGGAATCCACAAGCACGTTATCTGAAACATTTATTTAGGTACATTTTCATTAAGTAAATACTTTTGGAACAGAGTATAGGTCCCGTAGTATTGAAGATGTATCTATGTATTGTCTATGTAGTAATTGACACGTACGCACATGTAATGCATTACAAACAATGATTTGCGAATACTGTCGCAGATACGCTGGTACCTATATCAGAAAAAAAAATCTGCCTGTTACACATTCAGGGTCACTTGCATTCCTTTGGTCTGTTCGAATTACGGCGGCAAGGTCGCAGATTGTTACCGACTTAGAATTAGCACAAACACATGATTTTATATCGTTTAGTATTATAGGCTAGCCTCTCTAATGTATACAGATTTATTTTGGAAAAACAAAGGCTAGCAGAAACATCTTTAACATAATTTAGCATCACGACTGTATTCCCCGATGCGATGTGTTAGGCAGAGGTGTATCTATAGTACACCCACGTTTCGCCAGTCATGTTTAAGTTCCATGTAATAGGGGGCGAGCCTAATGCCAGCGACCGGGCAGAAATCAAGACTCCAGGCTACTACGGAGATCAAAAAAAAAAAAACAAAACACCAATAAAAAAAATAAAAAAAAAAATCCAATAACACTTTGCCCGACTTGGGAATCGAACCCAAGACCTCATTCTCAGCAGTAGCGCTTGCGACCACTACACCAACGCGGATCTTTAAAATAACGCGAAAATAAGGCCATTGATCTTTCCAGGGTAATGCATTTTTACAAAAAAAAAAAAAAAAACCGTTATTAGCAGTGGTTAAAAGAATGGCCAATCAGCAAGTTGGTAGCATGGCTGACTGCTCACTACGATACCTACAGGCACCATAAAGTGCTGGTAACTCTTTATAAAATATTTTTAATATATATTTTGTAACAATATAATTTTAAAGAGTGTCCATGGAGTTGTTTGTGCAGAAATAAACAAGTTTTCTTTCTTTCTTTCCTGTTAATGGTTTTATTGAAATAAATGGTTTGAATTTTGACTTTGCATGCCTTTCTGCTTCTTTCAGCTTTTACCAAAAACAAAAAGCTATCGTGATATTTGCGGTTTATGTTGAACCAATATTTCTTTTCATAATTTTTAGGAGGTAAAAGTTAAACAAGTATGCGGTTACCTAGAAACTTCTGCGCGATCTAGATGCATCGCGGTTGTTTTGTGATCGATGTGCCTGAAATTAAAATTCTCGGCTGTCATTACGGGTAGCCAAAAAGTCTGACAACCAGTCTTACAAAGGGATATCGTGCTACCCAGTAATTGGGTTGTGGATGTCCGATAGGCGGTCGCTCCATGTAAAATACTGGTAATCAGCTGCATACAGCTAGACTGGAAGCCGACCACAACATAGTTGGGAAAAGGCTAGGCAGATTTGGTGCGAAAATTCACTGTTTACGGTAGTGCGCATGTGTAACGCACTCAAAACATTGCAAACACGCAAACAGCGATCGTATATTCATAAAAAAATTAAAAAAAATTTGGAACTTTGACCTTCATTGTCTCCGTAACCAAAAGCTTCTCGGGTGAGGTCCAGTTCCAAAAAGATCTTATTAAAGGGAAGAACAAGTAACTCCTGGGTTCGCAGGGTTTTTACACCCGTTATACCACTGAATACACACATCTGTATAACATGAATATTTACTATAGATATCGTTTAAAAGCACGGAAGTGTGACAATGCAAAGCAATAGTTGACTTTCAAATAAATGTAATTAATGAAACGTTTGTACAAACTCGTAATTACGTATTATCCTTTGTTCAACGCGCTTATGTAATCAAGCATCAAGCAAAGGTTGTCATCGGAACTAATATATTTAAATTAAATACTCCATGTTGACAGCTAACACTGACATTTAAAGTCAATAGTTAGCAAGCAATTGAAGATAAGAACTACTTAACGTACTTGTTGTGTGAAGGATACGAATTCAAAGCGAATTATTTGTATTTTTAAAAGTGGTCTAGAGGTCTATGGTCGCAAGTGGTACAGACGCTAGCACCTCATGCTCATCAGTAGAGTTTACAGTATTTAAATTATTTAAGTATAACGTTTTAGATAAATATTAATTGTAGACCTTGTCACAATCTAGATCAGACACAGATAACATTTTTTATAAAACATCGAAAAGTTACCCGAGATTTATATCACTATAAACGCAAACGATGATTAATAAAAATGGCTGCCCACGCGTCCTGATTTCAATATTTTAATAGATTTATCTTAAAGTTTTTGCTACATAAGTGGAGCAGTTTATGAATAAGGTTATCGCTATGGCTAAAAAAGTTAGCAACTTTATCCTATCCTACTAATATTATAAATGCGAATGTTTGTGAGAATGGATGGATGGACGGATGTTTGTTACTCTTTCATTTTGATGAAACTTTATAGAAATATAGCTTATACATCAGAATAACACATACGATACTTTTTATCCCGATATTCCCATGGGATCGAAACTTATGCGGGTGAAACCTCGGGGCGCTGCTAGTTATCTATACAGGGTCCCATTAAAATATATGGACAAATTTTAACACAGCGCTCAGTACGTCTAGCTTTTTTTATTTTGTATTTTGTATTTTGTGTTTCACGAACTGTGACCAAATAAACTTTTTTTCTTTCTTTTCTTTTCTTTCAAACCAAAGATATCCAAGCAAAAAAAAGCTGTTTTAAGTAAATTTATTATGACCTAAAATAATAAATTGCCGGGACATTAGTGTATGTTCGTTAGCTGATTATTTTTCTTTTAAGTATCTAATGCGTATTTTTTATATATTTTTTTACCCATCGTCCTTATTTTGGTGGTCTGAATGATTTCTAAAAGTTTGTCCAACTATTTTAATGGGACCTTATATAAATAAAATTGCAATGCTGTTCGTTAGTAAGCTTATCAATTGAGAAAATCTGGGCCGATTTCGTTTACTTTTTTTTTAATGTTCGTTATACGAGTAGTCCGAATAAAGTTTTTAGGGAAAAACTAAAAATGGTTCTTTCTATGGAATTTTTGTATGAATACGTCTGTCGGGTCAACTAGTTGTAAAATAAAAATCTGTATGAGCTGCCTTTTTGTCGAGCAGTAGCCAAGCTCAATTGTTGATCAGTTACAGCAAAGGTTGTGTTTATCATCTTTATAACACAAAATACCAGACACAATTATTTGGGTTACTTGAAAAACGAGGATATAAAAAGAGAAGAGAAAGTAAACAAAAGGTCAACCATGACAAAACCAAAATAAATACGGCGAAGCGCGGGATAGAGGTTGACAAGAAAAACCATCGTTAATTTCGATCGATTTCCGATCGTTCATCGTTTGATGATCAGTTATTTATTGATCGCCCAACGGTTGATAATTATGGTTTGAAGCGAACAATTTCGATTGATCCTCGGTAGACCGCAGCGCAGTCTAGTTGCGCTTTAGACCTTCGTAAACTCTACGGTCTTGTTTCACTCCCGGACTCTTAAATCGAGCCATCCTGCACTCTTTGTATAGAAGCTTATAACTTTTTAAATGGTCGTTAATACAAATTCGGAACAATAACAACACCAACAAATTAGTGGCCAGTATTTCAGCATCAAAACTGCATAAACAATTTTTCTTTTACTCACCATTATTTTGATGTGTTAGATTTAAGCCTTTATACCTCACATTGAATTCCACGGTGCCTCGATTTAAGAGTTTGGGAGTTTCCTAGTTTTTAAAAACTATACCAACATTATTGGAGCGTATTAACAAAAGAGAATACAGAAGCGATTCGTGACAATCGTTTGACTTTTATTTAGTTCCATTTGTCTTTCATGGACTTCCCTTCCTTTCATAAGAGTCAGTCGTCATAAAGGCCAAGGCTAATTCGCGTCGTTCGTTCAACTTTACTGCGAAATCTGTCGTGTAGATTATTTTATGGTGTACGTAGGTTGATCAGTTACAACTAGCAAAGAACAGGCTAGCTTATTGGATTATGTCATGACGATAAGAAGCTCTGCATCTTCTATATCAACAGCCTATATTCTTTTTATATGGTCAATTTTAACTGGCCATTTCATGATACACAACCATTTCATGAAATGACCGAACACTTCATGAATGATCAATTCTAAGATCTGGCCACGACATGTTTACAATGTGGAGCCACATCGAAATAAAAAAGTTTTTTTTCAAATAAACTAAATAGTGATGTGCTGATTATGGGTTTCCCCAATCTTTGAGTAGCTATTAGTGACTAAACTATTGGATATACTATTTGGTTGAATTTTTTAATGCAGACTGCGTGCGTCATTGGATATACGAATTTAAAATTGTCGTATCGTCGTCCCCAGATTGTTTAACATTGGCAGAAAAGAAAAGCATTTGACAATCATTTTGATCGTTTTAAATATTTAATTAAACTTTAGATATTGTCCAACCACTGGGCAAGTGTCATTAATTGGCAAGTTCCTAAGAATTTTCTACCAATCATTTTCATCAAATACAATAAAATTTTGATGTCAAGAAAAGTTCAAGGTACTCGACCACCTCGTTTTTATAAGTTAGTTTAACTTTATTATCGCATTAATAGGTAGCTACAGTTCTCTTCTAGCTTTCAATTTAAATAACGTATAATTTTGGAAAGCTGTGCTTGAAGAAGTTATGTAAATATAATAAATAATACACGTAAGTATTAGGTTATAAATTCTAACTTGAGTTCCCTTGGTATCTATATTTTCAGACCTAAAGCAAGATATAGGTAGATAACTTATCAACGTTACTTTTTACTTTTATTCTAATACTATAGGTAAGCCTTGGTTGACCAGGTGGAGTGACTAGAGAAATGATAAATTTTTCTCACAAAAAAATAAAACGAGCAAAACTGAGTCCATACCTCATCAGTCATCACTTTTGTAATTGTTATGTAAGTGCTAGAAAACATAATTAACTTATCTTTCTGATACCGATCTGATATTCCAAAAAGAGGCGATTGTCAGCTGTTTGCCTTCCGGAGCAAGTTGTCAGACGAGCATAAATCTTCGGATTTATCGGCAGATGAATCGCATGACATGTCATACCAGACGATTTAATTTACATACACATTGCCTGCAACGCCGAATACAATTACATATGTATGTAAATGTCTTGTAACATGTACATAGGTATTTTATGTACTCTGTCAGATTTAACTGGACGGAATTATGTATGGGTATTGATAAATTTACTCTGCTAACGACATTTTTTTATAACGCGGTCGTCAACGCACTTTCTTCCTCTAAGTATATTTTAAATAATTTAAAATGTTCCATGAATAAATTACAAATATTGATAAATTGTATACATTTAGCAATGAACTAGGTTCAGTATAAAATCTCAACAAATACGATCTACCGATCGTAAAGTAGCATTGCAGCAAGATTCCGCTGCGACGAAGTATGGTTACTGTCCAAACCTGACTGCGCGCGACTGCAAAGACAGGGTTATGTTTCTAGCGCGTATCTAAGTATCTTCCTATATTTGTATGTGGGATTCTTTATACCCTAACGGCTGGATATATGAGGTGTCTATCGACTCGTCTAGGTCGTGCAATGGTTATAGGCTAGGTTTTGTAAAATCAAAATGGCGGATATAAGACGGCAATAAGAAATTAATTTGAAAAAAAAAAATATTGTAACATACCCCACATGGGCATGGTACTTTTTATTTTTTAATCCAAATAGTGTGGTTAAAGAGGCCTAATTTAATAGTCTCTCCTATTAAAAACATAACACATTAGAAGGTTAAAAATAAATTGGAAAAATAAAAAATTCCAACTGCAACTAAAAAGTTCACGCAAGTTCAATTCTGACGCAGCTGGTGGCAGTAATTTTAGTTCAATCTCAGATTTGATATTTTTTTGGCAGATTGTATCTATTTAAACGCCGATTAAAAAAAAAATTTACCACTGTTTAAGTAACCAGTGGTGTACGCAGTCAGCCGCTCAGGGAATAAAATAATAGTTTACACACTTTCATGATAACTTCGCTTTTTTGGCAACTGAGCTAAAAAGAAATGTTGAAAGACGCGACGCTCACGCAGGCCACTATCATATTCACAATCCTACAAGACCTGCATCATTCGGCTAACATGTAGGTTAGTGAATGGGCCACTTTACCCAATGATTGTGAAGCACTCGCTGTAAGGAGGCTGAGATCCGAGATGGCCCTATTCAATCAATCAATGTTGCGTCACTCTTAATGGTTTTTGTTAATGAATGTGCAATAAGTATCACTCACTCTTAACTACTGTTCACGATGTGTGTTGGTATTTTTTTTAAAGGTACAATCATTGATATATTTATCATCACGATTGTAATTATGTATAGGTATGTTTTTAAGCATCCTGAAAAGTGTTTTTCTAACACGCGTAGCATGGCCGCCGTAGAAACGAAAGGCAAAATGACAAATTGTAAAAAGATTTCTACGGCACGTTGTCAGAAATTAAGAAAAGAGGTATGTTTAATTGTCTATTCTTCGTAGAATAGAGATAGAAATGATCATATGTATTATGTTCAGTGCATATGCTACCCGTGCTGACTTCTTTATTTATTTCTTTCTACAATGGAAAGTAAAGAAAATACATTTATATAGCACATACTGAAAGGCACACAACACAACATTATTATACTACAAGTAAAAACAGAAATCTAAAAAAGAAAACAAATAAAAAGTGTAAAGTGCGTTGTGAGAAATTAGCAGGAAAGTGCAGTGGAGTAGAGGGAGGCCCTTTGCCCAGGAGTGGGACGGAGCAGGCTAGAAAAAATAAAAATTACTAGGTTGGGTAAAATTTTGTTTCTGTTTGATTGAAGTTGGGTTGGGTAAAATGGCTCTTTTTATTTATAATCAATATTGAAATTTGGAATACTCGTAATAACCAACTTCATTTTTATGGCGACT
This sequence comes from Hydraecia micacea, assembly GCA_914767645.1. Classification (NCBI taxonomy): domain Eukaryota; kingdom Metazoa; phylum Arthropoda; class Insecta; order Lepidoptera; family Noctuidae; genus Hydraecia; species Hydraecia micacea. Next base: position 10,077,495 of record OU611794.1, on the reverse strand, counting down.
GAGAAATCTGAACCTATTTATTTCTCTGATCTCGTATCTGACATTGAATAAAAACGATATTAAGCAACTATATAAAAATTACAAAACAAAGAAAGTTAAATAACAATCAATTATCATTAAGCGCTTATAAAAATAATAAAAAAACAGAAAAAAAAATAATGTCGAGACTGACATTACATGGTAATAAGTCATAATTACCTCTGTATCAATAATGATAATTACGGCTTGATTAAAATCATTATTATTTAAATCTGATCAACATTATGTCTACAAGCGATTTGGAGTACCTACTTGAATATCAACATGCGCACTCCGTGTCACACGTTTTGGTCGTTTTTTGTTTCAACCAGGAAATAATACATTTTTTCTTATCTCCGACCTTAAATCGAAAGTCCGTAAGCAATTAAAACAAGTTTTAATGAGTGAGAATTTAAACATACATCGTTATTATTTATTCCGGGTTTATAGCCTTGTATGAGGTGACATGGCTGCGTTTTCGTGGAAAGTATAGAGGAGAGAAAGGTATGTATTTATTATTTTTAATAATGTGTAAAAGGAGGTTTTCCTGTTTTTTTTAATGTGTTGCTCATACAGCAAGGGATCAGACCGGAATAACTCCTATTATTTAGGGATCCAGCAGAATACCAGCGTCAGATATACTTATTAGTCTGACACATGCTGAGCTGGACCAGTCAAAATTTGATTTAGTCAACTGGACCCGCAGGTTCAGTTCGTGTGGGTCCAGTTGACCAAAGACTCCCATTCGGTGCAACCTTGAGACGCACACCGCACTTTGTAAGTACCTTTTTATTTGATTTAATGTATATCATAGTCATAGAGTCGCTTTATTTCTTTAATATATTTTTGCTGTAACCTGCCGGCTGGCAGCTTGTTTTTTATATATACACGTGTCTAATTTGTTATCATTTAATTGTGCTTTTGCGTGATGTGCTATTACTTTTGTGGGTCATCAAGTAAATGGTTTATCTATCTATATCTTAAAATAAAATAAATTACATGTAAGTGTGCAAGCGAAACGCGTCGATGACATTGGCAACTGCAAACTTCGACTTTTTTTTTTTGGGAATGTCATCTTTCAGTGCAACTTATGAGGTTGTCGTCTGTTTAACCGGGCTTGCCTGTGGATGCCTCAATAAATTAAGGCCTCCAGCCAGGGCGCAAACGTCGACGCGTGTTGCTCGTGTATTTGAGTACGGTGCTCAAATACACGAGCGGCATGTTGTCGACGCGTGTCGCTCGTGTGTATGCACACTAAAGCCGTTTCGGTAGATCTTGCAAATAGAAATGAAATGGTTTTATTATTACCTACCTACATTGCAAAAATCTTAAAGTAGGTAGACTTTCAATTTTCTCGTAGGTTAAGGGATGTTTTGTTTTTGTATGTTTACATCACGCTACGACCCCTAGGAGACGAGCAAAAAGAAAAAAAAAAAAACGTTAGACAGAACGCTAAGCGACGCAACGTGATAGGCGCTATAGGTCAGGGCCGAAATTTTACGCGGACGAAGTCGCGGGTAGTAGCTAGTCTACAGCATATTATCAGCTGTTTGGAACATGTCGCCAAGGTCTTAATTTTATTATTAGATAAGAATATATAAATATAGGTACACGTGTTTAATGACTTTGCTAAATAGAACACCTATAAAAAACCTAATCATATAATTTAAATTACTTTTCGAAACACAAAAACTAAACTAACTTTTAATTCAAGCAAAGAAAAGTCGATTAGGACAATAAAAAATCAAGTGGTTGAAAATACCACCAGAATACGCGCGTTTTCCTTTGGCACGTATTTTTCGGTAATCAAAAAAATTTGCACCGCAGCACCGCTAATGTAAAAAAAGAAACGCTTTTAAAACTACAAATACAACATTTTTATCTCTTATGAGACCTAAGACAAAAAATACTACTTACGGAGGCAGTTTTTGGACTAATTTCTGCATTGCGTTGCATAGCTTTTTGATCCGAATGTAAATAACATACTTATGTACAATATATATACTTCCATACATAAGGTGCTATAAAAATATCTGCCATGGCTTCAATGGGAGACAGTATTCTGTATATAGACTACAATAGTAAAGATTGATTGATCTTATGTCATAATTTTTTTCATACGAAAAAATCGTCCATTCCCGTTGTCCCCATTAACGGTGTCCCCATTGAATGGGGACAGCGGAACTCAATAAAAAAATTAAAATTTATTCCTGTTGTCCCCATTGACGATATTCCTGTTAATGGGGACAACGGAACTCAATAAAAAAATTAAAATTTATTCCTGTTGTCCCCATTGACGATATCCTGTTAATGGGGACAACGGAACTCAATAAAAATAATTACATTTTATTCCTGCTGTCCCCATTGACAAAGATGTTGCTCGAGCAGTCCGTCCGTTGCCTAACTGGAAATCTCCAGGGCCGCATGGGCTGCACAACTTTTGGATAAAATGGTTCAAACGGTCGCACGTCCGCTTGGCATCCCAGTTCCAGTCAGCCTTAGAGTCAGGGTCGCTACCCCAATTCCTAACGACAGGAATAACCCACCTACTCCATAAATCAGGTAGCACCGCGGATCCCAAAAATTATAGACCGATCACTTGTCTACCGACGGTCTATAAAGTTCTTACATCCATTTTGAGAGCTAAAATTAACAAACATATAGACACCAACTCCATCATGTCTGTCTCTCAAAATGGATGTAAAAATGGGTCCCGGGGTACTAAGGAGCTGCTCCTCATTGATATGACCATTAACCAACAGGTTCGTCGTTCCCGAAAGGATCTGTCGGCACGTTGGATATATTATAAGAAGGCCTATGACTCGGTCCCACATACATGGTTCATGAGGGTGTTGGAGTTGTATAAAGTAGATACAACTCTGTGCACCTTCCTGATGTCGTGTATGGGGCAATGGAGGACGGTCCTTTGCTATCCAGGATGTCGAAATATCCAGAGGAATAGCGAGCCGATAAGGATCGAGCGAGGCATATTCCAGGGCGACAGTTTGAGTCCGCTTTGGTTCTGCTTGGTCTTGAATCCTCTAAGCACACTGCTGGAGGATTCAGGTCTAGGCTATAGGCTGAGGAGAGGTGGTCAGGTTATATCTCACCTCCTTTACATGGATGACCTAAAACTCTTTGCCCTCAACAATTTGCAACTGATGGAGCTACTGAAAATTACTGAAACTTTCAGTAGCGCCATCAGGATGGAATTTGGTGTGGACAAATGTGCGGTCATGCATGTTAAGCGAGGGGAGATTGTGGAATCCGTGGGAACCCAACTCTCGGATTCCACAAACCTTAAGGCCCTCTCCGCATCCGATACCTATAAGTATTTGGGTATGTCAGAAGCGTTGGGCATCAATGTTACTGACATGAAGCAATCGTTAAAGGAGCGCTTCTTTGGTCGCCTGAAAAAAGTATTTAATAGTCTTCTTTCAGGCGGAAACAAGGTGCGTGCCTTCAACAATTGGGTCATGCCGGTTTTGATGTACTCTTTTGGCATACTCAAATGGACTCAGACCGAACTCGACGCCCTGGATAGGAAGGTCCGTACGCTGCTGACTTCAAATCGAATGCATCACCCTCGGTCATAGGTAATGGGCTGTATATTCCGCGAAAGTGTGGAGGTCGAGGCTTTTTAAACGCTACGACTCTCCACAATCGCGAGATATGCAGTCTCAGGGAATATTTCCTTGAATCCGACGTGGGGATGCACCGGATGTAGTCATGGTGGACAATGGCCTGACCCCGCTCTCCTTAGGTAAAGAGAACTGGCGCAAGCCAGTAGTGCTTGACACTAATGATCGCATGGAGGTATGGCAGAGTAAGGAGCTTCACGGACGCTTTTTCCGGGCCCTACATGGACCCGATGTAGATTTACTAGCGTCCGTAGCCTGGCTGCGTTTCGGTGATCTTTTTGGAAAAACCGAAGGTTTTGTCTGTGCAATTATAGACGAAGTTATGATGACGAACAATTACCGGAGATTTATTGTGAAAGACGGCACGGTTGACATCTGTCGGGCATGCCACTGGCCGGGGGAATCAATCAGGCATATTATCTCCGGGGCGACTAGAATCAATTTCGTTTTATTGTAATTTTTGACGTTCAAAAGTGCCTTTAGTGTGCCTATTTGAAATAAATGATTTGACTTTGACTTTGAATTGTTTATTTATGTTATGTGTTTTCTTTTAGGTATATCTTGATTCTGTGATATAATTAATACAATACACAATATGTAGTTGTGTTTTTGTAAGTTCGTTAAATCAAAATTATAAGGAAGAACCTACCTACCTAGAACCAAAAATTCGAAGAAATGTGACATCTACTATGGCAATAGTCTCGCCCCCTATTACATGGGATTTAAACATAACACATAAGTCATATTTTGTTTATGTTATGTTTATAAGAAAATAAAATATAATATATATATATATATATATATTGTATTTTTCTTCTAGGTACAATGCTGGTTGTGTGATATAAATTAATTATTGTGATATGTTTTTGTAAATATACAACGGTGATTCTATGATCCAAACAAATGTTTGTGTTATTTTTACTCTTTTATAACGTTAAGGTTGTGTTATTTGTGTTTTTTTTAAATTAGATGTTTTCACGTTTAATTAAAAAACCTATTATGTTTAAATCATTTGTTTCATTTGTATCTATGTAAACTATGCCTACGTCAATGGGGACAACGGGAAGGATATTTTATGACTTCCCGTTGTCCCCATAACGTGAAAGCATCAATGGGGACAACGGGAAGGGTATTTTATGACTTCCCGTTGTCCCCATAACGTGAAATCATCAATGGGGACAACAGGAAGGATATTTTATGACTTCCCGTTGTCCCCATAATGGGGACAGCGTTAATGGGGACAACGGGAATGGACGCAAAAAATGTGCGTATTTTGAATTGATTTAGTTGCATGAAACCGTCCCATAGTAATTAGCTGTTGCCGCATCGTCATTTCATTTCGCAAAATGTGACGAAGCGACACATCGCGCGTAGTTTGTGAACCACGTTATGAAGAATAGAGTAAATGTTTATTTAAATACTTTATTTTCCCAAATTGATTTAACTATTCCGGGGTACAAAATATCTTCACTACTGTAATCTATATACAAAATATTGTTTCCCATTGAAGCCGTGGCAGATATTTTTATAGCACCTTATATACAGGATGTGTCGTAAATAGTGGTCCACCATTACGGATTAGATATACCAGATAATTTACTATAACATATTACAATTTTAACCATTTTTACCCAAGGGTTCAACAAATATTTTTTTTTGTTTTTTATTTACAAAATTTCAACCTTTTGTTACAAATTTGGTTGTTGTTTCAACAAAAACCACTATTTTTTCATTTTGTTTTCTGTTAATTACTGTTGAATACTAGAGCTATCGTGTAAAATTATAGTTTTTTATGTAAATTTAGAGCTTTTGAAGAAAAAGTTAGCTCTTCTCTATTTTAATCCTAATTTTTAGCATAAACATGCAAATTCAGGAGCGATTTTGTAAAAAAAAATGTACTACTAAAATTGTTAAAAGTATAATATTATGTTATAGTAAATTATCTGGTATATCGAATCCTTAACGGTGGACCACTATTTACGACACACCCTATATATAGGGCAGCACGGACATCGACGCGAAAACTGTAACCATGAATTCAGCACATTATCTAGGCGTAGTTTTATTAATGGTTATAAAAAAAAAACTATTCTTTCATAGAAAAGTACAATAACTACGCGGTGAAAATATATGGAACAGCAGATTTTTTTTATAACCACCGAAATGTTTAATACAGGGGCTTTAGAATCAACAGCTCAGAGGAACAGTGGTAGCCTAGTGGTAGCGGCCCCGACTTACGAGTTGTAGGTCATAGGTTCGAACCCAGGCAGGCGCCTTACTTTGTGGAACTTATTTCATCACCATTGCTCTCAAAACGGTGAAGGAAATCATCGTGAGGAAACCGGCATGTCCTAGAATAAAAAATAGGAAGACTGTGACATCTAACAACCCGCACTGGGCCCGCGTGGCGGATTACGGCCCACTCCCTCTCACCGAGAGGTGGCCTATGTCCCAGCAATGGGAACGTTATAGGCTGATTATGGGTTCGGAATCATATTAATATTAAACATGACACTGACCTAAAAATTGAAAAAAAACGTAAGAATATTTGAATTCGCGGGCTACCCTGGCGCAGGTATACCTACTTATAATACGTCCTCGAAAAACTTGATATCCCAGGATTAATAAATAAAGCTAGGCAGAAAAGAAGGGTTATATCCCCAAGTCCAAATAATTGCAATAGAATTTGTTGCTCGTTCTTCTCCATAGCAATAATACGACAATAGTAGGTATATACGCTTTGGAACAGATACCTTCAACTGTTTTGCTAAATGACCGACTCCTTGACAGTTCAGATTTTAAAATTTAATGAAATAAATGCTTCCAGTTCGACGGGACCAGCCAAGAACTCACAAAATTATCAAAAGACCCAGCTATCTGCATAAAAACTTTTTCCATTTATTACATTATGTTATTCAGTAATCGCTGAGTATGCGTTATGTCATTAGGTAACGTTGTAACCAAATCGGAGAGACGACGCGTTTACGTAAATATTGGCGACAGAGCCTCAAGGCTGTTCCAATTAAGCTATGGCCCGGCTAAAAATAAAATGCTTAAAATAATCATTACACGAACACAAATAATAGTGATCGGTCCATTACGTCCGCAATGGTAATGATATTTGCCAATCGAAATATTTTTTTTATATCCATGAACTTTTGTTCGCGAGTACCCTGTTCAAACCGTGCCTATTTAAATGAGAAGCTCGGTCACCCGATGCACTCAAAAGGACAACTTTATAGCCACGCAGTGCATTCGTGAGAAAAAGTCAATTGTCGTTAATTTAGGCATATTAAGTAACAACATACATGTTTTATTGTGAAATCAAACGAATAAGATTCAAAAATCACTGCGACCAATTTTGTACATTATAACTGACGCTTTAAAGCACATTGGAAATCAAATTTTTCATGGAGTTCCTTGCAACTTAGAAACAGAACTTCAAGCAATTGATTTAAGTATGAGTGGCCCTCGTACAGTGTTATGTTTATACATACTATTTTGCATTTGTTTAAATTAAAGCAGAAACACGCGGCAATACAGTGACAATAGAATTATTCATAGTCGGTATTACGAAATAAAAATATTAAGTACTTATAAAAAGTTGCCCGATAGTAAATTCTGATAAGCTTTACCTACCTTAATTGTCCAATGCCTCCGAACGATCACGAAAAAAAAAACTTAGTTATCCAGTCCACTTTCAATCAACTGTCACGTTCGATTTTTCAATTTAAGAACACACTTTGAAAAGTGAAGTTTTGGCGGGTGTTGTGCAAGATGGCGCTAGCGTCGCGCGTGCGCTTGCGCGGGCGATCTCGCGGGCACTGATCGAACCTCCTTTCCTTTTACTTCGAGACCTCTGTCTGCATTGACACTGGTCAGTAGAATAGATCAGCATTCGACTTCCGATGATGTATGCATGTTCCGGTTGGGAATTGTGATTAGTCGCGTTCCATTTGTAATAGGATATGGAAATTACTGAATTCGAAATACCCCCTTTTTTTAAAGAATTATGTGGTTAGATTTAAAGGATATTGGTATCTCGCAGTGTTGGTTAGACTTATGTCATAAAACCAAGGTTCTATGACAACCTAAAACCTAAGTTTTTTTAATCGGGATCTTTCCTCCCTTTCGCTCATTACACCATCCCGATTTAGGGAAAGGGTCCCTGAATATCGCGTAGTGTAAAAAGGCTTTAACCTAACTAACATTGGGACTGTCTAATATGGAAAAAGAGAAAAAGCTGAGTCAACAGCATCTTTAATTTATTAAAACAGATTGGTATCTCCTACTGCTGGTTAGACAGGCTATCATAAAACCTTTGTAGATTCTATGACTACCTAACCTAACAGTCTAATATGAAAAGAGTAAAAGCAGAGTCAATTGCATCATTTATTTAAGAGTAGAATATTACCTCTTAAATACTGGAAAAGAGGATAGTTATAATGCTTATTTATGGCTTTACGGTGATGTAGAAAAATAGATAGAATTAAAAAAAAAATGAAACTGGGACTGATTTTTCCAACGCCAGACAATTTTATCCGAGGAATAATTTTGAATTTTTGACAGTTCTTCCATACAAAATCTGTCAGACGTTAATTTTATTCCACGAATAAAAATTATCTGTCGATTGAAAAATCAGCCCTTAAAAAATAATTGAAGTCCTGCAAAATGACTTAATTTCCATAGAAAAGACATCAACGAAATCTTACAACCTTGAATAAAATAAAATAATCATATTTATTTATTTATTCAGTAGTACACAAACATTTTATACATTTGAGTTGGTGCCAACATAAACTCATTAGAGTTTTACCGTGCACCAAAATCATCGACTACATAATTTTGAGAATCATAACCACTTAAGTAGGTACTTAGTAAAAAGTTACAACAAAAAAATAAAATTACAGAGGGTATAAGCGAAATATTAGCTAATACTAACCAGTGCACATCAGTGACCAATCCAGCCGTCCATCCTTAAAACAAAAAGTTGTGAAGAGTATTTGAATTGATACAGGCTGTTCCTAAAACTACCTATATGATTTTTAGTAAAAGGTAGTTAATTTTATTTGTGTTATGATGTGTTATAATAATATAATATAATAAGAATAAAAGTAAAAAGCTGTCTCATAAAATACTGTAGGATTTCTTTAAAGTTGTATAATATATACGCTACTAAACTCATAAGCTCACAAACGCAATCTCTTAATTATCGCTGAAATCGAAGATCCAGTGATTAAGAATTAGTTAAATTATCGTATTCATCGGTATCCTTTTAATCCTTCCTACTGATATTTTAAATAAGAAAGTTTGTACGTTTGTTACTCAATCACGCAAAACGAATTTAGATGAAATTTGACACACAGATAGTATAAAACTAAGATTAAGAGGAAATGCGGGTGGTCTTTTCTTGATAGAAACGCTCTCGCCTGTTTTCGTTCTGGTTAATGACCATAAAGCAATGATTTTGTACAGAATAATAAATATTAACTACTTGTATGTCCCTATGTTTTCATTTTGATGATACATTATTTTTATAAGCACTAGAACCCACAAAAAAATCAAAATTGCCGATTTAAACCGCTGTCAACAGAGGCCTAGTGTACAAATTTGACAACTATTAATGAAAAAAGAAAAACATAAAGACACAATATATATCCTTCTTATTCAGTTTATGAAATATCTTTTAAATTGGTCCAATATTGGAGGAGGAAATAGGCGAGAGCCGAACCTCGAATTATAACTTTTTACTCAGGCTTTTTCCAAAGTTTCTCCGACCGCATTTCCTTTTAACACATATAACTTACCCCGGTAGTACATTCCCGCGGGATAATTTCCGACCTTGACGCGGTCGAAGCCGCGGGCAGGAGATAGTCTAAAATATAAGTTCTCTGCACAAAGAAAACAACTTACACATTTTACACAATCCAAAAGTGTATATTTTATTAAACTTTATTACGTTATCAAATAACAGAAGCGAATATTATCATTACGAAGACGATGATGAGTCATTTGTGTGTTTTAAACATACTTAGATGCGCCGTTTTATTGCTAATGGGAGCTAATTGAGTTTCCGTGCATGTTATGGTATAATAGTTAGTTGAAATGATAATATAAAGCGCAGAAGTTCCAAGACACAAGATCCATGAAAGAATTATAATAAATGGACTTTGGAGTGTCACTGGCTTCTTATTCTGGGACATTTAGAAAAAAAAAGAAAGATAGAAAAAGTATTTATTGCGACTCGTACAGGAAGATCACAAACTAAATTAAACACAGTCAAAAAAAAAAAATATAAAAAAAGTAACAAAAACAAAAATGAAACAGAAAGTACATTTATGTGTAGTATCGAACTTATTACTTTCTGAACAAGCCAAGTTTCATGGACTCCTTTAAAAGTTGTAGAACCTTCGTGTTCAGTCGTACTGGAGACCTTAATAAGTGATGACTAAGCCACTGTTCTTACCTACTGGTCTGTAGTCGTTGTTCTTTTGAAGGTTTACCCTAGATTGGTCACACCATCCCACACCGGATTACTTGCATATCGTCAGAAACGCAAGTGGTCTATTCTATTCTATTCTATTTTTAATTATGGCAAGTAAAGCCGATGTCGACTATTCTGCCAATGTCAAAAGTGAATTGGAAAAGCAAGTGTGTGATAAAAAAACGCAAGTGGTCAAATACGCATTTCGTCATCTGTCAAGATAGACTCGCAACTTGTCAGAAACGGAACTCGACAGACACGCAGTTCGGCAGACACGCAACACGACCTAATATGTCTGTTGGTTTATTCTGATAAATCCTCACCGTGAAAACATATTTGAAGTAAGCTTGGAATGTCTGTCATTCTACCTGATGCTAGATAGACACTATTGACAGCTCAATTCCTAAGTTTTCATGGTGAGATTTTACAGCTTCTTTGCTTGAGAGATCTGCTCCCTTTTATTGAACCACATTATCAAGTAAGTGACGACTACGGTTGTCTTTGCCCGTGACAGTCAGGAATGGCATCGAAACTTTTTTTAATAAGTATCACCATGTACAATTTTCAAATTCTGCAACTCGTCTTGCACATTTATTTTTAAAATGTTGCAGCATCATGCTGAGATTCCTATCTCCAAAAAGCCAAAGGCCTGCTTTTAGGCCTCGTATGGGACTTTCTGTATCATTTTTCTTTTTATTACTTTTTTTTATATAACTTGTTTTTTTTTTATTGTGTTTAGTTTAGTTTGTGATCTTCTTATACGAGTCGCAATAATACTTTTTCTTTCTTTCTTTCTTGGCGATGTTCCGATAGCAGTGTGAAACCTTATGTTGAGCAGTGCTTGGTACTAAAAACAATGAAACTGTGCTATAAATTATTATGGGAATATAGTGTGGACCTTCTGCGATTCCCTTGTTGTTGTTTAAACAGTGAATCGTTTAGAGTAATAATAACTGGTGACCCGCAGGCGACTTTAATGCTATTACAATCTGTCTTTCTTTAATAGATTTTCAACATTATCACTGCAGCATAAGGTACAAGGTTGATTGGGAAAATTTGACAGTTTTGGGTAGCTTAATGTGCTGGCATCTGTACTTACATCAGTGATAATCATTTGATATAAAAGCGATTTTATGTCGTAGCAGTAAGGTTTGTTTTTCTAATTTTACTAACCGATACGTATGCAGTAGTCGTATAAATTTCGCTACAGACGAGTCTAGTTCGGCAGGAAAAGAAAAAGAAGACCGTGTAATGAGTTTGGACACGGCAATACATTTCATTTAAATCTTTAGAGGTTATTGTAAGGTTGTCACTTCGGAGTTTGTTTACCTATTCGGAAGTGTTTTTGGTCCGATTTCCTTACACACTGGGTTGCTGATCACTCAGATACCTAAGCTTTGTTTTGCTATGAAAGCGGTGAACGGGCACACAATAACGGCTATCCAAATACAAACCGTTTTTTGACATCTTAATTTCAAATACTGGTGAAAATTACAGATATTTATGACGACCTTTATAATATGACGGAACCGCTTTCCTAGGATACTCAAGCTTTATGGACGAAAGCTGAAAAAACCATTATCGAATCGATAACTATTGACAGATAATGTGAGGATCTTCCGTAATAATTCTAATCTTAATTTATTACTAGGCTATATAGTAATTACCGAGAAATACGTTTTACGTAATAGACATGAATCAAATGAATCATCACTTGTAAAATAGTCACGTCTGACGATTATGTCACAATCTATATTATCATGCTCTTTACACCGTAGTGATAATAAAATACAATTACTGTAATCCTTTGTGCTTAAAATTTGCAATTTTTAGCAAGACTTATAGTTAGCAACCATGTAAACATAATTCTTATTCTTATAAGCATATTTATCTATCAGGATGCAAACAAACAAACAGCTTAAATCCCAAAAAAACCCCCGCGTCCAACGGTTGCCATGGCGATCAAACGTTAATATTTCTGTGCTACCTATATTTAAGTTAAATATCAATGAATTAAACACGTATACTTACCTTCCAGAATAAAACTGATGAAGATGCCCATCCTGAATAAATCTCTGAAAGATGGTGAAAACCACTTCAAAACCTATTGTGGAGTTAAGAAGGTCTAAGCGGTCATACAGATAGTTTTACTTCGCTATAAATTTTACTTCGCTACCACATTCATCATAGCCTATAATGTTCCCACTGCTGGCACACAGGCCTCCTCTCTGTGGGAGGGAGTACCAGTACGCTACCACATTGCTGACTGACTAATATTTGCGGAAGGTCTTGTGGGCTATTATTTAGAAGTCATTGTTATAACATACGAAGAAGGGGTGGGTGTATTTGTAAACCCACGACAGTTATATACAAGGTGTAACAGAATAAACGCAAGCCCTGAAAATAGTTTCTTCATAATTGACTACTGTATCGACTTCAGTAACTTTTGATATGGGTATTTTTTTTTTCAAAAAATATTTATTTTGCCATTTTGACCGCCGATTGAGCCAAAGAAAATCATATCTTATTTCAAGGCAATATGACTTAATTTTAAATGCATAAAGTAATGCTGGGATCAACGCGATTTTCTATAATAATAAATACCTTTAAAAAAATAAGTTTTGGTTATTGTACTATGCTTATAACTCAATACTCTAATTGGGGTGTATGAGGTCTTGCGGTCATTATTTTACATAATTATTGTATATTTAGGTAAGTCCCAACACAACACAAGAAAAGATGAATCAATAAATTTCCCAACTATGTTGGGGTCGGCTTACAGTCTAACAGGCTGCGGCTGTATTTAGAGCTACCAGTGTTTCATATGGAGCGACTGCCTATCTGACCTCCACCTCCCAGCTACTAACACGATACCCCTTGGTAAGACTGGTTGTCAGACTTTTTGGACTTCCAACTACCCGTCCAATGTCAAAGATCTACGAATGACAGCCGGGACCAACGGCTTAACGTGCTTTCCGAGGTACGGAAGGATCTCGAATGTTAATATGTTATATGGATAGCCACCCTTCTATGAACTGACCGCGGCAAGCGTAGCTTAACCTTCGATCGACCCGTGTTGCTATTATTATTTAGCTACGAGGCCCTAATACGAGAAAATAAAATAATATACAAAAAACCAAAACAAAAGTACTAGAACACTGAACCGACAACCCTAACTGCAAAGTGACCAGTCGTAACATCCGTAAACTGTAGCAGTGCCCGACTTTGGAAAAACCACGTCTACTTAAATAAAAATTCATTGTTTGCTAGACATACGGTGTCGCGCACACACAAGACCCTCACGATTAAATTAATCATTTGTTATTGCAATCTATTTCAATGCTCTTTGGGTTCAAATACAAAACTTTTTAAATGCTGCATCAGAATGCTCCAAACATTACCGTCATAGGATCGTGCTAAGACGTAACAGTTTAATTTTTTGTTCTATTTGTGCGAATGTTAAAGTTTCTGACATACTAACTGTGACCCGAGGTTTCACCCGCTCGGCTCCTAAGGGTTACCGTGCCGAGCCGAACCGAGCCGACGACGCGCGACGGCCGTGGAACGAGTGTATGGGAGAGGTTGGAAATGCCTAAGCATTTCCGAGAAAAACGTCAAATTTTGAAAAACTGATAATGCCATCGTATTTAGTTATCAAATGCCTTCAAAACTTGCACTGACGAATTTCTTTCTATCTCTCGTAATTCAGGAGTTCATTGAGAAAATGTGAAATTTTACTGTGAAAATGACTATATCGAGATCTCTGCCGCCTGATTCCGGCCTCGTTTCAAGTTGTGGGCTTTACTATCGTATTACGTTTAGCAAAGGGTACATTTAATCCTAAGACACATGGTGCGCCAGACGTGCACCTTCTGACATATAGGGTTTTTTATATATTTTTAACAAAAAACATATTTTGTCCTTAAACTATACTGGTTTCGTTAGACTTATAGTAATATGATTCACACATGGACTGTACTGTGGAATAACTGTTACGAGTATCGATGCAAAATATAACTTTCCTGAGAACTCAATTAAATGTGATTAGGTTATTAAGAGAAGTGATTAGGGACTAGCGTGACTATACGAGGAAATCAATACTGATTTTAAAGCTACTTATGGTCAGATATCAGCACAAGGGAAGGAGCCCGGTAGGGCCGAAGCCTGCCGGGTCAGCGGGATCGTCCGAAAGGGTTACCGCTGCCCCGGAACATAAAGGGCTAAGGAAGGAACACGGGTGGGTTTTAGTCAGTTAGAGTCTGAAACTCCCTTCCGCTCGACCCAGAGCGGGAGGAGTCATTTGATGATTTCCAATCCACAAAAAAAAGCTACTTATGGTGACTTATTTATACTATATCCAGGTACCCTCATTGATTGATTAATATTACACGGTCCTATTATAGCTAGTTATTATTTATTTATTAGTAACTTGAACAACATTTCAAAACCGAATGATTCATAAAACAACGAGCGTCCTTGTGACAAAGGAGATCGAACTTTTCTTTTCAAACTAATTAGTTGAGTAACGCAAGTTGACTCACAAATGCATAGGTGTGTACCTACCTACCAAGGTTTCTGCTCAAAGAATGCAGTAAAGTTTTATCTTGTGTTAAGTAGCCATTAAGATCTGTTACAACTTGTTTTCAGAGTTGTGAATATAACTGTAGAATTGCATGCTTTTTCGGGTTTTAATTGAATTCATTTTTCTGTACATAAAAAATTAAATGACCTAGACGCGTACCACGAGGGCTGGTTCGAGGTGGCGGGGGAAAAGAGTTCCTGGAGGGAATTGGGGGAGGCCTTTGCCCAGCAGTGGGACACTATAGGCTAACAAAAAAAAACAATTGAAAAGAAATAAAAATATTTTACTTTCTTGACTTGACAAGACTTGACAGTACTTCTCATATTTTGTAAAAATACATAATACAATATTATATTTTGGGAATATCCTATTATGGGAACGAAGGATTACGTCTTGCGATACAGGTTGAAGAAATTCTCCTGTCTCTAACATTAATCTGATAACCAGAACTTTGCACAAAGCTTCTGCTGTCATATTTATCATACCAGCTGCGCAAAAGCAAACCTTCTCCTTGCATTTTTTATGAATGAATTCAAATAGGCACTCATGCTGCGTCATCAACCTTATCTTCGCTTAACATCAGGTAACATAATAGACAAACGTTTACATACACCTACGAAAAAAAAAGTGGCTTGGCACGTCATAGCAATGACGCAAACCTGATTTTTATTTTGTATGTTTGTAGAAGGTATTGTATTCCTAGTAAGTACGAAGGATTAGTTGTTGGGAATTCCTTACTTCCGTCTATGGGGTTTTCTCTTTCCATGTCCGTTTATATTGAACCGGACACCATGTTTTTTACATAAACAGGCACATTGATCTTTCGTTCTTTTGGTTGTAGGTTCTAAGTAGGATTTACCATTGGTTGTAGTCATCAAAATGATTTTATCTGAAGAGAACCGAAGTCACCGACATAGACGTAATAGTCAATTGAATGAACGATGGCAGTGGACTCTTCATGTAGCCGAAGGACTGAAAATTGAAAAAAGAAGTCGAAGTAGAAGAAATAGCGACATAAACCGAAGATTCTTTTACACTACCCACATTTAATGAATTTATTGGGCTTGACAACGTTTTCTCATCTCATGGTAAGATGTGGTAGAATCGACTGTAATGCTACACTACTATAACACCAAATACAGTTCGCGCACTCTCTCACACATCGCTCGACGTCGCGCTGTACAATTACAGAAAGCGCGCTAAGTGTAGTTCGCGCTATCGCGACAATGTTGCCTTAACATAATGCACGCTTGCCTCCACATTGTAACATATTCATTCGAGATTTGAACACTCCTATACTATGTATATCCAGGGTGAATTTTTAAGATGGATCAAGGGCAAGTAACTTAGCCGTTGTTGCTACAGGACAACGTTCTCAAGAGTATTTTGTCCGTAACTAGGATAGTGTCCTAAAGTGAAGTGATTTGCGTTTTTTCTAATAGGTATTCTTACCTATGTTAGTCTAGATGAGTCATGTTACCCTTTTACGAAACTGCATAGAATGGAATGATAAAAATAAAACGTAAACTATTTTCCAGTATAGCTATTCCAATCCAAAAGTGAATGTAGTTAGCAATTATGTACTTAAAAAGTTAAGGACTTCTTGTACCTACATCGGTTATGGGAGCCCTCACCGGCCCGTCTCTAAAATCCACCCTGTCAAAAAAATACAGCTGGATCGCTAGGAGTAAGTATTCCGTCTTCAGCAAGAGACACAGGGCCGGATGTTATCATGTAAACCAAGCCAGGCCTATATCCAGCAGTTGATTGATTGACACGGTTATGGAAAATAGGGTAAGAAAACCCATATACATAATGAATTCCGTTCGTGGTATTTCCACACGGAACTTCAAATGTAGGGAGTGTGGGTGACTATTCATAAACATTGATTGCTTATTGTTACAATAAAACTTTAATGTCACACTTTAATAGTTTGAGCACGTTTTAAATGAATAAATAGTTTAAATTTTCTTTGTGGTACTCAGACATAACATGCTAGAAGTATATATGTTACTGGAAATGTATGAAACCTAGGAATTGTACGGAATTCCTAGGAAATGTATGCAATTCTGAGCCTACTTAGGCAATGTATAAAATAATGTTTCAAAGATTATTTAATTCACACATTTCACAGGAAATGTGTGAATTTCCTAGGAATTGTATGCAATTCCGAGATGATGCTAGGAAATATAATAAAAAGTAATGCTTTCTGTGACTAAAAGAAATAAAACACGTTTGTAAACAGAAATCAGAATTTTTATTAACGCTCTCGTTGACATAATCAGCTGTAACAATTACATTGTAAAATATAAAATATTCATAGGGCTTATTACTAATTCAACTTCAAAAATCAACTATTTATTCCCTTTTAAAGCCCGTCTAGCACACATAAAAATCTTCGTATAATTTAATACGTAAATACGTATAAAAACTATTATCTGATAAGTAATCAGTCTGTCATTTAAGTAATTCTATGTCAACGCGATCCCCTGATCGGATGACGCAATACCCTCCCCTCGCTCTCCTATCCCCACTGTACTTACAAACATCAAGAATGTGTATGTAATACATTTCCGATTGCTATTTAGGAAATGTATAGATTTCCTAGGAAAAGTGCATATTACAAAATATATATCATATTCTATTTTAGGAATTGTATACAATGACGGATTACACACTTTTCCGTTAACATTTATAATACTTACATATTACATTTGTTTCGTTACATGTTACAACGTGTAATAATGAAATAAAACATTTTAGATTTTGTTTGATTGCTTTTGATATATTAAATCTATGGGCATAACGTAAGAAAATACAACTACGGTTTGTAGTGTGGGACGCCCACCAGTGACCATGGTCCAACGACCTAAAGAAGGTGGCTGGGACAGGCTGGGTGCGGAAGGCCGAGGACAGGGTGTTGTTGCGCAGCCTGGGAGAGGCCTATGTCCAGCAGTGGACTGCGATAGGCTGAGTTGATTGAAGGAGTTTTTCTGGTCTGATCCCCTGAACCCCTTCCCTCCACCCCCCCTCCTCGATCCCCTGCTAGTTCTTCTTCTGTTTTAATCAGGGGATCAGACCGGAATAACTCGTATAAACTTTCTCATTCCGGTCTGATTCAGTTTTTCTTTTGTTTTTATTCCTGAAGAATCGTCAGCAACAAAATATACGTACAGGGTTTATTGAAATACATTCGTTCGTAATTCTAATTGCAACGGACACGTGTATGTTAGTATTGAGGAACAACGACTCTACGTTTTCGTCATTTTTCAAAATAATTTTTGTCAGAATTTGAAACCTTTTTAGTCTGGAGCCATCTAAAGTAACTTTCCAGTCATATTTTCTATCCCTCTTTTTCTATCGAGATTTTTATAAGAAAACATATTTTCCGGTAGCTGCTGCGCTTGCGACGGCTAAACTAATTAAGTTATAAAAACTTTTTAAGTACTGTAAGCTCGTATCCACGACAATGTGTCGTATCCGGCTGTGATTATGGTAATTATTTTATTATTGGTTTATAATAAGAGCTCAATAAAACTTAGTGACGGCAATATGTCACGGTTGTCGCCTGTATTACTACCAGGCCGGTGTTAAGGCATAGTGCATTTTAAAATTTGATTGTTCTTGTTTAAAGTCTCTATAGATACTGGAGCGGTATCGCCTACCATTATAAAAAATTTCCTTAACGAAGCCGAGAGCCACTTGTTCTTCTTCTGATAACTTTTTTGTACTGGACCATACCTGGGTACCTTCTGGTTACGGAGGTATTGAAGGTCGAAAATCCATCTATGTATTACTCTTTTTAAAGAAAACAAGTTTATATGTTATATCATATCATAATCAGCCTATAATGTTCCCACTGCTGGGACACAGGTCACACAGGCCTCCTCTCAGTGAGAGGGAGTGGGTCGTATTCCACCACGCGGGCCCAGTGAGGGTTGCTAGAGGTCACATGTCTTCGAATTTTTGGTTCTAGGACATGCCGGGTCTCCTCACGATGTTTTTCTTCACCGTTTTGAGAGCCGTGGTGATGAAATAATTTACACAAAGTAAAGCACCTGTCTGGGTTCAAACCTACAACCTATAACTCGTATCATTACCACTGGCCACTACTGCTATATGTTATAACTTAACTTTAAATACAACATCGTTGCGTGCACTCATAAGCTCAATGTTTGGCGTGCGTTATTATTATATTGTGCGTCCCTTGCTGCCCTCCCCCAGCGATGCCCTAAGCTAAGGTCCACAGGGAATGCCTTTAGCGTAGCCGCTTAGTTTTTAAGCTCTGCCTGGTTGCCATAATTTATTGAGCCACTCACAGGCAAGTCCGGTTAAGCAGTCGACAACCTTTCGGGCCACCAAGATACAGGCTGTGCCTAGTTTGGGGCCACGGTTACTTCTTACTCATGCACTCTTTTCATTGTTTCTGTTTGTATGTTTCTTAACTTGTGTGTGTCAATAAATTGATTATTATTTCGTTTATTTATCTATCTACATATTTTAGTTACATTTTTAAATATTTCTTAAAATATTAAAAATAAGTATAAAAAACATTTAAAAATATAAAAAAATAGTATTCCACCGGTGTCGGGAACAGGGTCCAAGCTACCGGTGGTTAGGGCTCCATTATTATTATTCTCCTAGGTTGACCTGTAAGATACCATTAAAAAAAAGCGTTACGTTGTGCACCACCGTAAATAGCAAAAATTCACACCAATGATAAAAGTCGTTTCCCAGCATATTTTTTGGCACAAAGTTTGATGTATAGAATGCGTAGATGACGGCTTCGTGATGGGTCTTTTTACAAACTGTGTATTTAGCACTGTGGAAGTTTAGTCTGATGGAAGATTTAGATAAGGAAGTGATTATACTTTTCCCTTTGCTATCATAAGAAGTCTTCCCAACGCGTCAAGCTTTGAAGGTATTGCCCGCGAAATACTGCTGTCGAAGGCAAATCGTTTTAGTAAAGGCAGAAAAAAGCATTTGCAAACCTAACATATCCATTTTATTTTTTGTAGTAAATTGAAACTTCAATTTGCCATCAGGTGGAGTGACAGCCCTCAAGCTGGGCTTCATGGTGAGATTTCATTTGAGAATAGACCGGCTGATCTCATATGGAGTCATAACACCACACCACTGATTCTTTCACGATTTATTTCCCTACAGATCTGATAACTATGCCTTAACAGAAGTCGGTAGCGCCTTATTGTGAGGGCGGGGCACGTTCACCGTACATTCGCCTGTTGCCTGTCTCAGTTGGAATGTATTCAACTACCTAAATGTACACTACCGGTTTGGAGGCACAAGCAATAGCTGCCTTAATGATTAACTGAAAAAAAAGACTATTATCATGCCTTATGGAGCAGCTCCATACCCTAAAACGAAGGCCCAAATTCTTAACTCCTAGGAGTAAGTACTAGACTTATTTTATATTACAAGCTGTCGGCGACTTTGTTGAAAGCATTCAAAGTTTAATCCCTAAATTACACGATATTTTAGCTTCGACAAAGGTTTTCATACTGCAACTTTCTTGTTTCTATCTTGAGGCTATGTATTGTCTGTCAGTCACGGAGTTCCGTACATAAGTTCCGTGACCAATCAAAAGACCACAGACTAGTCTATGCGTAGAAAATTAAAAGTAAGTCAACGATTCTTAATTTAATTAGTGTTGAGTGGGCAAGTTTTGGAGGTAGGTTTACGAATAAATAGTTATAAGTAGTCACGATTCTATGATAAACTGTCAGTTAGTTAACATTATAATATCCTTTAACAATACAATTCACTGTGGTATGTCAATATAAATTGTAATTAATTATACGTAAGGGTATTTTCACTGCCGGTTTAAGACGTTCATTTGTATGCAATTATGTTTGATTAAGTGCTCACGCGCACGCTTGGACAAAGATACACACACACACACCTACGCACGCACATGCACACACACGTTGATGTATGTTTGACACATCGACACGCGTGGTCTTTCGAACTTTGCAAGACTAACTAGGCAAGTCTCCCCTCAACCTCGTAAATACTCCTGCAAGGTTTTTATTTTAGAGAGGCTTGGCTCTGGTTTCTGAAAACTTGATCAGTAAAATCTGCTGTCGGATCCTATGTTAGCTAGCCAATCATCTAAGTTAGATGGGATTTGACAACACATTTAAGTTTTCAGAAACCCGGGTTAGAGCTGTTACTAACAACTCTAACCCCGGCTAGTTACTTGTAGAGGCTAATCGCTTGCGGTAGATTGGTGGCTAAGATGAAACAGTTCTTTTAATTTACACTTGAACCCGTATATGTATTTTAGAACCATGAGTCTTCCTTAAAATGGCTTCTAGGAATACTCAGTCTTTAGATTTGCTAACCCGTCTGTGTGTGGATGAATAATCCAATTAGGTACAAGATTTTCCTTTACTTTGTTAGCATTATAGGTTCTATGGACTCCAGACCTCAAAGTTCTCAGCATCTAAGTTAAAATGCGTATCCATACAAGGTGTGCAGAATTAGTAATAGTCAGTAGTGAATGCAGCTACTATCTGTCATAATTAACGTCGGCCTAATGTCGTGAGACATGACTGTTTCGTTACCGACCGGGAGCAAACCAGGGCTGTCTGAAGCCAATTATAAAATTATTTGTTTTCAGCCTCATTGATTGAAGATGTTTAGTTTATTCTAGACATTGAAAGTAAACATTATGATGGAGTAAATGTAGTTCAAAAACTTAATTGTCCGACTCCTATTTCAAGAAAAAAGTTTTTCCTATTTTAAAATTTTCACGAAGATCGAAGCGTAGCTCTGCATTTCATTCTATACACTCACTGTTTTTATTATCTGTAAGTTGCCCGAATATAATAAATAAAAACTTGGTAAGCTTTCGTAGATTTTGTTAACTTCCTGAGTTTTTTAATGGATCAGGTAGGCAATCGTTTACGATTTTATATAAAAAGGGCCCGCTTTTGTTTATTTGAATTTGGTATCAAAATGTTCATTATTTTCTCTTACAACTGACACCCGCCGAAATGGTTCATACCGTTATCCTGCTAATCCAGAAAATCGTAGCTGTCAAAATGAACTCAAGTGGGTAGAACTTTCGGTAACCCTATATTGCACGTGAATTGAACCAATAAATTATGTTTAGATCAAGATTAAATAACAATTACAAGCCATTTTAGTGCGGTCACCTGCTGGGTGACACCTGATTCGAAAGGTGACACGAACAAAGCGAATTCAGTGGCTTTGCTGCTACGTTGAGTAACTTAGGTAAAGTCTGGTCTGAATTTAAAATGAGCAAATGAACTCAGTTTACCTAAAGGTTATTTCTAGGTCTAGCCAAGTAGAAAGCTTGTAATAAAGTTTTATACAGCGAGGGAACTGACTGCAATTTATCCAGAGGTAAATATTAAATCGTATCGTACTAAGAAAAATTTACACGACTCTCCTGTTCACAACTTTGTGCAAAAAACCACAAACTCAAAGCATTTATTTCAAATAAAACAATTACAGGCACTTTTGAATTGCCAAGGGGTCAGAAAGATGAAGCTAGCAATGATGAAGCCATTCCAAAGCGTAGTAGGTACCTATGGAGAGGAACGGGCAAGGAAATCATTCATGTTACATGATTTATGTTGAAATTATATATGTCAGAACGATGAAGAAAGTCGTGCACGTTAAAAGCGTACGTAATAAAAAAGATAAAAACAAGAAATTAAAATAAGCCGTGGCAGCTAAGAGATGACCAGTCCCAACTGACGGAACCAGTAGGTAGGTGTTTGGAATTAGGGACAGTAAAGGCTAATTACTGGACACGGGACAATACGCAAAATTCTGGGACATTCCCGGATTTTACGACCATCTGACAAGCCTGTGTCGTAGACGCCTCCTCGCTAGATGGATCGACGACCTTAAAAAGGTGGCTGGGATAGACTGAATGCGGAAGACGAAGGATAGGGTGTTGTGGCGCAACCTGGGAGACACCTATTGAAGATGTCTCCAACGTGTAAATTGTACTTCAAGCACCTATGTTACTGTTTTATAGAAATTCTGTAAGTTGGATATTACCCAGATGAATTACATAATCAGTCAGTCAATTTATTGCATCTTTTTTTATCTTCATCACGTTGTAGTGAGATTTAGGACACCCGTGATATGCCTCACGATACGACGCTATTCTTCTCTATCATTTATTGCATAGGTAGTATTAAAATTCTTGTTAGGTATAACCCAGCCAGGCTTCTCGTTACCATTGGCTAGTAGGCATAAAAGAGGGACTAACTATGCCTTGAGCGATAAAAATACCTTCCCATAATACGTTACCAGCTCTTGGACTATTAGCTGTCAAACCTAATAAAGAATTACACACAATAGGCCTCGAGATACTCCGATCAATTCTCTGCCGGATCAAAATAGTTTCTTTAGCGTGTTGATATAAATATTAGATTACATTTGTTATTCATAAGTCGAGATCTCGATTTCTCGAGACGGAACACTTGGACGGTGGCCCGCAGAGCATTTGTCACTAGTGCGAACCAGATGCATAACTTAATGCTCCCGATAAGCTTGAGAAAACTACACAATAGCAACGTCACGCTATGGTATGCCATTGGATCGTGCTCGATTCTCATGATCAAATCTGATAGTAGGTACCTATACCTTTGACCTCGCTGAAATCACATAAAACTAAACTGACGAAAGGTAGAAAAAAAATCCGTTCAGTGGGTGTCATAAAATATGAGTAATGGTTTGGATATGTATGTAAACTTGGTCAATGTGGATCAATTAATACTGCTGAACATTGGGTCACGGTTTCGATACCCTAGTCTGGCTGTTATTGAGTTTGTTTCGTCAGTAATTTCTTAACAGTCCGGAGTCTTTTGCCTGGTTAATGGTCATGGGCTCGCAGAACTGCGCAGAATACCCATGAAACAGTGTTGTTTCATATGTATTCTGCACACTTCTGCCTAACAATTTCGGAAACGGTGGAACGCAGAGCTAAGAAGCTCATCGGCGACGTAAAACTGGTGGATGCCAAGCTTCACAGCTTGGCTCATCGCCGCAAGGTTGCGTGCATCTCGGTCTTCTACAGACTGTACTTCGGCGAGTGTGCCCAAGAACTCCCCGACCTCATTCCACCGCCCCCCTTCTATAGAATAGAATAGAATACTCTTTATTATGTTCTATCTTCGGACATCCAGACGCACTGCAAGTTACCATCCCTACCTGGTTGCTATTCCACCAATTCGCACTAAGCGTTTGCAAATGTCCTTTATAATGCACACAGCAAAAGAGTGGAACTCTCTACCTGCGTCTGTTTTTCCGAGCGCATACAACCCAAATCTCTTCAAAGTAAGAGTGAACAGGCTTCTTCTGGATAAGCTCGCTCTATCGTCGACTCAGTCACCTTTGACCTAGACTAGAGTCAAGAGCAAGTCCATTTCAAATAAAAAAAAAATACAACAAAACATGCCGTAAAGTATGAGAATTTAATAATCGGACCCTTTTTTCTCTCATCATCAGAGTGATTCATTCAATGCTTCTATTACCCATGATCGGTGCATTCGCAAGTCGCCAAGTGAAAATAGCTATAAAACTAGTTTTCAAATTAAGTGAGACGAGTAAATGATATTAATTCCAATTGTTCCGAGTACACGGAGGAAACCACTTCCATGAAATAAAGAGTTGTCAGACCGGTCCATCGAGACTGGGATACTTAGATTTGTTTACGCAATCTCCATTGTTATCACTTTGTTTAAGTAGAAGATGTAAAGGACTGGGTCTGATTGTTATGAGGTAGAATTGTGACTAATAATGATAGGCTTGCCATAATTTCAATCATAATTTTATTATGCATGGAGGTACGTATTTTTACTGTCTTATTGGTTTAGGGGTCGCATATATTACTGCTGAGATCCTGGTTACGATCCCCGGGTCAGACAAAGTGTTATTGGGTTTTTCCATCTGGAATTTCATAGTAGCAGCCCGAAGTGTAGATTTCTGCTCGGTTGATGACAATAGGCTCGAACCCTATCACATAGGACTTACTACAACATAGCAAAATGTGGGTGTGCTATAAGTGCACCAGGAATACAGGCGCGATGCTATATTATGTTACTTCTTTTTCTCGAGGTTTTTGGTAGTTACTATAGAACGACACGTGCTACGATCCTACATACATACTCCTTCTGCTTAGTACACGTTTATTATATACATCTGGTCATTTCAATTCCTATTTCTGTAACGCTCGGTCAGTGTGACCATGGTGTCTTTAAATAATGTTGTTGTTGTTGTTAATTTTGGGTCAACAGTATAGAGGTATGAGGAACACGGTGTAAAGTTCACTCATCTTCCATAGAATAGGGAGGATCCACCGACTAGATGGGTGTCGTGTTTGGTGGGCAACTTCCCGAAGATTTATGCCGGGACGTTCTATAATTATGCTAGTTGTGTGGTAAATTCTGCTTGCGCGATGCAGTACTTTGCGTGACGTCAGTATGATGCATAGTTCGCATGTGGCGCTGTAGATGCCGCCACAGACACCTAAACCAATAAGCTAAGCTATAAGTTCTATCTTATAAGTGCTGCCAGGAGCAAACAGTGCAAAAAATTGACACACATGCGCAGCCGCCGCTTTAGTGCATATATGGTGATTTGTTTGCAAGTTTGTTACGTAGCCACAAGCCCCTTAACGCTATGTTATTTATGTAAATACGATATTCTTATTTAGTATACAAATGCCACCGTACAAATACCTCAAAACATTTGTAAATATCTATGTTCTACACAGACAATAGCTAGACACAGACACCGACATTCCAGCCGTATTCTGAACCGAATCCTTTCACTCCACGACATTATGAATTCGGCATTACTTGTTCTCAGAATAAAGCCTTACAATGCTTGGTAAAAATCTGTTATTTAGTACTCAGGGCCACACCAACATACCTAAGAGTCGATGACGGTGCACTTCCTATATTTTTATGAGCGTAAGAAATATCGTACTGCGTTCTTATGCAAATTGGGGATTGGAAAGCTGAAATTGGACTAGGTGCGACAGATTTGTCGGATACCTGATGATCTGGCCTGAAGAATCTTTAGTGTGTATATATACGGGTGGTACGCGTCAACCACAGGTAACTGCAGCCGTCGACACTCGTCGCGAGGTCCAGTTGCCTCTGCGGTTGACACATGCCGTTCGTGTATATGCGTACGTAGGATTGAAAATCGGTGGCAAAAAAGTCAACTTAAAGGCAAGGCGAGTTAGAATTTTCACATTTTCACCGAACAAAAACGTAGATTGAAAGAGCAGCGGATTTCCGTTATAGCAATTACAAAATATGACCTTTCAAAATGTTCCCAAAGGGTTTGGACTATGAAGGAATGTTGTTGGCGCCTCGTCGCCAAAAGGTCACATAGCGGAATGCCGCGCGAGACACATTCAGATGGCACAAACCGTGAACTTTCATATGACAAACAGACAAAGACATCCAGAAATTAATGATCCACTTGACCAGATATCACTTAGAGCGGTTTCGCACTACATCCGATCCGAATCCGAATTAAAGATCCGACTTCAATCCGAATTGGGAATGTTCTAAATTCGGACGAATAGAGTTCGGATCTAGTGCGCAACCCCTTATACAAATAGGACTATGGTCACTTCGGATTTCTCGGATTCGGATCGGATGTAGTACGAAACCGCTCTTACACATATAGTTCTTATTGATTGTTTAAATGACGCCAAGAAAATAAATCAA
This sequence comes from Hydraecia micacea, assembly GCA_914767645.1. NCBI lineage: Eukaryota > Metazoa > Arthropoda > Insecta > Lepidoptera > Noctuidae > Hydraecia > Hydraecia micacea. Next base: position 10,051,023 of record OU611794.1, on the reverse strand, counting down.
AGGTCATATAGAAAAGTGAAACATGCAGGAAGTGCTGCAATAGAAATCGTGATTTTAATTAAACGAATGCATATTGGTCCAAAGTTAAAGTTGAGATATTAATTTTATGTAAGAAGTGGGTTCAATACTTGGTCAAAGGAGAAATTGGCATTTAAAGCGCAACTCTATGCAAAGGATGGACGGGAGGTATGATCGCGGTATACTTATATTATCTTACTTTTTACTTCATCTATAGATGGAGGAGGGGTAAACTGATGAACAATCCAATTTGTAAGGAACAACGGATCGTGAAAACTTAGGTGAAGTGAGCTGTCATTCATCTGATGCTTTGGTTTGACACTACTGACAGCTCACTTCGTGCTCACTTCATCTATGTTTTCACGGCGAGATTTTTAAAGAATTCGTAAAAATTTCGACAGTTGCAGCAATGAACTCTTAACCGTTTTAAGATGACGGCTAATTAGTTTTCGGCTTTTCTCGTCCAACAATAGCAGGTGGCCTCGGGTAACAGGAAGCCAGTGAAATGATCAATCAGACTTGTCCTTCTTAAACTCACCACACCACTTCCTCAACGAGTGTTTGGATTGATGAAATGTCATGCGTTGTGGTCGCCATGGTAAATGTAGGAACGGGACAGTACCTTCTTATTGGTTGACTGAAAACTACTCTTGATGAAGATGATATAAATCTGGGAATTTCAGTGACAGGGCAGCCCGCGTAATTCTATTTTTCTTACGTTTTTGTGGGTCAGCATCACGTTGTATAATTATGTTGATCAAAATATGATTTGCAACCGTAACAAATATGTATTTATAGAATTACTAGCTGCACCCCGCGGTTTCACCCGCGGCCGCGTAAGATTCGATGTCAAAAAAATTCTTGAGAGAACCACCCTTACCACCTAGGGGTAAAACATAACACTCCTTTTTTGGGCAGTCGTGTAATAAAAAATAGCCTACGACCTAATCTCAGACCTACCAAACATACACAAAAAATTTAGTAAAAATCGGTCAAGCAGAGTCAAGCTGTTTCGCAGGAGTTCGATAACAAACACTGTGACACAAGATTTTTATACATAAGACAATAATTAAAATCATCAATACAACTCTCTAAGTTCAAATTACCCTATCGAATGACTATTTCTCGAAATTATGTCATTTGAGGCCAATTCTAACTGGAAGAGTTAATTTTGCATTCCTTCAATCCATGCCGAAGTCATGTGACCGTCCGCACCTACATATTATTATCCATGTGTACTGAGACCCAGCACCGTCTCTACGACAATAATCTTCTGGAAGAAGTAAACAGTTGGTATACAAAGAGGCTGTCTATTTTGTAAGTAAAAAGTACACGAGTATTGTTAGTCATGGTCTCTATGCGCAATGGTGACATTTTCTTATAGACGACGCACTGAGGCATTGAAATGCGTTGCACAAGCGTGATTAACACGTGCTGACATTATCCAAGCACAAAGAACTTACACCGGCTATAATGATCCAGTTTCGTTTATTGTAAATACCATGATTAAATATCAAAGCTAGGTGCCCACATTAAGGAAGTTTACTAAAGACGCGTCGCGTTGCCGTATCGCGTCTGTCTTCGGAAGCCTCTACCTACACATTGTATGTGAAATTTATTTTCTAGTACGCTAATCCAGGATGTAAGCTATATTTTTGTCAAAAGTTTGTCTAAATTCCTTGGTAGGTACACACGCCAGCACATCAAGCTACTACAATCTGTCAAATTTCTTTAATAGATTTCAACTTTATCGCTAAAGCACAAGATTCAAAGTTGATTGGGAAAATTTTACAGTTTCGGGTAGCTTGTTGTGCTGGCGTCTGTACCTATAGCCGTTATAATGTGTGATACTGATAACAAACGCTTATATCCTGCAATACTGATAGGTACAGTCAACAAAAGAGATAGATAAGTATTCAGTATCGCCGGATGTAGTTGAAATTTAGTAAGAAACCGATGAATGTTCTCGAATAAAATTTAATTTTATTAATAGAAAACAAACAGCTCATTTATCTTTGAGTCGATAACATCCTTCGGTTTCTTACTAAACTTCAAGTATATCCGACGATCCTGCATACTTATCACTTTTGTTGACTGTACAATAAGTCAGTTTGTCACCGTTCACGTATTGTACAGTCCTACCAACTTATCTGTGAACTGAAAGAGGACGGCACAGTCGATTCAGTGTTGCTAATTAATATAAGGTGCCCAAAATTGAGTAAGTTTTCAAGAAGGAAATTTCAAATTAGACATAATCGTTTAATAAGAATTACAGTTTTTACAAATTAAAAACAATGATACCTATATAAAAATAATAAAATAAATAAAAAGAATTTGATAATTTACAGTTACGTAGGTACTCTAACAGTTTAGTCTCTCAGCAATAAACAATGGCTTTATCTAAAAAGTAATCCAATGAAGTGGAAATTCAGCAGATAAAATGTTCCACGGGGGGGATACACCTTTCATTTAATGCGAATTTAAGTAGGTACCTACCTTGCAAGAGGTAGGTACCTGGATGTCTAACATTTAGTTATGACCGTACCTAACCCCTAACACCAGATTTGACTAATTATAATTAGCAGTGGTACCTAGTGGTAGTGTAGTGTAATAAAAAAAAAACAAATTGCTTTACAATGATTTATTGAAAACCAGGTTTACAGTAATTGTGATCTTTAGATGAACCTGCATACACAACTTCATCCTGGTTGCTTCATCATTTTTGAAATTAGTCCTTGACTCACACCTGAAATATAAGATAATAAAATAAATGTTAGTAGAAATTTGAAATCTGGCAGGTTAGTTTGCTCACTCACTTAGCAGGTTACCTATTAGATGTACGTTACCGTTACGCTAACCTGCAGCAAGAATAGAAACGAATATATCGTGGACTTAAATAATTAGTTAAGTATCGGGTAATTTATAACAAGAAAGTTGACAACACTAACCTGTCGCTGCCGAAATTCGTTTGTATATTTGATTAAATGGAATAATCGGAGACCCCGCCCGAGCTTCTTCTTAAAAAAAAGTTTTAACCTTTAGAATAATGTTTCGAGCATCACTTTTAATAGCTTTCGGCATATTTAACTTTATAAATTCAGCAATATCACGACAAAACCATCAGAGAACCCGAATGTAGTATACACTGACAATCGAATGACATTTCAACATGACGGCCGTAGTTCCAATTTTCGCCATTTCACAGATAAGTTGGTAGGAGTGTACTAAACATCTCGAAATTTTAGCTTTACGGAACGTCGCCAAACGGAAAATAATGTTTATTCCAACTTCGGTACCCTTCTTACAGTTTTTATTGCTGAGGTAACGCCACCTATTCAATTAATCAAGAACTAGCTGTAGCAAGATTCTTTGGTGGCAATTTGTTGTAGTTGTACAGTTTACGATTGTACTTGAGTTCCGAGTTGCTGAAAATGTAAAATAGATGGCGTTACTAGTTTAGCCTGTGGAGTGTTTATACGATTGTTGAATATTGCCACATTTTTTTATTATTATGTCTAAAGGCTAAGCTTATATTCGATGAATCAGATACTTTCAATGACCCGAGAGTTGTTTTATATTCATGACTTGCTGTAATCCTCTTACCATGGAGTGAAGTAAGTCCCCGAGTGATTTCCATAATAACATGACATAACTTCGCGCTATGTTTTCCGAAGGGTTAGACTTAGACAGAGGTGTATCTATAGTGCACCCACATTTCGCCAGTTATGTTTAAGTCCCATGTAATGTGCGAGCCTATTACCATGGCTTTTAAAAGAATCTTTCTATTTTCAATAATGCTTCTATGCTGGACCCATAGGGCAAACCAGGTCGCTTAATCTCTAGTTTCCTCTAGACTAGTTAAGGCCATCATAAAATGTTATCAAGGTGGTAGCTGGTCTGACTGAACAGGGCCATTGGTTGCCATTCGTGGAAGCTGTATCAACTCACCTTGGTCTGCGGTGGTGTACTGTTTTGTGTGTCTGTGTTTCAGGCTGATAATGAAGACCAGCAGTAGATTGCTATAATCTACCGATCAGCTCAGCAGATGTCCACATCATCTACCTATCCTTTTTCCCAACTATGTTGGGGTCGGCTTCCAGTCTAACCGGATGCAGCTGAATACAAGTATTTTACATGGAGCGACTGCCTATCTGACCTCCACAACCCAGTTACTGGGTAATAATGATACCGTTTGGTAAGACTGGTTGTCAGACTTTCGGGCTTACCGATCAGCCGATGTATTCTGTAAAATTCTCATTGTGAATACTTAGGTGAAGTGAGCTGCTAGTGAACTGTCATCCCATCCGATGCTAGGGATTGACACTATTGACAGCTCACTTCACCTAAGTTTTCACGGTGAGATGTTTTACAGAATAGTACTACTGTTCTGTAAAAATCTAACAGTGAAAATTAAAAAAATAAATAATGTAAGTTCTTTTCAAATTTCCTAGAGCCTATTCGAAAGTGGCCTTTCGAATAGATTCTTAAGTACTTCTACACTTTTCTAATTAGATTCTTTAAGGGTTACACTTACATAATCTATTTTAATTCATATTGCGTTGGAACAACGTCGAAGATAGCTTGTGATGGACAAACCTTGTATGTTTTTCCCCTTGTTGTGCATACTTATTTGCCTAGATTAAATTCAAGTGTGATCCTTAATTACGGTGCAATTCTTTTGTAATTTTATCATCTAACATTCATATATCGCGTGTATTTATTATAAATATGACACATCAAAACATGCATACAATGCATAGGTACATACAGGTGATAAGTGATTATATGGAATATACGTATGTATATTAAATATTTTATGGTGATGTGAAACATGACAATAGATTTGTAAATGTTGATGTAGACTTTTTATACAGGTAAATAAACAATAATATACGACAGAATTTATTTATTTTCCCTTGGGCAAAAATGGGTATATCATTATAAGTTCCAAGACTAGAAATGAAGTAGAGAAGAGGATTCCTCCTGATATAATCACATGACAAACCAACAAAAACATTGAAAACTATACTCAAGCAATCGCTTGAGTATAGTTTTGAGTGAGGTTCTTTAATACGGGACTTAGTCACAGCGAATCAAAACCGGCATGTTCACAATTGAACAAGGAACTCAACTAATCTTGATAGATAATGCCGTAATCAGTATGCTGGGCGGGGTGTGTGGCGGTAAAGTATGACATCATTACCAACCTTTATTATATTATGGTTTGTATTGTGATGGGTACGAATGGAAGAAAACCTCTTGGGAATCCCTGTCACGCTATCTGTAAGTCTCTCTAAGGCGCGTCACACAGAAGCGTCGTGAGACGAGGACGCGACGCGACGATTGGTTTGACATTCGGTAATACCGAAATTGTTTTTGCCGGACTTTCGTCGTCATCATCATTGGCAGCCATGTTGCATTCACTGCTGAGTATACTTATGCCTCCTCCCTTTTGTGAAATGACATGCGGACTCTAGTATTTTGCAGAAATTGGGTACTTATACGGGCTGATTTTCGGTTTCAGACTATAATTTCCACCCAGTTAGTTAAAACCATAGAAATGTAACTTTCATATATTATTCTTTAGAATAAAACACTGTTATTTAAACCATAAACCTACTTAAGTGCAAAAGTAATGATACGGTAATAATTTACGTTGAAAAATATCCTGTGACCCACTATGGTGTTTATAAGCAAGACTTGACTACAAATTGAACTCTTTGTTAATCAAATAACATTCACTTTAGTATGAACAGTTACTGTGACTTGTTATTCCAGACCTACCTCTGGTTTTATAGAGTCATTTATTTCGCCATAATAATAGAAGTTTTTCTATTGATTTTGTTTGAATAATTTTCTTACAGATCATCATCATCTGCCTAGCCTTTTCCCAACTATGTTGGGGTCGGCTTCCAGTCTAACCGGATGCAGCTGAATACCAGTATTTTACATGGAGCGACTGCCTAATAAATAATTATAATGAATAATTTTCTTACAGATATCAAATCGAAATCTTTATTATGACCGAAGACTCATCTATATGAGTCTTCGGTCATAATAACCCTATGGTTAGTAACATTGTCCTTAAAACTAAGTATCTTCCCGAAAGCAATCTCCTAGGCATATCTTGATGCTGAGCGAGACACAATGTATGGTCAGCTCACTGCAGTGACCCTAGATCATCTGACCATGCAAGCTAAACTACACGATACGGTGTCACATGTAACTGACAGCATAATCAGCCTATGTTGTTCCCGCTGTTCAGCTGGGACACAGGCGTCCTCTCGGTGAGAGGGAGTGGGCCGTAAGCAATCAACAGCAGTGAATTACATATGGGCAGTCCATTCTGCCAGCAATCATTTTCAGATCCCTGTTAGGGCTGGCCATGACATGTTATAAGGAAAGGATGTCGCCATTGTATATACCTATGAGGAGAATAAAGGTAGGTATGAAGGTACTAAGGTACTATTAGGTCAGAGTGACAAATAGGAAATAACAATAAACATAGTGACTCGAGACACAATGAAGTGCGTCGAGTGATGAACACACAAAGAAGTCACAAATGTACCTACATTTCGCAGCAGGAGTAAGTCCCATCGCGGACACTGGCGGTAGACCACTTGTCAACTTTATTACTAAATGCATAAGGGTGAAAAGTGGTCGACCGCCATTGTCCGCGGTGGTACCTGCGGGGTAATTGCACACACACATACAATGCAATCGATCGCAATGCCTTTCATTTTGACAGTTCAGCCACGTTCATTGCGTTATTTATGTTGTTTACTAGAAGAATTTTCGAAATCTATGTGGCAGTGGATTAGGAATTTCCTTCAAAATCCTCGGAAATTATTGACAGTGCCCAACCCAATTATGGTGCTGGTAGACGATATTGTAACATAAATGCCGCTGCCAAATTGAAATTCTCTCTAGATACCGTCTATGCGCAGTTTATTTGCAGATGATATGGCTAGAAACGGGATGACTACCGAGATGGGCTAATAGAGATCAGCGGCGAAGGGTGAATTTATGACAGAGGTAGGCCGGAGCAAAAAAAAAAAATGCCAAAAGAAAATTTCAATGATGAATTGACTATAGAGCGGTTATGTTCTGAATTTTCGAAGGGAAGCCGGTGGGAATCGAGTTGTATGGTGCCTTCGCCACTGATAAAGATGTAGGTATGGAAGAAGACATGTTGCGCTGACCCCAATTATATTGGACTAGTATTACATAATATATTATGGCTAGATGTTGTACCTAAGCTTAATATTAATGTATAAGAACGGCAACTGCATCAAAATCCATTGTGTAGTTTAGAATATCTAAGCGATTACACAGACAGACACGATAAGCGACTTTGTTTTACACTACTCGTATTTGCTAACAACCCACCCCTGTTTCGTATGTTTTCGTACGTTTTTTACGACTTGACAAAACATGGAGATTCTTTTATTATTACGTAAGCATAAATATGAATGAATTATGTACAGACGCCAGCATATCAAGCTCCCCGAAAGTGTAAAATTTTCCCAATCAACTTTGAAACTTATGCTTTAGCGATAAAGTTTAAAATCTATTAAAGAAAGACAGATTATAGTAGCTTGATGTGCATAATTCGTCCAGAATATTTTTTTCTTAATAATGGTGAAAACCACATCAACATCTGTTGCGTAGTGTAACCTAGATAAAGTGGATAAGACAGAGATTAAAACAGAAGAAGAACTAGCAGGGGATCCAAGGGGGGGTGGAGGAGGGGTGGAGGAGGGGGTGGAGGAGGGGGTGGAGGTTCAGGGGATCAGACCGGAATAAATCGTTTAGAAGAACAACGCGGCCTCACAGTCACGAAAAGCGACTTTGTATTATAATAAAATATATTTTATAGGTAAAAGCAAGAGGATGACTTTTGTAGTTTGAATGCAGGAGGTCTACCACAAGCTCTTAACGCGATCCATTTTAGGACCTAAACTGAACTGTTCTTCTAATTCGTACCATGACGTCAGTTTAACGATTCAGTTTAGGCCGTGCCAATCTGCTGACAGCGATTGTCCCAAACTCAGTCGCAAGTTTTGGTGTCATTCACAGTTGTTTGGTACCATGACGTCCATAGAGCAGCTCAAGCGATGCAGTTTAGGAAACTAAACTGAAATGTCTTATTTTTGAATCGTTTTTAATTAGATCATGGTAGGCCACCAGGTCTTTTAAATTCAGGAAAGCCATCAGTTTGTTTTGAAGTACCTATGTGTGATGCAGCGCAAGAATTTCAATAAAATTGATAAGAGCCTTAACACTACATTCAAACAAGATTATGAAAAGCACTCCAGATATATAACTACGTCAGCGATACTAACTTTTAAAACGTGTTCTAATTCGTTACAATCTATATACATATATAATAATAAAATTGTAGAAAAGTCGTGTCTGTACAATGGAAATATATAAAAAAAAAAGTAGCCGGGGTTGTTATTATATCGATGCCGAACCCGAAATTGTAATTACATTTTTTTTTGTCTGTTTGTCTGTGTGTTTGTGCACGCTAATATCAGAAACGGCTTATTCGATTTAGATGCGGTTTCACTAATATATTATAGTAAGCTTCACTTAACAGTTAGTGTTTATTTCATGTCAATCGGTTCATAAATAAAAAAGTTATGTCAATTTAAAGAATCACGGCGAACATTTGTTAAGGTATTCTATCAGAGAACGTACACGCCTCGCGCCTGCGCGTCCGTGGCTATATAAAGCGCGCTGAGAGCCGCGCCGCTGCCATCAACTCCGATCCAGCCTGTCCCTTCCTGCCCTCCCCCAGCGACGCCCTAAGCCGAGGTCCGTACCCACAGGGGGTGCCCTTAGCGTGTAGTTGCTTAGCTTTTAAGTTTTCAAGCCCTGGCTGGAGGCCTTAATTTTGAGGAATCCACGGGCAAGTCCGGTTAAGCAGGCGACAACCTCATAGGTTGAACTGCGAGATGCCATTCACAAAAAAAAAAAAAATGGGCCGCTGCCATAAGGATTCAGTTATTCGTAGCGAACGCACGTATCCTGGAGAGTATAGGCAAATAGTTGCATTCGATTATTGCGATTCACTTGAATACTGTTTGCATATTTAATTTATTTATATTTTAGGGTTTGGTTCTTTTTCTTAAATTTCTTTAAGTATAAAATTAAAAATAGGCGTACCCATAATGCTTCTTAGAAATTTAAGCCCCCCAAAACTTTGCAATGGCACCAGGTTAAAAGTGACAAATTTACAACGAAATCTGATAGAAGCAGAGATTTTAACAGGGTGTGGAAAAGGTGAAAGTGTTTTCATTCCTCGGATTCCTCTCATTCCAAACAATTTTCCATTTAGTTTTAAACGAGTCCAGTTTCCAGTCAGCCTATGTTTTGCGATGACAATTAATAAAGCCCAAGGTCAGACGCTGAAAGTTGTGGGTGTAGATCTAAGTATCAGCTGTTTCTCGCACGGTCAGTTGTATGTGGCTCTGTCACGGGTTAGCAATCCTAGGAGCCTGTACCTATGCTTTCATCCCCGATGGCCATACGTCAAATATCGTATACAGAGAAGCATTACTGTAAAGTAAATTTTTAGCTACCCAAACGACGGTATATGTAATTCAAAATATGCTGCCCGAAAAGTCACTATTCCATGCGGACGAAGTCGCGGGCACAGCTAGTAACAACTAATAAATCGTAGAAGTGAATGTTCCTGTGAAGTAAATAGATGAAATCCTTGTAAAGAATGACCAAAGTTTTACAGTTATCTATGTCGTGGGAACGTGGGTGCCACAATATATAAGGGACTTGGTTACCTCATCGACCAGACATGACATGGTTTTAAGCAACAAATTCTTGAAGAATACGAAAACCCGCACATTTTAAATTGACGTGAAAAAATATACTACCTACTTATATCTCTTTATTTAACGTCATAATAACAAGCTTTTATTTTATTTTATAGATGCAATGAATTGAATTAATTTGATGTATTTGTGATTTGTACTTATATTTGGACTTGGTGCTTTAGTAAATAAATAAATAATTGGCACACCTGCGTTATTAGTACGAGTAATAACAAGAAAATCAAGAGTTTTCCTCTTCATTAGTACCTACCGACAGAGGAAACATTTAGATATAGTAGAGACGCCAACACATCAAGCTACTACAATCTGTCAAATTTGTTTGATAGACTTTCAACTGTATTGCTAAAACATAAGGTTCAATGTTGATTGGGAAAATTAGAAGAAGTAAAGAAGGAGAACCTGTGACTAACATGAACCTGAAATTGGCAACCCGCAGTGAAAAACGTGATGAAATTTTCCTGAAATTGCCAACCCGCGGTGTGAAAATGTGATAAAATTGTCCTGAAATCAACCCACTGAGAGGAAATGTGATGAACTACTTACTATACTAGGTATGACTACTTATTATAAATCGCCAAATGAGATATCTTGGAAGCATCTTGATCGTCCACTGGTTATAAAATACGACACCCCTAGAGAACATAAAGTCAAGAACTAAAAAAAAGGAAAGCCGTGGTCGTATGCCACCTACCATAACAAAATAATACATTCTAACAGTAGTAAGCGATCAAAAGTTTTACTCTTTAGGGCAAAGTGGCATGTGACGTATTTTATGACCACTGCTATCCTCTGAACGTCACTATGGATATGTATTAAATACATTACGTGGAGCAGTGGTGACCCAGTGGCGACAGCCCCCGACTTACGAGTCGCAGGGCATGGGTTCGAACCACAGAACAGATAAAAGAAGTCTCTCTTAACTGTTCTGTGGTTTGAACCGAGGTAGGCGCTTTACTTGTGTAAATAATTTCATCACCACTTCTCTCAAAACGGTAAAGGAAAATATCTTGAGGAAACCGGCATGTCCTAGAACCAAAAATTCGAAGACATGTGGCATCTACAAGCCCGCACTGGGCCTGCGTGGTGGATTACGGCCCACTCCCTCTCACATAGAGGAGGTCTGTGCCCCAGCAGTAGGAACATTATAGGCTGATTATATTACGTGTAACTTACACGTTTTTATTTACTAGGTAGATGATAAATATTGAATAGTTTGTACATAATAATTTCAGATGAGAATATTTTCTTGTATAATACTTTTTAGAGCGTGATTTTTCAATAGTTGGGTTTTATTTTTTAAATGATACAGACCGTGGAACAATAGACTGGTATTTTAATTCAAATATCTTATCTATTGTTACCTATTGTTATCACGTTCCACATCGGGTTTTCCTTATAATGAAGTGGGTGGTTAATTTACACTTAAACGATAGCAAGGTTTTATAAATTACACCAAAACACATAAGTTACTACTCCTAACGATTTTCTTCTTCGTCTATGGCATATCGGTGCCAACGAAACTCTGGTTTTTAATTTGCTAGACCAAAATGACTGTTAATACATACGAAATAATGTCATCATTGACAAAAAAAGGTCGATCACAGCTGTCATTTTAGTCTGGCAAATTAAAAATCAGAGTTTATATAAGAATAGCTGATGCCATGCTAAAATATTAGCTGTCGGAAAAGTGGCAATGAGGCTGACAGCTCAAGGTCGGTTGTAGGTACCTTCATTAAGTGCTGGAGGCAATATTAATGTACTAAAAAAAAACTTTAATATCACTGTCGACTCTTACTACTTAATCTTGATCTTACCCAACAACGAAAAGCTTATTTACTTGTCGGATTTACGCACCTACTTACCCAGCATTTACCCCCATATAATATAATTATGTACACTACAAGATGTAATACTTGTCAAAAACATATCGTGTATAAAATATGTACCTATCCTACATGTATTGATGTTGTTTCAAACTCAAACTCAAAGCATTTATTTCAATTAAACCATTTACAGGCACTTTTGAATTGTCAAGAAGTCGGTCAGTCAAAAAACATGAAGCTAGTTGCCCATTCCAAAGCGCAAGTACCTATGGAGAAAAACGGGCAAGAAACTCCATGGACACTTTTAAATTATATTTTTACAAAAATATTAGTTACGTCATTAATGTTGAATTTATAATAATATGTGAGAATGATTTAAAAAACGCACGCGTTAAAAGCGTCCAGAGTACAGCAAATAGTAAAAAAAATAACAATCCAAAAATAAAATAATTAAAAATAAGCCATTTTCAGTTTCAGAAATGTATTACCTACCTACACACCTTATATACCTTTATATATTATACACCTTCTTGAGATTTTTTACAAGTTGTTGTATACAAACAATAACCGGGGGGCAATTCCCGTAATTTTAAGAATGTTCACAGTCTGATGATCTCCGTCTCAATCTGTAAAAAATAGCTCTAATATCCCTACATTTAAGACAAGTTTTTAACATTGATTGTCGCTGAGATGAGATTGCGACTAGTATTTGAACTTTAAGTGTAAACGATAAACGAAAACAATAGACACAACATGTAAAACACATGTCGTATACCTAGTTGTAAACGCGGGGTTAGGAAAAGCAAAACAATTGAAGGGGGAAATAATTATAGTACCTATCTTGAAAACTGACACTCAAAGCTGCCCTGAGTACCTGACCTGTCGTGACTGTGTTGTTATAAACAGGGTCAAACAGGGGGATTTAATAAACAAGCCATTGGCCTAGTTAGATAGGATCCGAGGCGCCTCCCTTCCCGTTTGCGAAGTTAGGACGACTATCGTATTGTTAGACGGAAAAATTTCGGGGACTAAAGTAGATTGTGGTATAGTTTACATAATACTATGTGTGTGTGTGTGTGTCAACCCTTGTAAAATTTCTTCATTTACATCTGTAATCTTTATAGTGTACATATTAAAGAGTATTTCTATCTTTACACTGACATTTTTTCATTGGGTTGTTGTGTTATAATGTGTCACGGGCTGATTATGATGATGATTGGTATGACCACCAGACCACAGAACAGAGTTTTTTTTCCACAATGTCCGTTGAATTGAGGAAAAACGTCGAGTTAGGTATCTATGATATCTTTTGTAACGTTTTAGACATGAAGATATATAAAAAACCTGGGAAATCTTAAAAGGCCCAATATTTAATCAATTTTTGGGGCCCATCCCTACTGATTTATTACTGTGCCTGACTGAAGAGTAACAGGTAGGTCGCCAATCAATAGGAACAGCTTAGGGACTTTGATCTAATAGCTCCGACAAGTATCTGAATTATGTCGCTTAGACTGAGTTGAAAATAAATGCATCGCTAATTTAAGTTTCTTTTCATTCATTTTTCATATACTTACTAGCTTCTGTCAGCGACTTCGTCCGCGTGAAATTTCACCCTCCAACTATCTTAGGGGTGGAATTTGGCAGCGGGATTGTCCGAAAGGGTTACCGCTGCCCGGAACATAAAGGGCTAAGGAAGGAACACGGGTGGGTTTTAGTCAGTAAGAGTCTGACACTTCCTTCCGCTCCACCCAGAGCGGGAGGACTCATTAGATGATTTCCCATCCATAAAAATAAGGGGTGGAATTTCGAAAAACCCTTTCTTAGTGGATACCTACTCATCACAAAGAACACACCCTCCAAATATCATGTCTCTAGGACCAGCGGTTTAGGCTGTGCGTTGATATATCAGTCAGTCAGGACTTTGAAGTTTATATATATAGATTGTTTGATAAATACGAGTATGTAATCTAAGACTTAATTTTGAAATGTTTCGGAATTAAGAATGCTGGTCTTCATTAAGAAACGCAAATATTAAGCTCCTAGGAATTTGGTGCTTGCACAAGAGCTTGATCAGCAAAAACTGGAAAAATATATGAACCTTAATGTTAGTGCTTTAGAAGACAATTTAGTTACTACTGCAAGGAAATTTTAATTATACGAAGTGTAGATATTATAAAGGACCTATATTTTACTCCAATGGTGCATAACTGGATTAGGTACATAATTATTCATATAACCATTATATAACGAAAAGTGAATCAGGGTTATGAAGTTACAGTATCTACAACAAAATAATATATTGAAAGAAAACTTATAAACACTCATTGTTCGAACTAGATTCAATTGATTAGTCTTTCTTGTTCAGTAAGTCTAAAGATTCAGTGAAGTTTTTATTCATTTTCAGGCGAACTGCATTCAGAATGATCTCGAAAGATTCCGCATCTCGGAACTACTTAATAAAATACATAAAAACTGTACACACAATTTGGATAAACTTATGTGTTCTTCATGTAGTTTTACTCCAGTGACTGACAATACGAGTAATGAAATTGCTTTTAACGGGATGCTGTCTGTCATTCCATACTTCATTACTAAGTCCCTTCGGACGGGAAAATCGACTATACAGCATGTATCAAAAAGGTGTGGTCAAATATAGGGAGCGACCTAAATTTATGGGACAGCTGATATTTTTTTCGCGATTATGATGTTCGTCCCATGGAGAAAGTTGTTCAGTTTGACGGTCTGTACTACACTCTTAAATATGACCAGACGATTCTGATACGCTCCCTAAGTATATTTTGCCGCCCGGCTGTTCCTACTGCGACCCGAACAATTGTGTGTGATATAGCACGCCTTTTGGATAATAAACAAAAAAACCTGCTAACATTTATTATTTGTAAGTAAGTTAAGCACCCTTATTGCCTAACATACTTTCAATCATAATTCAAGGGTCTTGAATGAAATTGATAATCCATTGCTTCATAAATTTGAAAAACTCGGTTGCTCAACAACGTACCTAAATAACGCAATGAACGCGGCTGAATTGTCAAATTGAAAGGATTTGCGATAAATTGTCATTTTATGTCTGTTACGCAATTATCCCACAGATTATCTTTTATCAGGTTCTTACTCCACTGATAGTGCCGGCTGTGCGACACATTTTCTATTGACATAATCCGACCATTGTGTTGGCAAATGAATTCTATACTCAATTACTACTGATAAGAAATGAAATGAAATGAGGGGCTTGTGGTCAAGTAATAACAGCCGCACGGGTCGATCGATCAGGTTAAGCTACGCTACGCGCGGTTGGGCCGTGGATGGGTGACTAAATTTTGCATACTAAGACCCCTTCATATCTCGGAAAGCACCTTAAGCCGTTGGTCCTGGCTATCATTCGTGGATCTTTGGCAGTCCAACCAAGGGGTATCGCATTACCCACTGGGTTGTGGAGGTCAGATAGGCAGTCACTCCATGTAAAATACTGGTATTCAGCTGCATCCGGTGAGACTGGAAGCCGACAACATAGTTGGGGAAAGCCTAGATAGATTGAAGATAAACTAGGTATGCGAAACAAGTACTTTCAATTTTAAAATCGTTCGGATTTAAGTTACGGTTACTCCACGCGTATGAGTTAGCATTTCAACTTCGATATTCGAGTAAAAACGGTCACAATGTTTAACTAAGTTTCGAAGAAAATCACTTTTGGCAGACAGACGGAAGAACTAAGTAAACAGGAATTGCGTTTTTGCGTTTTTCCAATTATGGTATGGAGAACTAAAAGAAAATGTATTGAAAGAAGTCCAATAAAAAGTAAATGGTACGGTCACAGACAAAAGTAGATTGGTACTTTTAATCGACTTTTTTCGGCGAACGTTTCAATGACCGAACGCTAATAACGCTACATACCACAACCACATCACATCGCAGCAACAAAATGTGGGCAAGCAGTGCATACGTGTCGCTGCAGCTTCTTCCAGTTGCGCTGTAGTAACTACAAAATTCGATGTGGTTGCGTTGTCGCTAGTAGTTGCAGTGTAGTTACGTTGTGGCTAGTGTTTGCAGTAGGCAGATCGTTGTGTTTCGATGTGGCCAGCCTCTAGTGTACGGTCTCGCTGGTGGTTGCGTTGTGGCTGCGACGTGGCCTTTATGTGGTCGGTATCGCCCACACGGTTAATTTTGATGGTCAAAATGTGGTCCGTGTGAATTATAAACAATAAATTTTCATACAAATTAGTACGTACCCGTCCATGTGTTGTTGTTGTGGTGTGGTTATGGCACGTGTGATCGTGCCCTTACACATCATCTAGTTAATACTGTTTAAATTTAACATCAGTTCCGATTTTAATTAAATATTTAGCTCAATGACTAAAGGAAACAAACAAACTGAAAAAAAAAACTTACAAACTGAAGTAGTAAACAACTTTTGTCACTGACTGTACCAACGTAGATTGAGATTTTTATGTCATCCTAAGTCAAAGATTGAGATAAGTTTGTTTATTATTAGAATCGTTTAAATATGGGCGTAATGGCTTAGATGTTTCTTGCCATAGAGTCACCTATGTTTAAGGAAAACAATACGAGTACCTACTTTATTTTCCTTAAACATAGGTCTATGGCATGGTAATAAATAAAAAAAAATATTAATAACGCCAACGCCACGAACCATGATTTTATACGCATTATTGTGAAGATTGTGGTAAACAATAAGTAGATAATAAATAAAAGGATAATAATAAAAGGAAAAACTAGTAAATAAAATATCAATATAAACTCCGCCTTGAAAGTTCGTTACGAATGATATTGTGTTGTTTGTTTGAAATTACTAATTTAATTAGCTATTGTCCCGGTAGTAGGTATATCTATTATTATCTTACCTTTAGACGGGAATCTTCGTATTTATGATCAATAACAGCTACAAAAAACGTACCAAAAAATATTCAGCAAATAATATATTATGTTCATCATCATCTGTCTAGCCTTTTTCCAACTATTTTTGGGGTTGGTTTCTAATCGGATGCAGCTGAATAAAATTATTTTACATAGAACGACTGCCTATCTGACCTCCGCAACCCAATTATAATAAAATTACTTTTATTAATATTTTTGCCACAGGTGTTTAGAATAAGCACTTTTTTATAGACGACAACAAGAGACTTGCGTCAACAAGAGAAAAACTGGAACGTTATTGTGTACAGACGCCAGCACATCAAGCTACTACAATCTGTCAAATTTCTTTAATAGATTTTCAACTTTATCGCTGAAGCTTAAGGTTCAAAGTTGATTGGGAAAATTTGACAGTTTCGGGTAGCTTGATGTGCTGGCGTCTACGCGTCTGTACTATCCGCTTAAACTAATTAGCCTTTTCTAAGCGCCTGAACCTGGGACAAGACATTCTATGTAGATATCCTCATATGAAAAATGCAGCAGACATCCACAGCATCCAATAGCAGTAAGCACATAAGATACTGATCGAGGAAATTCTGACCTTTAATGCTTGGTTCCTATAAACAAAAACGAATCGTTTTGCTTACCCATCCATGGTAGCATTTTTTATTACCAAACTGGGGCATATAAATACATTCGTAAGCTAATTTTTCTTATGATACCTACTTCCATATGAGAGGGTCTACTATGCAAAGCTATGAAGTTTTTGCTTCATTATTGGTAAAGATACAAGAGGCTTAATTTTAACCAATAACGGACTTGAATAGGTGAATGGGGAAGCAATTTTCCCGGAAAACAAACCCGCATTCGAGTATTATTTTACTCAAAATACATCCGCCATCCGTCCACCGTCGTTCAGGTAGTCAATTAATCATTTTGTTATTTTTAACCAGGAGGGTGTTTAAAAAGGTCAAGTTTCGCGTCTGTTGGTGATGACGTCACATTGTCTGGGATCGAATGGAAAAAACGAATAACAGGTCTATAAATAATTCTTGGGTCACATATAAATCTTTTATTGAGCCGTGCTTATAATAAAACTTAATATACACTGATCAAAATAGTTTTATTCAACTTTTGATTGAAAATATGGGTCGCATCAAAATCTCCGCGTAAATGTAAGCCCGGGGCACGCTGGTCAACCACGCTATTATTTTCATGTTGAGCTTGCATTCTATTACTTATATACTATCGTAAATTCCATTTATTTGTGACACAAAGTTATAATATCGTGGTAGATGATGTTATAAAATAAAAAAATATATAGGGGTATTCCTCGAAACGCACCAACTTTGAAGCGCACCAACAGTATTCCACAAAAAAAAAAGTATAATTTTATTCCTCGAAATGCATCAACGATGAACCATAGAAAAGAGTATGAAGGATTTGTAACAAATGATATCGATAGACGTTTCATTTGGTGCGTTTCAAAGTTGTTGCATTTCGAGGAATACCCCAAAATATATCGTAACAGTATGAGGACATACTGTTACAATATATTTTGAGGTATTCCTCGAAATACAGGAGCCTTGCAAGGCGCATTGCCTACACACACAGTAATAGGTGTCGACGAAAGAATAGAAAAAATTACAGATTTATAAATCGATCTACAATCTTTTATTTTGTCTATTCTTCCGTCAACAAAACCCGTTTCTATGGTTGTCATGCTACGCGTGCTGGTAGTAAGTATTTATAAGCCTATCTACATATTATACAGGTTGAAATTTTAATCACCGATATCCTATTAAGGGGTCATTGTACTCATCATTATGAACAACGTTTATTATGGGAACAAACATGAAATCGCGAAAAAAAAATCAGCTGTTCTCTACATTTTGACGAGTTATGCGAACATACCTAAATGTAGGGAACATATGATTTTCTTTTGCATTTAATAGATAAATTTTTGAGGATGGTTATAGGATAGGCTATAAGTAATATATATACCTACACATCACGCTAGGACCAACAGGAGCTGAGCAAAATGCAAAAAAAGTCGGAAAAAACGCTAAGCGAAAACAAAGTAACAGCGCGGGCGGGCGATGCGATCCGACGAGGTCGAGGACGAGTCGGGGGAACAAGAAATTTTACGCGGACGAAATCGTGGGCAGATAGCAATAAATAAAATAATACAAATTAAGGTAACATCAGCTAGCTAAATATTATGGCATTAAAGTATTTATAACGTTGCTAAAAGTTAAGAGACGTTTAAACATCAAAAATGTATGGTTAAACAGTCACTAAACACTACTTTTAGCAACGTTTATAAAAAAAGGGGTAAATCTAAAGTACCTAAATAAATATGAGAATAAGATTACGGTTTTTATTTTTCTAAATGTTAATTTAATATGCTTTTTGTATTACGAACATAAAATATGAAATGTTTCTTTTAGTATTTAAGTCTTTCGAAGATTTTATGGAATAAGGGCTGATTTTTCAATCGATCGATAATTTTTATTCGTGGAATAAAATTGACGTCTGACAGTTTTAGTATGGAAGAACTGTCAAAAATTCAAAATTGCTGGCGTTGGAAAAATCAGACCTGAGTCAACCGCGCTATTATTTTTATGTTGGGCTTACCTTGTAGGTACTACTCATCATCGCATAATAAAATAATTGCTTGTTATTGTTAAAACTTCTTTCCGCAGTTGTAAAATGATTCAGTTTACGCAGTTTATTAGTGTGGATTCATGACTGGCTTCTTTATAATTGTTGTTTTCCTGTAAAGAACAAAAAATGTTTTACTGAGAAACACCTACCGAGATACATCAACTTGTGTTACAATGGAAATATCTACTTATAGGTCCTACTATGGTCCTACTCATTTCTGCAATACCGTTTCTCGTTTACTGTCGGGTTTGCACTATGAACCAAGTATCCGCCTTCAATTTAACCAGAAGTAGATGAATAAGGGAATTATTCACCTTATTCTGTTTAAAGTAGAGGCGAATTCAGCAAACCTCCAATGATAAATATAGGCATTACCTCAACATGGCTCATTAAAATAATGTACCAATACCCCGCTGCCTGACCCTTGGGATATACAAGCTTGATGCACATTATACCTCTCTAGAGTACTATTTACATTTCGCATGACATCATCAGATTCCCAAACTGCGAGGTGAATTAGTGAGACCTTCAATGAGACCATTAAGAAAGATGACGCATTTTTGTCACATGCATTACATCATAACTGGGCGTGTTGTATACTTAGGTATATCTTTGTCGTATCTATGAAGAAGTTTGTGTCGTAGCTTTTCTTGTTGATAACTAAGCGCGTTAATAACTTGAAGCGGTTTTTAGAGGCTCTTCGTATGCATATGGCGCAAACAAGTTGGGTGTGTGGAGTTTGGTCGCATGGTGACTTGTTCATTTAACGGCTTGTGCATGTTGATGTAGCCAAGAAAAAGTGTTCAGGTTCTCGACAAAAGTCCACTATTAGAGCTAAAAACAAAAAAAAACCTTTTATTCTACAATCTACACCCAACCTTAAAATTACGAGATTTGGAAGTCCATAAACGTGATCAAGACCATGGACCACAGAACCGTACTAAAAGGTAAACATTACACAAATCACGGAGGCATAACGAGCAGACATAATAATTGAAGTAACAATGGCACATCAGGCATCCATTACTGAATAGGTACGCAAGCCAGTAGCACAGAATAGGACAGAAGGTTTGGTCCATATTGTACGCGGAAAATGCTCGCACACATGCACACGCTTCACTTACAGCACTCGCAATTGACATAGTATAGAGAGTACGGGACCGCTCGCCGTACATACGCATCTGTGTATGAGTGCGCCTGTTTTCGCTCGTGTAGACCATGCGTGTACCTTCTGTAGGTAATACTATTCTATACTAGTAAGTAGGTACCCATAGCCTATTGACAGGTCACGTAACCATGACGAAAGACAACGTTTGTTGAATTTGTTATGAGGTTACATACCGGTTTTGAGGTCCATACATAGCAGGTGTTACAGCATCACGGAATTACGGTCCTTTTGCTGTGGTTCGTGAGCACATAGTCTGTGATGCCGTACAGAAAATGGCCACCATGTCTCTCTCATGGACGTAGTAGGTAAAAACCGTTTACTGATTTAAAAACGGCGGAGGAACAAAAATAGTGATGAATCTACTCAATCGGCGGTTATGAAGATACAACACGGAAACTCCATCATTGAAGTTTTCAGTTTCTAAATAAAAAACTCATAAACAGCGTAAAAACGCTACTGGTTTGTTTCAATTTCAATAACAATGGCTTAAAATAGCACCTGCACTTGGTGCTGGTCTGTGGATTGCGTCTTTCAAAGCGTCTTCAACTACATGGTAGATATATTCGTAAGTCAGTAACTATTTGCGCCATATTTTAGTATGCTAATGACGAGAACATAAAATTTTTACTGCAATAATCTATCTTCCAAGATTGATCGAATATCTTCATTGTACGTAGATTAGATACATTTTCTTTCCTATGGATTGCATTTTTCAAAGAGTCTTCTAGTACTTGGTAGATATAAACCAGTAATCATTTGCGCGATATTTTAGTACTTAATTTAAAGTATGCTCATGACAAGAACATAAAGTTTTTACTGCGATAAACCGTCCATCTGCCAAGATTGATCAAAGATCGTTTGTTATAGAAGTGGGAAGACACTTTTCTTTTCTGTGCGTTAATTGCGTAACGTACATAAAATGATTATTGATAGCAAAGTTTTTCATTTTGATAGTTCAGCCACGTCCATTGCGTTATTTATGTTGTTGAGCAGACGATTTTTTCAAACCTATAAGGCATTGGATTAGGAATTTCCTTCAAACCCCTTCCAATTGTAATTGAAACTTTGTTACGCAAATTGGGCTGCTTAAAATAGGTCCCCAAAGAGCAAGTGATTGCTCACTGCTAGCTGGTAGTATATTATAGGTAGATGCCAAGGTGTAATAAGGATGAGGGGTAAGGTGCCGCTTTTGATATTTTCTATGATGATTGATATTATGACACATACAAAATAAAACATAGTCTTGGGTTTGACCGCCAACGTACCTATTAATTAAAGTACCTAATAAAGCGTGTATTCCCGTTGTCCCCGTGATCCGTGTCCCCGTTAACGGGGACAACGGGAATTTAATAAAATTATTAAAATTTATTCCCGTTGTCCCCGTTCCGTCTAAATTAGGTTTGCCGACGATATCGTAGTCATGGCTGAGACTAGGTATGGAGGACCTCAGTACAATACTCAATGACCTCAGTAGAGCCTCCAAAAGAGTGGGTCTTAAAATGAACATGGACAAAACGAAGGTCATGTCAAATGCCCATGTAACACCCACTCTCATAAAGATCGGAGACGCTACACTCGGAAGTCGTGGACGAGTAGGTTATGTTTATCTGGGACAAACTGTCCAGTTAGGTAGGTCCAACTTCGAGAGAGAGGTCAATCGTCGTATCCGACTCGGCTGGACAGCTGTATCGGTATAGTGTCAGGTCAATCTAGGTCTTGGGTCGTTAACCAGATTCGTAACGGGGTTGCTTGTTGACGTGTATAACTGTCCATAGAACCTCTCGATCTCTCTCAACAGCTCAGGTTTGGCAGATACGATCCTGCCATCATCGGTCTTCAGTTTCGTAAGTTGCATAATGCGGTGTGTATTAAAGCGGGGTAGATCGCTTTTCAAGGACTTAGAGATCCGTCTATTGAGTTCTGGATAAGGTTGGCAATGTTTGTTTGTAATGTCAGAATAACAGCTTTTTACTAAATGCTTATGAAATATTATGATATACGGTACTTAAAAATTTTGTCTGTCTGTTCCGGCTAATCTCCGAAACGGCTGGACCGATTTTGACGGGATTTTTATTCGCAAACTTTTTGTCCCGGTAGCACGTTCCCGTGGGATTCCGACATCCACACAAACTGGTATTGAAATGAAATGTTTGTTTGTAAGTAGGTAGATCTTTTAAGAAACCTTTACAAGTTAAGTTAATACAATTTCAATTAAATACAGATAAATGTTCTCTTAGTCTAGAAACTTTTGATGCACTATCTTCTATAATAATACCTTCGACTATGAAAGGTAATTGACTTATTTTAACTCCGCCCCTAAGACGACCCACTGACCAAATGTTGGACTTTATTTGGTTTGGTTTCGGCAAGCCTAAAACTAAAATGAAATATATTTTGTACATAATAAATAGATTTTAATTTAAAATAAAGAAACAAATAGATGTTTAGACACAAAACATAACGAGATTTTTTAATCTAAATCAACAAAAGTTAAATCATTTTTTTATTTAGTTCACACAATCATCATAGCGACTACCTACTCATAAAGTATGATCATAATAATATAAAAAAAATATTTTGTACTGTAGAAGATAGGAAGATATGAGGAGGGGGAAGACCTATATAAGGCGGTGCACCACTAGCACCGGTCTCTTTTTCACTTGGATTTCGTCGTGGGAACAACATCGTGAGGACGTCACTCTGTCGGTTACATTTTTAATTTATTGTGTCATTGTTTATGCCATAATCTGTTATTTTGTTAGGAGTGTATTTTTCGTTTAGTTATTTGGTTTTTAAATATTAAATTGTTGTTAGTTTGCTTCTTTATTTGGATTAATTCCTGTAGGTATTTCTAAAATTATTTTTAAAAAAAGTCACTTCTGGTCTGATTTCCAAGAGTACATAATAAATAGATTTATTTACCTAAGGCGGTACCACCGTGCGCCGTTTTGAAAAAACATTTAAGCAGTATTTATCTGGAAAAAAGGTTTTAACCTAAGAAGTGAGGTTTTAATAGCAGAGGTAACGCAGCAATAGGTATTATAACTTTTGCATCCTATACTATTTCTACTGTTACATATAGGTAACTCATCATCTGCCTAGCCTTTTCCCAACTATGTTGGGGTCGGCTTCCAGTCTAACCGGATGCAGCTGAATACCAGTATTTTACATGGAGCGACTGCCTATCTGACCTCCACAACCCAGTTACTGGGTAATACGATACCCCTTGGTAAGACTGGTTGTCAGACTTTCGGGCTTCTGACGACCCGTAACGACTGTTAAAGATCCACGAATGACAGCCGGGACCAACGGCTTCACGTGCTTTCCGAGGCACGCAGGGGTCTCGGTATAGTAAAGATGGTTACCCATCCACAGACCAACCGCGGCAAGCGTAGCTGAACCTGATCGATCGACCTGTGCGCCTGTTATTATTAAGCTACGGTTATTCTTTACCGACATCAAGTCACGATTTACCACTGTAAAGTTCACATCACAACTAAATTTCTAGCTCCAATTGACATAAAGGGAGGAATTCTGAACTGGGATTTAGAATGAGCCAATCAGAGCTTCACAAAAAACAATGTGATCTGTGCTTTTGTTCCGCGGCTGCATCTTTTCATGGTCACGTGTTATAAGTTTCGTAGGTACTCAATTAGGAAACAAACGCGCATATTTCACTAATATGTATGATTATTATTTATTTATTTATTACTTTTAAGAAGGCTTACAGACTAATTTCAAATAATAGGTAACAACAACACATTATCAACAAGCCTCGCATCGTTCGCAAAAAATAATTTGGCTAAGAGCGTCCTTGCTGTGCTTATCTTAGTGCAAAATAAGTCAACATCGTGTTCAGAAGATACATCATTGAAGCTTCGAGTGCTTCTTATACACATATAATACTAAATATTTTTAAAACAAACACATTCTTTACATTCGTTAATTATAAATATTTATGCCGCAATCACGTAAAATCTGCCGGACGGATCTTGACAAAATTTGATTGTGGAATAGTTTATACCCGTAAACTACATAATAATATAGTGTAGTGTAGGTACTTAGTTTTTTATCCGGTTAGTACCCGCGGGAAATAAAAGTCACGCGGGCGGAAAGCTAGTACCTTATTACAAAATATACTACTACTACTATTGTTTACATTTTAGGTAATTTGAAATTTCATGTGTATAGCTATTATTTAGATATTATGTGTTTTTTAAGTTTATATGTAGACATTTGTATAGGTATAATTTAGATATTATGTGTTTTTTAAGTTTATATGTAGACATTTGTATAGGTATAATATTCTCTCTATTAAGGCACTCATTTCTAATTTAGACGGAACGGGGACAACGGGCATAATTTGAAAAATATATATATAAATTAACGGGGACAACGGGAAGTAATTTTAATCATTTTATTGAATTCCCGTTGTCCCCGTACGCTGTCCCCGTTAACGGGGACAACGGGAAGTAATTTTAATAATTTTATTCAATTCCCGTTGTCCCCGTACGCTGTCCCCGTTAACGGGGACAACGGGAATACATTTTAATAATTTTATTAAATTCCCGTTGTCCCCGTTAACGGGGACACGGATCACGGGGACAACGGGAATACACGTAATAAAGGGCTAATGTGAGTAAAGAACATTTTTCACACCAGACCACGACTTTATTTAGAGCGTGTTCACATGAGTATAACGGACAACGCCCGTAGTTAAACAATATTGTGCGCACAGCACCGTCACGTGTAGATGTGAACCTTATTAAAAAAATGAGAATAAGTGAGATTTAGTGCGAGAGACAGAGAAAGTTATATCTTTCTTCTCTCTCATGTAACGAAATATACCTAAACGTGACGCGTCCTTGTTTCATTCTCAATTCTCGTCCAACTATCGAATCACCGCTTAAGAAGTTTCACTACAAAAAGGAAAAATATATCTACAGTAATAATATTTAAATAAAAGCGATTTGGTGTTCATGATACTGTAAGCTTAGTTTGTGTTTTAAATAAGTAAACCGCGCGACCGTGTGAAGAGGTTTCATCTTCTCTCGTGGCATCATATATTATATGTACGTGGCATTGAATAAGAATCATCAACAAGAACATTTTCCTGTTTTGCCTACCTGAGTCATATTTGAAAACATTAATCAAATGATCATTATTCAGAAAACATAACATAATTCTCACATTGTGCATGAGAATTCCGAATCGTGATTCGACAATCACATTTCGACTTGTTGAGGATATTGCAAAAGACATATCAGCAACTAGCTTCTGCCCGCGACGTCACATCGCAACGCCCGCCCGCGCTATTAGTTCGTTTTCGCTTAACGTTCTGTCTTACTTTTTGCTCGACTCCTAAGAGTCCTAGTATTATGTTAAGTAACCTATAGCCTTTCTCAAGAATTGAGCTATCGAATGCAAAAATAATTTTTCAAATCCGAGTGGTACTTCCAGAGATTAGTACGTTAAAACAACCAAACAAACAAACTCTTTAGCTTTATTATTAGTACAGATAAGTAAAAGCTTTTGCGCTCGATTTTCACGTGGTCCTTTATTTATCTATGGTTTAATCTATGAGCCAACATTCATCGTTTGTTCCGGCTTTATAACTTTGTTTTAGATCATTGCCATATGCCTACATTGCCATATGTAAAAATGACCCTGGGACTTGAAAATAACATTATATAATCAGCCAATAATGTTCCCACTGCTGGGACACAGGCCTCCTTTCTGTGAGAGGGAGTGTGCCATAATCTATCACCCGGGCCCAGTGCGGGTATCATATTATGTCTTCGAATTTTTGGTTCTAGGACATGTCGGTCTCCTTCCGATGTTTTCCTTCGCCGTTTTGAGAGCAGTGGTGATGAATTATTTAGGTACATAAAGTAAAGCGGCTGCCTGGGTTTGAACACACGACCACTCGTAAGTCCGCCGTTACCACTGGGCCACGACTGCTCAAAAAGATAACGATGAGCATTAACTTTACAAGAATAGATCAGCCGTTGGAAAATCATTAGTTAGTCTGCAAAGGTAGATAAGAAGAGCTGACTGTCCAGGATGTAGATCTTGAAGTATTATTACTAATGGACAACCCAATCAACAATCAACTCAGCCTTTCACAGTCCTCTGGTCGCCTTTCCCAAGCTGCGCCATAATACCCTGTCCTCCGCCTTCAGCATCCAGTCTGTGTCTATCCTAGCCACCTTAAATGCAACCCAATAAATTAAATTCAAACATTTTAAAGAGGGTGCCAAGAGTTAATGCTTCTAGAATTTACTTTCCTAAATTAATGCATTCTCTGGCATTGTTTCATATTTTATACTAAGTAGTTGTGCTCGCGCCTTCTACCATGAGAACGATTTAGGATTCATGTATCCCAAGACCGTTTCCGAAATTCAAGTCTTTTCTTCTTTTTTAGGGTTCCGTACCCAAAGGGTAAAAACGGGACCCTATTACTAAGACTTCGATGTCTGTCCGTTCGTCTGTCTGTCACCAGGCTGTATCTCAACAACCGCGATAGCTAGACAGTTGAAATTTTCACAAATTATGTAATTCTGTTGCCGCTATAACAAAAAATACTAAAAACAAAATAAAATAAATATTTAAGGGGGGCTCCCATACAACAAACGCGATATTTTTCCCTTTTTTGCTCGATATCAATAATGGCAACAGAGGCACTTGAAATATTACTCAGTTGTATTTTTACTTTAATAATAAATAATAAAATAAAAATAAAATAAATATTTAAGGGGGGCTCCCATACAACAAACGTGATTTTTTAAATGTATGTAGTGTTAAATATTGTACGGTGGTACGGAACCCTTCATGTGCGAGTCCGATTCGCACATGGCCGGTTTTTTATTTTATTATAGGTTTTGAAATCACAGCTTGTTAAGAGACCTTTGATTTGTTTTTCATTTTTACGTTCTTGGATGCGATTACAGACCAAATTCCCATACACACACGCACTACATATAAATCCACATATTATTGTATGCACAATCTGCAGGCCATACAAATATTAGTTGAGAGCCAGAAAGCAACCTGTAGGGCAATAGTCAATAATACTCGGTATAGACATGTGCTAGCTTGGAAATTGACCCCAATATACACAGAGAATAGAGACGATTATTCTAGGTATAGATTCGAATCGACGTTTGAACTTCTTCTATTTCTAGGAATATATCTATCTACCAATCCCCCCCCCGCCTAGCCTAGCCCTAGCCTTTTCGCGTCGGCTGTCTATATACTATAAAAATGAAAGTTGCTTTTCTTGTTTTGCGTGACCGCGTTGTTCTTCAAAACTACGCCACAGATTTTGATGCGGCTTTCGCCATCATTTAGAGTTTTAGAGAATTTATTCCGGAAAGTGTATCATCATCATCATCTGCCGAGGCTTTTCCCAACTATGTTGGGGTCGGCTTCCAGTCTAACCGGATGCAGCTGAATACCAGTATTAAATCCAGTATTCCGGAAAGTGTATGTGTATACCTAATACATTAATGTTAAAGTAACATATAATAAAGAAATATCGATGTTTTGTCCAAACGTAAAAACCGTGCGAAGTAGGGGTGGGTCGCTGTATCTAATGTATAACCATGAGTGCATTAAAGCAAAGCAATGCTTTAAGCAAGAACATGTAGCAAGAAAACTATTATGTAAAATGGCAGTTGGCATCTATCGTGGAATGTCTCATCACACCCAAAAACTATGATCTTTTCTAGCTAGTGTGGCAGTAAATCTTTTATAAAAAGATAAGTTTAGTCAAGCATAAGGTTGGCAACGAGTCCAAATTTAATTACACTATGGCTCGTTAAGCCAATAAATTTTCTTGAGCAAGAGACTTTCATTTGGGAACTTAAAATTTTATGGATATATTTTTTTGTAATGCAGAGCTTGTTTCCGCAAATAAATAGCTATATATCTATAATGGTTATTACTTTGCTGTTTGCACCGACTTCATTTCTAATTATCACAGGTAGATTAATCATTTTGCTGTTGCAACAAAGTGACGTAGGGTAGATATTATGTAGGAAAAGATCTCTTATTCTACCTTAGTAATAATAATTATGGGTGATTTAAAACTTATCATCATAGTCAACGTTATTATTCCACGCGTTCTTGTTTCAGGGTCAAATTAAATTAGCTGGGGAACCTTTAGAGACGTGATCGATATCTAAAAGCAAAAAAAAATAAAACATCTAGACATTTTAAGTACCTAACTAAATTGCAGCAACAACTTCTGCGGCGGTATTCTGTAAAAATATCACCGTAAACACTCAGGTGAAGTGAGCTTGAAGTGACCAGTCATTCCACCTGATGCTTCGGATTGACACACTGGCTCATTGGCTTTTTTTTTTTTTGGATGGTAAATCATCTAATGACTCCTCCCGCTCTGGGTGGAGCGGAAGGGAGTGTCAGACTCTTACTGACTAAAACCCACCCGTGTTCCTTCCTTAGCCCTTGCATTGGCTCACTTCACCTAAGTTTTCACGGTGAGACTTTTACAAATCAGCTGCGACTGTTGACCCCCTAATCAGCTGTATTTACTAGATAGTATGAGTGCAGATATATTTTTTGCGTCTGAGAAGTTTCGCCAGCTAATTTGATTTTACCCTGTAATAGTAAGGACGGATCAAAATGTTCCTTGATTGGGAATGAAATATTTCACTTTTCATTATGTATTTATCCTAAATAACAAGATATTTGAAGCTTGCCGAGTCGTGTATGAGAAAGCACGTAATTCAGAAAGCGTGATATTCGAAAACACATTTTGTTTTGGTGCATTACGTCAGGACCCAGACGCCCACAATATTTCTATCTAGCTGATTCGCCATGGCTTCGCACTGCTAGCCTTGACTGAGCTAAGGCATAATACATATGTTGATCATATTATTATACTAAACCTCTTCAAAGACAGAAGCTATCTATTGGTGAAAACCTAAACAAAATCCGTTCGGTACTTTTGATATTAGCGCTACGAAACAAACAGATTCGACGGGTTGACTTTGGATGATGATGTAAACCATCGATGTGCATTTGTTTTATATCGTTGCCATTACGAAAATTCAGCTGCTGCATCAATCATACCCAAAGCATGTTTAGATCTATAATTATTTGGAGTATCTTATGACATTTGCAAATAAATTAGTGAATATAATGAAGTTGGATTAGTGGAAACGAAACAGCATAATCAGCCTATAATGTTCTGACCGTTGGTACACAGGCCTCCTCTCTTCGAGAGGGAGTGGCCTGTAATCTGCATCCATAGGTTGGTAGATGTCACATGTCTTCGATTTTTGGTTCTAGAACAAAACACATGGAAACAGCAGCTTCAGAGAATTCAAGGCTTTTCCAAATCATGACTCCGTCTAACAACGAACTTTCGTCAGAATAAATTGGCATTATAGTATATCCAGAATAAAACTGTTATATATGTTCGAGGACCGAATGTCAGACTTTCAAGATAAAGATTTCTGATTGGTTCTAGTTCCTACTCATCGTACGTAAGGCACTATTGTTCAATCATCACAAAAAAAAACCTGTTATTTTCAAGCTATGGTGTTAATAAAAAACGATGGGATCAATGTCTAGTAGAAAAACAATACCATAAAGTTAACCTTGAATATTTTCCGTTGATGTCCTGCCCAGAGATTTAGTAAAAGTATATTTCTTTAGTCGGACAGTACTGTGACCAAACGTTTCGGAAGACGGGACATTAAGAATCTGTCTCGATCTTCTCGTAAATTAATTTCAAATATAAATCAAAAACAAATCTGTTTATAGTTTTTTTTCTAACTGTTTAAGGTTACATTCCCCTTTTAGTGTTTTCGGGTAGAAACGACAAAAACAAAAAAAAAAAGCTATTGATCACAGCATTGCTCAATGCTGTGATGCTGTGATGATATATAATATAAAGGTACTAAGGTACTGTAATTATCATATTTTCATAGGCGAGGAAAAAACACTATTGTTATTCGAACAATCATCCTCAATTTTAGCCTGGTACAGTCAACAAAAGAGCAGTATGCAGGATCGTCGGATATAGTTGAAGTTTAGTAAGAAACCGATGGATGTTGTCGACTGAAATTTAATTTGATAAATGAGATATTTGTATTCTATTAATAAAATTAAATTTTATTCGAGAACATTCATCGGTTTTTGTTGACTGTACATACCTACAGGACTTAAATGTAGTTGTTCTGCAGATCGAATTTGGTCATGGCAGCCAATCTCAGTGGAGACTAGCCATCTATGCGGGAGATATTATAGAGCATAAGTGTGTACACACACACACACTTGTGCATGTGCACCTGTGTGCAGAGTGCACTCTTCCCTCACTCTAATAGTCCGATGGTACAGCAATCCGACATGACCGGAGAGCTCAGGCGCAGGAGCAACGACTTAACGTGCTCTCCGAGCCACGGGGGGTATCACACCGCCAACTGCAACTTTCCAAACTCCGGGCTGTTACTGTGAAATTCCTCACTGCAGACCCACCGTGCAAATTCCTTATGGAAAAACCAAATAACCCCGTTGGTGTCGTGGTCGCAAGGGCGACGGCTGAGCATTGGGTCCTGGGTATTCATAAGAACATTTAAAAATGCCTAGGTAAATAAACTTCCATCCATAGATTGATGGGTCTTTGCTGAGCAATTTAGCGTTGCTAACTCATCCAATAATAAATGACTAAACACGTGATTTGACTGAAGTCAATGACTAAAAAAGGAAAACTACTGAATGTATTTACCTTATTCTGAATCATCGGCACCTATAAGTTTTTTCTCATGATTATTACTAGCTAAGGGTACTTACGCACAATAATTATGTCTGCAAGAAAAATATCACTTCATCATAGAAATTCGAGCAGTAGTGGCCCAGTGGTAACGTCCGCGACTTACGAACTGTAGGTCGTTGGTTCGAACCCAAGCAGGCACTTTACTTCTTTTAAATTACTTCATTACCACTGCTCTCAAAACAGTGAAGGAACCCATCGTGAGGAAACCGGCATGTCTGAGAACCAAAGATTCGAAAACTTGAGACATCCGCCAACCCGCACTGGGCCCGCGTGGTGGATGGTGGTGGTGGTGGTACATTTAACAAATAATATGGAAAGATGTTTTGAGGATCAATAGGTCCAGCATGGTAATCTATCAAGTATATGTCACAACTAATATCATAGATATACGTTTCCACACATTACGTGACGTCCTTGGTAGTTGTCATAGTACAGTCACAGTCATATTTCGAAATTCAGTTTTGTGTATTAAACTTTTAGAGGTAGGTATGGGTAACGGTTTGGAAAATTTCTCATCCTCCTTTGAAAAGGGAGGATTCTCCGACCAGACGGGTGTGGTGTGGTGACTGGCGGGCTACTGCCCGACGGTTGTTGTCGGGTTTCTGTATACCTGCTTGCGCGATGTAGGATTTTGTGTGACGTCGGGTTTAATGCGTAGTTCGTATGTGGCGTTATAAATGCCGCCACAATCTAATGAAGTTTTTCTTGACGACCGTTTAGAGGAGAAACATCCAGGCACTTTAATTTGAGGCGCTTAGCAAAAAGTTCTGAAAAATTTTTAGTGACGGGAATGATAGTAACACCAAAGGGCTTTTCAAAACCAGAAATGTGTTAAAGATTTCGTTTAATACACGTAAATAAAACTTATGATAACTGCTGTTATAAACAACAACAGTCAATCAAATCACTTGAAATAATATTTCACTTCAGCTTAATTTGAATAAGCTTTTAGAAACCTGGGGCTAGGAATTCCGCACCCTAATGGCGTAACCTTTTCCAAATGATAATTCCTTTCATCTTTCATCCTTCTACCAACGCACAATATGCTTTGCGTTTTTTTCTTGCCGACGACGACCAGAATAGTTTTTCAAACACTTGAAGCTTTGATATTACCTACAACAAAACTTGTTGTAATATCAAATTAATGAAGGATTGTCATTCCAAGTGTGTCACGCAAAGGGTGCTGAATGTATTAAGGAAGATGCTGGGAAATATATGAAAGAAAACGCAGACTGTCCTCAATAATATCCGAAACGGGTATACCCTACGTTACGTGTAAATGCGTTGGTCGGCGTCGAACTGGCGGGCGGGTGCGGCGTTCGGCGTCTCAGTATCGTTCATCCGTGGCCCGAGCTCAGTCGTTTGCCGTGATTTAAACAAATATACAAGAGAAAATGGCAAGATACGGAATCACCGCATTGAACCTAGCCGTTCTACTGGCTTTATTCGAAATTGGTACGTATTTTTTTTATTTTTATTAAAAAAAATATTTTGTGTTTTTAAACATACTTTTGTTCGTAAGTGTACTTTTATAAGTTTAGCAGTTTATCTACGCACTCAAAGCTATTGATTATAAGATTAGATACTTGTAGTTATCAGTTATCTCATTATTACTTTTACAGCTTTTTCTTAATTTGTGCTTTACTGTGTAGTTTGATAGGTAGCAAATGTTGGAACTGTTAAGTAACTTTTTCTGAGATCTTGTTAGTCTTGAACTAGATAAAGTCGTTTATACAGAAAAGCAGGCTTTTATGAACATGTCAGATAGTAAAGTTAAGATTACCTACTTTAGATTCGATTCACTAATAAAACTGTTGAAAACTTTTTTCCACATTTTTCTTTTACGCGATTTTCCGTAATTCTTCAAAAAATAAAAGACTTGCTTTGTACAAATGTACATATAGGTAATCATTTCTTTTGATTGTAAAAAGTTCTCCTTATCGCTTCCATGCTGGACTGAAGTACCTATATAAAATGTATGTTTTATTTATACACTCAGTGCCAAGAAATTGGGTCAGCTTTTGTAGACGATAATACGTATAAAAGTAGAGTTTCAGTTGCCCTTTATTTTAAGCTTAGCACGATATATTTTTTCGGACAGTTCAGCTGTTAAATTACAATTAAAATAAACCAAATATATATATTATATAACAAACTTGCATTCCCCGAAAAATAAGGAAAACTGCCAAAATATTTTGAGTGATTAGCGCAATTGAAAAAGTTATAAAAATGTTTGAAATTGTAGCGTAAAAATATTTTTGAATTATTTTGTAACAATATATTCGCTTCTGACCAAACCATGTCCCAAAGCGTCCACCTGCACTTCTTAGGTCCTTAAAATGACCCTGATTCCGCTATTGGCGTGGCCATCTGCTGGGTTCAACTCATCTACACATAATAATTATTATTTACATTTAAGAGATAAACGAAGAAGAAGTGCTAGGTAATAGAGGGCCATCCTATTAGAAAGCAAATTCTAAAAATATTTATAATATTCCAAAATTTGTGGAACGAAGTTCCTTATTTCATTTTGAAATATTATGATAGGATTTGTCACCCCGATGAATCTTTTGAATCTAATAAGTAGCTTGTCAACAAGCATGTTCAATCAACCGAAACGAAATGAAACTATTTGGCAAGCGAAGAATGAAACAAAAAACTAATGAATGCTGGCTATCAAAATTGTGTTTCGTTTTTATTTTTGTACTCAGATGATAATAATCTGTACGTGAGTTTCTTTATGTAGCTAGGTTATCATTGCGAACACGACTCACTTTTTTTTTTGTTTGAAATCATGATGTCATTCATGATTGTCGTTATAGCAACGTGCTCGGGACAGTTTTTTTAAATAACGCTTGTCGTCTTTACGTTTTCTTTGCATTATGTTCACATTATTTTAATAAACAATATTATTTCAACAAGTGGGATCGATGTGCCTATATAAATTGCTAAACCTGTACTAGGTAAGGGCAAAAATCAGTTTTAGTTATCTTGGTATCAGCTGTTTGTTTCATTTGTTGCCTACACAGCTAAGACAACGACAAAGTTCAAAAAGAACTGACTCTTTGAGGAGGTGGTTAGCAAAACTGACACACACTAGTCCTCTTTGTGTTCAATATTATGGTCTATTTGTTTTAATTTTTAAAGGAACTAGAAAAGTTTTAGGTCAATACCAACAGAGCCTCTTATACCATAACTATCTCCATGGCTAAATTATGGTCCAACAAAACAAACTAGTTCTTTCAACGAATGACCCCCCATTGCCCTAATCACCATGTTTAACATAACAATGTCAACAAAATGCCGTAAAAGGTGACAGGCCAAAAAAGACCTTAAGTCTGAAGACATGTCATAATTATTATTCGAAGGTTGCGCAACAACTTTCATCGCCATCATCAGCATACCAAGTCATCATCTTAGGGTAATTACATGCCGAAGATGCTTCACTACGATAATTCGTGATCGCAGTTTAGCTCACTACCTCGATGTCACCATCATGTAAAACAAATGCATGCTAATAGACACGCACGCACATGCCGAAGGATACCTCACTGCGATACATCGCGGGCAGCTTGGGGGTTTACCTCGATGCCGACATGAAAACAAAATATTTTGTTTTTACATCGCGGTCGATGGCAAGCATCAATGTGATCTGTCTCGTGATTGGTCAAATCAACAATACAATACAATACAGTACAACGTGAGACGTGTTCGCATCTCCTCCATGTAGAAATAGCGAGTATTGACATCCAGGTATCGAGATAGCGACCGCGATCGCGAGGATCTTCGGCATGTAATTAGGTACCCTTAACAACCTAATAACATCCACTGTTGGACAAAAGCCCCATTGTCCCAGATAGCATTAAGCTGATAACAAAATAATGCGATTGCCAATCTGTGTATCGTGGTCATTATGATTCTAATCGTGCATTGATTCGAAAAGTCAAAAAAAGGCTAATGAATGTTAATGAGCTGATAAGATAAGGAAAGCTGCAGATATGCGTAAAATAAATACAGTAGGTACCTATACTGATCCTGACTTTTAATACAATATTATTGCCCGATATTGGTTAAAGTATCAGTATTCAGTAATATCAAATCAATAACATATAGCATTTTTATTGATATATTATAAACTATTACTGGTTCTTATTTAAATATTTAAATCATTTGTTTTTAGAAATAGGAACTGGACTTTAACTAGAATTATAACAAAAACGTAGGTACAGAGTCAACAAGTAATAGAAAAAAAACCTACCTATCATAGAAAAGAGTGAAAGCCAAAGCCATAACATACAAACAAACAACGAGTATATGACGCGTGAAATCAAAATTGACTTATTATATAATAACGGTGAAATAAGTTTGTACAGGAAGGATACAATCAATGTTTTAAAATAATATACTCGTAGCTATAAATAATTTGTGTCCGGAGCCAGATAAAATGTGTATTCCCGAAATTATAACGGTCAAATAGCAAAACCTACAGCAAGGATTAAATCACTGTTTGTATAATTATCTTGTGTCCGGTCAAGACAACATAACAAGCAAGATAACCTGTATTACAGAAATTATATAGTTTTTGCATTTTATTTTGGGTTTTACTACAAATTTCAGTTAGACCCTGGAATAGCCTACAAAATCGACAAGTTTACTACTAAATATTGGTAGTACCCGCGTTTATATATGAGACATGGCTTCTCAATCCAAACGAGTTATTCCGGTCTGATCCCCTGACCCCCCTCCGCCCCCCCCTCGATCCCCTGCTAGTTCGTCATCTGTTTTAAACTTTGTCTTATCCACTATAAGCTTTCTCATTCCGGTCTGATCCAGTTTTTCTTTTGTAACCAAAATTATATAAAAATACTAGCCCTATTATTGTCCTGTTGCAGGGCAAAGGCCTGTTCTCATAAAATAAGGCACGAGCATTCATCATCACGCTTGCTCAAGACGGGTTGGCGATTTCAGCCTTATGTTAACTATGAGTCCAGGTTTCCTCATGACGTTTTTTCACCACAGATGTCAATAATGCCTAAGAAAGTACAATCATATGAATTGAAAAACTCACATTGGTACTAGCTCGGATTTGCCATTTATTGTGATTAGATAATCGTATGGATCTTTGCAAAATAGTGTTTTACGATACAAACATACTTTTATTATCCTGTTCAAGAGCCATATCAAAGCCGCCGCCGGCCGGCTGTCATTCGTGGATCTTTGACAGTCGTTACGGGTAGTCAGAAGCCCGAAAGTCTGACAACCAGTCTTACCTAGGGGTATCGTATTACCCAGTAACTGGGTTGTGGAGGTCAGACAGGCAGTCGCTCCATGTAAAATACTGGTATTCAGCTGCATCCGGTAAGACTGGAAGCCGACCCCAACATAGTTGGGAAAAGGCTAGGCAGATGATGATGAGCCATATCAAAGCAGGTTGGACATGCTTTTATTTTAAACCGGGAAACTTATGAAAATCAAGCGGCTTGGCCATTACTTCGTTCGCGTACATTCTAGATTTTCCCATACAGACTCAATACGCTACTTCATCCCGTTAAGGGTTGTTTGGAATCAGTATGTGTGTATGTTATAATTTAGAGATCGAGCGTTTTACACTAAATTTTACTAAAATCGTTTCAGCGTTTTAGGCGTAAAAACGTGACAAATAAACAGAAAGAGAGACCAGCATTTATAATATCGTTAGAATAGTTATAGATAACCACTTAAAAGCCGCAACAGGCATATCCATGAATGTAACAATATCTATCAATAACCACCTGTTGATGCCAATTGCCTAACATTAAGTACTTTTAATAGAGATACAATGTTAGGGTGTATTCACTTAGAAAGCTGGCAACCAGCGCGCGGCGCCGTGCGGTAATGGCAGCATTTGTCGGCTGACAAGCGCTGGTTGTCAACGATGGTCGGCGCAGGCAGTTTTCATACTTTTATCCAAATCAGCGCGAACCGTCGCCGATAAACGCTGACAAGTTCCTCAATAATAATAAGTTGGCGCCAGTTACCAGTTTTCTACGTAAATACACCCTTAGATAAAACACTTAAGTTGCGTGAGTCAACATTCAAGATGGCAGCCACATAAATAGGATATAGTGTCGTAGTATCATAAACATTGCAGTCAAAATACGTCTTAGTATACTGCCTTCCGCTGGATATCGCCACAAAAGCTCGTATCATTAAATTAAATAAACTTTATCTGTTATACGACTGTGCTGGTATTCTGTTATTATTAACATGTCATACCTATATTCTGGCAAATATCTGGCATGCACTACTGGGTGCTTCAACTATCGCCTTAATAGTTTAGTTTTTGAAGCAAATAGTCTATTTCTGTGAAATAATTGTCTATAATATGAATGACTTCATTGAATATTGAAAAAAATATAGTTATTTTTCTCGTATCTTTACTGTCCCCAATATTTTTGACCTTTGGTCTATGCATTTCGTTCTTGACCACTGACATTTCTAAACTTTAGATAAAAAAGTTCATTCATCAATTAAAACGCCAACCTTCGCTGCCCCAAAATCGTGGAATTATGAAATTAAATTCGTTCTACAAACGTGTTTATAATATAGATGAACGGAAAATTGCTGGAACTTTTCCAGATTTTTTACGATTTTGCGCAATATACTTATACTAGTAAACTATGTATGTAGAATGTTTCGTAGACATCTTCTAATTCGCCTGTGTTCCCATTTTACGACCTGATACTGTCACAGAAATAAAATGTCCAAGTATTGTGTCTTCTCATACGGCAAGAAAAGTTTCTAAGCTTACATTGTATTCAGAATTTTTATAAATTTTTTTTTTCATGTTCCACGGAGTCTGTGGTGACAGAATGAAATAATATTCTAACGACAACCAAAGTTAAGAACAACCGGCAACGTGACCAAAACGGATTGCTAATCGCATTTCACTAAAAACACACAATCACAATCCCAAGAATTTGAAGGAAATTCGTAATACAATGCTTCATATGTTTGAAAAATTCTTCTACTCGACAACGTAAACAAAGCAATGAATATTGTTAGATTTACAAAATGAAAAGCATTTCCATTAGCAAAAGTCAATTCTTCCTCACTAAATCTTTTAGGAGACATGATTCCCCAAGAACGAACGTGACAAATCTTTGCCAACAACCATACGACCATAAAATAATGTCATCCTCGAATCTAAATATTAGTAGATAAACTCTGAACATCAATCTTTCCGCCTACCGAGCGTGATTATTATGGCACTATTGTGTCAGAATAGAACGTTCTAGCTGTCTGGGCCTACCATAATCGTTTGCAGGGCAGATTAAGTGCAGGGCAGGTCAAGGTGACAGTTAATAGTTGCTCCTCATATGGTTCAAAATCGCACGACACTTCGCATGACATTTCAACTATTGTCAAAATTTACATATAAACTCACGCCTACTACGATTCTTACATAGATACTCTTTTTGCCTCGTTTATGTTTATACATCTGCGGGGTAATTGCGTAACACACTATCAGTAATGAAATGAAAGCCATTACGCTTTCATTTTGACAGTTCAACAACATTCATTGCCTTATTTACGTTGTTGAGCATACAAACGTCTCTAACATATATAGCAACGGATTAGCAATATCCTTCAAAATTATTCATATTGTGATTTTAAGTGTCTTACGCAATTGGTTTCTGTTTTTTAGTAACATGCGGTTAACAATCCATTTTTGGTCAGATTTTCGGCTGTTCTTAAAAAAAATGGTGTGTGTTATTAGTATTATAATGTGTTACGCAATGTAGGGACTACATGTAATAATGCTGGCAGGGCAAAATACACCAATGTTGCAGCTTGTTTGTATCGTGGTTGGAGAGGAAGCGTAAATAAAGTCACGTGTTTAGGATAATGTTTATTGGGATGATTATTACATCGAGCACAGAGACACTTCCTATAAAGTATGCGATACAGGACACTAGCTATTGTCACGGCGCCGGGCAGACGACTGGCCGCTAAACTCAATGTGCGGGGAGCGCTGTATTTTGCCCTGCCAGCATTATTACATGTAGTCCCTACACGCAATTAGGGTGCTGGTCACACGTACGCTGGTTTACTGCGAGTACTACGCACTTGACCTTTCTAAAGAACATCACCAAAATTGCATGGTAATAGTGAACCCCCTGTTGAGCGAACAAAGTAAAGCTTCGAACTAGTACTCACATTTATGATGCAGTTCCTCGCAAACAGTACCTAATTCTGAAGCAAAACAAAGAATGACGTCTTACGTTCTTGCAGTTTTGCCCAACACCTGCAGTGTTGACCCCCTGTCTTAATCGTAAAAGGCTAGTACCGTTACAATGTTCCTACAGACAAAACATTGTAGCATCATCATTAGGTGGAATTACAGCTCCCTTCACATAACTTTTCACGATGAGATTTATATACAGAACTAGCTGAGCCCCGCGGTTTCACCCGCGTAAATGTCGATCCCGTGGGAATATCGGGATAAAAACGAACCTATATCAATGTAAAGTTTGGCAAGAAATAAACATATTTTTACTGGACAAGCTATTTCATTGTTGCTAAGTGCGTAGGTGAGACTTTTTAAACAAAAGACAAAAAAAA
Source organism: Hydraecia micacea (assembly GCA_914767645.1). Taxonomy (NCBI): domain Eukaryota; kingdom Metazoa; phylum Arthropoda; class Insecta; order Lepidoptera; family Noctuidae; genus Hydraecia; species Hydraecia micacea. Next base: position 10,011,198 of record OU611794.1, on the reverse strand, counting down.
AGTTTGTTTATTAACTTCAGTTGTACAAAAACACTTATCTAAACACTATACGGCGTTACAACAAAGGGAAAGAGTGATTTCGATGAACTCTGACGCTCAAAGTAAGATTTAACTTGTGTTTAGGGTGCCAGCGTTCTCGCCTATAATTTTAACACAGTATATCAGTAGTTGTAGGACGAGCACAGTATAATATTATTATGATAACTACTTACTAGTAAATATATAGATGTATATGTATTGACAATGTATATGTATTGAAGACTAGCTATAATAATAATTTTACCAGCTCAGTACACGCACAGCATGGGTTCAAAAGTAGTTGAAGTTAGTTACCTGCATACTAATCTCTTTTGATAACTGTTTGATTTCTTCATAGTGCTGTCCCACGTCACCACAATCGTTGAAATACTTTCGACTCAAACGTTCAATTCTGTCTAAAACAATTCAAAAAGCTATGCGACCGTTCCAAAACAAATTAATATGGATTGCTTGTATCTCGATCTCGACGTAAACACGTCGATATATTTAACTTCGATGACGACATAACTACTATCTTACATCACATCTATTATTAGTCTAGTCAATGTTAGTAACTTTGTTTACCGGTTTTAGTTTAACATTCCGCTTCTATTATATATATGTGGAAAAGCAAACGTGACTGTATAATCACGTATTGTCATTGGTATTTTTCTATTATACTTTATAGCGCGTTTTTACGACTTTCCTTGATATATCTTACTGTTTTGATCTGAATCTGGGGAATAAATAAAATAGTTATTTGTGATAGTTTTTTTATGGCAGTTGACGTTGCATACAACATAAACCAGAAAGAAGTGAGCCGAGATTATGTGGGGAATAAGATTGAAATTATTTCAGCATCATATAATTATATGTTCAGTAAGCATAACTAAACCAATATTATTACCGACTAGAATCAACTGAGCTGAATAGCTGTATGTGCTGTGGGATACATAAGCATTATTGCTAAGTACAGACGCCAGCGCATCAAGTTACCCGAAACTGTCAAATATTCCCAATCAACATTGAACCTTATGCTTTAGCGATAAAGTTGAAAATGTATTAAACAAATTTGTCAGATTGTAGTAGCTTGATGTGCTGGCGTCTGTACTAGCTGAAACAATGGGGACAAATCTACAATACTACGTTCATACAAGCCAAGGGCTGTGAATTACAACACGACTCGTAAAACAATTCAAATACAACAATCATACAGTACTAAGCAGTATTTTAAAAATCCTAGTACCAAAATTAGCAACTAGCTGGCACTCTTTGATAATCAGTGACCTTGTAAACAAAAGCAGATGTAAGTTATTATAAAATAAGAACATAGTGAAATAACATAACATCAAAACAGTGTTTTAAATCTATGGTTTGACTTCGACGATCCAAATAGTCAGAGCCATGACCGTGTTTGGTTTTTTTTTTACCAATTCCAGCCAGTTGGCTCCAGTTGATTTTGTATTGTCCGTTTTTCCGGTTAGAGGGTCCAATTTTCCCGCCGGGACTTGCACTATACCTATAGTAGGTATGCAGATATTTACGTTTGAAGTTAGATGTTACAAGCTATGTGGTATTCTAGGCGTTGCTAAAAAGACAATCCTCTAATGTAAATGTTGATTGTGTTGAATGTTGATTGTTCTAAAATGTTAACTCTCATAAATATTACAGTATTGGAGCCAAAATTGCTAATCCCTTTTGATGAGGTGGACCACTTGACCGTAAGTGGGCACTTTCTCAGAGGCTGAAATATTACAAGTGTTTGTGATTCATAAAGAGGTTTTACCAACTACGAAAATTATCTTATTGTTAATACTTAATAACAGTGCTCTTAGTACGCACGGCTACACATCAAGCTATACAGAATCGACATACACTGACTTCTGATTGTACAGACACATCAAGCTACCCGAAACTGTCAGATTTTCCCAATCAACTTTGAACCTTATCTCTTAGCGATAAGGTTGAAAATCTATTAAAGAAATTTGACAGATTGTAGTAGCTTGATGTGCTGGCGTCTGTACGAAGAACCTATACAATGCGAGTTCAGCTAAAACTGGAAATGTATAACTTGGTGTGGCGCCGAGTGTACCTGTCATAGTGTATAGAAACGTGTTTCGTAAATACGTTTACCTACTAGTAAGTACTTGAACATGGATTCCAAGTTAATGACATGGCCTTGGATGTGCTGTGACTCACATAGTCACCGTCACAAATAGATTATCTAAATATCACTTATACTTTGTAGCAATAGGATTGGTTGTTTGTACAAAATGTCCTACCGCATCTGTATGATGCCACATCTGCACCTTTGGGAAACTAAAGAACACCACTTGTCCACCAATAGGCCCTAGTATTGTAGCTAGACTAGCTTCTGCCCGCGACTTCGTTCGCGTGAAAGTCGTATGATACACAATATACTGAAAAACAGCCGCATTTTTATAAAACTCCCTCGGCCCCCAACCCATCGTGTCGCATCGCATCGCCCGCCCGCGCTATCACTTCGTTTTTGCTTAGCGTTCTTTATGACTTTTTCTCTTTTTGCTCAGCTCCTAAGGGTCGTAGCGTGGTGTTAAACAGTTTACTCTTCTTCAAGAATTGGGCTATCAAATGCAAAAAGAAATTTTCAAATTCGACTGTAAGTTTCAGAGGTTAGCTCGTTTAAACAAAGAAGGTCTTCAGTTTTATTGTATTAGTACACACGGCTACACATAAAGTTATACATAACCAGTATAAGCTGACTTTTGATTGTAAGAAAAACCTGTACAATGCGGGGTCAGCTAAAACTGGAAAAGTATAGCTTGATGTGTAGCCGTGTGTACCTACATGTACCTTAGATTTGCAAAGAAAGATCTGGTTTTGCATAGAAAGATCTGGTTTAGAAGCCGCACCCAACGTAATATTGTACTGTTTATAAAAGAAGATATTATTCTGCTTTTTGAAAACTAAAACGAATAAATACCTAGCTGAAACGTTGCAGAGAACAATTTTTTTTTTTTTGCTTTGTGTTTGATGAAGGAGTGTGAGTAATGCTGCAAGTGTCCCTTGGTATTTGCAGCATTACGCTTTGATTGAACTCAATAAGAGGTCTCCTGAATTAAGGTCACTTGTAAGCTTGTTTGCTTAAGCTTTGATTTTCTAAAAAAAAAACGGTGAACGGTTACAAAATAACGACTGTCCAAATACAGGGCGTTTTATGACACCTTGATGTCAAAGCCCGTCAAGAAGATCTGTGACAGATTTTCAGCAGTATACTCCAGTACGTCCGCTCTAATTTGACGGAACAGCTTTTTTAGGAAACCAAGTAGTGTCCGACCGAAGCTTCGGCTTCGGCTTCGGCTTCGGCCACCTTCGGCCAAAAAAGCACCTTCGGCCAAATCTTCGGCTTCGGCCAAAAATTTGCCGAAGGTTTGGCCGAAGCCGAAGGTTTGCTAGTTGTCAAAATTTGAAATTTACTGAATGAAGGTAGAGCGAGACGGAGAGTGTGCAGAGCAGCAGAGTTTCGCCGCGCCGCCGCCGCACCGGACCAAACGACATGTATATGTTGGTCACTCGGCTCGTTATTGGGCTAAATCTCTAAAGCTCTCACAATATGTATCTAGTATATTCTGAGATCAAAGTAACTATCGTATTTCTCAAGGTCAATGACACCTTCGGCTTCGGCTTCGGCTTCGGCCGAAGGTTTTGGTGAATACCGATTAATCGGCTTCGGCTTCGGCCAGAATTGCACCTTCGGTCGGACACTAAAACCAAGGTTTACTCTATTCTAAAAGTTTGTCATATAAGGTAATGTATATATGTTCTTTACTTAGTAACAACGCTGCTCGAAGTGAGACATTTACCTATTCAATCACCTATTTACCTCAGGTAAATCATAGTTTGTCGTTGCTAAGCATAACAGCTACAAGTTCAATTAATTTCTTACAAGACTCATTAATGAATCAAGAAGTTCTCCGTTAAACGTTGGAGCTGTTTGCATGGTTATCTAAACCATCTATTGAGTATTAGGCCATCAACCAATTACTTCAATCAACACGTCCTCTATTGTAGCCAGACTCGCCCAAATTGGGCGTCAAGGCAACCAAACACTAGTAAAAAATGTCTAGTTTATTATGTCTGGTCTAACCAATTCATCATCATCATCTGCCTACAGCAGTCCACTGATAGACATAGACCTCTCCAATTGCACGCAGTTTAGCTCGATTCTCTGCAACTCTCATCCAGCTACCAGCCACTCTGCGAAGATCGTCGCTCCACTTAGCCTCGACTTTTGTGCGCCTTTTTGGGCGTCTGACCAATTAGTAGTCTTAAATGCAGAACATCCATCATATTAAAAAGGCCATCGTTCATTGACTTAAAAATTATCTTCTATTAGTTGGTAGCCATAAAGTGTCATTATTATCACCATGTCTGCTGATAAACATATCAATGCACTTAAAAATTTGGACAGTCTCCAAAATGTCGTGAAAATGTGCAATTTATACTAGTGACTGCTAATTTACGAATAATGTAACTCCATACTGATGAATGAGGACTTTATTTTGTAACATTATTTGCTTTATTTTGTTGACAAAGCGGTTTCTATGACTTTATACTGTTATTTCTAAATAATAATATGAGCAAGAATTTGAATAAGTATTTTCTATATAAAATACTACTCCCACTAAGTAGGTAGGCAAAGCCGATCTATTTCTAAAACTGGATGTGCTACAAATAGATATTGCAAATGTGACATTCAGCTTTTTAAAGCTACACACACTTGGAGCTTGTAAATAATAATATTAGCAAGAATTTTATATTTTTACATAAAATATGAAATAAAAACACTACTCCCACTTAGTAGGTAGGTATCACTCCCAGTTTTCATCAACTAAAACCATTGTTTGCAAACAAATGTGTAAAAAAGTATCGTTTTGCCTTCGAGAACAAAAAACTCGTTTTTCCCAAGGTGAACCGTGTGCTCATGGCCTTATTATATAAATGGCGTTGCATGACATCACCAGAATGAATGGTAGATACCTACTATGTGGGTACTACTAGTTACCACATTTTCTAGTTTGCTTGTAAATAATGTGATATTACGATATTACACTGTAAAGTGTGTGTTTTTTTACGTGTGCTTTTTTAGCAAACAAACATTGAATACTATACTGAGTTTGCGATAATGAAAGCTTAATATGTTTATGGTTAATTCGATGCAGATTTTGATTTAATTCATACCCTGTGTTAGGCAATATCAATTGTATAAGCCCAGGTTCCCACGGGCGTTTTTCCCGTGGCGATGTTTTTATAAATCTCCGAGCTAACTAGACGAAAACAAATAGTATATCGATTTTATTCAATTTCGAGCTGCCATTGTTGTTTACATCTTCGGAAAATTTTGCGCGGCCGGACCTTACGTGGATCAAGTGTTTCTGGTACGAAACCCCGTGATTCTAGAAGCTCTGTAAAAAGTTTGTTTAAAAAAAAACACACTGTTCACATTCCATTATTGATAGTGTTACCTCGTAAAGTAGGAAAATATTATCGTCGCTTTATAAGACCTATTTTTTATGATCTTAACGACCACATATGTATAGGTATTTACTGTTTCGATTAGTAGTTATAAAACAATTGAAACTAATCCATTGGTATTTTTCCATTCGTCATCATCTACCTAGCCTTTTCCCAATTAGTTGGGTTCGGTTTCCAGTCTACCTGTTGCAGCTGAATACCAGTATTGTACATGTGTTAACTGTTTATCTAACCTCCACAACCCAGTTACTGGGCATTTTTCCATTCGCAACCAAAAAAGCCTGCCAGTGGAAAGACGAATGTAAAAAACGGAAATATAATTGTTTGATTAATTTCTGTAGGTATCTCTTAGACTGCGTATCCATTTGTTAGCTCAAATAAATAGCCTAGAGAACCTGTCCTTTGTTAGCTATGCTAGCTATGATTAATAATCTTCTACAAAGTTCATAGGGCAATGACAGAAGTATGACTAGGTACAGACGCCAGCACATCAAGCTACTACAATCTGTCAAATTTCTTTAATAGATTTTTAAGTTTATCGCTAAAGCATAACGTTACAAATTGATTGGGAAAATTTGACAGTTTCTGTGCTGGCGTCTGTACAATATATGATAGGTAACTGTCTAATGTGTCCAGCAAGTCACAGGCACATTGCTCTCTAGGTGGGTGTGAACGCACTAACCACCGTAAATGAATCCAATTTGCTGTTTAACTAATCTCTTGGACGTGAGTGGTGACTAACGGATGCCCTCTTAACCTCAGACAATCGCGACGATATTATTCCAGCCACTGAACTGAATAGTTTAAAACTGACGCACATAGTTCTTTCACAGGCTACTCTTATGTATTGTTGGCCGAATAAATTGAATCTTCGATTTTCGACAATTGTCAACCCGGAACTATAGCTTTACAAAGATCTTTTGAAGCGTGGCCAAAATCGGAACTAACGCTGCCATCATGTTATTTCTATACATTTCACAAAACAATTGCACAAATGTTTACCAACAGCACCCCCTGTCGGACAGAAGATCGGAAGCGCAGAATAGCGCCAAAAGATTCAGACTATACCAGGATCTTTTGGCGCGAATGACGTAGACAGGGGGGCGCAGTTGGTAAATATTTGTGCAATTGTTTTATGAAACGTATTTTGTTGGCTGATTGATTCGAATATCGAATCCTGTGATCGTCAAACGGCAACTGTCAAATTGAAATTTCTGTATGTGATGCATTACTGCTTTTATAGAAGAGCTGCAGTTGAAATGCAGAACCAGCGGATCGAGTACAGGTTTTTTTTTTATATCTCTTCGAAATTGCGTAGATGAAATTGCACCGTGAAGTCTCATATTCCTGAATAGTAAATACCTAGTGTGAAAGTACACAAAGGATGTTCGTAGTAGCATAGACGCATACAAAACACATCAAACAAACCTTTGTGATTATGCACATGTTTTGAAATAGGTACTTCTAACCCTAATACAATGACTTGTTTCAATAATATTATGCCCACGCTTGTTTTTAATTTGCAACGTCTATTTTGCTTCTGAAGGAAGAAGGCCATCGTAGAGAAATAAATATTTGAACTCAAAAAAGAAAAAAAAAATGTTTGATTCACAAAAGGTATAATCGAAAATAATAATTTCCAAAGAGTAGGTAACCGTGATTTTTTACTAACAAAACATGATTTTCTTCAGCAGCAACATACCTAAGCTCTTGTTTGACACAAGCGTAACGAAAATAACTGTTACGTACTCGTATGCTTTTAAATAGAACGACTATTAATAGCAACCCCGCCCTAATTATCGGCGTTCTACTCACAGCACGAAAGCGATGAAATTCTTTAATTGCTAATCATAATTGGCACACGCAAGGAAGTAATTTGTTAGGTGGCCGATATTGGAATCGATAACAGGGTCTGATATGCACCTACTACATTGTTTACTGCCCGTGCGGCGATTACAGCAAGGAGTTATAATATTCTGATGAAGAACAAAACTAAGGCAATTTGTGCATCGTTAAAATAAATAATAAAAACTTAAAGATTCAATAACGGGTCTTTAAAAGAGCAAGTACAAGATCCTTTAAAAGTAAGATAAGCTCTCGTTGATTATATTATTTTGTGAATCATACGTTTACTGATACAACTATTGCAACACAAATAACAGCCATTATTGATACACGAGTACCTCAAACAACTGATCAGTGTGTAATAATACCAGCCTATTATTGCCCCACTTCTGGGCAATGGCCTCTTCTCATACAAAGATCGCACGAGCATTGATCACCACGCTTGTTGAAGATGGTTTGGCGATTTCAAACTTATATTAACTATCCACTGGCATGCCCCGCACCCCGCAGTGACATCGCCTAGAATGTCTCAGAACATTTTTTTCGGCGCGCCACGGGGCGCCTCGCCACTTATACACGATCTGTACACAAAAAAAATGTATAGAGCGGTAGTTCAGTAACCTAATGATTGTTTCTTCAAGTGGACAGACCAGGGTATATTACACAGCTTGTTTCATAACTTTAAATGACTTTTATTTGATTGTGTTTTTTTTCCAATAAATTGATTACGTGAAACAGAGTAAAAGGATATTGGTCATCTCCTAGAAGTTGGATTATGTCTGAATTGACAGTCACTTCGCCTAAGCTGCTGACATTTAACCGCATATAGTTAGTTCAGCTAGTCTATAGAAGCTGACCTCAATACATTTGGGACTAGATACATCACGCGTTGGAATATTTGTTGGTAGCAAATATTATAAAACTAACGTTTACTTATTGATCTGTTTGTCTCGTTCAATACAATAGATAAGTTTTCATATAAAAGCAATAAAAAGTTTTCCCTTCGCTCCCCTGTTTTGTCCTATAGGTACCTACTAGATCAATTTTATGAGCCCCCTTAGATGCTTGTGAATGTCGAATCCAGTACTTGGGTCGTTGTTCCACTACAGTGACTTCTGACTTAATCATCACGGTTGATAGGAGGAGTAATTGCATTGTTATTTTTATTTCTAGAAATATTGATTCTTAGACTTGAGTGTGTCTCTCTTTCTATATCTCTATTCTGATACGAAACGATGAAAGAGTTTAGTCTTAACAATTTGCTTCAAGTATTAATTGCTCTCGCCGTCATAGTTGATCGATCTTGAGACAGTTATGGTAG